>OZ024822.1:109193030-109870589 GCA_964016985.1 Anodontia alba | reverse complement strand
GTAATCCTTACAGTGCCATGCAAAACTGTAGCAGACAATAATTCTCTTCTTTTTTTCACAGAAAACAAGACTTGGCATTTTATGTGAATTGTCTGCCTAGCAGGTGATTCACATGAATCATCCAGCCTTATTGTTCTAAAAATGATAGGAGCTTTTACCACTCTCTGGGCTAATTCAGTAGATGACATATTGACAATATTTTTCTTATTTTTCTTAGAAAACAGGACTTGACATTTCATGCAAATTGTCTCCACTGGAGATTTGTATGAAATGTCAAAACCTGTTTTCAGGGAAAAATAAAAAAAAATATTTCAATATGTCATCTGCTGAAAATTTTACCCAGAGTGCTAAGTGGTAATGTAAATATCTTACATTTTAAAACTCTGGGTGGTTCCCTGAGAAAATGAAGTGTCACAGACTGTTCATTCTTCTCTAATCCTTCTTGAACTTCAGAACCTGAAAACAAATTATAGACATGTCAACATGTTCCAAAGATTATTATATTAATTGGAAAATTTATTATTAAAGCTTAGCACCCTGGGTAAAATTTTCAACATACATACTGAAATATTTTTCTTATTATTCCCAAAAAGCAGGTTTTGACATTTCATGCAAATTGTCTCCAAAGGAGACAATTTGCATGAAATGGCAAATCCTGTTTTCTGGGAAAAAATAAGAAAAATACATGTATCATCAACTTTTCATCTGCTGAATTAAGCCAGAATGTGGTAATGGTTAAAGAATAAGAATTCCTCAGAGGGCGTTGTTCCAGCTGGTGATGCCTGTTAGTACTGTAAAGTCGCTGGACCATGATATGAAGCTCATGTTACAAGATGATACCACAGTGTAAGAGACCCTGTTACTGAGGAAGTGTATGCCAGGTTGGATGACTGTAGGTAATATGGCTAATCAGAAATGGAGCTACCGTATTCGACCTGATTATCACACATGCCTGGGCTATAAGCGCACAGTCAAGCAATTCCGTAGTCTTCAGATTACAGCCAATGTACTTTTACCTACTTCTTTATAAAAGCATATGGTGGAAGGCATATGGTGTAGGTACCCATTTGAATTGCATCGACTTGTCGATGCAATTCAAATGAGTACCTACAACATATGCTTTTATAAAGAAAACCAGGAAAATACGAGGGATGTTCGAAATGAATTGCTTATTTCTATCTGGAGACTTCAAATTTCAAGTTAGCCCAAAAGTACTCATTTCATGCCCTCGAAGTACTCCCTGTGGCTAGAAATGCAAAGTTTCAGCCGATGTATCCACTTCTTGAAGGCGTCACGGTACGCTGATTTGGGCACAGTAATAAGGTATTGATGAATGGCAGATCCAAGTGCCTGTCGGGACTGGTATTTCCGCCCAGCAAGGAATGCTTTCAATTTCGGAAACAAAAAGAAATCACATGGGGCAAGGTCTGGGGAATACGGGGGGTGAGGCAAAACAGTTACTTTTTTTTTCTTCAAAAACGCCGTAACTATTGCGGAGGTATGAGCTGGGGCATTGTCATGTAGAAGACGGACATGTTTAAAACCAGTGGCAGGGCGTCGTTTCTGATAATACTTTTTCAGTTTCTTCAGTACTACGTCTTTGTAGTACTTTCCAGTGATGCTTTTGCCCTTTTTCACTGGCACTTTTATTGCGACTCCTTCACCAGAGAAGAAGATTGCATACAAAACCTTCTTTGCACTCAAAGAACGTTTGGCAATTATTGGGTGTTTGCTGTGTTTAGTGGCCCAGATCTTATTGCTAACCTTTCTGACGGGCTCAAAATAATGGACCCAGGTTTCATCATCTGTGACGACATTGGCAAACTGCTTTTTGTCATATTTTGGAAACATTTGAAGCAGCTTTTTGGCCACTTTAACCCGCTGCCTCTTTTGCTCGTCAGTCAACAGATGTGGCACCCATCTAGCAGAAATCTTTCTGACTTTCAAATGCTTCTTCAAAATAAGGTGAACCGTTGATAGTGATATGCCTACCTTTCGTGCAATATCACGAACTGTAAATCTGGCATCTCCTTCAATGATTTCCTTTATTTTGGAAACGATTTCTTTACGAGATGCAGATTTTGGCCTACCTGATTTCGGTGCATTTTTGATGGACTCTACACCAGACTCAAATTAATTTTTCCACCGCCGAACTGTGTCATAAAGACCCACAAGAAGGTCCAAAAGCAGTAGAAATTTCAGACATCAGCTTCTTCAAAGAACAACCAAGTTTTGAGCAAGCTTTGATGTAAGCCCATATTTCATCTTTTTTGTCGACGCTTCTACCAACCATTTTTACTGCAGTGGTCAATGACTGCATGTATTCAAATGGCAAATTTTATGTCTTACACTTAGTCTAACATGTACATTTATACACCATTGTGTAGATATTGAATAACCCTATACAGGTATGTATTGGTTTTTATCTTGCCCCACGTGGATATCGAGATAGAGGACAATAAGCAATTCATTTCAAACATCCCTCGTACACACACAAAAACACTGCATTAGCATCATTTGATTAATTCTTCGCTGATTTTATTTTTTTTTTTTCAAAGAGTATTCTTAGTATAGGTAGGTACATACTAGTTTTTTAACACAAGAATTTTGAAAAACTTTAGCTTTAGCGCACAATGTAGTAATTAGGTCGAATACGGTAAATGTTGCAGGGTTGATGTGAAAATGACAAAATCATTAGTAACTGTAAATACAGGTCAGGATCATAAAATGACACGACAGTGGTTGAGTCTTAGGTTTGGGAGGAAGTGTATGCCAGATTTGATGATTATAGGTCATACATGTATTCAGAAATGGAGCTAAATGCTAGGATTCACAATTTCGCATAATAAATGACAAAGTTGTTCGACCATGAAATACAAGTCAGGGTCATAAAATGATATTGCAGTGTTTGACCCCATGTAAGAGAGAAAGCATATATCAAGCTGAATAACTGTAGGCATAAATTAATCATAAATGGAGCTAAACACTCTAGGTTGAACATGAAAAATGGTAAAGTTGTTAGACCATGAAAAATAAGTTGTGGTCATAAAATAATGCCCCACTGTTTGATTCCATGTAATGGAGAAAGTGTATGGCATGTGTTAAGAAAAGAGTATTAAAACAAGGCTTCCTTTTTTTGCATATATGACAGTGTCAGTTACCTTGTTTTGTTTTTCTACAGTCTACCCAGACCTTAAAAATTAGGTCAAGGTCACCAAAATCTAATCAGTATTTTGTTATGTCTCAATTATACAGCCATGAAAATTTGGTAAGAATCCAACCACTGGTTCACAAAATACTGTTCAGACAAGAAAGTGTGACACCGATGCCAAAGCCAATGGTGATGCCAACAAGATCTGCACCAAAAGCAATATGTCCCATTCCCCATAGGTGGGGTGGCATAGTTAATGTTTCTGGCCTTAAGTCATGGTCATAAAATGATGCCCCATTGTTTGAGTCCTTGTTAGGGAGAAAGTGACTGGCAAGCAAGATGATTGTAGGTGTAATAGTTAGTCAAATATGGACATGAACACTAGGATGGTCGCAAATGTTGACAGATGGATGGATGAATGGATGGCCAAATGGAAGGAAAACCACATGCCTATATTAACATGTTAATTTTTACTTGCTTCAGCAGGTGCTATAAAAAGGGCATTAAAAAATAACCCTTGAAGCCAACTGATCTGGATCTGCACTGTTTGCCATTCAGTATGTGAATCTATAAACAACCTTGATCAAGTAATCTGATTGGCTGAAAATTAGAAATGGTGTGGCTTCTTAATTTATTCAGCAGGACAAGGGTTAAGAAAACTTTCTGAGAAAAGCTCATAAAGAGATGGACAACACTCCAAATTGTAGCCCTTTAAGGAATTTTACTATTAGTAGCAGTTATACATGAAAATCCACTATATTCATTATTAACCCTTGTCTTGCTCAACCCAGATATATCCTGCTTTTGCAAACAGGGTAGATGCAGATCAGCTGGCTTCTGAAGAAGCCAACTGATCTGGATCTGCACTGTTTGTTATCAAATATATTACTTTGTATCAACAACTGGGATCAAGTAATCTGATTGGCTGACAGTTAGAAACGGGTGTGGCATCTTAATTTATTCAGCATGACAAGGGTTCGTAGTAGCAGTAATACATGAGAATTGACTCTATTCATTATTAATGTGACAAGGACTCTTGCATAAGATATCAGTTGAATCTCGCTATCTCTAACTCACTTATCTTGAATAATCGCTCATCTTGAAGCGAAAATCTGTTCCCTGCCTAAACATGAAAATCTAACAACATGTGAAAAAATATTGTGGAAAAGAGGAGAAATTGCTCCTAAGGAGCAATTTCCCCTCCTTTCCACAATATTTTCAATATATCTCTAACTTCAAGATCCTATTACACATATATTTGTTAAATGTGGTTAATCGAATTAGTTTTTCCTCTATTCTGCAAATATGATATGTCGAAGAACAGATATCTCGAAGTATTTCAGAAAGTCACTTGGAATTCGAGATAAGGAGAGTCGAATGTAGTTGAAAGGCATTGACAATGAACAAGCACAAGGAAAAGAATTGGTTCAAGTTTATAAAGTCACTGCTAGATCTGTATAGTTTTTCATCAATCCTTACTTTGCTTCAAAATCAGAACTGGAAAAACAGACACTTTTTAATCACTCAGTTCATATTTATGAGAGACTGGATGGAAAAATGAAGTTGAGAGTAGAACTTCATTGAAAGTCAATCAAAAGATGGAAAAAGTCATCTTGTGTGCGGCCATCAGAAGAAACAACATCTGTGATTTGTTTGTTTGTGTTGAGGTTTTACGGCCCAGTCAACCCAATGGGGTCATGTCAAGCGCGGTCAATTTACCTAACCACACGTTTACTGGGCAGGCTTAGTCCTCTAAGCGGTTAACCAGTATTGTGCACATTCTTTAGCCAGAAACTGACAACTAGCAGAAGGTAGAGAATGACCGTAGAAAATATTTCATGATCAATCTCCACAAAAGAATGTTGCTGACCTTGGCGAGGGTTGAATCCAATACCTCCTGGTCTCCAGTCGGACGGCGCATCCAACTGATCCACCAAGGCCGGCAACATCGGTGACAGCAGAAGGGCATGTACATGTAACTTAAATGAACAAACATGTATAAACTGCAAAGAAATCAATAATCTTTCAACAAGTAAACAGTAAACAAATATGCAGGATGAGTTCAGTTGCATCTGAAATCTGAAACAAGACAGCATTTATTTGATAGTGTAATGTTCTGCATACAGTTATTTAAGTCTGAAAGACAGAATTTCAGACTTTCAGAACTCTGAAATATTTACTCAGCCCACATTGGATGCTAAAGGGGTCTTGTAGTTGAATATGCAGCAGCATAAACATGTGAATCTATATAACTACACATTTGTGAATTTATATCCTAGTTATACTGAGACTTGCCAATTGAGCATTATTAAATTTCATGTATATATTATGTAAAAAAGATACAGTGTATTTAAGTGTTTCTTACTCTATATCATCTTGGTGGTGCACTGTTAAGTCAATGGAGGAACTTAAAGAAGGATAGAACAGGACTGCTACCCCACGATAAGCAAAAGGCTATACCATCATCATTTTAGATTACTTTCCAGACCATGCCCATTACTCTGATTTTCATTTACTTTTCAACAAGCATCATTGAATATGTAGCACTTTCATCTAAAGCTAATCAATAAAATTTTGGCCACTTAATCACTAATCCATGAATTGTTAACCTACTCAATAAAATTCAATTGTTAATAAAACCCTCTTGTTCAATAAAAAGCAATAAAATGACAACCAATCCTCCTTAGGATGATATACTGCATTTATACAGGCAAAAGTAGCATGCAGTTGCATCTGTGCAAGTAATAACCCAAAGTACATATATAAATACACTACAACCTCTTTATAACATGGTTCGTTATAACACGGTTTTGGATATAACACGGTTCAAAGATGGAACCCAAAAATGTACAGATTATATTGAAAAATGACCATAAATGGTCATTTTTCAATATAATCTATACATTTTTGTTTGGATTTAACACGGTTGTTTAACTAACACGGTTTATGTTATGGACCCCAACAACAGTGTTATAAAGAGGTTGTGGTGTACTACATAATGTTATCATCTGTAGGATCTATAAATCCATAGTACGAACAGTAACTTCTATTTTACGTCCTAACCCTGTCTTTCTGGAACTGAATGTATCTTCATGGTGCTGTTCTTCACTTACTTCTTCTTCCCCCTCACTATCTGAGTCATATTCATCTACCTGAATACTCTTCTTCGATGAACCGGACTCAGAGAGTGATGAAGAACAAGCTGTAACCTTTTGGTTCTGGTATTATGAGCAAACTGGCAAAGTACCTGCCTTATCTTTTGTAGTCTCATCTCTGACAGACCATTGCCTGGCAGGCTTGTACTTCTCGCACCAGAACCTCATCACATTTTGTTCATCACAGTTTCTGGACATCCAAACAAAAGCATATAGATGGAAAAACAACCATTTATGGTAATTTTTTCTATATAATCAGTGCTGTTCTTTGCTTGGGGGACACCACTGACTCTAATGACATTAATTTTAAATGGACTTCTGTACTTGAATTATAAGCAAAGTGGTTTGTTTCTGAGGGTCACTTGGACACCATGTTTTATTCTGAAAGGGTCATTAATGACTTTTGATAGGAAAATGTCCCCATGGTTATATCCATAACCATGTTACATGTATAACAAACCATGTTACAAAGTGGGTAATATGTATTTTATGGTAAAGTTGTTATAAAAGGACCCCACCCCACTCAAAAAAAAAAAAAAAAAAAAAAAAAAAAAAAATATTTTCATTTTTTTTTTCATTAGTTTTGACCACAGTGTGGGTAAAAAGTAGAACAACTTCGAAGATCAGAAAGCAGACAATGGTTGCAAACATGACCATGACAGATCTACAGTACTGTTGAGCTGATGGCAAGCTAAAATACAGCACTGAACTCGATACCACCTGTTCTCTGAAAAAGGCCTTACAATATATTGGTTGTATCCATGGATCTGGCTTCACAGCAGGACTTAGAGCAATGATCAGGCTTTTCACTTTTGACTTTTTGTTCCTTTGCAGTGTCTTATTTGTTTTTTTGCTTTGTACTGTTGGTTAGTGTTTCATCTGATGTTTTTGTGTTTGTGTGCCCCCATGTCGTATACTTCCTTTCTGTGGTTTGAGATGGCTGCGGTGGTTTGAGATGGCTACGTTAATTGATTGTGGCCATTCCTGGGTGACTTTTTTTTATTTGTTTTATTTTCAGTAAGAATCTTTAGAGGAGGCCAGAATAGAACTTGAGGTGGCCAAAATAGATTCCACAGACAGGCCGGAGCAAAGAGTTTTGTCCCAGATGACTCTGCATATGTGGTGGCTCATCAGCATATACACTGCCTGCCAATCACTCAGCAATTTTTAGACAGCAATGGGTAGTTAATTGTTTTGATTGTGTTGGGGTTTAACGACACGTCAACCCTTGAGGGTCATTTTGTGTCGTCTCCCAGAGAAAGGGAGAAAAGAGATAGAAGAGAGAGTAGAGGAGATGAAAGAGAGGGACAGGGAAGAAAGAGGAACAGGAATGAAAGTGAAGAAACAGAAGAAATAAAAACATTCCCCCTCTACCCTTACCCACTACAAGGATAGCAGGCCTTGCCCAACTGCAAGCCAATATCAGTTGGACGCCCCAGTGATGTAAGATACACAGCACCTTCGCACCACCCGACCACCCCCTGGGTAGTTAATTGTACTTGATTCAATATTAAAACAAGTATAATGGTAAGGAGTTGATGTGTCAAAATACTTAGGGTAAACACGGTACTACAATGCAACAAAAAAGGATTTTAGTTGGCCTGAAAAGTCTTTGAGACAATCTTTGGCTAAAGAGTGAAGACGTCGGTCAGACTGTTTCTATTCGATTTGTGAAATGTTAATGAAGCTGGTAATGAAACTGCAGTACAAGTATCCCGATGGCTGTATTGTTCGCACTCATGCACGATCGCGAAAAAGATTAAATCCTACGCTATTCCCGCGCTTATCCCACTGCACTAAATCCGCACTCAGTTCGCCCTGGGATATCATGTAGCGTGAAAACAATCACGCTCGTGCTAGCTTCCAGTCTCTTATCCAGGCTCACCTTATGCAAGCTCAGGTAAAAAATGCTTGAGTTATCTGAAAGTAAAATTTTGAATATAAAAAAGTGTTTGCACATTTCTATTTACATACGAGTGTACAACAAAATAGAATAACAATCAATAATTGACTAATGTAATTGATTTACGTTTAGTTCAGAATACAAATAAACTACAAAGTAATGTATGATTTTGTAGTGTTTTAGTTGTAATTTTATTCTTCATGATAGCGAAGCCTTTAAACAATCTGCACAATCTGGTCAGGGTCTTCATTGTTCGCCTTACATATTCTACACGGTCCCCATATTGTAAAAAGCGACCTGCGCAGAGTCTTAGCAGAATGTACAGATACCAACAATCACGTTTTCCCCCAAACCTGACAAATTCTGTATTCAGGCTGGCCCATTTTTCCCGTGTCACTTTAGCAGCAGAAATGCCCCTTTTCAAACCATCTTATTGTTTTCTACTGATTTATCATGCTTCTCTTCCTAAGTCGGAAATTCCCGCCTTTCACACATTATTTTCAAGCTTAGCACATGCTGCTGCTGCCAAGAAAATAATTTAAACCCCTGAAGCGCTGTGGAAAATTTTAGAGCAGATGCCAATCTAACAGTTCTCAGTATTTTACAGCAAAAATAAGGCTGAACTTTTCATGTGAATTGTCTGCCCAGAAAACGATTTACATGTAATGTCACGCCTTATTTGCCCCGTTATTTGCAATGGAAAATAAGAAAAAAAATGAAAATACTGTCTGCTGAATGTGCTGAGTGCTCAAGGGTTAAGGGAGACCTAAAGGAGTATGGATACATTTCATCTGACATAGGAGATAGAAACAGACAGGCTGAAAAGTATCTACACTGCTCGGATCGAGGCCTGGGCAGTTGATGATTGGACCAGGGTAAGGGCTGTCCATTTAAATCCCCACTTAATGATGCTGGGTGTTTGATGTCTTATGTCTCTTTAAACATAAATAATTTAAGTCATATCGAGATGATAGAATGCGCCATCTGATCAAGGTCTTCACTATTGCAAAAACAGTTTACCGTAGCCATTTTCTCAAGCGTTACCTAAATCTCATAGCCAGATATACCTAAAACGGATGGATAAGAATCTTGTAAGTTTTTGCAAACTTTCTCTCTCTCTCTCTCTCTCTCTGGAATGCTGTTTCTCCTTATGTTTATCCTCATGCAAATATGATATGTTTCCTTTCGAACTTGAAGTTGTTAGCACTGACTTTATTGGAAAGAATGTTATTGCACCGGCAGAAATCGAACGCGAGACCTGATCGCGGATTCGATCCCTACAGGTTATAACGATTTATCAGTAAACACATAATTCACTCCTTCCACTGCTTCAAGATTAGCAGTTACAAGTTTTTGGCGGAAGGGTTAACCACTTATGTAATAAGCATGCCCCCTCTTTATTGGCGTGATTCATCTCATTTCGTATGGGCCCCGACTCATAAAGCAATTTTTTGTAGTTAGCTCCAGTCAACTGCAGCTTGCTCCCTTAAAACAGTAAGAACCTGCAGTGTGAGGAGTTTACCCGGCATTTATCAGGTACAAATAAATATTACGTCATGTTATTCTCTCACAGTACTGTATATACATTTAGAAAATTATACTTAAAAGCTTACAGAGTAATCTTCAGAACTTTTGTTTTCATGCACAGTGTTCTGTTTTTATGTCTTCCGTATCCGATATATAAAACCAAGACCTTAATTTATTTAATGAGTAAAAGAGATGCAGATATAAACCAAGCATCAGCGGGGAAGCGTCTTCAAAATGATATAAATTTGTCTATATTGTCATATATCCTTGCAGACATTCTAGGCAGAGTCTTCCTGGGTAGAAACCAATACTAGGTTATGAAGATAAAGTGTCTTGCTCAAGGACACAACACTTGGTGCTTTCGGGTATCGAACATGCAACTTCTGGATTATCACTCTCTAGGCTAATTCAATAGGCAACCAAAAAAAAAATTTGTTATTTTTTTTATTTCCAAGAAAACAGGATTTGACATTTCATGCAATAGAAAACAAGATTTGACATTTCATGCAATGGAAACAATTTGCATGAAACGTCAAATTGATGAATGAGAAACCCAGAGTGTTGCGTTAAGGTTTGCACCAACAATACGCGCATGAGGTGTGTATGGCAAAACCTACAATAAAACCTGTGCTAAGAGTCAGATCAACCTGCACACTCTGAGCCTGCATATCAACAGTCTGATCAGAGCCTTCGCTAATCGGATATACCTCCTGTAATCTCTGGGTTTATTTGTTTGTGTTGAGGTTTTACGGCCGAGTCAACCCAATGGGGTCATGTCGAGCGCGGTCAGTTTACCTAATCACACGTTTACTGGGCAGGCTTAGTCCTCTAAGCGCTTAACCAGTATTGTGCACATTCTTTTGCCAGAAACTGACAACTGCCCTTCTTGAATCAGCGGAAGGGAGAGAATGACCATAGAAAATATTTCATGATCAATCTCCACGAAAGAATGTTGCCGACCTCGGCGGGGTTGAACCCGCGACCTCCTGGTCTCCAGTCGGACGGCGCATCCAAATGAGCCACTGAGGCCGGCTCTGGGTTTAACAAAACATCTTGTGCAACAAAGACTTGGGTCAGTCTGCGCAACTGCACATTCTGATCAGAGCATTCTCTGATCGTTTTTACCTTCGATAGCCGGGCTGTCCAAAGCGGAATTAACAGTGCACCTGCAACAGCACATTCTGATCAAACCCTTTGCTGATATTACAGTGTGCACCTTCTGTGGATTCCGGGCTATCCAAGAGTACATTGTAGTATTATAGGTTTTGTCCAGCACCAGCTCATATTCAATGTATGTACATTGTAAATAATACTTCTGGCATGATATATATCCTTGTACCGACATAATTTTGGTTTGGAGTTAAACGGCCCCTTCAACACTACTTCAGTCTTGTCGAGCCTGCTCTGGGGCAGGCTTATACATTAGCTGTTGATCATTTTAGCAGAAACTGATAACTGCCCTTCTTTTCTTTCATATACTTTGACGAGTGAGTCTACTTTTGGAGTCATGGCCCTTTGAACATCGAAAAAATTATGGTGATTTCTGTAATATATTTGTGTTCACTCTGTAATTTGAAAACTATTTAAGATATTTTCTTGAAACTTTATCAATTTAGTAACAGAGTTATGGTACTTGCTTGATGTTAGTGCAGTGGCGGGGCATGGTACAATGTCTGCAGCCCATTTATTAGATATTTAACAGTATGACATATTAGGGAAGGGTGCCTTAGCAGTGTAGTGGTAAAGCTGCTCCCCTTGTCACCCAGGGGTCATGAGTTTGATCCCAGGCTTCTCCAGTCTTTCATATGAGACTTTAGACCAAGGTCCCCATTTCCCTAAGACCTAGCTGTTAGTGGGACTTAAAACACTCACTCACTTATTTGATTGTCATTAGCTTCTGTGGCCCCCTTTGTGTATAGTGTGTTTTTATGTGACAGACACCCTTTTCACATGGGCTGTCTTATTGATTCAGTGCCTCTTTGATAGCAGAAGCGCCCCTTTAACGTAAACTTATATTGACACGTGCTGTTGCTGTAAAAGAATTGCCCTGTCTTTTACCACAGTATGTCTTTTATATTGGGCGTGTGCCGTTGTTGCATGGGAAAAGGTAATTACAGGAATACCAAACACAAATATGTAATCTGTTGATTGGGGACAGATCTTTGATTCTCTTTGAGATTTTTGTTTGTTTTGTTTTCTATGGCACATTAAGTAAAAATTAGCATGCCGGACGCACTTGTGTGGCCAGACCAGACTGAGCCACAGAACCTGGTAATTTTTCATATAGCACTTTATTGAGGCCAATGTTACATGCTGAACAGTGAATTGGGCTACACAGGGTTATCTGTGGAACTAGGGAACACCCAATTATATTCAGGGAACAAGGCAACACTAGTAAATATTTTAAGAGAACAAGGAAATGAACCTAATTTTTGGGGACACGGAGTGTGGCGATTGGGAAAACTCTTTTGGGACAATAAGACCTTTGCAACTTGTGCAGACTCAGATCAACTTCCACATCCGCATGAGAGTGGATGATATAACCTTCACGCTGACTGTACTACATGATGGTAAAATAAATAAATAAATAAAAATCTGACAAGTATTTTGTCAAATTACTCGGAGGAGCTCCAGCTAACTTTGTATTGTACATGCTGGTCGCATATGCAATAACTCAACTAAACCACTGACAACAAAAAAAAAAAAACAACATTTTATTGCCCCATTGTGAAATACTTCCCCGACATTAATTAAGTTGAAGGAGAATCCCAATTTCCCGTTCCGTAGATTTTTGTCTTCAAGAGCGGACAATTTGTATTTGTCCCATAGGCATTGAAATCACACTGAAAATGGGAATATATTAGCACCAGCCTGCGGTTAAATAAGCCAACTGGTATAAACAAATAAGGAAGTCTCGGCTCAGGCTGCGCCAGACAACACATACATGTAGATAAGGTAATATTTTATTTATTGTGTACTGGTTTTCTGTCAACAGAATGAGAACTTCTGGATCAAAATCTACTGCAAAAGTACCGTGAATAGTTCTTTTTTCACAGGCTCACCTGTGACAGAAATATTTTACTCATATCATCATATCATAATCGGATTTTTGATTAATGTGCAGGTACAGGGGCAACATCCACATCAGTGCGCCCCTTTCCAGAATGCTGGCTTGCTGCAGGCATGGCAGATCTCACACCAGATCTCCTGGTATGTCTATCATGAGGGCTGATAGCCGAGAGCTTCCACTCTCTGCAATCCCTCTGTCAGCTGCTTCCATGTCATCTTGGGCCTCCCAGGCCCATGCTTTCCATCAACCTGTATGTCAAAGGCTGTCTTGACTGTGCCATTGGAGCGTTCCACAAGTCCATACCATCGGAGTCTTCTCTCTTTCAGAATGAGATCCAGATCCTCAATGCCAAGCCACACAAGTAGCTCATTGGACCTGGTGGTGACAATGTCTTGCGGCCTGACATTGCAGATCTGTCTGATCATTGTCCTGTCATTTAGCTGCAGAAGCTGGAGGTTTGGCTTTGTCAATGGCCAAGTCTCGCTGGCATGGGGCAGTGCACTCCGCACACAAGAGATGTACACATGGCCACATGTTTTGAAAGAGAGGTGGTGTAAAGAGAGAACTGGTAGCAGATCCTTGAACTTCTTCCAGGCGGTTTTCACATGTGTTGTGGTTGAAAGTTCACAGCCACCTGCTGCTGAGAGCATGTCTCCTAGGTAGCAAAAGGAAGCTATCACCTCAAGCTTGTCAGGTCCGACCTGGACCTCCTTCTGTGGTCAGCCATCCAAGGGATGTGCAGTTCCCTGGCACTGTGTAAATCTGTAGTCAGGGTCTTTAGTCAAGCGCTTGAGCCCAATGCATTTCTTGTGCACCCAGTGCTTGCAGCCATTGCAGAATATGCTGTTGCTACCCACTTTAGTGTGACAGACCACACATGGAAACTCGCCTGAACTCTGCAGGAGGTATAATCCCATACCGCAGATCATGATCTTTGTCTTTCCTGCATTTACTCTCAGTCCTTTCTTCTCCATTGCTTCTTTCCAAGTCAAGAGCCTCCTGACACATTCCTCAAGTGATTCAGCAATGATAACTCTTCACTGTACCCCTCACCAACATGGACATGTCTCCGCGCATTTGCATACATCCCCGGCACCAGTCGCACAATCCACTCCTCCACACCAAGTTTTCTCAGTACCCACCAGATGACCTTCTGAGGTACTCAATCAAACGCCTTCTCCAGGTCTACTAAAGCCATGTAGAGTCTCTTGTTGGCAGCTAGATACTTCTCTTGCAGCTGCCTGACAACAAAGATTGCATCTGTAGTGCCTCTGCCTGGGACGAAGCCAAACTGGGAATCGTCGATTGACACCAACTGTCTGATAAGGCCGTCCACAATCCTCTCCAGGATTTTCATAACCTGCTTTGTCTGCTTGAGACCGCGGTAGTTGCCACTTTCCAATGCATCCCCCTTTCCCTTGTAGAGGCAGACAATGAAACTCTGCTCCCAGTCAGAGGGTACCTTGCCATCACAAATGATTGTAGCTGCGAGGCCACGGATCATGGAGGCGCCCATGTCACCGGCTGCTTGCATCATCTCCACCACTATGCCTGATGGGCCCGGTGCTTTGCCAGCCTTAACCTGTGAGACAGCCTTCTTAACCATGTCAGTGATGATTGGGACTGGCGGGCCTTCCACTGGTGGTTGATAAGACAGGTGGTCTGGGTCCCAGCCAAACTCAACGTTGAGAAGCCTTTGGTAGTGCTCTAGCCAGGCCGTCTGCTTTGTCTTCGCTCATTGACATCTCTCCTGCATCATTCTTCACAGGTTTGTCACCAACAATATCAGTGTTCTCTCTTCTAAACTGGTTAGCAAGGTGGTAGACTTCTGAAGACTTGGGGTCAATATTCTCCTAGACCTTCTTGTCGGCTTCTTAACGAGCATGGTGCACTGCATGTCTAGCATATTCTCGTAGACCTTCTGGTCAGCTTCTTGACGAGCATGGTGAACTGCATGTCTGGCATTTCATTTGGCTGCATCCTATGATGCCTTAGTGCCTTTACCAGCCTTCCAGGCCTTGAAAGCTTTCCGTCTGGCAGCAATGGCCTTTTCCACGTGTTCATTCCACCACCAGGTTCCGCGACGCCAATGGTGTGGCCAAGCTGTGCCACACACCTCCTCAGTTGTCTTGAGCAGTCCAGTCTTATTGTTGTTCTACATACCCTCAGTGGTCCCATCAGCTACACCTACAGATGTGCTCACATGCAAGTTGAAGACCTCCTCGAAATGATTGCTTGTTGAAGACCTCCTCGAAATGATTACTGCTGTCGTTAATCCTTTCCAGGCTTGTCACACTCATGTTGGTAATACGTTTCTCGCTACCATTATGTAACCTCACGTTTCATTTTTCACGTTTCGTACAAAACCCACGCTAAACCTGCACTAAGCCCATGCTTGTTTCGTGCTAATGAGCAAAATTTGTTATCGTGGAGTGTGAATGATATAACCATCGCGATACTTGTACTGTAGTACTAAAGGGGAGTAACCATTGATTTCTCATTCAAGAACAATAGCTGCTTGTTTAGCTTATTATACAGCAAAACCAAATGCCACATATGAGCTTTTGCTTTGAGTATAATCGTCGTTTTTTTATGTTTATCGTAAACTTTTAGGACTTGTTTACTCGCTAATCTTATTCTTTGGCATTAGAGTTTTCATCCAAAACTGTTTAAAGTTTAGAATACATAAATTGCTAATCATCATTTTTTTAGGCTAAAAATCTCTAAACCTTGTAAAATATGGTCAAAACCCCATCCCTTATTAGTTCACTTGGAGGAGCACTAAGACTTGGAAGCAAAGGTTGATGCCCTGCCTTAAGTAAATAATAGTAAGCACAGCTAGCGACGCACAGAGCACTTCGCGAACGAAGTGAGCTCTACAGTAGAGAATATGATCAAGGATAAGTAATATACAACGATATATACTTTTAGCAGATATCGCTATATTTGCTTCCCGTTTTCTTCCCGGAAGTTGTCACCCAAAGTTGACAGGACTGGAGTGGACTTGATACTGATAAGCATCACGAAGTGACAAGAAAGGGGTGTCAATAAGTGTCACGAAAATATATTACTGATTATTTTTTTTATTTATTATTGATTTACATATATTTTTATATACTGATAGTCATTCTTTAATGATGCTATGAAGGACTTCTGAAGATAGATCTGTGCTGTGCTCGCATTTAGGCTAAGTCTATTTTCATACTACCTCAGGAATATACCTCTATATCCAACTAGTTCTACACTAAATCCAGTCTTTATAAATGACAATGCATGGTACTGCATCCGTGGACTTCTTCCAACATCTCCCAGTACAATAATACAAATGCTCCTCTTTCCACCAACAAAGTAATTTAAAATTATGTACAATAGTGCAAACACCGGTGGCACTGATAATAAAATAGTTCCTGCAATGAACATGTCTGAAATTTTTAACAGACTTCTGGGAAAATACTTGAGGTAATCATCCTGCTTGCAGTTTAGGGTAAACCGAAAGTAGCTACATGTGGCACTTCCGTCAGTCGCTTATATCATTTAATTACTATGATCTCCATCTCTTGGACGCTCATGAAAGTTGTAATAAAATCCTCATAAGCGTTTGTTTTGCTCAGATTTTTTGCGATTCTCTTGTTAAAACTTTATATATATATTTAGCATAAACACGCAAAAACCGAAACATTTGCTTTTCGAATTTTTAGTAGTCGAGTTTTATCTTTTTTTTTTTTTTATAATCCAACCAGTCTTAGGTTGATTTGTCATTATTATTATTTTCATGGTCTTAAGCATTTCATCTAAACACCTAGGTTTGTTATGGACAGTGATAGTGAAGAAGATGAAACAGCACCCACCTCAGGGATTGGTCTTTTCTTAAATTCTGAAGACAGTCAGAGTGCAAGTGTTTTTCACTCTTCTTTATGAAATGGGACACATCTTCTGGCTCAATGGATCCATGATGTTTCATTGAAAACTATATACACGGTCGGGTATATGAAAGCCACGGCCGAGCTGCCGAGCCGAGCCGAAAAAGCCGAGCCTGGTAAAGTGTTTTCTTGTATTTATTCAAACCTCGGACCCATCAATACCCGGACTTGTTACTGTCCGTTTCCGTAAATTATCATGTCGCGGGTGCTGGTGATGCTTACGTCACTTCGGAATCTATATTTTGCAAAACTCCACCCATATTAAACTAGTATTAAACACATTTATTTTTAGTTAAGCCAGTTAAAATTATTATAAAGCAATAATTCAATCTTGGGTCCGTTATATGTTAATAACATTTTATTCAACTGATTCCTTTTAACATAGATAATCGCCAAATTTTTCACATACTCGTTTTAGAAAATGTGGGTCAAATTGGAGAGAATCGACATTTTCACAGTCGACTTTTCAAATTTCTATTACGGTTATAAAAATAATATGCTGATAAAGCTATAAAACAAAGCTAGTTTATTCTGATAAGTTGGGTTGATAGTTGATTTTAGCGAGAAAAAGCATTAAAAGGCTCTGCTAATGCTAGTACTATTCAACAATGGTCGCCATTTTTTCTTCGACGAATAGCTTCATTCACAAATCAGTGTTTAGAAACTTCATCAAAATTTGTAATATGTGTGATCAATATTCAACAAATATGATTAAAAACAAAATAATTACATAGTATTTAATTTGAATGATAAGTGATGTTTTGTTCACAGTTTATTGCGAATAATTATCACTTTCTACTCGATTGATTTTCGCACATTCCAGACGAAACCCGGTAACCGGTAAAATCATAGCCACGACATCATCATATCGATAAAATAGGTATTTAGCACTATAGTTACCAGTCCGGGTATTGATTGGTCCGAGTTCAAACGAGTTCAAGATACTTATTTCTTCTAATCTTATATAACCATATGTAAAAGTCTGTATACAAAATTAAAATTTGTATAATCGTTTGTTTATTTATGACTTTATATTCAATTTTCCATTCAACAGGGGTATGAAAGCCATGGCCGCGAAAGGGATATATTTTGGCCATTTTATGAATAAATGGCAATATTTCATGATCAGAGCATTTGACAGAGGTTGAAAAAAGGTATTTAAAATTATTTTGTATCATTATAATACGCAGAAACTGTTTATATTTCCCATTCTTCTTCTTTTTCTTCCAAATAACGAGGATCGGCAGGATCTAAATATAGAACAGAGAAAACTAAATGAAAATAACCGAAACGGAAAGCAAAAGCATTGAAATGGCCTAAACTTAACAATTACATCTAATACCAGTATGGTGACCAGCCTCAATGGGAAAAGCTATCAAATTAGTTATAGATGTGGAGTCCTTAATGACTGTTTTGTTAGCTCACCTTAGCCTTTAGGCCCTTTCAGCCGTTTCTGTTATTTTCATTTAGTTTATATCTATTCTATTTTTAGAACCTGCCGATCCTCGTTATTTGGGTGAAAAAGAAGAATAGTGAGAATATAAACAGTTTCTGCATGTTATAATGATTCAATGTAATTTAAAAATATATTTTTGCAATCTCAGTCAAATGCTCGGACTATAAAATATCACAATTTGTCCACAAACTGGCCAAATCATATCCCTTTCGCGGCCATGGCTTTCATACCCCTGTTGAATGGAAAATTGAATATAAAGTCATAAATAAGCAAACGATTGTACAAATTATAATTGTGAATACAGCATTTTACATATATGGTAATATAAGATTAAAAGAAATAAATATCTTGAACTCGTTTGAACAAATACAAGAAAACATTATAGCAGGCTCGGCTCTTTCGGCTCAGCTCGGCAGCTTGGCCATGGCTTTTATACCCGACCTATATACACCTCAGGCAAAGAAACCATTTTTTGCATGTCTGTGGTAGAAAGAATTATACAGCCCTGAAATCTCACTTTTATTCAGGACCACTATATTTTTGGCATGCCATACCATGCCACGAAAAATTGTGTGATGTTTTGTCTTGAAGTATTTTCTAGTATCTCCTTGACAGATACTGGACAACTTGGCCCCTAACAAACTCGGCCCCTGACCCCCACAAACTCGACCCCTAATATTTGTTAATGATTTTATCTTGAACATATTATGAATCTGCATATTTTAAATATAATACATGTATCTATATATATATTATCTTTAATGTTATTATGTTATTTTAAGTTAGATCTTATACAGGTTCACTATTGAGTGTCATCAAAGACTCTTAATAAACTGCACTGAAGTACAGGCTGATCTGAGTCTTTGATTGGCACAATTGATTATTTTTTTTTTCATTTCCACAGCCACATCTTTATTGTAAAGACATGCGCAGTTGCTTAGTTGGGTCTTTGCAGGCTCAGATGAATGTATTTTCTTAATTCGTGCATTATTTGTTCTTTTCTTACATGTGCTGCATTGTCATGAAACCTGTGCATTATTTGTTCTTCCAAAGCCTTGCAGTGTCATAAAACATGCATTATCTAAGCCAGCACATGGGATAATGGTACTTATCGCATTTGCGAACAGCGGGGGCTCAGTCGCGCCGGTGCATTCGCGCAGACACCAGAGTCTTTGCACATATATAGTATAGAACTAGATGTAGGTTTAGAACAAGAATCAGACATCTAACTCCACTAGATGGCTGAGCACGTGCATTAGAAGAATGACTTTACGGAGGACAACAAGTACCATTATCTCTTGTCACATCTCATTTGTTTTTCTCTTACATGTGCTGCATTGTTGGAGTAAAGTCATGGTTATTATATTAACGCATCCTTTTGTAATAAACTCATTATTCGAGACAGCGTATGGTAAATACAAAGCAAACAGATTATGGTAAATACAAAGTAAACAGCTCTGCCCCACTATAGTCTCAAGCAATGAACGGATTTGAGGACACTGTCTCATCTATAGAAATATTATGCCTATATCAATTGTTGATCTAAAAAGTGGTTTAGTAATATAGAGGCCCTCCCGTGGGGGGGGGGGGGGGGGGCGAGGGGGGGGGTGGATACATGTTCCTTTGTTCCCCTGAAAAATTTTTTAATTTTCCCTTGTTCTCTAAACTCAAAATCTTAATTTTCTATGTTCCCTGCTTCCCGAGATTACCTTTGTTCTCCTGTTTCCTTCATTTTTAGAATTGTGTTCTCCTGTTCCCCTGAAATAAATGACATTATTTCCTTGTTCCCCAGAACCTCTGGGAGGGCTTCAATATAATTTACAGTTGATTACAGACATTTGGACTATGGTCATGGCATGTTTTGGGGATGTCAGAGGGTCGAATGAAAAACAAACAAAACATTTTGTGTTAAAATACAGTGCAACTATCCACCTATCCACCAAATAAAACAATACTTTTAGGGACCGAGTTGGTCGGGGCCGAGTTTGTAGGGGCCGAGTTTGCTAGGGGCCAAGTTTGTTAGGGGCCAAGATGTACCGGAATCCTCCTTGACCATTGTGAGTTGCGTGTGGTGTTGCTACAGTTGTTAGACTCCTAAACTTTTCCTGTCATGTTATTACTATGTATATCATTTACTAAATACAAGATAGAAGAATTTTTTGTTATCCAGTGATTTTAAATTTATCGATAGACAAATTAACTACATGAGCTATTTCCCAATTCCGATGTTGTTACTGCGCCAGAACACTCAACAGTTTCAAGAAAGAATTATACCGTATTTACCCTAATTATAAGGACAGCTCAGCTTTTTACCCTACTTGTTCTAGAATTTGAACAGGTACAATTTACTATCCCATGTTGTATCTAAATATTGGTGGATGAGTGGCAAACAGTGTAGACCCTGATGAGGCATCATGGCATCTCATCAGGTCTACAAGTTTTTTGCTCGGGCCAGTTTGTTTGAATACATATCATATGATAAATACGGTAGATAAACTTTGGAACAGTGATTATGTATATATAGAGTTACAAAGGCATCTGTATGTCAGTTACTTGAGTTTTAATTGAATCTCCATGAAACTTGCAGGACAAGCATAAAATCTCAGACAGGTTAAAAACCTGATCATTTCAAATTATTATTGATAGAGTTGCAAAAAAAAAAAAACCTGTATATCTCGGACACAGTATAGACGGACAGGTAACTGTGTAAATGCTACACAGTATTGGATTATATGTTGTCGCGTTCGATCGAGCGCCACATTTTTCTGCATTGAGTGGTGTTACAAATTCCTATATATCTTTAGAACTATTTTAGCGACCATTTTTATTTTTACACCAATTAAAACCTTATTAATTTCCTATCAAATGATGTGTACAAAAATATCTTTTATGGAAGCATATTACATAATTTTGCATTCTAAAATAGAAGAAAATGCGATTTTTAATGGCAGAATAAGTTCTGCCAGAACTTATTCTGCCATTAAAAATCGCATTTTCTTTTTGCCAGAATCTGGCAGAAGACATGACAATTCTGATCATTAAATTGTGATTATAATTTGTTGTTTATAAAAACATCATTAAAATTGTTATAAGGCAATTGTATAAAATATTTGCTTTAAGTTTATATAATTTTCACTGAAATAAAAGGTTGGTATATAACAGAGAAACGTAAAGAATCATCGGTACTGTCAGTGAAAATTTCGGAAAATTAGTCATTTTATCTGACCTTAAAATGGATAAATACAAAATCCAAATCACATCAAACTACTATAAAGCAATAGAAACATGTCTGACCTTAAGAAAAATTGTATTATTTATACAGTTTTAAATGGATAAATACCTAAATATGAACTAGAAACACATATACTGTTTCTTTATTTTCCGTCATTATGAATTGCCTATTCAATTTCCAGTCTTACCGCGACAACATTATCGATTGAATCGGTTAGTTACGAGTCCGTCTATATTGTGTCCGAGTGTATATTTGATCTTCTGAATAGTATAACTATTTCATTTCTAATAAGAGCATCATGAAACTTATACCGAAAGCCAAGTGAGGCATTATATCTTGGGCAAGTTCAAAAAAGGGTCGTTTCATGTTGAGAACAGTATTCATGCAAGAGCACATTATAGTGTCAGTCTCGCATGCACTTAACTTTTCACAAACTTCTGCATCCACGAGACCCAAATTTATTATCCCACATGATCAACTTCATGACCTACCATATTGCAAAAAATTATCTACTATTCTTCATCGCTTATCTTTTTATGCCCCCACCTGCCTTTGGCAGGAGTGGGGCATATAGTGTTTTGCCGTGATGTTATGTCCGTATGTGCATATGTCACGTTTGTAACCAAGTTCAAGTTTACCTGCAAGTTTAGGTGCAAATTTACTTCCACGTTTCTCTTGCAGCTAATAACTTTTATACCTTCTGGGCTAGAAAGTTGAAACTTTGTATGACACTTACCTACATCAAGACCTTTTAATGTATGGTACTGTTGTCCCAGGGTCTTGCCCCAGGGCGGGGCTAGGGTCAAAATATATCAGGTCACCAAGAAAACACCTAATCGAATGTTATTGCCATTAAAGCATATGCCAAATGGCAGGGGCATTTTGTGTACTTTGGACATATGTCTAGTTTGACTAGCAGAGTCAGCAAATTCAAACAATGCTGAACGCTCACACTGGGAGTCAAACTCTCACTCAATGACCTTCACAGCTAAGTCAAATCAGACAGATGTATTTAGTGTGTAAACAGATTAGTTTTGACTGAAATAATTAGGGTGTACATTAGTTTAGAAGCATTGATTCCTTTCTATAATACATTCACATCCATCTATCATTTTCCATTTTTTATTTTCATGTCTATTTGAGACATGAGATGAATAATGGTAATCTACTGTAACACAAATTAATTATGTCATTATCCAAACATAGTCGTAAAATCAGCGCTTCACTGTCCTTTTTGTGTTAACAAGCGATAAACACTAATTCATTTGTGTGACATGTGATGCACTGCGACTGCAAAACACAAGATGCAGTTTGTGTGTCCAAAGATCAAAGGTCACTTTAATGCCAACTGAGTGTGATTGCTTGAATGCACCTGTTTTTTTTTTTTTTTTTTTTTTTTTTTTTTTAACACAGTTTGTTGGTCCCAGATTTGATGAAATAATTCCTGTACAGGCAGATCCTGGTCAGATGATGCATACAGCAGCGTCTGATCTGGGTTTCCTTTCTTTTTTTTTTTTTTTTTTTTGAAGACAGTAACATGCGAGAATAATGCAAGATAGATTTCACAGTGAAATATAGTAATGCACCACTTGGGCTAGTCAAAGACTTGTCAGTGCTTAAAATTTAAGCTGGTCAGATCTTGAAACAATGACGACAAGCCATTCTGGAACAGTCGCATTTTCAGTATAGATTACAAAAATATAAGTGAAGATACCAAAAAAATGCAAGTCACAAAGTAGCTTTTCCCTTGCCCCGCATGAATAACAGCATGCTCGTAATGGTAATATCACATGAAATTGTGGCTTGAAACTTGAATCTTGCTCAAAATGTTTGTCTTGGTGAGTTTTAGGTCAAGTTTGAAACTGCGTCACTTGGGGGTCAAAAACTAGGTCACCAAGTCAAATCAGCAGAAAACCTTGTTAACACTCTGGCAGTCACATTTTTGAAGCAGTCATCATGAATCTTGCTCAAAATGTTTGTCTTGATGATTTCTAGGTCAAGTGCGAAACTGGGTCACATGGGGTCAAAAACTAGTTCACCTGGCCAGATCAGAAGAAAACCTTGTTAACATTCTAGCAATCATCATGAATCTTGCTCAAATTGTTTATCTTGATGATTTCTAGGTCAGGTTTGAAACTTGGTCACTTGGGGTCAAAAACTAGTCACCAGGCCAAATCAAAGGAAAACCTTGCTAACACTCTAGCCCCTCTAGCAGTCACAGTTTTGAAACAATCATTTTTGAAACTTGCTCAAAATGTTTGTCTTGATGAGTTCTAGGTCAGGTTGGAAACTGGGCCACTTGGGTTCAAAAACTAGGTCACTGGGCCAAAGCAGCGGAAAACCTTGTTAACACTCTAGCAGTCACATTTTTGAAGCATTCATCATGAATCTTGCTCAAAATGTTTGTCTTGAAGATTTCTAGGTCAAGTTAGAAACTGGGGTTAAAAACTAGGTCACCTGGCCACATCAGTGTAAAACTTGTTAACACTCTACCGGTAACATTTATGAAGCAATCATCATGACTCTTGCTCAAAATATTTGTCTAGATGATTTCTAGGTCAGATTTGAAATTGGGTCACTTGGAGTAAAAAACTAGGTCACCAGGCCAAATCAAAGGAAGACCTTATTAACACTCTAGAGGTCACATTTTTGAAGCAATAATCATGAGTCTTGTCCAAAGTGTTTGTCTTGATGATTTCTAAGTCAAGTTTGAAACTGGGTCACGTTAGGTCAAAAACTAGGTCACCAGGCCAAATCAAAGGAAAGCCTTGTTAACACTCCAGATGTCACATTTTTTAAATAATCATCATAAATATTGCTCAAAATGTTCATCTTGATGATTTCTAGGTCTAGTTTAAAACTGGGTCACTTGATATCAGAAACTAGGTCACCATGCCAAATCAAAGGAAAACCTTGTTGATGCTCTAGAGGTCACATTTTTGAAATGATCATCATGAATCTTGCTCAAAATGCTTGTCTTGATGATTTCTAGGTGACGTATATTTCACTGTTCAGTGACTTTCTTAAGCTTTTCTGTTTAGGTCAGTTTCTGAGTAATTATTGGTCCTACAGAGTGATATTTGGTACTTGTGAAGTGTTTGTGTTTAGGTCAGTTTCTCAGTAACTATTGCTCCTACAGCCAGTGATACTTAGTACATGCATACATCTTAGCATGATTGAGTGCAGTCATCCATATTTGACCTTGACCTCTATTCCACAGTCCATTAGACATGCTACATTGTCTTACTTGTTAATATAATCATTTTGAATTTTGATCAGAATGTTTGCCTTGATTAGTTCTAGGTCAGGTTCTCAAAATGCTATGATACTCAGGTGAATGTTACAGGGCCATCATGGCCCTCTTGTTTAAAAAAGCATGGGAATAACAATAGTTTTTATTCAAAATTTTTATTGTGAAAAACATGATGATGCAACAGTAGATAAATAATAATGATCATAATCTGTATTGATACAGTGAGAAAACTATAAATACTTGAGCCAAGTTGTTCAAAGCATCGTTAGCTTAAAAAGCTCGTTAAGGGTCATTTTGTTAACTGTTAGGAGGAGATATTGTGACAGACACAGCAGATTCAATATACAATATTCTGATATTTTTTGCTGAAAAAAATGTGAGTAGCTTTTGCACTGCAAAAGCTACTCACATTTTTTCAGCAAAAAATTTCAGCATATTTATGTATCACTTGATGTTAATTTTAATGAATTATTAACTAACGACATCGTTAGTTTTGAACAACTGGGCCCTGATAACCTAACTAAATCCACTTGGATGTCCATTTAATAAGTGACATTGCATAATAGGGGCCCCTTTTAAAAGGTTTTGCCATGTTGCAAAGCTGGGCTTTTTAGGGGTTGCACCTGCCCTTTTTTCAGGCTGTATGAAAATATTAGTACATGACAGTATAGAATATGAAGTAATCAGCCTAGATTCAGTTCAAAATTTAGATTGTTCTTTCATCTTGCAGAACTGAAACCCTTTTTAAGTTTCAAACTGCTAAAGAAGACAACTTTCACAACATTTGTCATCAAAAATCCTCTCTCATGGAGACCCTAATCTCCCTCATCTGAAAGGCAAATCTTCCTCATGGTCATCGGGTTATCACATGTATGTCGTATTGGCCTGAGGATTGCTGTACTTGCTTTGGGCCAATACAGCCATCTGAAGCCAATGTGAAAACATCCATTTCATGACATTTTTATTAGCGCTTAGCACTCTGGGTATATTTTCAGCAGATGACATATTGAAATGTTTTTCTTATTTTTCCCACAAAACAGGTTTGACATTTCTTGCACAATTTGCATGAAATGTCAAATCCTGTTTTCTTTGAAAAATGTCAATAATTTTTTATCTGCTAAATTAATCCAGAGAGTGGTAAAGGTTAATCAACTTTTTGTTTTCAACTTTTTAATGTTGAAAATCAATAAAACCTCATGGACTGCTTAATACATTATACCATAAAATATTGGCCCAGTGAATTCCATAAAATATTGCCCCTCCTAAACTCCTTGGTTATTATCCCTTGGGGTGGTTTGGTGTGACAAAGGTTTCGGATATCTTACATCACTGGGGCGTCCAACTGATATTGGCTTCCAGCTGAGCAAGGCCTGCTATCCTTTTAGCAAGCAAGGGTCTTTTAGCAGGCAAGGGTGAGGGGGGGAATGTTTTTATTTCTTCTGTTTTTTCACTTTCATTCCTGTTCCTCTTTCTTCCCTGTCCCTCTCTTTCATCTCCTCTACCATCTCTTCTAATCTCTTTTCTCCCTTTTCTCTAGGAGAGGAAACAAAATGACCCACAAGGGTTGACATGTTGTTAAACCCCAACACTATCAATGGTTATTATTCCCTAAGTCCTTACACTGCATTGCTATGATTCAGGCGGTTTGGCACATATTAGAACAATAATTACTTAGTTGATTAATAATGATATTTTTCTTATGTATCCATGAAAACATGTTGTGGGTACTCATTGGAATAGAAGGGTCTCAATCCGATGATGATGATGATGATCAGTAAGAATCCACTAAATCATGAGTACCCATAACGGGTATGCAAAAGTAAGAAAAAAATTAATTTAGATGCTCTTCTTATTTGGAGCTATGTCATAGCTCTACTATTACAAGGTTCAGGTGTTCTTCCATGAATAAAATTGCCTATGAAATGAATAAGCATTGATTACAACACATATGGATGTTAATTAAATCAAGATGAATTGCTGAAAAAATGAATAGCTGGTCATTTTGGCTGGTTCTTAGAATATGGTCTGATGAAAATTACTGTGTTCCATGTAGAACACTTTCAGGAAGATGTAGTTTGAAAGGTTTTTAGATAGATTCATATTATGGAGGAATAAAAAGTATCCCAGAGTTATCATCAAACAGTTAACAAGTCCTATTGAAAGGGCCTTTATGTTATATCTGTGTAACAAAAGTCCTGATCACCATGTGCGTTCACACAATCTGATCAGGGCATACATTGTCCTTAACACGACATAGTGTAGAATCGTATATTTTAGATTTTGATGAACAGAGAAGGTCCTCTTTGTATGACATGTATCCACAGGCTGTTATGGTTCTTTGATATTAGCAGATGGCTTAACCCATTTTAAACTGAATAAACTCTCCCACACTATAAAGTCGAAGTCAAATTTCAATTTTAGGTATGTCAGGCTATGTGATTTAAATATTCCTAGAAGTGATGTTTAAGAAAATCTCACAGAATTTTGTCAAATTCCCTTAAAATTTTGCCTTATCTCACAGATTTTAGTCCACATCTTATGGCATGTATGATTTGGTATAGCTCCAGATAAGGTTGTTTTTTTTTCAACCCAAAAATAATTATATTATTCTTAATTCTTAATGAAAACATATGTTGTGGTACTCATTAGAAGTGCCTCACTGAGGCACTTCTAATGAGTACCCACAACATATGTTTTCATGGTGAAATATTAAAAAATATTATGTGGATACTCCCTCTTATTTGGAGATATGCATTGATTGTAAGTATCCTGTTATCTTTTCAGTCGACAGGTTTTAGTGTACCAAAGTTCAATTTGACATCATGGAGCCCTGAACCTCCCGCAGGTCTTCACTATATGTGTCTACTTCCTGTTGCCATTCCTCAGACCTACACTCAGGATGAACACGTGGGCAAGCTCAAGACTTCAGCGGCTCACAGAAAACAAAGGTTGAAAGAGTTTACTTCAGGCAGAACAACATGCAGGAATATTTTAGGTGTGTGAAGTTTCTGTATCATAGCTCCAGTAAAGAGGTGGTATCCACAGAATATTTTTTTCTTTTTTCTCCAGGAAAACATATGTTGTGGGTACTCATTAGAAGTGTCTCATTGAGGTGCCTCTGATGAGTACCCACAACATATGATTTCCTGAGAAATAAGAAAAATATTAGTACTTTTTGTGTGAAAAAAAGTGCCTTATCTGGAGCTATGTTGATATTTATGTTCCCCATCGAATGGGAGCGGGCACATTGTTTTTGGTGCAGATCTCATTGGCATCAGCATTGGCATTACTTTTACTTATTTGCAAGATTTCTTGTGAACCGGTAAGCGTATTCTTACCAAATACCGTATTTGACCTAATTACTGCACATACCCCTATAAGTGCACAGTCAAGCAATTTGTTAGTCTTCAGATTACAACCTGTGTACTTTTATCTACTTCTATATATATGTTGTTGGTGATCATTTGAGGTGCCTCGACTTGTACCAACAGCATATTCTTTTATAAAGAAAATCAGAAACAAAATCATATAAGCAACATTAAATACACACCTCTTGACTTAACCCTTGTCATGCTGAATAAATTAAGATACCACGCTCACTTTTAATTGTCAGCCAATCAGATTAGTTGATCCAGGTTGTTGATACAGATTCACATACTTAATAACAAACAGTGAAGATCCAGATCAGTTGGCTTCTGAAGAAGCCAACTGATCTGGATCTACACTGTTTGCAAAGGCAGGGCATATCTGGTTTCAGCAGCACCAGGGTTAAATACACACCTCATAAAGTCCTCTCATGACCATTCTTTAAAGTGTGCCTTATTAGGTGGATATTTTACTTCACTTTTTTTAATAATTTTGAAAAACCTAAGTGCACTATGCAGTAATTAGGCTGCATACATTATGTTCACTACAGCTGTTGTTAGTGCTGTGTGGCAGCTGTAAAACATCTCCACTATGTTTCACTATAGTGTAGTTTATATTTATATAGTCCACCTTCAGGGCCCAGGTGTTCAAAGCTAACGATGTTGTGAGTTAACGATTCGTTAAAATTTACATCGAGTGATACGCAAATATGCTGAAATTTTTGGCTGAAAAAATGTGAGTAGCTTTTGCAGTGCTAAAGCTACTCACATTTTTTCAGCAAAAAATATCAGAATATTGTATATTGAATCTGCTAAAACAGTTAACAAAATGACCCTTAACGAGCTCGTTAAGCTAACGACGCTTTGAACAACTGGGCCCAGATTTATATTTGATGCTCAGCATAAAGAAGAGCTAGGACAGGTCACACCAGTTTCATATAATGTGACTACCTAGAGCTTTGCTGTGAAGTCCGACTCCACAATGTGTGTAATATATTTCTGTCTACCGGCTTCACTGTTAACTAAACTTATAAACTGTTGACTGTTATATAAACTGTAAAATGTTCTGCCCATGTTAATACTATGAAATATAATGATCTTTGTGATTTTATCATCTCAGTCCAACTACAGTCGACTCTCGTTATCTCGAACTCGCTTATCTCGAATAAATGCTTATCTCGAAGTGAAAATCTGGTCCCTGTTTTAATACAGAGATCTACCAACAGGCAACAAAATATTGTGGAAAAGAGGAGAAATTGCTCCTTAGGAGCAATTTCTCTTCTTTTCCACAATATTTTCAATATATCTCTAACTTAGGAGTCAAATTACATATTCATTCTGTTAAAAGTGGTTGTTCAATTTATTGTTTTCCTCAGTTCCGCAAATCTGATATGTCGAAGTACGGATATCTCGAAGTGTTTCATAGAGTCCCTAGGAGTTCGAGATAACGAGAGTCGACTGTACTTGAAAAAAAAATGGCCTATATATATTATTAGCCTCTGCCAGACTCTGATGAAGAACAAATCTAGATGCTGATCATGGTTACATAGCTCCATGTAAGTGGGGTATCAATATTTTTCTTACTTCTGCATGAAAACATATGTTGTAGTATTCATTAGAAGTGCCTCGGTGAGGTGCTTCATATGAGTGCCAACATTGTATGTTTTCATGCAGAAATAAGAAAAATGTCAGTAATTTTCATTGAAAAAAAAAAACACCTTTGAGCTATGTGATAACCTGGTATCTGACATATTATTTTGCAGATGAGAAGCGGTTAAGAACAGCTGCCAACCAAAATGACTGTGTAACAGGTAATTTCCCAAGCCTAAAAGTTGCTATTTACCAAAGAGTATAGGGACTACCTTTACTTCTTCACAAGTCATTGTAACAGAGGACTTGTTAACCCATTTTAGACTGAAAAATCTGCTCCCCTCCCCGACCACACACACACACACACACACGCACACACACACGAAAAAAATGGCTAAACTACATGTATTTGCAAACGAGTCTCTGATCAGGTGTCACATTTTTTGTCATCTGATCTGGGTCCTCACTATTTGCCAGTAGCATTTTTGTGGGTCTCCAGACTAAAATGGGTTAAGGAGGAGTATTTGAGTATAATTCAAGGATAAGTTTTCTTATTTCTGTATAAGATCATACACAATGGGTCCTCATTATAAGAGACTGAGCAAGGTTCTGCTAATGAATTTCCACACCAGGAGTCATTTGATGGCCTTGAAAGAGGCACCATGCATTTTTATAGTGCAGTGCAAGAGTTTATAGATTAAACACATTGTTGTTATTAGAGAGCATTTTTATCTAAATATTTATCCCCATGCTTTGGCAAGGGGGATATTGTAAATGCCTCCATCCATCCACCTGTCTGTCCATCCAACATGCTATCACATCCTAAACCACTGGGTGGAATTTGGCTTCCCGGCATGGTAATGGTGTGTGAGAGCAACATTTTTCACTGTCTCATGTGACCTTTAGGTGGGGTCAAAAGGTCACTCTGTCCATCCATCCATCATGCTATCTCCTAAATGATTGGGTGGGATTTAACAAAAGTAGTTACATAAGGATGCGAGAGTGAATCTGTCTAGTTGTCCATCAGTCTGTCATGCTATTAGCAACTGGCACCGAGCATTAATTTTTTTCTTTGATATAAATAGAAACAAAGAAATAGTTGAACCCATTTATGTATAGTGTCCCATAAAAAGGACATTTGCAAACAATGTAGACCATCAGGGTCTACAGTTTTCACTTACTATAGGAATTTCTATGAAACATGATAATAATGATAAGAAAAAAACTACCCAGACTCCCCTCTTACTGGAAATAAATCTATCCAAAAAGTTGAGTAGGAGAGTCTACTTGGCATAAATCAGTCTTCACAAAATCTTTTCTACTGTTGCAGAACAGCTGTCAGACAGACTGTAATCTTTTGCAGGACAGATAAGTATCTGCAGGACTAAAGGCATATTTGTTGTGAGAATATTATTTTCTTTGTTAAGATTCACAGGACATTTGTCAGACAGACTAAAAGTTTTTGCAAGATAAAATGAAAAAATGCCAGGTTTGTCAGGCAGTCCTGCATTTTTCATGATGACTGCATAAATGGGTTAAGAAAATGTCATTCCAAAATACTATGACTGGAGATTAATCATTACAGTGTTTCACCATATTTACTATAATTGTTTTGTCAGGCAGATCTGAGCAAGCAGTGTAGATCCATATCCTGCAGAATTTAGATTCAGTAATAGTTCAATAACTTGATGGCTTGTCTTGAAATTGTTATCAGATCCCTAGGAAATTTTTCCAGTAGCCCAAGAAAACAAATATTTAGGAATATTTTAGGGACATTTTCTAATTTTATCATGAAAATGTATATTGTATGTACTCATTAGAGTTGCCTCATTTTGGCCTATCTGTTACAGTGGTGGAGTTGTTGGAGGGTGGAGCTGACCCATCATGTGAAGATGAGAAGAAGAGAACACCCTTACACTTTGCAGCATCTCAGGGATATGAAACTATCAGTAAGCTTTTTGCATCTTGACCCCACAGTAAAAATATATAGGATTTGGCACACAGAAAACTAAGTAATGCCATCTGGGCCATATCATACACAGAAACATGTCTTTGGGCATATACAGACAACGAAGGCCCAGATCAGCCTGCACATCCACTCAGTCTGATCTGTCCACTAACAGAATGATTGGATACTATAGAATGTATGAATGGAGAGGAAAGGCCCAGATGATACTTTGCACATGTGCAGGATGATCTGAGTCTGCACATTTTGCGCATGCTCGAAGGCACCTTTATGCTTGTATCGGCTCATGAAGGTACAGACCATCCAGTGTACATGTGGCGGGCTGTTAATGGCTTTGCTTTGTTAAGTCATAGTTCTAGTTAGGGTACTTTTTTTTGAGAAAAAAGAATTTATATTAATTGATATTATTCTTAACCCTTAAAATGCCAAGAAAACTTGTATCTGAAAATGTGGTCTGTTTATGTTGTCTGCTGAATATTCTTGCAAACTTTTCAAACCTATTTTTGCATACAAGCAAACAGTGTGGACCCTGATCAGACTGCTCCTAGAGGAGCAGTCTGATCTGGGTCCACACTGTTTGCAAAAATGACTTTTAAAGCAGATGACAAAGCTGATGACAATTGTTGTGATTGGCGTTTTAAGGATTAAAAAATCATATATTCTGGAACATATGAAGATACTCAGTAGAAGCATCTTGGTGAATACCCAGAATGTTATTGCGGAGAGATTTTTAAATTAGTATAATAAAATTAAGCCACCTCATGACAAATCAACAAAATGGATGTACACCTAGCAAAGACTCAGATCAGCCTGGACATCCACCAGTCTGATCAGAGTCTTTGCAGTGCGCTAAATGGGTAGCTAAGGAACCAAGCTTCATTCATGGGGACAGCAAAGACTCTGATCAGACAGGGCAGATGTTATTTTGTTGGTTTTGTCGTGAGGTGGCTCAATTATTATCTGGATAATCTTCTTATCCAGATATTTAGGGTCTTTTTTTACAAATTTTGTTTATACCTGAAAATAAGGCATATGGAGTGTTTATTCAGATGAAATGCTAAGCTGTGATTTAAAAAGGAGTTTTTGTCTGAATTTCTATTTTGACACATCAACTATTGTCAGTCATTTTGTCTCATCTCCAAGAGAAAGGTATTAAGGAACAGACCAGCTAATAGATGAGAGGAAACCGAGAAACAGAGGAGGATAAGAGAAAAAGTGAATGGCAGTGCAGAAACAGATGAAATATTGAAAATGTCATTATTTTTTTATCTGCTGATTTGTTGCACACTGAACTTTAATATATAGTTGATCCATGCCATGATAGAAAGATATAAAGGCCTGCATATATGACAAGGCCATTCGTGGTCAGATCCTGGTACTCACTAACCATAATTCTCTGGGCAAATTTAGCAAACAACAAATTGATGATATATTTCTTAATTTTTCCAGAAGATAGGGTTTGACATTTCATGCAAATTGTCTCCTGTGGAGACAATTTGCATGAAATGTCATTTCCTATCTGCTTGGAAAAAATAAGAAAGATAATTCAAAACTTCTACTGAATTTGTTACCCAGCATGCTAAATGTTAAAAGCCTGTGGTTGATTTGGGTTTCCCATCATGTGTGTGTTGTGTTGATTTAAGCCCAAAATAGCATGACCAATGTACTGTTACTTGAGCAATTTAATACTTAACCCATTGTATACTGAACAGACTCTCCCACACTATATACTGGAAGAGTCTAATTTCAATTTTAGATACCTCTGGCTATGAGATTTACATATCCCTGAGAAAAATGGCTAAACTATTTGCAAATAGTGGAGACCCTGATCAGATGCCGCATTCTGCAGCATCTGATCTGGGTCTGCACTGTTTGCCAGTTACCCTTTTACGGGTCGCCCGACTACAATGGGTTAAAGCACTAAGCAAAATTGTAGCAGACTACACACTAAATTGTTTTTTATTATTTTTTAAGAAGAGAAAATAAGAAGTGGCATTTCATGTGAATTGTCTACTAGGTAGACACTTCATATCTTCTGCTTGGCAGATGATTCATATGAAATGTTAAACCTTGTTTGCTTTGAAAAATACAAAAGAAAAGTTTGTGTTTAGCACTTTAAGGGTTAATTAAAAAGGTTCATATTACACTGGATGACGTCAGTCAGAATTGAATGACGCTGTATAAAGAGTCTGTTTCTTTGTAGAAAATTTGAAATAATAGACATATTGCTAAGTTTGTCATGAAGTGATATTAATAGTATAGACATATTACTAAGTTTGTCATGAAGTGATATTAATAGTATAGAATCATATTTAAGCCTCTGGCCTACAGAATATGGAAATTGTTCCATTCATTTCATAATGCATAGGACCAAACACCATACTTGCTGAAGTGAAATATTCTTGAAAGGGCCGTAAAACCCAAATAAAAAAAAAACCATACTTGCTGACTCTTCTGATTTTGGTGTGACTCCCCCATTTTTCACATATCCCACGGCCTCACAATAGTATTTTCAAGACACCATGATAACTGGTCTCTAGGACATTTCATGTAAACATATATCATCAGTACTTGTTTGAATTACCTGGATGCAATGATTTAAATGAGATCCTGCAATGTATGAATTTTAACAAGATCCTGCAGTGTATGAATTTTAATGAGATCCTGCAGTATATGAATTTTAACGAGATCCTGCAGTGAATGAATTTTAATGAGATCCTGCAGTGTATGAATTTTAACGAGATCCTGCAGTGCATGAATTTTAATGAGATCCTGCAGTGTATGAATTTTAACGAGATCCTGCAGTGTATGAATTTTAATGAGATTCTGCAGTGTATGAATTTTAACGAGATCCTGCAGTGTATGACTTCATACAAAAATAACGTATTAAATATTTACATTAAATATTGGGACAACATAACTCCTTACCATACTCATCACAAAAACATGTCTATATAATTTTGACCTCCTTAAACCCCACTGTTATACAGTAAGACTGGGGTTTACAGAGCTATACATTATTTTTAGCTCGCCTGTACGAAGTACAAGGAGAGCTATTGTAGTCACCCCGGTCATTTGCGTTTGCGTTTGCGTTCCCGTTCCCGTCACACTGCGTTAAAGTTTTTCAAATGCTTATATCTCAACAGTCACTCCTCACAGAGGCATCAAATTTGGAACTTAGGTACCTTGGAGGGTCTTCTGAGATTCCAAGAGAATAAACCCCTGGGTTCATGCCCCTGGGTGGGGCTAGGGGTCAGAATCTAGGACACCTTTGTAATACTGTGTTAAAGTTTTTCAAATTCTTATATCTTGACTTTCACTCCTCATAGAGCATTCATATTTAGAATTTGGGTACCTGGAGGAGTCTTCTGAGATTCCAAAAGAACATACCCCTGGGTTCATACCTCAGGGTGGGCCTTGGAGTGGGGCTAGGGGTCAAAATCTAGGACACATTTGTAAAATCTTATATGCCTACAGGTTATAGACACAACTGGTTATACATCAGCTAACTATGTGACATCGGTTTAAGTGTAAGAGAGTGAAGGTCATGGTGACCTACATTTTACGGTCCAGGTCACCTAGATTTCACGGTCCAGTGATTTTGCCTTATATCTTGAATACTATTTGTTGGATAAATGTCACACCTGGGATATTACTTCCATGTGACCCAATGAATGACCACTTACTACATCTAGGTCATTGTGACCTATATTTCATGGTTCAGTGATTTTGCCTTATATCTTGAATACTATTTGTTGGATAAATGTCACACCTGGGATAGTAGTTCCTTGTGACCCGATTATTGACGTCATAATATATCTCTGTTGGTGTGACCTATATTTCATGGTTCAGTAATTTTGCCTTATATCTTGAATACTGTTTGTAAATGTCACACCTGGGATATTAGTTCCTTGTGACCCGATTATTGACGTCAAAATATATCTCTGTTGGTGTGACCTATATTTCATGGTTCAGTGATTTTGCCTGATATCTTGAATACTATTTGTTGGATAAATGTCACACCTGGGATATTACTTCTATGTGACCCAATGAATGACCACTTACTATATCTAGGTCATTGTGACCTATATTTCATGGTTCAGTGATTTTGCCTGATATCTTGAATACTATTTGTTGGATAAATGTCACACCTGGGATATTAGTTCCTTGTGACCCGATAATTGACGTCAAAATATATCTCTGTTGGTGTGACCTATATTTCATGGTTCAGTGATTTTGCCTTATATCTTGAATACTATTTGTTGGATAAATGTCACACCTGGGATATTAGTTCCATGTGACCCAATGAATGACCACTTACTATATCTAGGTCATTGTGACCTATATTTCATGGTTCAGTGATTTTCCCTTATATCTTGAATACTATTTGTTGGATAAATGTCACACCTGGGATATTACTTCCTTGTGACCCGATTATTGACGTCAAAATATATCTCTTTTGGTGTGACCTATATTTCATGGTTCAGTGATTTTGCCTTATATCTTGAATACTATTTGTTGGATAAATGTCACACCTGGGATATTAGTTCCTTGTGACCCGATTATTGACGTCAAAATATATCTCTGTTGGTGTGACCTATATTTCATGGTTCAGTGATTTTGCCTTATATCTTGAATACTATTTGTTGGATAAATGTCACACCTGGGATATTGCTTCCATGTGACCCAATGAATGACCACTTACTATATCTAGGTCATTGTGACCTATATTTCATGGTTCAGTGATTTTGCCTTGTATCTTGAATACTATTTTTTGGATAAATGTCACACCTGGGATAGTAGTTCCTTGTGACCTGATTATTGACGTCAAAATATATCTCTGTTGGTATGACCTATATTTCATGGTTCAGTGATTTTGCTTTAAATCTTGAATACTATTTGTTGGATAAATGTCACACCTGGGATATTAGTTCCATGTGACCCAATGAATGACCACTTACTATATCTAGGTCATTGTGACCTATATTTCATGTTTCAGTGATTTTGCCTTTTATTTTTATTACTATTTCATGGAGAATTGTCATACCTGGATTATTATATCTATGTGACAAAATGATTTACATACAAATACATCTAGGTCAGTGTGATAGCTTAATGATAAAAATGTTACAATATAAAATGTACCCAGCAGGCGAGCTCACTGTCCTACGACAGCTCTTGTTCTTACTTCTGCTCAAAAACATAGATTGTGGGTACTTGTTAGAAATGCCTCACTGAGGCATTTCTAATGAGTACCCACAGTCTATGTTTTGAGCCGAAATATGAAAAGTATCAGAATTTTTTTTATCTGAAAATTTTCCTTTGTTGGTTGTAAAATTTTCGATATATTTGAATAGGCATATTATCGTAATGTTCTCATACAATGTGAACAAGTCGAGTTCACTCCTTGTTGATATGTCTAAAACCTGCTGGATGTGTGAATGAGTGGCAAATAATGTAGACCCTGATCAGATGCCACTTTGATCAGGTCACTTTCTATGGCATCTGATTTGGGTCTAAACGTATTGCTGTGGCCTGGCCCCAAAGTTATAAAACGTTTTTTTCATGCTGATCATGAAATTTCACTTGGTTTTTAACAAAAATACTAACAATTGTTGTTCGTCTGTCATTACTGACAATGACCAATCCTAATCAGCTGTGTGATGTGTTATTATTTGTGTGTTCTAAGATGGCTGATGAGACCAATCTTAGCTCTAAACTGCCTGTTGCAGATAGAACAAGAGAGGTCTGACAAAGAAAGCTCTGTTGGTGATGCCTTAGCTCTGGCTTTCCACTGTGCACGTTTCTGCTCGGCTTTGCTGATTCTTTTTGCTTCGTCTTCACCAGCTCCCCTTTTTATGAGGCCTCACCACTTTGTACGATCTTGTGCAATCTGTTCCCATGACTCTGTTGGTAGGTTGAAGTCTTTAAGGGAGGCTTTGAGGTAGTAAAATGGATTTTATGACAATTAAACCTTTTTTCAAGCTCAGCTGAGCATACTCAGCTGAGTTGAGCATGAAAGAAGTTATAAAAACTTGTCAGTATTTTAAGATTGATATGCAAAACAAATTTCATGCTCAGCTGAGTTGAGCATGAAAAAAGTTTTATAACCTTGAGGCCAGTTTTCCAATACTTAGGGTAAATATAGTAACAGAAATTATCTTCTGAATATCCTTTATTATATTGCCTGGATACCCCACATCTCTGAAGCTATTCAGGGGCGGATTCAGAGAGGATTTTGACTTAAAATTTCGTTTTCATGGGAAATTGTGGATAAGTTTGATAAAATTTGTGATACTGTATTTACCTATCTGTTCACATCTCTTACTCTTTACTCTATACTTCTTTTCATTAAGTCCATTTTACTACCTATGAATGTGTGTAAAACTGCTGGATGAGTAGCAAGTAGTGTAGACCCTGATTGGATGCCACATTCCATGGCATTTTATCTAGGTCTGCACTGTTTTTCCTAAAGTCTGTGAAATAAGTATGGTAATTTGATTAAATTGAACCATCTCAGAAATCATCCTGGATATTCCTCTGCTTTTGTTTATTTCAGCAAAAGTATTACTGGATAAGGGAGCAGATCCTAACAAGAAAGATTTTATTGGCAATACTCCACTACATTTAGGTAAGACCCTCTAACATTCCTTGATAAATGCCTTATCTGTACAAGGCTATAGCTAATCTGTTATTATTGAGGTAAATCATTGCCCCAGATAAGGCATGTTTTTGCAACCAAAAGGTATTGATATTTTTCTTATTTCTCCATGAAAACATATGAGTACCACAATGTATGTTTTCATGGAAAAATAAGAAAAATATTTTTGATTTTGATATCCATATTTTCTAGTGCCATGTAAATGTTTGATATTTATTATGTTTCAAAATACAAGCATTGCAGATACTGCATGATGCCCTACTACTACTATATTTTTAGAATGGAAATTCTGCCAACCTCTGTGTACCATTTGGGTTATCTGACCCATGACTTAAAGTCCCTAAATGTACTTTCACTGGTTTAAGTTCTGCTTAACTCTGGTTCAGTCATTAGTGGAAAGACAAGGTCTTATTTGCTTCACTGTACATACGTATGGGAAAACTGTTGGATACCAATTTTGCACATGGTGCTTTGCCCCTGGATGCTGACATCCTAGGTGCTCGGGTGAGCAAATATAGGGCTGTCTTGGTCCTCTTTTTATACCCCGCCACACAATAGTGGCGGGGTATTATGGTTTCACGTTGGTCGTCCATCCGTTTTTCGTTTCCGGATGATAACTTGAGTAAACATCAATGGATTTTCACCAAACTTGGTATGTGCATTGATATTGTGGAGATCTGGTTTGGGATTGCTGATGGGTAAATTTCATCAATTTTTGAGGGAGTTATCTGCCCGAGACACGCCCATATTTTCGTTTCCAGACAATAACTTGAGTAAATAACAAGGGATTTTCACCAAACTTGGTGTGTGCATTGATATTGTGGAGATCTGGTTTGGGATTGCTAATTGGCAAATTTCGTCAATTTTTGATGGTGTTATCTGCCCGAGACACGCCCATATTTTCGTTTCCGGACTATAACTTGAGTAAATAACAAGGGATTTTCACCAAACTTGCTATATGCATTGACATTAAGCAGATCTGGTTTGAGATTGCTGATGGGCAAATTTCGTCAAATTTTTACAGAGTTATCTGCCCAAGACGCGCATATTTTCGTTTCCCGATGATAAATTGAGTAAATAACAAAGGAATTTCATCAAACTTGCTATATGCATTGACATTAAGGAGATCTGGTTTGGGATTACTAATGGGCAAATTTCGTCAAATTTTTACGGAGTTACCTGCCCGAAACACGCCCATATTTTCGTTTCCGGATGATAACTTTAGTAAATAACAAGGGATTTTAACCAAACTTGCTATATGTATTGACAGTAAGGAGATCAGGTTTGGAATTGCTAATGGGCAAATTTCGTCAAATTTTTATGGAGTTATCTGCCCGAGACAAGTCCATATTTTCATTTCTGGATGATAACTTGAGTTAATAACAAGGCCTTTTAACCAAACTTGCTATATGCATTGATATTATCAAGATCTGCTTTAGGATTGTTATCTGTCCCTCCGTCATTTTCTTTCCAGACATTTTTGCAACCATAACTTTAATATATAAACAAATAATTGCTATGGCGGGGTATTATGCTTGCGGTGCTTTTATTTATTTATTTTTTTTTTTTTTTGTTGCTCTTGGCAAGCTTGCAATAGTCTTTGGATTAGGTCCTGTAACATAGCCATGTTTGAGCTTTGGCTAGTTCTTAAAACATGCAGAAACATTGTAGGCTGATCTTGGATTTTATGCTTGTGACATAAACCATTTGTTATTGATGTAGAACAGAATTATTTTCAAATTTACATAGCTCCAGATAAGAGGGGATAACTAGATAATATTTTTTCTTATTCCTCCATGAAAACATGTTGTGGGTACTCATCAGATGTACCACAATGAGGTGCTTCTAATGAGTACTGCAACATATATTTTCATGGAGAAATAAGAAAATATTGATATTTTTCCATAATGCCTTATCTGAAGCTATGAACTTGTTTTGTCTTGCAGCTGCTTGTACATGTCAAGTTCCTATAGTTACTCTGCTGTTGAAAGCAGGTAAGTTTTTGTATTGCTTTTCATTTAGGTAAAAAGAACTGTTTGATTAAAAAAGCTCACAAAACTTTATACCACACATAAACAGTGATTCATCTGGACCAAAATAAGTTCCTCCAAATGGCAGCTGGTTCTTCCAGACATTCTGAAATCTTCTTGGACAAATTATAAAAGCTAGAAAATCACTTTACTGTGTATTCAGCAGTGGGTGGGTGGCTGGCTTCATTGTCGCCATTTCCCTTGCAGGGATTTTGATTGGTCACTACTGGACTTTGGCATGAAAAATGTCAACTTTTGTTGCTTTCTAGGGGGCATTTTTCATGCGATGTTATAACCAACTCTTTACAAAATCACGAGTGTAATATTTCGCCTCCCACAGTGTCACATGTAAACAAATTCAATGAGATCAAGGGAAGTAACTTAAACAGGATTCGGCCTTATCTACGTTTTGACCGAACAAATTAGACTCGTTCACTTGGTTTGGGGACGCGAAACTAACGGTCATTACCGAACATCACAAAAAGAATCAATAATAATGTTTGATAAGCAGTCCAGTACAGCTTAGATTGACCAATCATTAGTCATTTTACAAGATCGGCGTCAAAAATAAACTGCAAACAACAGTAGAAATGCCAAAAATGGCAGTCAGACAATGTGTCCAACCAAGTCAGAAAAGTTTCCGACATCTGGAAATTTCAGCGAACTATGGCCGGTGGCCAACGTCAAACTGAATCCCTGATAAACAGTGAAAAGTCTCAGACCTGATCAGACTGCCCTCTTCACAGATGAAAGCTACCTCAGAGGAGGTCACTTAGGAGTATTTGATGACAGTTCTGGGATAATTTGCTCAATTTCTCCGTACAAAAAAAAAACCCAAAAAACATGGTATGGGTTCTCATTAGAGGCACCTTAGTGAGGCACTTCTAATGAGTACCTACAAGATATGTTTTTTATGGAGAGATAAGAAAAATTATGACAGAATTATCACCAAATTTCACATATTACTGTATTTACCATAAATATGTGGATAGTCTTGTTTGAGTGAAAATTGTAAGCTCTGACCTGCTCCTTAAGGATCAGTTTGGTCAAGGTCTGTAGTGTTTACAAATCATCCAGCACTTTTATGATACATCATAGGTAGTCAAATAAATTTGTTCCAATCTAAGGATAAGTATGGCAAGGAGTTAATCCTTTCATCCCTGACTTTCTGAAGTCGACTCTTCTATTCTTCAATTTGGACATGTCCACTGATTCAAATAGGGTTTCAGTCTAAAATAAAAAAAAGAATGGCAAACAGTGTAGATCCTGATGAGATGATTGTTACAAGCCATCTCATCTGGATTTACACTGTTTGCGCAGGCATCTCTTTTGGTCAGCAAGGCTGAAAGGGTTGAGGCATTCTGATATTTAGGATACTTACCATGTATGTGCGAAAGTATCCAGTTCATTGTACTGTTAATTGCTTGATTATAATTATCCCCATGCTTTTTATGCCCCCGCCTATTCAAAGAATAGCAGATGGGCATTAAGCATTACCCCTGTCCGTCCCATACGTCTGTCCGTCTGTCTGTCCATCCCACTTCGTGTCCGGGCCATAACTCCCAAACCGTATGGAATATATTCATGAAACTTCACAGGTGCATACATCACATTGAGACGATGTGTCATGAACAAGGAAGACAACTCTGGCATTTTTGGTTTTTGAATTATTTCCGCTTGACTTAGTTCCATATAGTTTACTGTGTCCAGGCCATAACTCCTAAACCGTATGAAATATATTCATGAAACTTTACCAGTGCCTGCATCACACTGAGACAATGTGTCATGAACAAGGAAGACAACTCTTGCATTTTTGGTTTTTGAATTATTTCTGCTTGACTTAGTTCCATACTGTTAACTGTGTCCGGGCCATAACTCCTAAACCGTATGAAATATATTCATGAAACTTTACCAATGCATGCATCACACTGAGAAGATGTGTCATGAGCAAGGAAGAAAACTCTTGCATTTTTGGTTTTTGAATTATTTCCCCTTGACTTAGTTCCATATAGTAAACCGTGTCCGGGCCATAACTCCTAAACCATATGGAATATATTCATGAAACTTTATGGGTGCATGCATCACATTGAGACGATGTGTCATGAACAAGGAAGACAACTCTTGCATTTTTTGTTTTTGAATTATCTTCCCTTGACTTAGTTCTATATAGTAAACCGTGTCCGGGCCATAACTCCTAAACCGTATGGAATATATTCATGAAACTATACAGGTGCATGCATCACATTCAGACGATGTGTCATGAACAAGGAAGACAACTCTGGCATTTTTGGTTTTTGAATTATTTCCCCTTGACTTAGTTCCATATAGTTTACCGTGTCCGGGCCATAACTCCTAAACCATATTGAATATATTCATGAAACTTTACAGGTGCATGCATCACATTGAGACGATGTGTCGTGAACAAGGAAGACAACTCTTGCATGTTTCGTTTTTGAATTATCTTCCCTTGACTTAGTTCCATATAGTAAACTGTGTCCGGGCCTTAATAATAACTTCATGGTATACCTGTTACAATTACATATAAACCCTTTTTCTGAATGGCATTTGGCGGGGGCATCCGTGTCCTATGGACACTTTTTCTAGTTTTAAAAGGGGATGGGGATGTTGTGAATCCCTCTGTCTGTCTGTCAGTCATGCTATCTCCTCCTAAACCACTGAATAGAATTTAACCAGACTTGCTAAATGACTTCCCCTCATGGTAAGGGTGTGTTAGAGCAACATTATTTTTCCATCCGCCCGGCGTCTGGCCATCTATCCATCAGCTATATTCTCCTAAACCAGTAATGGAATTTAACCAAACTTGCTACATGACTTCCCCTTATGGTAAGGGTGTGTGAGAGGAATATTATTTTTCCGTCTGGTGTCCATCTGTCCGGTGTCCTTGCATCAGGGCTATCTCTTCCCAAACCACTGGGCAGAATTTAACCAAACGCTACAGGATTTCCTTTCATGGTAAAGGTGTACGAGAGTAAGTCCGTCCATATATCCATCCATCTGTCCTGCTATTAGCAATAGTAGCATGCAGCAGGGGGATTTGCAATGGCGCACCATCAACTGTGCATTCTAGTTCTTCTTGGATTTGTGGATGTATAGTATTCCAAATAAAAAATTGCTTACATTTGTGCCGAAGAAAAATATGAGTGCATTAGCAACTAATGAATCCTGTCTACATCTAAATAGAATGGTCATGGTCTAATTTGTTGCTATATACAATAGATGTTCTAAAATTTCTAACACTTTATTCAGTACTTCTTGTGCCTAAATTTTGATTTTTAAACAGGTATTTCTTAATATAATTAGTGGAATGGCAAACAGTGTAGACCAAGATCAGGGCCCGGTTGTTCAAAGCGTCGTTAGCTTAACGAGCTTGTTAAGGGTCATTTCGTTAACTGTTTTAGCGGATTCAGTATACAATATTCTGATATTTTTTGCTGAAAAAATGTGAGTAGCTTTTGCACTGCAAAAGCTACTCACATTTTTTCAGCAAAAAAAATCAGCATATTTGCGTATCACTCGATTAAAATTTTAATGAATCGTTAACTAATGACATCGTTAGCTTTGAACAACTGGGCCCTGACTGCTCCTTAATTTAATTGAAATTTTAGGATATAACGGTAATCTTTACAAATTATGTAGAACATAACTGTTAGCATAGATGTGTGAATGCACATGCTGGTCTTGTCAAAGCCAACTTATACCTGTCTACATGCATATACTCAAACCATAACTGCATACCATATTTATTCTAAAATTTTAACATGTTAATTTAACTGCTCGGCGATGTGCCTAACAACTGCTGATCAAACTGTTCCTTTTCTTATTTCTCCACAAAAACATGTTGTGGGTACTCATTAGAAGCCTATGGAGCTTCTAATGAGTACCCAAAGCATATGTTTTTGCCGAGAAATAAGAAAAAATTAAATATTTTCTTGGTTGAAACAAGCACTACCTGGACTTTTGGGTTAATATGGGCTTTGATTTCAGGCACAGATCACAAGTTGGTAGATAAATATGGAAGAACACCATTGCCACTAGCCAAGTCCAGCTCTAGATAAGATGGGGTATCAGTTAAATAGTTTTCTTATTTCTCCACAATAACATACGAGGGTGAGTCAATAAGAAACCAGCCTAACTTATTTCTGGGATCCACCTTTTCTTTTTCGATGTAATTGCCCTCTAGTGTGATGCACTTAGACCAATGGTGTTCAAGTGCCATCAGCCCAGAACTGAAAAAGTCAGAGTCCTTTCCATTGACCCACTCCTCAACTACCGTCAAGACTTCTTCATCAGACTGGAAATGAAGTCCACGGATATCCGTTTTCAAATTTGGGAATAGGAAGAAGTCGTTAGGAAATAGGTCAGGCGAATAGGCAGGATGTGGTATTAATTCATACCCGTTTCGCTCTACAGCATCCATTGCAATTTTGCAAGTTGGGACTCTCGCATTGTCTTGTTGCAGCAAAACACCTTTAGAGAGTTTACCTCGGCGTTTTTTCATAGATGGTGGTTCTCAGCTGGTCTAACACATTTGCATAGTACACTCCCGTTATTGTACTTCTCTTGGGTAAAAAGTCCAGCATAATAACGCCTTTTGCGTCCCAAAATACTGTGGCCATTACCTTGCCAGCAGATGGTTGCACCTTGAACTTCTTTGGCCTCGGGGACCAGGCCCTACCCACTGACAACTCTGAGCTTTATTCTCTGGCTCATAATAATGAACCCAAGTCTCATCTACAGTCACTAGACGCAAAAGAAAATCATCTTTTGACCTAAAACGCTTCAACAAGGCGCTGCATACTGATGCTCTGGTTGCCATTTGCTCATCGCTAAGGGATTTGGGGACCAAACGGGCTGTTAGCTTGCGCATACCTAAACGATCATGTTTGATTGTTAACACGCTACCATGTGAAATACCTAATGCCTGCGCTATTTCTTCCACCTGAATTCGCCTATCAGAGTATACCAGATCCCAAACTTTCTTACACATTTCTTGGTCGGTGGCATCCAGTGGGCGTCCAGACCTGGCTTCATTTTCTAAAGACATTCTACCGTGTTTGAATTCCCCTACCCAGAATTTAACCTGAGCATTAGTTGGTGCAGAAGACCCATAAACATTGGCTAACTCTCCGTGTATTTCCTTGCCTGTTTTACCTTTTAAATACAAGTACCGAATTGCAGCACGGTACTCAACTTCTGATGAAAAGCATGCCTTTGCAGCACTAGCCATGTTTGACATTCAATATCTTATTAAAGAATGACTCGATACGTGTGCAATTTTGTCCCTATGTATAAAACATATATTGAAACAAAGCATGAAAATCGTGACTGTCTCAGTCCATCGGAATTAAGTTAGGCTGGTTACTTATTGACTCACCCTCATACTTTTTGGGTACTCATTAGAAGAGCCTCATTGGGGCACTTCAAATGAGTACCCATAACATATGTTTTCATTGAGAAATAAGAAAATAGCAATATTTTTGGTTGAAAAAAAAATGCCTTATCTAGAGCTATGGGTAAATATAGGCTTTGATTTCAGGCACAGATCTCAAGTCTGTAGATAAATATGGAAGAACACCATTGGCGCTAGCCAAGTCCAGATTAAAGATGCTGGCAGAGGAGAAATCATACAGCAATGACAGAATCAGATCAGAAATCCTACAGGTAAAAAAGGACTGGGACAGCTGACTGGCATAGCTCCAGATAAGGCACATTTTTCACCTGCTTAACCTTACACTCATCTTACTTGCCATACACTTTCTGACTAACATTGACACAAATGATAAATAGTCATTTTTCTATATAATCTATACATTTTTGCTTTGTATCCAAACCATAATCAAACAAAAATGTGTAGATTATGTAGAAAAAGTCCATTTACGGTCATTTTCTATATAATCTATACATTTTTGTTTGCATAAAACAGGGTTGTTTAGCTAACTGGGGTTTTGCGTTGGATCCCAACAATAAGTTATAAAGACGTTGTTGTGTACTTCCTTTGTGTGAAGTTATGAACCCTGGCCACTCCAACAGCTACCAGGAATGCAGGCAGCTTCAGTCTCTCAGATATGTTACTACCCTATCCAAAGGCATGCTTTTATGGTTGAGAATGAGTCTCCTTACTACTGAGTACTCTGTCCAAGTACATGTATTTGAATAGACAGGCTTGACCAAACAGTGTGGACTTCATTAGATGCCACACAGAATGCAGACCTGAACAGGGCTTTTACAGTTTGTCATTCAACTAGCGCTGCTTTGAACACAACACCAGGGCCCAGGTGTTCAAAGCATCGTTAGCTTAATGAGCTTCTTAAGGGTCAAAATTTAAAAACTGGTACTAGCTGCTCTTTCGCTTGGCGCTCACCATTAAGAAAGTAGAGCTAGAACTGGTCAGCTCAGTGTCAGTATAATGTGACTGGGTGTAATATCATGTCAAAGTGTCTGGGGCGTGAATTTCATTGAGGCAGCACTCTAAAAGTGAGCATTGAGTTCCCTGCCAGATCCAGACACCGTCACAATATGACTGAAAGATTGTTGAAAGTGACGTTAAGCCCAAATCAAACAAACAAGGGTCAAAATGTTAACTGTTCTAGTAAGTACAATATTTAATTCACATGTATTTTTGCTGAAAAAATGTGAGCAGCTTTTGCAAATGCAAAAGCTACTCACATTTTTTCAGCAAAAATATTGTCTCATATGCCATATTTAATGATCAAAGTTTTAACCATACATTAACTAACAACAGCGTTAGTTTTGAACAATTGGGCCCAGGTAGATAAATGGACTTGTTCAAGTTTTAGAACAAATATGGCAAGGAGTTATGGTGGCCAAATATTTAGAGTAACTATAATATGCAAAATAGTTGAATACTTGAATCTTTTTCAATGTACCAGGTAAGATGGGATAGCCATATAATATGTTTATTTTTTCTCCATGAAAACATATGTTGTGGGTACTCATTAGAAGCACCTCATTGAGGCACTTCTAATGAGTACCTACAGCGTATATTTTTATGGAGAAATAAGATAAATATAAGTACTTGTTGGTTGAAAAAAGTGCCTTATCTTGAACTATGGACCACTATTATACTTTAATAACCATATTTTTCTGTATTTTTTCTCAAAAAAGTCACATAATATTTTTCTTATTTCTCTATGAAAACATATGTTGTGGGTACTCGTTAGAAGTGCCTCACTGAGGCACTTCTAATGAGTACCACAGCATATATTCTTGTGGTGAAATAAGAAAAATATCAGTACTTTTTGGCTGATCAAAATGTGCCTATCATTCTAATGTTAAAGGTGACCTTTTTTTTTTTTTTTTTTTTTTGTATTTTCCTTCTAGGTATCAGATATGATGAAGACTTACCTGGAAATAACTGGTGAGAATAATGATGCCAGTCAACTTGATGAGTTATGTGAACAACTTCGAAGAACATCAACAAGGGAGGAAGTAGATCATGTCAGTAGCCTGCTGTCAGACTTTGCCTCTCTGTCTATACAGAAGAAGGAGCAGCCTGGTTGAAGTGCAAATACTGTGTTTATGCTAAAGATTCAGGCACATCAATTCCTATCAATACGTGTCCTAAAGTCCAGTTTGCTAAATGTTGATGTGCTAAAAAAATAAAATGGCTGGATGAATGGCATTTGATCTGGGTCTACACCATTTGCTCAGGCGCTTCTGTCGGAACATATGTACCGGTACTTAAGAGTAAATAAAGCCATGAGATATGGAAACAGTGACAGCCTATGTGTGTGCTGACAGAAATTGAATCTGTTGTGATAAGTAATGACTATAAAGATTGTGATAATTAATAGGTCTGGGCACAGTTGTTCAAAGCATCGTTAGCTTAACAAGCTTGTTAGTGGTCAAAATGTTAACTCTTCTAGTAAGTACAATATGTAATTCACAGGTTTTTTTGCTCAAAAAATGTGATTAGCTTTTGCAAATGCAAAAGCTACTCACATTTTTTCAGCAAAAATATTAGCATATATGCCATATGTAATGAGCAAAGTTTTAACGATACATTAACTAACGTCATCATTAGTTTTGAACAACTGGGCCCATGATAAGAAAAGTAGCCAGAAATATACAATCAAACTTCAATGGCTCGAACATCTTTGGGTCCATGGAATTTTCTTCTAGACATGGGTAGTTTGAGTGCCATGTCAGGACTCAAATGGAAATTTGGGTAGTTTGAGTGCATGTCAGGACTCAAATGGAAATTTGGGTAGTTTGAGTGCCATGTCAGGACTCAAATGGAAATTTGGGTAGTTTGAGTGCCAGGTCAGGACTCAAATGGAAATTTGGGTAGTTTGAGTGCCAGGTCAGGACTCAAATGGATATTTGGGTAGTTTGAGTGCCAGGTCAGGAATCAAATGGAAATTTGGGTAGTTTGAGTGCCAGGTTAGAACTCAATTTGGAAATTTTTTCTAGACATGGGTAGTTTGAGTGCCAGGTTAGGACTCAAAATGGTGATTATTTCAGGATGTTGTTTCAGTCTTTATAATAATGGTATGTTGTGTGTGCTTGTTCGAATTGTCTCGATGAGTACACAGAGCATACATTTTCTTGATAAAATAAGAAAAAATCCTTAAAATATCCCTAACAATTTGTTTTCTTGAGCCAGTGGAAGAAAACAGATTTGAGTCTGCCACTATCAAAAAGCCATTGGTGTCGAGTCATTGAAGCTTTACTGTACATACTTTTTGGATAAAAAATGACTATTTTCTGTACCTGCTGTAGCTGTAAGAGTACCTGTGGCCAAAGCAGCAAGATATGGAGTATGCTTGGCAATGTGTAGACAGTTATGGAAAGCACTAGATGAGGGGGTTATGTAGATAAAAAGTCAATAAAACATCAGGGCCCAGTTGTTCAAAGCTAACGACGTCATTAGTTAACGATTCGTTAAAATTTACATCAATTGATACGCAAATATGCTGAAATTTTTTGCTGAAAAAATGTGAGTAGCTTTTGCAGTGCAAAAGCTACTCACATTTTTTCAGCAAAAAATATCAGAATATTGTATATTGAATCCGCTAAAACAGTTAACGAAATGACCCTTAACAAGCTTGTTAAGCTAACGATGCTTTGAACAACTAGGCCCATATTTCTCCACAAAAACATGCATTGTGGTTACAGTAAAATGTCTTAAATTGTGTACACATAAGTCTAAGAAAATGGTATATGCAAACAGTATGGATATTGATCAGACTGATTTTGCAGTAACAGTCTGATCAGGGTCTACACTGTTTGCCATTCCACTAAGTATTTTAAGAAACAGCTGCATAAAAAAGCAAAATGTAGGCAAAGAAAGGAATGGAATAAAAGTGTTTAAAATTTCAGGACATTTACCTTACTTGCTGGAATCACCTTGCTGTTGCACTCCAAGAGTACCCATAACATAGGCTTTTGTCAGACATAAGAAAAAAATCAATATTTTTGGGTTGAAATAGTATCAGTTCTTATCTAGAACTAAATGTACATTGAAATCTGTTTCAAAGAAACACATAAATAAACCGAAAAAAATGTTATATGGAGTCTGTTATGAACAGTATGGTATTTACCCTAATTATTCAGGCTTCTTAACTCTTTAACACACTTGATCTAAAATTTGAACAAGTACAATTTGTTACCTGTTGTTGTGTATAAAAATTGCTTGACGAGTGGCAAACAGTGTAGACCCAGATGAGATGCTGTCTGGGTCTACACTGTTTGCTTAGACCTGTCTGTCCGAATACTTAAGGTAAATACTGTAATATGATGCGTGACACTGCTCACAGACCATGATTTACTCTTAAATCCAAGCACATTCTGAGATTAGAAGATTGTTTGGATTGGACTTGTGTTTGAGCTGGCCTTGGTGGCTCTGTCGGATGGGTTTCAGACTGGTGATCAGGAGGTCACGGGATATATCGTCTGCATTACAAAAACATGCCTATTCAAATATATAGAATGTTTCACCTCCAAAAATCAAACATTTTTTTTGTAAAAAACTCTGATATTTTTCATATTTCTGCTCAAAACATAGATTGTAGGTACTCGTTAGAACCGCCTTGGCAAGGCGGTTCTAACGAGTACCCACAATCTATGTTTTTGAGCAGAAATAAGAAAAATAATGTATACCCCTGTAAACCCCAGTTTTACTATATAAAAGTGGGGTTTAAGGGGGTCAAAATTATATAGGTATGTTTTTGTGATGTGGTCTGGCAACATTCTTTTGAAATTCATGGAGATTGATCATGAAATATTTTCTATAGTCATTCCCTCCCTTTCACTGAATCAAGAAGGGCAGTTGTCAGTTATGACACCCTAATGGGTTGACTGGGCGGTAAAACCTAAACAAAAACAAACGTGTTTGGAATGTATGTACAGGTTTAATTCAGCAGAAATGTTAAGGAAGTACCAAAATTATAGCAGATAACATTCTGGGCCCAGTTGTTCAAAGCATCGTTAGCTTAACGAGCTCGTTAAGGGTCATTTCGTTAACTGTTTTAGCGGATTCAATACACAATATTCTGATATTTTTTGCTGAAAAAATGTGAGTAGCTTTTGCACTGCAGAAGCTACTCACATTTTTTCAGCAAAAAATTTCAGCAAATTCGCGTATCACTCGATGTACATTTTAACGAATCGTTAACTAACGACATCGTTAGCTTTGAACAACTGGGCCCTGTTGTTTTAAAGATATATATATATTTTTTTTTTTCAAGAAAAAAAGGCTTGATTTTTCCTGTGAATCATCTGCTAGATAGTTCATGTCAAATGTCAAGCCTTATTTTCTCAAAAAATATTTTAGAATGTCATCTACTGCTGTTGAGATTGATGCTTACGGTTATCTCATAATCTGTTGGGTACCCATTGCAGGCCTCATGTTCTATTATTAGCTCCACATAAGTGGGTTGTTTTGTTTTTTTTTCAAGCAAAAGGTATTGATATATTTCTAATTTTCCATGAAAATATTTTTTGTGAATTCTCATCAGAAACATCTTGCAGTGGTGCTTCAAACATATCTCCATATATGACACTCTTTTCTTTTTTTTTTTTTTTTCTTTTTTTTTTTGATAAAAATATTATTATTTTTCTCTTCTTTCTCCATGAAAGCATATGTTGTGGTACTCATTAGAAGCACCTCACTGAGGCACTTCTAATGAGTACTCACAACATAAGTTTTTTATGGAGAAAGAAGAAAGAATTTAAGCTGATACCGCTCTTATCTGGAGCTGTGAGCTAATTAAAAGCCACATCTTATGATGTCATTGTGAAATCATATTTACCTTCTTTACCCTAAGTAACCGGACGGACAGGCTCGAGGAAATGATGAAGACCCAGATCAGATGCTGCAAAATACAGCATCTGCTCAGGGTCTGCACAGTTTGCCATCCATCTAAGCAGATTTTAGACACATTAACATGTAGTAAAATAGATTTGGTCAAATTTAAGAACAAGTATAGTAAGGAATTAAGATATCCAAATACTTAGGGTAAATATGTTATCTAGATACTGCTCTTATCAGTAAAAAGATGTTTATCTTGAAAGCCTTCTCACCTAGAGCTTGGTTGACAGTAACATCAAAAGAAATAGGTTCCCGAGAAAACAACAACAAAAAAAATGTTTGACATTGATGTTTTAGCTCCAGATAAGAGGGGGTATCCATATAATTTTTTTCTTTTTTTTTTTTTCCCCAAGAAAACGTATGCTGTGAGTAATCATTAGACGTGCTGCATAGAAATAAGAAAAATAAGAGGAATTTTCAGCTGAAAAAAAGTGTTTTATTTGGAGCCATGTTGAGGTTTTTTTTTTTTTTCAGGAAAATATTTGCAGCAGTGTACATATGTCATGGCAATTGTTAAATAAAATTGTGTTTGTGTTGTATTCAGCGTTTGGGTTGTATTTGATACATTTACAGTAAAACATTGATACTTCAAAATCCATAAGGCCAGGCATATTAGTTTGTAGTGAGCAAATGAACAAAAAGAAAACAAAAAAACATATTGCCAATGTCAGGATATATTCCCAAAACAACATATTCCTCACCTCCTTTATAATAGGATAGGATGGTGGCATAAAAGATTACAGCAAATTTTGATTCTTTATATATTCTCCAGTACGAGAGGCATTTGAAAAGTAGTAGCAATGGTTCATTTTTCTGCAACAATGAAACTTCAACACACATATATCATACATATATCATACATCATATCATAAAAGGATCTTTCCTCTGTTGAATGATGTAGGAATTGTTATAGCTCTAGATAAGAGGGGGTATCCAGATAATAGTTGTCTTATTTCTCTCCAAAATCCTGTGATGTTGGTACTCATTAGAAGCGCATCAACGAGGCACTTCTAATGATACCCACTACATTGGTTTCATGAAGAAATAAGAAACAGTTGTTTTTCTGCTGGAAAAAGTGCCTTGTTTGGAGCCCCTCCAGACAAAATCCCCTTCAGTGATTTTTAACTTGGAGGACAAAACCCTCTTCATGTTTGGATTGGGGTGGACAAAACCCCTTTCACCTTTTAACAAGGTAGGACAGAGGACAAAACCCCCTCTATGTTTGGATTGGGGTGGACAAAATCCTCTTCACCATTTGACAGGGGATGACAAAACCCCTCACATTTTGACAGGGGAGGATGAAACCCCCTAACATGGGTGGACATAACCCCCTTTTCCATTAAGCATAGGATAGGAAAAACTAATTCTTTCAAAACACTGGAAGGAAAGTAAAAGTAGTGTGTCCAAACAAGTGGCATATAATATATATGCCACTTGGTCCAAATTATTATGTTTTCATGAGGATTTTAAAAAAAAAAGGGATTCAAAACCCCTTTAACAGTGTTGAATGTTGAACACACTTTTCCAAATTCCTGGATTAGCCCTAGGTATCTGTACTAGTAATCTGTACTGTCTACAGGGTTGAAAGGGTTAAAAGATATTGCTTATATCAAAATCATTAATGTCCTGTAAAACATGTCAACATCAACAAACACATTTTATGATTTTTTTTTTGCAAATGATATGTATATGCATGTGTGTTATAATAAATTCTGTAAATATGATATATCTTATCTTTTTAGGATAATTTCCTAAAACCACAACATCAATTTGTCATTTAAAAACTTTAAAAGTCATACATAAAATCAACTTTGGATTCTGATGATTTATCTTAAATCAAACATCTTATTCAAAACCTGACACAACTGCAAAAAAAAAAAAAAAAAAAAAAAATCATATTTGGTACCTGCTAGCAAATACTTTATTACTTAATCAACCATAAATTAACTCTTTTCAAGTATCAGTTTAAGTTATTTAACTTCAACTTTAAATTGATTACTCACTCTATAATTTGAGTCAAATAACTTTCATAACGATGGCATTAAGAAATTACTTCAAAATGAAAAAGGAATACATTCTTTGAGGGTATTTCAAATACTTAACAGTTTGTTGGTTTAATTGGAGATGTATAACAAAACACTTACCGGATTTCTGAAACAAATTGCACCATATTACTTGAGTATAGTTAGAATGTGATGTAATGGATGCTTTTTCTCCATAAAAACATACATTGTGGGTACTTGTTAGAAGCACCTCGGCAAGATACTTCTAATGAGTACCCACAACGTGTTTTCATGGAGAACTGGAGAAAATTATCCCAAAATTATCACCAAATACTCCTTAACAATTTCTCTGGTATTTCACAGACATTAACTACGTACATGATTCAGCCGTATAAAATCTGTAAGGTTATTTTGGAAACAAAGAACATATAAAAAGAACAAATGCTGTGCTCGACACGACCACATTGGGTTGACTGGGCCGTAAAACCTGAACACAAATAATAAAAGAACAAACATCAGTCTTAGTTTGACTGAAACTCTTCATATGGCAGCAGTATTGTTTTCATGGCTTCATCCCAGTGGCGGATTTACAAGGGGTTTGTGGGGTTCAATCTAACCCCCATTGGAGTCAAAATTATTTCATTTTCATGTGGAATTTTGAGACATTACGAAAACACGCCTATTCAATTACATGTATACAGAAACTTTCGCCTCCAAAAACAAAAAAATTCAGATAAAAAAACGCTACCGGTACTTTTCATATTTCTGCTCAAAACATAGGTTGTGGGTACTCGTTAGAACCTCCTAGGTGAGGTGGTTCTAATGAGTACCCACAATCTATGTTTTTGAGCAGAAATAAGAAAATAATGTATACCCCTGTAAACCCCACCCCAGTTTTATCATATAAAAGTGGGGTTTAAGGGGGTCAAAATTATATAGGCATGTTTTTGGTGATGAAAATGCTGGCAAAATGGTCAAATCGAAACCTTCAGCAAAGTTAAATCCCCCTTTTTAAAATTCCCCGATCAGCCCCTGCTGGCACCAGCTTAGAAGGGAAAATAGATCAGAAGATGTCCAAGAATAGCCACAGCCAGAGAACATACAGGGCCACTAGGGGAACCTTTAGAACCTTTAAAAACATTTAATTTTGTTGAAATCCTTTAAAACCTTTAATTTGGGTGAAAAACCTGTATTTTGATGTGAAAACCTTTATATTTGGCAATTTGTAAATGCAAGGGTAGAATGGAGTAAATATGTAGCATTTCGTAACAACAAATTATAGTTCTGTTACTTAGATTTATATGTTTCTAAACAGAAATGCAAGTTAATATAATTAATTTTCATTACTATTTAAAGATGAAAATATCAGATTTTCTCTGCAATTTTTCTCCCTTCTTTGCTTGAGAGGCGATGGCGCGGAGTTATTTTGCGTGGGATCTGCCAAGAAATTTAACCATTAAATGTTCTTTATTTTGTACAAAATTTATCCTGAAAAACTTTACTTTGTCGAAAATAGTTTTTATAAAAAGCTTTTATTTTTAAGAGAGACTGCTAGGGAGCCTGAACATAGCCTACCAATGACACTAAAAAAGAGCAAACACACCAAGGTAGACAGTACACAAGCCACAAACCAAAGAAGCCGGCCTCAGTGGCTCAATTGGATGCGCCATCCGACTGGAGACCAGGAGGTCGCGGGTTCAAACCCCGCCGAGGTCGGCAACATTCTTTCGTGGAGATTGATCATGAAATATTTTCTATGGTCATTCTCTCCCTTCCGCTGATTCAAGAAGGGCAGTTGTCAGTTTCTGGCGAAAGAATGTGCACAATACTGGTTAACCGCTTAGAGGACTAAACCTGCCCAGTAAACGTGTGGTTAGGTAAACTGACCACGCTCTACATGACCCCATTGGGTTGACTGGGCCGTAAAACCTCAACACAAACAAACAAACAAACCAAAGAAAAGCAAAGCAACCGGCTCACTCTTTCCCAACAAGGTGATCACAATGCTAGACAGGATCCTCTAAACACAATATTAATCCTTGTCCTGCTGATCCAAGATATGTCCTCCTTTGCAAATAGTGTAGATCAGATCAGTTGGCTTCTGATCTGGATCTGCACTGTTTGTCATTTAGTATGTGAATTTGTATGAACAAACTGATTGGCTGACAATTAGAAGTGGGCGTGGCAGCTTAATTTATTGCACATGACAAGGGATAAGACCACGAGTGGTTCATATACCTCATACACCTCAACGCATTGAAGTACCTGCCTCCGAGCTGTGGGGCCCTCGTCAGAGTGTGCGGAGGTATATGCTGATCAGGGTCATTTCCATTCGCTGGGGAAACTATCAGTACGCATGATATGTGTAAATATTACATTTATGAAATGTTTTTGTTTATGTTTTGTGCTGTTGCGTCAGAAAGAAATAAAATAGGAATAAAAAAACAAACAAAAAAAACAAAAACAAACAAACAAGACAACAAACAGGACCAAACGAAAAGAAAAAAAAAAGCGAGTAGCCACATGGCCATAAAAACTGCATAATCAGGGCCCAGTTGTTCAAGCGTCGTTAGCTTAACGAGCTCGTTAAGGGTCATTTCGTTAACTGTTTTAGCAGATTCAATATACAATATTCTGATATTATTTGCTGAAAAAATGTGAGTAGCTTTTGCACTGCAAAAGCTACTCACATTTTTTCAGCAAAAAATTTCAGCATATTTGCGTACCACTCGATTAAAATTTTAACAAATCGTTAAATAACTATGTCATTAGCTTTGAACAACTGTGCCCTGGTTTTGAGGACGATTGATGGAATTTGACCAAGTTTTGCATATGCATTGATGTTGACCAGATCTACTGTGCTTTCGACATCTTTCAGAAAGTCGTTTTTTGCTCGGCGCTTTAAACAGAAGAAGTAAATTTGCAAACTTTTGTCATGATTTAATGCAAAACCATTTGTCGTAACTACCTATGTGCAAAAAGTTTTATTCTAGTCAGTGTTTTTTAAAAAATCCAATATTTTCACTTTTTCCCATAGTAAAAATGAATGAAAATTATGCAGAAATTTGTAGGGTAGGTAACTTGGAGGCAGATTTTCGACAAGTTCTGTTTGTTCAATTTTTCTGAAATTTTCACAATATTGTTGTGAAACATCAATAATTGAAATTCAGCAAAGAAAAGTAAAAAATATTTACTAAGACAAATATTTCAAAAAATCACTTTACTATAGAAATTGCATAGGTCAGACCAACTTTTGGTGATAAATTTAATTTTAGGGTACATATTTGAGAACAAAACACAGAAACAGAAAAGACAAATAGTTTCTGATAAGATATAGTCAATCAGAACAAAATATTTTCATTTAAGATAAAACGCCAAGCAAAAAACGTCTTTCCAAGAGATGTCGAAAGGACAGTGGATTGGGATTGTTGTGCATCTTTTTCGCGAATCTGCATAATCTAAAAAGAGGTGTCAGAAAAGAAAGTAATAAGACCCTATAAAATAGGTTAGGTCCTCAAACATCAATACCAATATTCAGCTCAAACACATCTACAATGAAACGTGGTAGTACTTAATAACTCCGCATTAAACACATTCTAGGAACAGGTTTTATATAAAGCATAATTTCCTTTACCCACAAGATATGGAGCGGTCCAAAGTAATTTTGACAATAACCAAGGGTCATAACTGTGTTGTAAATTTGCAAAACTTTATGCATAACCATCCCAACCTAGATCTGGTTAACATCTATGCATATGCAAAACTTGGGCAAATTGCATCAATTTGTCCTCAAAGTATTGAGTGGTAACGGAATTTTGACGATAATAAAGGGCCATAACTTTGCATAATTGACTCGCAGCAATCCCAACCTAGATCTGGTCAGCATCAATGCATATGCAAACTTGGTCAAATTCCATCAATTGGTCCTCAAAATATTGAGCGGTAACGGAATTCTGACGATAATCAAAGGCCATAACTTCGCGAATATTGATGCGTAACAATCTCAACCTAGATTTGGTTAAGATCAATGCAAGTACAAAATTTTATCAAATTCAATCGATTCTGTCATAAGATATTGACCAGAAACAAAATTTTGACAACTTGAATAAGCAAGGACCATAACTGTTGTATACTTGCGAAAATTGAGGCGTAACAAACCCAACCTAGATTGATCAGTATCAATGCATATGCAAAACTTGGTCAAATTCTATCAATTTGTCCCCAAGATATTGAGTGGAAACGAAATTTTTAATAACCAAGGATCATAACTGTGTTGTACTTTTGCAAAAATTGAACAGTAAACAACTCAAACCTAGATCTGGTCAGTTTCAATGCATATGCAAAATTTGATCTAATTCCGTCAATTCGTTCTCGAGATATTGAGAGGAAACGAAATTCTGGCAATTATAAACTCTGTTGTATATCTGAGAAAATTGACGTGTAACAATCCCAACATAGATCTGGTTAATATCAATGCATATGCAAAATTTGATCAAAATCTGTCCTTTCGTTCACAAGATATTGAACGGAAACGAAATTCTTCTATTTTGAAGGGACTGCATTGAAGAAAGTGCATTGAGGCAAAGGGAGATTATATTGAGAAATAATGGTAAAATTTCTGCTCTTAGTCATTCCCAAAGTACAGGAGCCAAGAACGTTTTGCTCGTCCCTCGTACGTTGGGATTGTTACAGGTCAGTTTTCACAAATTTACAACACGATTATGGACCTTGTTCATTGTCAGAATTTCGTTTCCGCTCACTATCTCATAAACGGATTGATGGGATTTTTATTGTCAAAATTTGGTTGTCAAAATTTCGTTTCCGCTCAATATCTTCTGAACGAATCGATGTAATTCGGTTAAATTTTACATACGCATTGGCGTTAATCAGATCTAGGTTGGGATTGTTACGCGTCGATTTTCGCAAATTTACAACAGTTATGGCCCTTGATTATTGTCAAAATTTCTTTCACACATGATCAGACTGTGCACAAGCTCAACGTTTTCGTCTGTGGTAGTCTCTTTAGGGTGCCCAGGCTGTTCATAATCCACCACTCTCTCCCTCCCTGTCCTAAGTTCAGCAGCCCATCTCTTCACCGTGCTGTAAGAAGAAGACTCATCGCGAAGGATTTTAATGGTCATCATGGGCTTCCTGCGGAGACATGTCCTTCTAGCAGAAGTACTTTATGACTGTTCTAACTTCAACGTTGTCCATTTTCTCAGTTTAACACATCCTTCCTCTGTTTACAGCGAATTCCTACTGAAATCTATAGCTTTGAAATTTTATTCTATCTACCAAAGATGTTGAAAAAGATAAAATTATCAACTGATTGGGGCTTATATTAAATTTATTCATTCAAAGTATATCGGACCGAGAACGTTTTGATCGTACCTCGTAGATCTGGTCAACGTCAATGCATATGAAAAATTCGATCTAATTCTATCAGTTGGTTCTCAAGCTCTTGAGCGGAACTAAAATCGGAATGACGGAATCGGCACGAAATTACGGATAACCTGAAAACAGATTACCACCCCCGCCCCTCCCCCGATATTTCGTATGCGGCAGATATAAATACACTGTAACTGGTTATGACTACAGAAAAGTACAAACAATAATTAAACAAGATGATGACGAACAGAGACACAGAAAACATCACGAAAACATTCCCATACAATTTTGACCCCCCCCCCCCCCTTAAACCCCACTTTTATATAGTACAACTGTGGTTTACAGGGGTATACATTATTTTTCTTATTTTGCTAAAAAAACAGATTGTGGGTACTCGTTAGAACCGCCTCGCCGAGGCGGTTCTAACGAATACTCACAATCTATGTTTTGGATAGAAATATGAAAACTATCAGAATTTTTTATCTGAAAATTTTCCTTTTTTTGGTTGTAAGAGTTTCAATATATTTGAATAGGCGTGTTTTTGTAATGAGATAAGCCGGAGCACAGTATATTCTACAAGACTGCATATCCCCCAGCCAAGTGTCAGATCAGCCTGTAGACTGAGCAGTCTTTACTATCCGCGTGCCCACAGAGTTCCTGAGCAGACTCTGATCAAACTGCGAGGATGCGCAGGCTGCTCTGAAGCTTCGCTGTTCGTAGGAAATGCTGTGCCCCGGCTCAACTGTCATATCTCAAAGTAAAAGCAGTAGCTAGAAAGACCTGTATTTCTGCATACCCACCAGAGTCGCCGCAGTGAGGTGACACCACAACGCCACATGCCGTCATGGATAAAGAAACAAAATGCCTTCTGGATTAAAATGGCGTCTTATAAAGTTAACTGTTTTATATTACATTAGAGTGTCTCTTAGTTTCAAACTTTCTCTGATGCAGTTTGACAATTTAAGGACAATCTGTTTATTTCTTAAGTATTATGGAATATACTGTTCACAAAAAGTAGGAGATATTTTATTTTGAAGCTGAGTGTCGGAAAATGAATAAAACTTTACCTGTCCCAAAGGAATTTAATTCGAAGAACAATCAAATATTACCGAAAGGAACAGGTCAAATTGGTCAAATTATAAGCATCAGTGTATAAAGCTAATATTTGAATGCAGATTTGAGCGTTATCAGCGTTAGCAGGGAACTATTTCTGGGGACGGTTTTAGGTTGTTATAAGATCGGATGCACAAAAAAAAAAAAAAAAAAAAAAAAAAAAAAACGGATTGTCGAAATGCGGTATGTTAAATCTAGTGGCAGATTGATAACCGCCCCCAAAAATCATTTTTAAAAGGCAAACTCAAAATATGTGTCACTTGAATGGTTATGAAAACACGCGTTTATATGAAGAAAAAAAACAAAAACAAAACAGGGCTGCACAAAAATCACCATTAACAACACGACTGCACAAAAATTACCATTAACAATAAGACTGTCGCCAGAAAATATAAACTTTACTATTCACATTTCATCAACTGCCCTAGTCTACTAAAACATGTATTTGAAGAACCAGATTATAATATTATTATGAAATAAGGAAGGAAGTTTCTCATGGTGTGCAGAATTACCCGAAAAATTTAATGTCTCAAACACACTAACAGCCTCTGCTTTGCGAACAGCTGCAAGCTCCAAATATATGAGCATGGAGATCAGCATGCGATCTAGCCTTCAACAAACACATACAGAACATAACCACCTCTGCAAGTGTGTATCTGGACTGCCTGAAGAGAAATATCAGATCCCAAAACCGAGCCACAAGGGAAATGGCATACAAGACGCAAGTCCGTCCATTGGTGGAACCAGGGTTCGCACTGGGATTTTTTTTTTCTTTCGCCACCATTTTCGCCAATTTGATTTTTTTGCGCCATTTTCTTTAACTTTGAGCCAGATTTTGAGCCAAATTTTGGCCATTATTCGCCAAAAAATTATCTTATCAGAAAAAGGTGTTCGTTTATTGATTTCTATAATTGCAGCAGTAGATTCAAGAATCAGTATAGTGTGAAATGTGTGGGTGACTTGAAATTAAATCTCACACTGATTTTTAAACCTTCTGCTGTAATTAATTAATTACAATGTCATGAATTAATAATAAAGTTCTATTTAATGCATTTTATTGAAATACTGTTATAACTATCTAGCTAACTAGCAAAATTACATGACATATACTTTTATAAGACAGCCACCTTTCCACATCAACCCTCACTGTTTAAAATCTGTCTCAAAGGTGGCTCTCTTACACAGGTTTCACTGTAAATGTTGATTTCACCTGACTGTGGTTTACAATGTAAATGCAGCCTAACTTAAAGTTAGGCAGTTGCATTTACAATGTAAACCACAGTCACTTTTAGCAAGATAAAACACTTGAAGCTTAATAAAACTTGCAATTAAAATATGTCTATTTCACATGAGACTACATTTAGACTGGGAACCACTTTGACACCGTTGCATATGACTGTGATTCCCAGTGTAAATGCAGCCTAAGATGAAACACTTGAAACTGCAATCAAAAGGTTTTCAGAAACTTCGTTCAGATTTCTTTCCAAATGTCCCCAGTAGCCAGAATTTGATTAGTAGACCTAGGATATGAACTCTTACTTTATATGAATGACTGGTTTTGATGAGTTGAACCAACATACTTTAAGCACATTATTTCAACATATTTTTGTCACATTTAAGGCACCTTATTTCACCATGCACTTTTGTCACACAGACACACTATTACTGTAGAATTTTTCTCTCACATTTAGAAGCCCACTTGCTGAATGCTCTGGTGAAGTTGAATTTCCTCCTGTCAGGGCCTTCGATTGATATCATCATCAGGTTCTCCAAATTGTCTATACCAATGCGATTTCTGATGGCTGTTTTGATTAGGTTTTGTCGTGAGAATCCCCGTTCACAGTCCACTGTTGAGAGACCAGGAGTCTCCTTGCTGCCTGTGCTATATTCGGATACTGCTCCTCATGCTTGGCTCCATACTGGGCTACGTCTTTTGTTGTCTGGAGGGTCTGATGGCCATTCTCTCTCTTCTTCTCGACAAACCGCATGAAGCTCTTCATCTCTTCCATATTGTCATCTTGTCTCAGGTAGGCAGATACCTTCTTCATGTCATTCTCTTTGTTGTCCACTCTGATGGCTGGGTTGAACAGTCTGGTCAAGCTGGTCAGTGTAGTGGCATCATCGGTTGCTGTAAATCTCTGTTTGAGGTTCTGTATGACTAGGTCTGTGAAGGAGTCACATGCTGAAAGGGCCTCTTTCCGCTGCTGTACACCATCCCTAACAGTGTGTGGTCCAAATTGGAACGTGCACAGCCCATCATCATCCTCAGTTGGAGTAGTTGGCACAGAGGAAACAAACTTCCGTAACGTGGCACCGGTCTTGGTTTCCTTCAGCTCTCTGATCGTCTCAATGGTTGCCTCCAACAGCGGGTTTACGTCTGTGAAGTCCAGGTCACTCCTCTGATACATCTTGGACAGTCTGGAGAGGTGGTCCATCACATCAGCCAAGTAGTGGGCGACATATCAGAACTTGTAGGAGGTGATTGGCTTATGTAGACACAAGGCCTTCCCAGATGACTCTTCCAGGAACAGGGACACCAGAGAGTTGTAGTTCTGGAGCAGAGCTTGGAGGGCACCATCAAAGCTGAGCCATCGGGTGTGGAACACCTCCTTGAACTTCTTACACTTGCTGGCCTGTTCAACTATGGACTGTATAGCCTTCAGTGAAGCGGAGTTCTTTCCTGAGTTCCGGAAGTATTTGAAGATGTCATTGAGCAGTCCTTGAAATTTGACCAGGTATGGTATCTTGTCAGCTGCTCCTCCACAGCTCAGAGCCAGTCAATGGGCGATGCAGTGGGTTGCCACGATGTCTGGTTGAATCTCCTTTAGTCGCTGAATAACTCCTGATTTCTTTCCAGTCATCACGGCTGCGCCATCTGTAGCCACACCAATCAACTTGTCCAATGGAATTTGTCTCTCACGTAACACATCAAGAATTTCACTAGTGATAGATTCCGCATTCGCACGAAACAGAGCCCTAATGGCCAAGAAAGAAGTTGTTGGTTCAACTCTAGCCGAAACCTTATCAACTGACAGATACCTAATATAAATAATCAAATTCTGGCTGACAGACACATCTGTACTCTCGTCAAACATTAAACTAAAACAGTCACTGTTCTTAACACCATGAACTATGTCATCTCGAAGCACATCAGATATCGCTAACTGAAAGTCTTTTACACTAGAGTGATGACTGTAGTCAAGGATAGACCCCTCGGCATTGGACTTCTCCTCGGTGTTGGACTTCCCTTCAGTGTTGGACTTCTTAGGAATCACTAGATCTGCAAGATGTTGAGCACCCTGAAAGATAACAAATCATTTCATGTGCTTAACCTCCTTGTTAAAGTAATACTCAAAATGTGTACAGATCATATAGAACATTAACTGGTCAATTTTCTTTATAATCTATACATTTTTGTTTCTATATATCATGGCTGTTAATGTTTGGTACCCCAATGATAGTGATAATTACATTTTCTGGTATTTACAAATTTACAAATTATTTGATATATTCCAGTATTTTGAACACAGTCATACTCTTTCTGCAGTACATGTAATATGAACAAATTAGTAGCAGACTGAAAGCAATGTATTTATGGAAATTACAGTCATTACACTAATAGTAGGTAGCTCAAAGATAAATACAGTCAGAATGATCTCTTAGCAAAGAAGGGCAGTTGTCAGTTTCTGGCGAAAGAATGTGCACACTGGGTTGACTGGGCCGTAAAATCTCAACCTGATCAACACACAGTTCAGTTCAGTTCAAAGAAGGGCAGTTGTCAGTTTCTGGCGAAAGAATGTACACAATACTGTTTAACCTCTTAGAGGACTAAGCCTGCCCTGCTCAGTAAAAGTGTGGTTAGGTAAACTGACCGTGCTCGACATGACCCCACTAGGTTGACTGGGCCATAAAACCTCAACACAAACAAATCTCTAACAACACACAGTTCAGTTCAGTTCAAAGAAGGGCAGTTGTCAGTTTCTGGCGAAAGAATGTACACAATACTGTTTAACCTGGAACACTCCTCACCAGTATGGAACCCCTGCACCAATCCAACATTGATAAACTTAAGATGGTGCAGCGTCATGCTGCCAGGTGGACATAACATAATTATTCACCATATGCAAGTGTCACAAAGATGCTTCAGTCCCTTGGCTGTAGGTCTCTCTCGCAGAGAAGATCCAACTCCCGACTATGCCCCTGTTACAAGATCGTTTATGGTCCTGTAGCTATCGAACTGCCACCATATGTTGTGTGCCATATGCGACCACTCAAGAACTCGCATCCCGTCTTACCGCCAGATTCATACTGCAGTGGATTATTACAAATAATCGTTCTATCCCCTCGCAATCGAGCGATGGAACCGGTTGCCGCCAAGCATTGCATTACTGCCTACATTTGATTCCTTCAAAAGGGTAGTGTGCATGGTCAGCCATTTAATGCCTTAAATACCTACCGTCGCGATGTGACTGAAAGAGTGTTGAAAGCGACATTAAGCCCGAATAAAACAAAGAAACAAAGCCATAAATGCCAGGGTGTTGTTTTGATCTTATTAGCTTTCACTGTCAGTCTATTTCTGACTTTTAACATTTAACTCTGTCATCTTTTATTTCACCTACACTAACATGTCTTACGGGAACTTTTTGTTGTAAACTGGCCGGCGCGCGAATTGCGCCGGTTTAATATAGCTTTGGATTTTTTATGTGCGGAGAAGTGTTCGATTAGCGCAAAGCGCAGTTTGAATATGACCTGCAGTCCATCTTTGGTAAGTTTGACTATGACCTGTAGTCCATACTTAAAAAGCAAATATATTCATATCTGACGCATGCTAAAATAAGCTTCTAGATAAGATCTGGTAACTTATTTAAATTCTGGCATTTTTTTTAAAATAATAATGTACAAACTAAATCTCGTGGAGATCCCAGTATGACTAGGATTCGCATATTGCTTGATCAAGAAAATTCATAAAGCTTAATAAAAGCATACATTAAAGAATCACATTGTATACCTGTGTCCCATATTTCTAAGTAAACATGAACAAAATTTGCGCCGGTACTGAGACGTTTACGTCTAAATATTTTGTCTTGTATTTCTAGTAACATCGCACTGACCTGCACCTACGGGTAATCCCCGCGAGGGGATGATGCAGTATGAATACAAAAAGACACGACGGTAGCTGCGTTTAATGACAGACTTTAAACAGACCCCCATCCCCCCCACCCCCCCCCCCCCTAAAAAAAAAAAAAAAAAAAAAAAAAAACCTTGATGGCATAGGAAAAGCATTTATCCTTCATGGAATTGAATGTTTTTTTTTTGGCAGGCATATTAATCGTAGAATCTTCTTCAAAATGCATATCAAGATTTTCAAATATTTTTAAACAAGAATTGCCAGTTGAATAGGTCCATGTCGCTCGGAGAAAAGACGGGACCAAATTTTTCGCGTAAATAACCATGTCCAGAAATTCTGCAAGTATCGCCATAATAATGAATATGATATAATGTCTATGGCATATGCTAACAAATCATTCCTGGGATTTCTCAAATCGCAAAATTTGAAAAATCATCACGAAAACACGCCTATATAATGTTGACCTCCTTAAACCCCACTGTTATATAGTAAAACTTCGGTTAACAGGGGTATACATTATTTTTCTTATTTTGCTACAAAACATAGATTGTGGGTACTCGTTAGAACCGCCTCACAGATTGTGGGTGGTTAGAACCGCCTCACTGAGGCGGTTCTAACGAGTACCCACAAGCTATGTTTTGAGCAAAAATATGAAAAATATCAGAATTTTTCATCTGAAAATTTTGCTTATTTTGGGTTGTAAAATTTTCAATATATTTGAATAGGCGTGTTTTCGTGATGGGGACCACGCCGTGATCAAAATAATAATAATAATAATAATAAATAAATTAATAGATAGATAAATAAATAAATAAATAAACGTATGCTGTAAAGAAACTGTGTAGCTACATCATGTTTGTCTTTTTTTTAGTGAATTGCATCATTACATCACAACGTGGTATCAAAGTCGTTTAAAGTTATATTCGCCGCTAACGTTATACAGTAGCGGGTAAATATCCAAATTTCAATCTGCTGTAGAGCTGTTTTTTTTTGTTTTTTTTGTTTTTTTTTCAATCTGATTGAAGATAACTGGAGATTTCTAGTTTTCCCAGTTCCCTTAAACTGCAGTCAAGTAACCACTAAACCATTTTGATTAAATTATAGAACAACTGGCCAAACAGTACATGACTATATACCATTTAATTTAACCAAAGTCTTCATGTGCGGCAAATTATTTTGGTCCCGGTCTGGCCCCGGGCATATTTAAAAAACTGATGCACAAACTTTCAAAATTTTGCGGTTTGAGAATTTCTAGAATGATTTTGGTAAGCGTATACTATAAAAAAAAAAACTACTGTCATTTACTATTTTGCCGATACTTGCAGAAATTTAATTAGGACATGGTCATTTGTGCGAAAATTTGGTACCGACTTTTCTCTGGCTGACATGGGCCTATTCAATTGAACATATTATCTTAATAACAGGATATATTTAAAATCTCGATATGCATTTTGAAGGAGACTTTATAACAAATAAGCATACCAAAAATCATTCAATTCCATGAAGAATTAAGACTTTTCCTGAGTGACCAAACTCTGGTTCCGTTTTTTGGTCCCGTCTTTTTCCACAGGGTCCCGTGAAATACAACTTGCCATCGAAATCGACTATTTACAACCTGATATTGATTCTCGCTTCCGGGTTTAAAAAAAAGTCCTGGGATGTTTCAAAGATTAGCCGTGGGAATGCTTTAAAAATAATGGAACTGTTTTGGTTTCTTTGTGGGTTATTTTTTCTAGTTCAACCGTATTCTTGTACACTTGTGGTGCGTCACGTACGTGATGTAAATGATGTTAACGAAGGAAGTGGACAAGCATCCGATGGGCCCTTGATTTCGGCAATGCATATCAAATCCGACGTGAATGCGAGATACGCAGAAGTAGTGGCAACCACTCACGTTGACAATGTTAAGGATGAAGACAAAGAAACAACGTTTTTCTTTTACCTTCCTCTGTCAGCTTTCATTTCGAAGTTTACAATGGAAATCAACTGTATTGTTCATAGTGGTGTTGTGATGGAAAAGGAGACAGCGAAGAAAGTATATGAAGACGCTAAAGACATGAATGAAACAGCAGGGCACATAGAACAAGACACCACCAGTCCTACTAGAAGGCTGGATATGGACATGTTTACCGTGTCAGTGAATCTTGCTTCACGCGCCTCAGCGATTTTTGAACTAAGATACCAAGAACTGATTGACAGAAGGAATGGCCTCTATAAACAGGTCATAAATGTAAAACCAAACCAGATTGTACCAGACTTCCAAATTAAGTGTTCATACAATGAGCCACAAGGTTTTGACCTGTTCAGTTACACATTACCAAAAAGTAAAAATACCGTTGAATTACCACGCAATGCAGTTCTTCATTCAACCCCTACATTAAGAGTCCTAACGTACCAACCCACAGAACAGTCACAGAGTTCTTTCGATGCAGTTACTGGCATAGATGGCGATTTTGTTGTAACTTATGATATCTCACACACGGAAGATGGTGGTTTGGTGATCTATACCAACGACGGTTATATAGTCAGTTATTTCTCACCAGAAGTTTCTGACGCAGACATTTTACCTAAAGATATACTTTTTGTTATTGACATCAGCGGTTCTATGAATGGAGATAAAATTAATCAAGCAAGAAATTCCTTAATAGAAATCATAGATAAATTACGTGGTGTCGATCGCTTCAACATCATACTCTTTGATGACAAAGTTGAGCTATATTCTGAAGGGTTTGTGGAAGCAACAGAGCAGAGCAAAATTCACGCCAAGATATACGCCGAGAAAGCTGTACGTGCCTCTGGGGGAACGGGTATTAATGCTGCTCTTATTACCGGAATACGAATGTTTGACACAAGAGCAAAGCAAGATTCAAGAGGAAATATAATACTTTTTCTAACTGATGGGCAGCCTACAGTCGGAGAAACTAACACAAAAACTATTCGTGCCAATATTCGAGCAGTAAACTACTACACAGACCCAGCGGGGAAGACTATGCTAAAGTCGGTGATATATGCTTTAGCATTTGGATTTGATATGAACTTCGACTTTTTGAATAACTTAGCAGAGGAAAACGGAGGCAATGCCCGTCGAATTTATGAAGGACTCGATGCAAAAGATCAGCTTGTCTACTTTTATGATGAGGTGTCCGATCCCTATTTAAGCGAAGTTTCTTTCAGCATATGCAAAACATCTGCGAATACACCGGCTGTTAAATTAGTCCTGGAAGAAGAAAATATCTCCAGAAACAAGTTCCCATATTACTTCACTGGTTCGGAAATTGTAGTAGTTGCGCAAATGTCTGAGATTCCACCGGGTGAATGGAGGGTCTGCATGAGCGGTAATGGAATTAATGGTGCCGTGAGCAAAACTTTAGCTCCGACTAATGCGGCTGCTGATTCCATAGATCCGTCTTTCATAGAAAACCTTTACGCCTACAAGCAAATAAAGCACTACCTTGTGTTAGCAGGGAAAGCACTGAACGAAACTTTGGCAGTTAAATACACTGATATGGCACTGAACCTGTCTTTGAGACACCAGTTCGTAACTCCTGTTACGTCTATGGTTGTAACACTGGACATGAAAAAGTCGGCAAGTCAGCCAGGAAATGGACGTATGGATGAAGCTGGATCTTTATATGTTCCCACTAGAATGAACACGAAAGATAGATCGATAAATGGACAGTCGTCATCATGCAACATAAAAAGGTTCAGTTCTTGCTTGTACTTGGCAACACTTGTACTTCTTTATACAGGTTTATTCTAAAATACAACTGTACATCTTAGTTCTGTATACATGTGTTTCCGTATTATTTTTAAAATAGAGAATGACAGAACCAGACCAGACAGCGTATTCTTGACAATCTTATCATGACGGCTCGTTCCTCAGTCTGTTTCAGAAGGTTGGCGCCTGATTATTCATTGTCAGAAGTTGGGGCCAATGTGGTCCAACTTGTGGTTTTCTTTTGCTCTGACATCAGATTGCCGTGTGGCCACTGTTTCATTGCAGTTTTGTTATAACTTGTTTAACTGCGGTGTTCTACTGATGCGGTATAGACCTTTTGAATGTTATTTTCATCCGGGCTACTGACCACGTGATTTCAATGTTATGCCACGTAACCAAACATTGTGGATGGCAAAAACATTTCCGGTTTCATTGATACCAATTGATTCAAGCCAAATTTAACTTGGATAGTATATTCCTTTTGGCCAATATTCAATCGTTAATTTTATCTAATGTTTTAAAATACAGATTTAAAAAGCAATCTGACTGTTTTTTCCTAAGACAAATACAACTGTTTCAATGATATTTTTCCGATAAAACAGGCATGCGCGCAACCGTAGTGTTTCTTTATGGTGACCATATTTTTGCTTAGTTTTAGCTAGTAGGTAGTCAAAATACATGCTAATATTTGTACTTATGGCATTTAAATGATCGCTCGATGAGAATCTCTTCGGAAAAGAAACTTTTGACGAATGAAACTGCTTTATTTTTCTGAAAAAAAAAAAAAAAAACCCAAAAAACATCGGCATTACACTGTCCGATAAACATAAACAACAACTTTCTGCCATCCAGTAGGAACGAGGTTAGAACGTACTCTGTGTTGAAGACCGACTGGTGTTTATTGTGTGGTGTAGTATTTAAAAAGGTCTATAGGACCCTACGCGGACCGAACACATATTTATAATTTTGAGCTGCATCAGAATTAAGGGCAACGTTTCAGTCGTGTAAAATTATTAAATATCCCACTCCTCCTAACACCCAGGTAGTTGTTTCTGCAAGACGGTTCCTCTGATACAGTCTTTGTTCGTTTGTACAGTAAACCTTCAATGGCTCGACCATCTTTGGGAGCATGGAAATTTATTTGGGACATGGGTAGTTCGAGCCACTGAGGGTTAATCATGGCGCCAGGTCAGGAAGCAAATGGTAATTTAGGGAAGTCTTTTTGATCTTCCATACGATAATGGCCTGTTGAGTGTACTTATTAAGATCGCCTCGATGAGGTAATTTTTATGAGTATACACAGCATACAATTTCATGATAAAGTAAGAAAATTTCCCGAAAAAAATGTGTTCTTGAGCTATCGGAGAAAAATGTAGGACTCAAAAACGAGCTCGAATTATCCAAGGTAAACGAGCCATCGGTGTTCGAGTCATCGAGGTTCAAGACATCGAATGTCTTGTCATTGTTCGTTCCTCATTTCTTCTTTCGTTGCCTCGGGAAGTCTGTTCTTCATAATGTGGCCTTTCCTGGGTAACTTTATTTATATTTTGACCCTTTCATCCCTGAGTTTCTTAAGTGGACTCTTCCATCTTTGAGTTTGGACATATCCACTAATGCAAATAGGGGTTTCAGTCTAAAAGCACAACTGAATGGCAAACAGGGTAGATCCTGATGAGACAGATCTTTCGAGCCATCTCATCTGGCTCTACACTGTTCGTACAGGTGTCTGGTTTGGTCTGCCATGCTGAAAGGGTTAATTGCCAATGAAATGAAGATCGTTTAATTTTGATGAGGCCTGTATGTCCGAAAACTTAGGGTAAATATTGTGTATTTTCCTGTATACCGTCGGGACTGTTTATTTTCCTATATTAAAGACCTCGACCGGACTGCAATAATGTGCCTGCTGGTCTGGATATGTTTAGTGCAGATATACCTCAAAGTGTTAAACTGTTTGCTTGCATACTGTGGGACAGAGCAGATTACGTGCATGGAGATGCATTCTGATCTGGGCCAATGCCGTTCGCAAGAGAAACCATTAAATAATTATGATTGTTAACATGTTGCTATTACATGTATGCATATGAAATATTTGTTTTATGCTTTTAGTGTTGTTGTGTCGGAAAGAAATGAACTAAAGTAAAACAATAATTTAAAAAAAAAAGATAATAAAGAAACATCTTTAATTAATTAAGAGCTATACATTCAATTGGAGTTATCCATAATTCCCTTATAATCAAATATAAATAATTTTAATAGAATAAACTGTATTTTAGTTCCTTTAACCCTTGTCCTGCTGAACCCGGATATCCCCTGCCTTTACAAACAGGGTAGATCCAGATCAGTTGGCTTCTGAAGAAGCCAGCTGATCTGGATCTGCACTGTTTGCCATTCAGTATGTGAATTTATATCAGTAATCTTGATAAAGGAATCTGATTGGCTGACAATTAGAAGTGGGCGCGGCATCTTAATTTATTCAGCATGACAAGGGTTAAAATTAAAGATATATATATTGAGAGAGAGAGAGAGATTCTATGAAAATTGCTCTTGGAAACAAAGAATACTTAAAAGAATAAAAAGGAATAAACAATCCGCAGTCTCGGTTTCATTGAGACTCTTCATATGACAACATACTTTGCTTAAATTGTAAGTGCGCATGTGCATATGTGTATTTCTGTATGAAAAGTGTATTCAACAATTTTATGTGTCTAAAAAGAGTTTTTGAGAAATCCATTACGTTAACGCTTAGCACTCTGGGTAACTTTTTCAGCAGCAGGCATGAGACTTTTCAGATTTTTGGCAGATTTCGGATTTTTTAGTTTCAAAATATGTTCTGCAGAATTATTTGGTTTTGTCTGAAAGTTGCAAAAATGACATTTTTGGAAAGGGTGCCAGGGGTTTTCAGATTTTGTAACTTAGAATTCAGATTTTTTCATCAGTCCTCCAGTCTCATGCATGTAGCAGATGACCTACTGAATATTTTTTTCTTATTTTCCTCAGAAAACAAGATTTGGCATTCCAATGGAGACAATTTGCAGGGAATGTCAAATTCTGTTTTCTAGGGAAATAAAATAAGAAAAGTATTGTCATCTGCTGAATTAGACCAGAGAGTGGTAACGGTTAAAACAGCCTATAATGAATACTCATGTGTCCCTGTAATATACAGGGAAAATCGGGTATGCATGCAGGAGTATACATTAGCAGGCGATTTTTACTAGTTGGTTGTTGTTAACAGTATTGTTACATTACGAGTATTCTTTTTTTTTTTCTATCAACATTTTAGTTTTACATAAATGTATTTTAATGGACTGGCAGTACTGACTCTAAGTATTCGGGCAGAAAGGCCTCAGCAGATGGTGTATATCCAGATCAGACGCCTCAGAACGCAGCGTCAGATCAGGATCTGCATTGCAACATCCACCAGTTTTAGGCACATAAACGCGATGAAATGGACGTTCAAATTTCATGACAAGTATGGTATGAAGTCAGTGTGTCCGAATGCTTTGTTTAACCTTTACCACTCTAAAGCTAAAGTATAGGCAACTTTAGCAGACAACAAATTGATGATATTTTTCGTATTTTTCCCGTAAAAAAAAGACTTTGACATTTTATGCACATTTCCAGAGGAGACAGTTTGCATCAAATATTAAAGTCTAGTTTCTGGAATAAATAAGCTGAACAATATTTCAAATTGTCGTCGGCTGAACTATAGGTATATTACTTGTAATTATGCTTTCCTCACCTTCTTCAATGTTATACGGAATGGTATACCAGGGTCCTGCAAAGGTTCAGATTACTTCAGTGCTACGTTTTATCAAACATATTTTTATTACAAACCTTCAAAGTATTCCCCCTTTACTGAAACACATTTTTGTAACTTTTTTACCAAGTCGCGAAAAGCAGATAAATAGTCTTCTTTTGGCATCTGTTGGAGACACTGATAAATAGCGCTGCCAAGAGAACTTCTAGACGTATACTTATTTCCAGAAAGCATTTTCTTAAGCCTTGGAAATAAAAAGAAGTCACAGGGACTCAGGTCAGGTGAATAAGATGGTTGGTTTAAAACTTTCACCTTTTCAGAAGCCAAAAAAGACTTAACAACCTCACACTTATGAGAGGAGGCCTTGTCATGTAAAAGGTGGACTCATGACCAACCTTTGCTTGGTCGTTTCTTATTGTAAAACTCTTTCACTTTCTTCAGTACAAAATTCTTGTAGAATCGGCCAGTGACTGTATGACCAGATGGACAAGGCACTTGAACGACTGGCCCACTTGAATTAAAGAAAATTGTGTACAACATCTTTTTCGAAATTATGGTTCTCTTGGCAATACATGGGCGTTTTTGATCTTTTCGCTTCCATTGCTTATTATCAGCCCTTCTTTGTGGCTCAAAATGTGCACCCAGGTTTCATCACCTGTCAGCAAGTTAGAAATAACCCAACTATTACAGCCTTTGTATGTTTTCAAAAGTTCCCGGGCACGTTTAAGGCGCTGTGTCTTTTTCTCCTCAATGAGCAAATGAGGTACCCACCTAGCGCAAACCTTTCTCAGGTCCAAACGCTTTTTCAGAATCGTTTGCGCACTGCCTTCTGATATACCAGTACAACTAGCTATATCTTTGACAGACAATCGCGCATCCTGTTCGACCACAATCTTTACAGCAGCGATGTTAGCCTTGGTAACAGAGGTTTTAGGTCTTCCAGGGCGGGTATCAACAGAAAATTTCCCAGCTTTAACAGCTTTAACCCACCTAAAAACTGTGCGCATTGAAATGGTCTGAGGTCCATATATACCACACAATTCATTAGATATCTGCTTTGAATCTATATTAAGCCTAATGCGGCATTTAATATAACTACAAATTTCAGTCTTCTGGTCCATGTTCCAATGTAACAAGTAAATTGGTCAGTGTATATGACTGCATCTATTTCAGTTTGAAATAACTCGGTCAGTTGGAAAGCAGTTGCATGAAATAAACGGGTATCGTTAGCTATTCAACACACCATTCAAGTGCAGTGAAGCATTTTAAAATATACCTGGGATAAAAACAAGGAAGCATATTAGCGACAGAACTTTTTGCACGACCCTCGTAATGCCAGCGGTTAAAAGTGTGTTTTTTCACACAGGTGTGTTTGCATTAATTTGGGCAGCGTCAAGCGAAAATTTGCCTTCGAGCTGCGCAAAATGTGCAAATTCACATTATCCTGCACATGCGCAAAGTATCATCTGGCCTTTGCTCTCCATACTTAAATTTTGTAGAACCAGGGATTCTGTGAGCGGACATCGAAGGCCCTGATCAGACTGCGCGCATGCGCAGGCTGATCTGGGCCTTCGCTGTCCGCATATGTCTGAAGACACGTTTCATCATTGCGAACTCCGAATGATGAGGTCTCGTTTGCAAATAGCGTAGACTCTGTTCAGATTGCTCAGATGCGACCTCTCTGTAAGTTAGATCTTGTAGATATTGCCTAAAAACAGAATTTTATTTTACTAATATTTCCCGGTGATTAATTGCTTGTATGTTTCTGTAGAAATGTCCATGTAAATAGGATTTAACTTTATACTTCGGAGGACTTGATAAGGTGGAGTGGTCAATGATACATGTAATTCTGGGATGTTTTTTTCTTATTTCTTCGTAAAATCGTATGTTGTGGGTACTCATAAGAAGGTCTCACCTAATTCTGGGATATGTTCATTTGTTGTGTGTACTCATTAAAAGCGCCTCAACATATGTTTTTTTTTATGGAGAAATGAGAAAAAAAATCCCAGAATTAACGTCACTCATTAACACGTCCTCTGATTGTTATTTAGCGTTTTGTGCCATAACATGACGGAAATGTCATTATGATGCATACACCTATACGCAGTCTGACCATGACCGTCGATGTTCACCAAGACAATCGACTGACAATACCTGCACAGGGGTTACATTATATATATTTTTTATGTATGTTTATAGTGAATCTGGACCAATATAAGTTACTGCTCTTCTTTAGACATATTTCAGAAAGTCTAGATTTGCCTGGCGCTTTACTTTGAAGAAGCAAACATCATGAAAACATGCCAAAATAATTTTGACCCCTTAAACCCCACTTTTATATAGTAAAACTGAGGTCTACAGGGTATACATTATTTTTCTTATTTCTGTTCGGAAACATAGATTGTGTGTACTCGTTAGAACCGCCTCGGCTAGGCGGTTCTAACGAGTACCAACAGTCTATGTTTTGAGCAGATATATGAAAAATATCAGAGTTTTTTTATCTGAAAATTTTCACTTTTTTCAGGTGAAATTTTCTATATATTTCGTAATGTTTACAAATTTTGTCATATTTCAATGCAAACAAACCTTTTGTTACTACCTATGCACTAAAAAGTTTTATTCTATTCTATTCATTTTTTTTTTTTTTTTTTTTTTTTGAATTTATTTTTTTTTTTTTTGATATTTTAATCCAGTATTTTTTTCCAATAGCAGAATGTAGAATACATGTAATTAAAAGCCTAGTCAATGGCCAGATTGCACAGTAGTACAGGGTGTTTTCCATGCAGGCCGATCTGGGTTGACCATGTTTGGATGGGCATTAAGTAAAACTCCTCTATTAAGACCATCTTTAGAACTGCCTAAAAGCGGTGGGACGGTCTTAATATTAAATGTAGAATAATACATCACGAAAACATGCCTATATAATTTTGACCCCCTAAACCCCACTTTTATATAGTAAAACTGGGGTTTATAGGGGTATACATTCCTTTTCTTATTTCAGCTAAAAAACATAGATTGTGGGTATTCGTAAGAACTGTCTCGCCGAGGCGGTTCAAACTAGTACCCATAATCTTTGTTTTGAGCAGAAATATGAAAAAATATCAGTTTTTTTTTTATCTGAAAATTTTCAGTTTTTGGAGGTGAAATTTTTTAGCTCACCTGAGCAAAAGCTCAGGGTGAGCTATTGTCATCACCCTATGTCCGTCGTCCGTCGTCAACAATTAGTTTGTTAACACTCTAGAGGTCACAGTTTTGAACCAATCTTGATGAAACTTGGTCAGAATGTTTGCCTCTATAAAATCTAGGTCAAGTTCGATACTGGGTTACTTGGGGTCAAAAACTAGGTCACCAGGTCAAATCAAAGGAAAAACTTGTTAACACTTTAGAGATCATACTTTTGACCCAATCTTGATGAAACTTGCTCAAAATGTTTGCCTCTATTAAATATAGGTCAAGTTCGAAACTGGGTCACTTTGGGTGAAAAACTAGGTCACCGGGCCAGATCAGCAGAAAACCTTGTTAACACTCTAGCGGTCACATTTTTGAAGCAATCATCATGAATCTTGCTCAATATGTTTGTCTTGATGATTTCTAGGTCAATTTCGAAACTGGGTCACTTGGAGTTAAAAACTAGGTCACCTAGCCAAATCAGCAGAACACCTTGTTAACACTCTAGCGGTCACATTTTTCAAGCAATCATCATGAATCTTGCTCAAAATGTTTGTCTTGATGATTTCTAGGTCAAGTTTGAAACTGGGTCGCGTGGTATCAAAAACTAGGTGACCGGGCCAAACCAGCAGAAAACCTTGTTAACACTCTAGCGGTCACATTTTTGAAGCAATTATCATGAATCTTGCTCAAAGTGTTTGTCTTGAGGAGTTCTAGGATATGTTTGAAACTTGGTCACGTGGGGTCACAGTTTTGAACCAATCTTGATGAAACTTGGTCAGAATGTTTGCCTCTATAAAATCTAGGTCAAGTTCGATACTGGGTTACTTGGGGTCAAAAACTAGGTCACTAGGTCAAATCAAAGGAAAAACTTGTTAACACTCTAGAGATCATAGTTTTGACCCAATCTTGATGAAACTTGCTCAAAATGTTTGCCTCTATTAAATATAGATCAAGTTCGAAACTGGGTCACTTTGGGTGAAAAACTAGGTCACCGGGCCAGATCAGCAGAAAACCTTGTTAACACTCTAGCGGTCACATTTTTGAAGCAATCATCATGAATCTGGCTCAAAATGTTTGTCTTGATGATTTCTAGATCAAGTTGGAAACTGGAACACCTGGGGTCAAAAACTAGGTCACCTGGCCAAATCAGCGTAAAATCTTGTTATCACTCTAGCGGTCACATTTTTCAAGCAATCATCATGAATCTTGCTCAAAATGTTTGTCTTGATGAGTTCTAGGTCAAGTTCAAAACTGGGTCACTTGGAGTCAAAAACTAGGTCACCGGGCCAAATCAGCAGAAAACTTTAACACTCTAGCGGTCACATTTTTTAAGCAATCATCATGAATCTTGCTCAAAATGTTTGTCTTGGTGATTCTTAGGTCAGGTTCGAAACTGGGTCACCTGGGGTCAAAAACTAGGTCACCTGGCCAGATCAGCAGAAAACCTTGTTAACACTCTAGTGGTCACATTTTTCAAGCAATCATCATGAATCTTGCTCAACATGTTTGTCTTGATTTCTAGGTCAAGTTTAAAACTGGGTCACTTGGGGTCAAAAACTAGGTCACCTGGCCAAATCAGCAGAAAACCTTGTTTTAAACTCTAGCGGTCACATTTTTGAAGCAATCATCATGAATCTTGCTCAAAATGTTTGTCTTGATGATTTCTAGGTCAAGTTTGAAACTGGATCACATGGGGTCAAAAACTAGGTGACCTGGCCAAATCAGCAGAAAACTGTTAACACTCCAGAGGTCACATTTTTTGAAATAATCATCATAAATATTGCTCAAAATGTTTGTCTTGATGATTTCTAGGTCTAGTTTAAAACTGGGTCACTTGATATCAAAAACTAGTTCACCTGGTCAAATCAAAGGAAAACCTTGTTGATGCTCTAGAGGTCACAGTTTTGAAGTGATCATCATGAATCTTGCTCAAAATATTTGTCTTGATGATTTCAAGGTGATGTATAGTTTTCTGTCCAGTGACTCTCTTAAGTTTTTCCATTTAGGTCAGTTTCTCAGTAATTATTGGTCCTACAGAGTGATATTTGGTACTTGTGAAGTGTTTGTGTTTAGGTCAGTTTCTCAGTAACTATTGCTCCTACAGCCAGTGATACTTAGTACATGCATACATCTTAGCATGGCCTCTTGAGTGCAGTCATCCATATTTGACCTTGACCTTTATTTCACAGTCCATTAGACATGTTACATTGTCTTGTTAATATAATCATTTTGAACTTTGATCAGAATGTTTGCCTTGATCAGTTCTAGATCAGGCTCTCAAAGTGCTATGTTGCTCAGGTGAGTGTTACAGGGCCATCATGGCCCTCTTGTTATATATTTAAATAGGCGTGTTTTCGTAATGTAAAAAAAAAAAAAAAAAAAAAAAAAACGTTGTGGACTGGCAAAAGCTGCTCTTAACCTTTAGCACTCTGGGTAAAATTTTCAGCAGACGACATTTTGAAATATTTTTCTTATTTTTCTCAGAAAGCAGGATATGACATTTCATGCTAAGGAGACAATTTGCATGAAATGTCAAATCCTGTTTTCTGGAAAAAATAAGAAAAATAACATCAATTTGTCGACTGCTGAAAATGCCCAGAGTGTGGTAAAGGTTAATTTCGAGCGGTCTTTTACTGCACTGCTGTGTACTTTTTATGATGCATATATTTGTGTGAAATCCATTTTTATAGATTTTATTTTTACTGTAGATTGTGATAAATGATTTTGTTATTTTTTTTAAATGATTTTGTAACCTTTTAACCCTCAAAGCGCCATGCAAAATTTGTAGCAGACGACATTTTTTTTTTTTTTCAGAAAAAATAAGTATTGACATTCCATGTGAATCGCTTGCTTGCAGACGATTCGTATGAGATTTATTTTCTTTGAAATAAAGTAATAATTATAATAATAAGTCGTCTGCTGCAGTTGTAATTGGCGCTTTTAGGGTTAACACATAAAAAGGGAATAAATTCTAAAACCTAACTTGTCTTGTGACAGTCTACATCTGAGCCTGTTCATTTAGAATAAGCACACAGAGGTTGCGCTGCATTTTTTGACTTTGATCTGATTTGAAGTTTTACAACCCGGTCAACACTGTTAAGGTCATGTCGAGCCGGTCATTTAATCAGCTCACCTTTTCTTGGGTAGGCTTAGACCTCGAAGCAGTTGACTAGTACTTTGTGCACATACTACCTCCAGTAACTGTCATATATGGCAAGCCGTTTTACTATTTATTCTCTAAATCAGATATCTGATTTAATATATCAGATATCTTATATAATATATCAGATATCTGATATATTATATCAGATATCTTATATAAATAAGATATCTTATATGTCAATTAAGATATCTTATATGCTATATAAGATATCTGACATGCTATATTAGATACCTTAATTGGCATATAAGATGTCTTACATGCTATATAAGATATCTGATATGCTATATAGGATATCTTATATAGGATATAAGATATCTTATTTACTATAGAAGATATCTCATTTATTCAATTAAATAATATATCTCATTTAATATATCAGATATCTTATTTAGTATATCAGATATCTATATTAAAATATTAGGTATCTTATTTAACAAATAAGATATCTTATATAGTAAATAAGGTATCTTATATGTTGAATTAAATAAGATATCTAATATGATATATCAGATACCTTATAATATTAGGATATAAGATATCTGATATACTAATTCAGATATCTTATATCCTGTATTAGATATCTTATATCCTATATAAGATATCTGATATAATGCATAATAAATAGTAAAACGGCTTGCCAGCAAGCCGTTTTACTATTTATTCTATAAATCAGATACCTGGTTTAATATATCAGATATCTTATATAATATAGAATATATCTGATATATCATATCAGATATCTTATATAAAATAGATACCTTATGTGTCAATTTAGATATCTAATATGCTATATAAGATATCTGAATTGACATATAAGATATCTAATATGCTATATAAGATATCTGATATGCTATATAAGATATCTCATATAAGATATAAGATATCTTATTTACTAAAGAAGGTATCTCATTTATTTAATCAAATAAGATATCTCATTTAGTATATCAGATATCTTATTTAGTATATTAGATATCTACATTAATATATAAGATATCTTATTTAACAAATAAGATATCTTATGTGGTAAATTAGATATCTTATATGCGGAATTAAATAAGATATCTCATATATTATATCAGATATCTTATATAGGATATAAGATATCTAATATAGGATATAAGATATCTGAATTAGTATATCAGATATTTTATATCCTATATTAGATATCTTATATCCTATATAAGATTGGGGGTGGTCGGGAGAGGCAATGGTGTCGTGTATCTTACGTCACCGGGGCGTCCAGCTGAAATTGGCTTACAGTTGGGCAAGGCCTGCTATCCTTGTAGCAGGTAAGGGTAGAGGGGGAATGTTTTTATTTCTTCTGTTTCTTCACTTTCATTCCTGTTCCTATTTCTTCCCTAATCGTCTCTTTCATCTCCTCTACTATCTCTTCTATCTCTTTTCTCCCTTTCTCTGGGAGACGACACAAAATGACCCACAAGGGTTGACGTGTCGTTAAACCCCAACACAATCAAATCCTATATAAGATATCTGATATAATATATAAGATATCTATTTTGCTCAATAAATAGTAAAACAGCTTGCCATAGACATATATCCTTTTCGAAACAGTGAAAGGTGTGTGTGTTGTGGGGGGGGGGGGGGGGGGGTGGTGGGGGAGGGGAAAGGGGGAGGGGGTGGAATTGCCATAAAAAAACTATTTCCAATCTCCATTCGGCCTTGCGATTCCTGGTTCTGCAGTCAGGCGCACCACTGACTTTGCTATGGAGCTCGGCTGCGTTTCAATTAACACATTTCTTGGCGGGGAAGAAAGATTCACGAGTTTAACGCCATTTCAGTGTATCTTTTGGCTTTAAAAGTACATATGGGCGTGTCACGCGAAAAAGTGTCTTCGCGCCTGCGCAAAATGCACAGATTCAGATTGATCCGGCGCATTGGTACATTCTATAGCGTCCAATGATTTTGTTAGCGGACTGTGAATGTCCTGATCAGACTGCGCGAATGTGCAGGCTGATCTGGGCCTTCGCTGTCCGCATATGCCCGAAGACACTTTTTCGCACGACGCAGCCCAAATAATACCGTATTTATGCTAAAGTACTGGGACGGGCATGTGTGAACAAACGCTTAAGACCTTGATTGGTGGCCAAGTAATGCGGCGTCTTATCAGGATATACGCTGATAATCACTGATTCAGCAGTTTTAAAAACGTCTCCCCGTACTTCACTATACCTGTACTTCACTATACATGCTTTCAAGCGGGAAGTACTTTTTTACTTTTCCCTAATTTCTTTGTGTTCCTACTTTTCCCTACCTTTTTCTGAAAATGCCATACTATCTCTACTTTTTTGTCCAAAAATATTTGAAGTGACCAAAAATTGCATTTTTTTTGCCGGCCTCGCTCAGTTCGCTTGCTCTGAGTTAGTAAAAATCAGATTTACTTAATCTGAGCTGCCACGATGCAAAAATTTATAAAATATTTTTACTTCAGTTGTAACTCCTTTTTTTGGAACATATATTTTGGTACTTTCTTTCCATATTAATGTAGTGCTATTGTTCTGAGAAAGCTTCGTTTGCTTATTACATATTTTTCTAAGCCTGATAACAGTCAGAACGTCCCTTCTATCCCTACTTTTCATTATTGAAATTCCTACTTTTGCCCTACTTTTTCAAAATTTTAGCCCTTCTATATCCATATATTTTTTTCAATATAGGGCACTTGAAAGCCTGACTATATAAAGTGTAATTTATATTTTCATGCATGCCAGATAAGGAAATCCTGGATTTTACCCCTGGATAGAAATTCTTATCCTACCTAGGTTATCCTACTCAGGGTAAGATAAAAATTGAGAATTCTCACGTGTTTGATTAGCACTGGTTGTAATGGACGTCACGTACGACATCGTTAAGGTTTACGTCACTTGACTGGGCCGTAATACCTCAATACAAACAAACGTCACTGAACTTAATGACGTCATTAAACGCCCATTATGTCATCACAATATTGCGGACGTCTGCAATCGAAATGACTGCATTATTTAAAAAAATCTACGTCCAGAAGTGAAAAGTGTGCACGAAAAAAAATCTATCATAGGTGTGAGGGGTAGACGGAAAAAATTCGTCCCTCGGATCACAGTCTGGCATCACGAGGCAGACAGTGATCCTCGGGACGGATTTTTCTATCTACCCCTCACACCCATGACAGCTAGATCCTCGTGGGGAGAGGGAGGGGGTAACTTGGGGATAAATGTGGTACGGGTGTGCGAGCCAGTATTTAGAAACCTACCCCATTCATATACCTGGCCTTTGAAAAAACAGACCCATTCATATACTTGATCGTCCAAAATGTTGACCCATTCATATACTGCCCTTTGACTATTATACCCATTTATTGCTGGTAGATGGACAAATATAACAGTCAACTCATTGAATACCAAGGGAACAAGCAGCCTCGACAAATCTCTTAGCGAAAAAATATATACATTTAGCAGGATGACAGAAAAGTGTCACATACTAATCAAGAAAAATAGGGTCAATCATATACTTTTTTGTTGAAAAAAGGGGGCCAATCATATACCTGGCAGGGCTGAAAAAAGGGGGGCCATTCGGCATGCACATCCGTACTGGTCATATATAGATATAGGAAGTTACCCCCCCCCCCTTACCCCCCATCCCCCAACCACACACACACACGAGGATAGATCCTTATATTCTGGTCTGAGCCCATTCCGGGATTTTTGAAAATCATTATGAGGGCCACTGGTAAGGCCTGAGCTAGTCTAGCCCAGAAACTAGACAGTTCAGCTGTCCTAAGTTTCGTCTGTTTGTTCATTGCTCTCAAGGGCCATTTCTTTTAGAATCTGTGTAAACACATCAAAATTAGCGAAACTGACTGTTTTTCCAAATGAATGGCAAGTATGAAAAGGAGTTAAGAGAAATTGATACACATCACCAATTTGTCGTCTGCTGAATCGGCCCAGAGAGCGATAAAGGTTAACAGATGTAATAAATGCCTAATATTTTTCGGGGCCGGCCTCGGTGGCTCAGCTGGATGCGCGTCCAGCTGGAGATCAGGAGGTCGCGGGTTCGACCCCCGCTGAGGTCGGCAGCATTCTTTCGTGGAGATTGATCATGAAATATTTTCTACGGTCATTCTTTCCCTTCCGCTGATTCAAGTAGCGTAGTTGTCAGTTTCTGGCGAAAGAATGTGACAAATACTGGTTAACCGCTTAGAGGACTAAGGCTGCCCAGTAAATGTGTGGTTATGCAAACTGGGCGCGCTTGACATGAAACAAACAAATATTTTTCGGGTGAAAAGATGTGAAAAGACGCCTATTTCATCTATAAAATACTCGTAGTATACTGGTGCGAAACGATACTATCAAAATGACCATGGCCCAGCGGAATTATGACGTTTGAAAAAAGGTCGCCTCAACGTCATGACGTTGCATCGACGTCGATGCGACGATGTATTAATGCCATGTACCCGTTGCATGGGGCTTTAACTTAAAAGGTCTCAAAAATCAGGGAAAACACCAAAAATGAATTTTGGAAGACACACATGATATGCTGGCTGATGTAAGTTTAAACGAGTACCTGTTATAGCTGATCGTCACAAGAAATATGATGCACCTGACTAATCGCTATATTTCCTGACGCGTATTAATATTATATCTGAGAGGCGCAGGTGTGAAACACGCAACTACGTTGCTAAGTAATTTAATACGTATGTTTTGGAGCCGTAATATCAGAAAAATTATCTTCTGATGTGCGCCTAGCAACGATTCAGATCAGCCTGCGCATTCGCGCAGTCTGATCAGAATCGTCACTGGGCGCATTTCGGATAGCTTAGGATACAAAGTTTCTTCATGCGGACAACGAAAAACTTATCAAACTGCGCGAATGCGCAGGCTGATTTAAGTCTTCATTGGGCGCATGCGTCAGAAGGTACGTTTTCTCACGTTACGGCACATTTCATTGCGAATACGACTGTCGGGATCAAGCTTATAAATTCAACAAACATAGATCAACTTTTCCAAAACACCACGGTCTGCTAGAAGGAGTAGTATGAATTGTCAGAACATTTTACAGAGTTTTACCGGCCGATTCTTGTGTGTAACAAGTGTTTATTAAGGTTTTGTACTAATTTTGGTTTGTTTTACTTTAGAAATTAAAAAAAAAAAAAACATACATAATGGAGAGCATGCGGCGTATCATTTGTTTACTAGCCGTGTTTTTATATTTACCAGACGGTACGCAAAGCGAGACATTAATAACAAAAATGGTAATAAACTCAAATGTGTCTGTGCGCTTTGCCGACGTCAACGTGACAAGTTCCGTTTTTAATAATGGCAAGAAAGGCGAGGAAACGAATTTTGAGTTACAGATGCCAGTTACTGCCTTCATAACCAGATTCGCTATTATTCTGAATGGAGAGGAATTTTTAGCCGAGATCGAAGACAGAAACAAAGCGAATGAAATTTATAACACGGCAAAGAAAAACAATTTAACAACAGGTCTCATTACTCAGCAAGCTAACCTTAATGAAGACATAGACATTGAAGTGTTCAAGGTACGGGTGTTCATTCCTGCAGGGGCGTTGGTCGATTTTCATTTGCAATACCAAGAATTATTACAGCGTCGACGCGGGTTTTATTCACAACGGATATATATACGGCCCAAACAGATAGTTCCGGAAATTAGTATCTTTTGTTATTATAATGAACCACAGGGGTTCAAGTCGTTTACGTACAAAATGCCGACTACTGACAAAAATGAAATAAACGTAGAGGTCACTGAATTCACACGAAAACTTGACTACACGCCTTCTGAACAGTCACAAAGCTCTATAAGTCCCTTCAGAGGTGTGGATGGCGAGCTACAAGTCGAATATGACGTACATCATGAAGTAGACGGTGGACTTGTACTTGAAAACGGAGATTACTTCGCGCACTATTTTTCACCAGAATGTGAAGATGATCTAATCATGAGCAAACGTATTATTTTCATCATTGACAAAAGTGGTTCAATGAAAGTTTCAAAAATTTATCATGTCAAAACTGCTCTCAAAGCTATTCTGAGTCAGCTCCGAAGTACCGATCACTTCAACCTTATCACATTTAATGAAAATATTTTCACCTGGCGTAAGGCTGCGGTTGAGGCTTCTTCAAATAACATCGAGGATGCAGTGGGGTACATTGACGAGAGTATATCAGCAGACGGGGCAACAAACATCAATGAAGCATTACTAAGAGGTATACGTATGTTTAAGGACGAGCCTGAAGACACAAAGAATAACATTATTGTATTTCTGACAGACGGGGAAGCAACTAAAGGGGTAACATCGACTTCTCTTATACGCGAATTAGTCTTTAGCGAAAATACGAATGGAAATACACGATACGCGTCTATTTTCTCTCTATCATTTGGCGATCAAACAAAAGCCGATTTCTTGAAAAGGCTTGCGTGGGGTAATGGTGGCGACTATAGAGCATTAAGGTCCGACAATGAGGCCAGTGAAATACTACTAGGTTTCTTTGAAGAGGTGCAAAACCCATATCTACAAGACATTCGTTTCGAATATAATGGAGAAAATAACGTTGAACTGCCAATCACTGTAACTCGCACACAATTCCCACAGTATTTCTGTGGCTCGGAACTGGTTGTATCAGGACAAATAGAAACAGGCACCTCAGAGTCTGAAATTGAGTCAACAGCATCTAGTTTTTCCCCTCGAGTGTATGCGAATAATAACAATGACAACATAGAATTTAAAGCAAACAGGAGAATTGAATCTACAGGCTCGCAGAACTCGGTATTTTTGTCACGTCTATATATTTACCAACAGATAAAAGACTTACTAAAACGAGCGGAAGTCGAAACGGGTTTGGATGAAAGTCTAAGAAACGAGCTGAATGCCAGAGCTCTAAATTTGTCACTGACATATGGTTTTGTGACGAAGCTGACATCCCTTGTAGTTCGCTCTGTAAAAGCTAAAGAGATGCGTTCTGCTGATCGGTCTCTCAGCGCTGTCCGAACACGATCCGGATATTCAGGTTTTGCTGCAGACTACGACTTTACAAGTACCGATGCTTCAACACCTGTGTACGTATCACCATATTACAACGGCCAGATAAACTATAAACCGTCTCTGCAAAATGTACTTTTTTTCATGAGTATATCTGTTTTTCTGTTTTTTCTCTATCAAACATAAACTTAAGACGAGTCGGTGTGGTGCCGTGTTTTACAATATACTTGTACATTTGAACAGTTATGTCTGAACATACATTGTAGACCTAGAGCAGACGCTACAGAACCAGGGTCTGCATTGTTTGCTGTCTAGTCATATTGTTTTTTTAAGACAAAAACGCCAAGAATTCAAACGAACGTGTTCACTTTTTATAATGGTAAGGAGTTGAAGTGTCCGACATTTTTAAGTAACTGCAGTATTAGCCTATAGGCATAGTGTTTGACTAAAAAGCAAAGCTGATACAGTATTTATATTAGCCGGGGTATAGCACTTCCTACATGATTGCATGCGCGCCCAGTGAAGACTCTGATCAGCCTGCGCTCACGCGCAGGCTGATCAGAGTCTTCGTTGTCCGCCTGAAGACCTTTTGGCTAGCCACAGAGTAACTACGACTACTCTGATCAGCCTGCACAGATACGGAGGCTGATTTGAGTCTTCGCTGGGCGCACATAAAGTAGGAAATGCTGTGCCCTAGTTCATTTAGAAATCGGTATCAACAAGTCAAGTTGAAAGCTTTTCTTTTTCAGTTTAGATATTCATTTACAAACAACAGACTAAATTTACTAGTCTACGAATAGCATCAGTACAAATAAAATTTAACACCTCTTAATGACATCTAGTAATACATAAGTACATGTAAATGGTAATTAAGGGGGGGAGGGGGGGGGGGGGGGCGGATAAATATGTAGATTTTTCGCCATTTCTGCCAAGGAAACTATTTTAAAACAGTTTCCTTTTTTTTCACAGAATTTGACAATTTTGTTTTTATTATTTTGGATTTAGTTTTCAACTAATATTCAAACATTTTGCTTGTTGCTAATAATTAGCACTCCGGTTAAAAATAACAGCAGACGACAGTTTGAAATATTTATTCTTATTTTTTCCAGAAAGTAGGCTTTTATCTTCATGCAAATTGTCTCCTAGGGAGATAATTTGCATGAAATGTCAAAACCTATTTTTTTCCTGGGAAAAATACAATTAATTTGTCGTCTGCTGAATTTGCTCAGAGAGTGGTAAAGGTATACTTGGTAGATTTGGCGAACCTCGGCGAGGCGGTTCTAACGAGTACCCACAATCTATGTTTTGAACAGAAATATGAAAAATATCAGAGTTTTTATCTGAAAATTTTCAGTTTTTGGAGGTGAAATTTACTATATATTTGAATAGGTGTGTTTTCGTAATGGGTCTGACAGTAAGTTGTATTCAATAAACACTACAAACTGCATTTACCAAATTGACTTCATCGCCTGTCTATTAATCGAAACAATGGAGATTTTTACGTTGTGTTTCTAACGTCACTTTATTCCAATTCAGGATAATGATCCGTTTTTAATTAATTTTGTACGCTCTGTTTATTGTGTACAACATAAGGCAGTGCATCACGAAAACATACCTAAATAATTTTGACCCCCTCAAACCCCACTTTTATATAGTAAAACTGGGGTTTACAGGGGTATATATTATTTTTCTTATTTCTGCTAAAAACATAGATTGTAGGTACTCGTTAGAACCGCCTCGGCGAGGCAGTTCTAACGAGTACCCACAATCTATGTTTTGAGCAGAAATATGAAAAAATATCAGAGGTTTTATCTGAAAACTTTCAGGTTTTTTTATGGTGAAATTTTCAATATATTTGAAAAGGCGTGTTTTCGTAATGGCAAATGTGTGTTCTGTTGTACAATGGGTCTGAGGGCATGCATTACCTAAAGGGATTTAGAAAATCTAATACTAGTTAGAGCCTCTAATCTTTTTATTCATTTGTTTATTTTTCTGAAAAGAACTACAATTAGTATTAGAACCCTGAAGAAGGCCTACAGCGGGCGAAAGCGCTCAGTTTTCATTGATTTCCAACACTGTTAATGATTACATATTTAGAGCCTTGACGAACAAATTATTTTTTGTGTTGAGGTTTTACGGCCCAGTCAACCCAATGGGGTCATGTCGAGCACGGTCAGTTTACCTAACCACACGTTTACTGGGCAGGCTTAGACCTCTAAGCGGTTAACCAGTATTGTGCACATTCTTTCGCCAGAAACTGACAACTGCCCTTCTTGAATCAGCGGAAGGGAAAAAATGACCGTAGAAAATATTTCATGATCAATCTCCACGAAAGAATGTTGCCGACCTCGGTGGGGGTTGAACCCGCGACCTCCTGGTCTCCAGTCGGACGGCGCATCCAACTGAGCCACCGAGGCCTAACAAATTATTTAAGTATGAGAGAATGTAAGATTTCATTTTTAATACTTGAGCCAGTGCACGACAAAACCTACAGTAAGACCTGTGTGACCAGCAAAGACTTAGATCAGCCTGTACATCAATCCAGCATGGCAAGGGTCTCGTTTATCCCTCTTTGGATAGCCAGGAGGCTGTAGAAGGCACATGCGATCAGCGAAGACTCTGATTATCTCAAGCGACTTTTCGCCATTAGTGAAGAACGTAGGTTTGATATACGAGCCGTAGCCATTTGTCATTACATTAGTGTAATATTATTTTTCATGTGATGGCGCTATGATACTGTCAGACGTGGCGTCTTTCTGATCAAATTAATTGTGGGTACTCATAGTGATCACCTACACAAGATAAATTTTGGTGCAAAAATAGAAAAATTATCTTACGTTATCAATTAAAAAAATAACCAAATCTGAGCGATTTTGGGCCGGGTCACCTGCTTGATGACGATTAAAGAATGTCTTTTATACCCCGCCACACGATAGTGGCGGGTATTATGATTTCACGTTGGACGTCCGAGTGTTCGTCCGTCCGTATTTTGCGTTTCCGGATGGTAATTTGAGTAAATATCAAGGGATTTCACCAAACTTGGTATGTGCATTGATATCAGTGTGGGGTTCTGGTTCGGGATTGCTAATGGGCGAATTTTGTCAATTTTTGACGGAGTTCTCTGCTCGCGACGCGTCCGTATTTTCGTTTCCGGACGATAACTTGAGTAAATATCAAAGGATTTTCTCCAAACTTGGTATGTGCGTTGATATTGTGGATATCTGGTTTGGGATTGCTAATGGGCAGGTTTCGTCAAATTTTGACAAGAATTATCTGCCCGCCCTATGATAGTATTTTCGTTTCCGGACGATAATTTGAGTAAATATCAATGAATTTTCACCAAACTTGCTATGTGCATTGATATTGTGGAGATCTGGTTTGGGATTGCTAATTGATAAATTTGTAAATTTGACAGAATTATTGGTCCGCCGCACGATAGTTACAATATCGTTTCAGGTGTTTATACCGTTTCTTGGTTTCAGGTAAAACAATTACACTGTTCAATATTATAGGGTTGTTGCACGGATATTTTTGAATATTGTCCCGAATCGGGAGCTTGTGAGCGTCCTATGATTTTCCAACGTGGGGAAATATTCACCAATGTCAGTGCAATAACCATTGTATTATATAGCTATGGATAGTTTGCGTCATTTTCAGTTGTTTGTAGCCTCAAAATAGGCATTTTTATTATCTAAAATTCAGAGCCTGCAAAAATACCAAATAACTTTGGCCTGACAACGTCATGTGACGGTAACATTCGAAGGCAACCGGGTAAGCGTGCAATATCAAGTAAGCGTTGCGATATCGAGCGACTTCTGCACGTTTGCTCGTTGGATTTTATTGCACATTTTTAATCATTCAATATTTATAGCTATATAATAAATTAATTTTAAGCATTCAATATACAAATTTCAATATTACTAGACACCAAAAATTGCGATACATTTTAAACGATTGCAGGAACGTATGAATAAGTGATATGTTGTGATATTTTGTGATTTACTAAGAAAGTTACTTGTATCAATAATAAAGTCTTAAGCCTGTTAATTGTGCGTATTGAACGTTTAGCATGCTGGCTAAAAGTTTTAGCAGACGACATTTTGAAACCATCCCCACTTCCCTCCACCATCCTCCCCACACCCACCACTGCAACCAGAAAATTAGCATTTCATGCAAATTGTCTCCTATGAAGACAATTTGCATGAAATGACAAAGAGAATATCATTAATTTGTCGTCTGCTGAATTAGCCAGGTTAAGTAACAAAGTTATCTAGAATCCGTACCACCACATAGAATGAGAATGATGAGCCGCTAGTCTATGTCTTTATTTATTTATTTATTTATTTATTTATTTTTTGATACAAACAAGCATATCTCGTAATTAAGTAGTAGGACAGATAAGCTTGAGCAGTGTAAAACATGATCAGACGCAACAGAGTGCGGCGTCTGATATGGGTCTACACTGTTTGCCATTCATCCAGCGGTTATTCTGACACATCAACAGGTATTCAAATGTTTAGGTCACGTATGGTAATGACTAATGAGGGAGTCAAGAGGGGTTTAAAGGGGTTCGACTGAACCCTACCCCTTAGACTCAAAGTTTCATTTTCATGGGAAATATTGTATAAATGTGCTAAATTGGAGATACCGTATTTACCCTAAATATTCACACCACCTACTCTTTACCTTATCCTCCTCTTCAACAAGTCCATTTTACTATCCTATGAGTTTGAGTAAGATTGCTGGATGAGTGGCAAACAGTGTATACTCTGATCAGACGCCGCGTTCTGCGGCGTCTGATCTGGGTCTACACTGTTTTCTCAGGCTTGTCTGCCCGAATACGTAGAGTAAGTACGGTAGTTTTGTCAAATTGAACCCCCTCAGAAATCACCCGCCCCTGATGATTTAAGGTTTCCCAATATTTATTCTGCTTTCGACATCTTTCAGAAAGTCGTTTTTGTTTGTTTGTTTGTGTTGAGGTTTTACGGCCCAGTCAACCCAGCTGGGTCTTGTCGAGCACGGTCAGTTTACCTAACCACACTTTTACTGAGCAGGCTTAGTCGTCTAAGCGGTTAACCAGTATTGTGCTCAATCTTTCGCTAGAAACTGATTTCTGCCCCTTCTTGAATCAGCGGAAGGGAGAGAATGGCCGTAGAATATGGTCCATGATCAAATCTCCACGAAAGACTGTTGCCGGCGCGGTGGGGGTCGAACTCGCAACCTCCTGATCACCAGTGACATGCGTTTTTTTTTTTTTTTTTTTTTTGTGCGTGTGTGTGTGTGTGTGTGTGTGCGTGCGTGCGTGCGTGCGTGCGTGCGTGCGTGCGTGCGTGCGTGCGTGCGTGCGTGTGTGTGTCGCTGTACTCAGAAGTAAATTTGCAAACTTGACAGGATTCAATGCAAAACCTTTCGTCGTATCTACCTATACACCAAAAAGTTTTTTTTTTAAAATGTCGAAAAATATCTGCAAACTAGGCAAAAATCTATCGGGTAGATGTTTTAGATGCAGGCTTTCAACAAGTCGTACTTGTTCAAAATTTCTGAAATGTTCACAATAATGTTTACGGAACATCAATGAATTAAAAGCTTCTGAAGAAGAGCCAAAAATATTTTATAATATTTTATTTTCTCCAGAAATCCAGTTTTCTTTAGAAATAGGTTAGATAGATTTTTGGTCGTAAAATTAATTGTGTAGCAAATATTTGAAAACAAAGCACAGAAACAGAAAATATGAATGGTTCCTGATAAGTTATTGTCAATCATAAGATTTTTTTCCGTTTAGAATAAAACGCCAGGCGAAACACTTTCCGAAAGATGTCGAAGTAAGGTAAAGATGGTTAATAAACTTTATTCGAAAAGACTGCCTGCCAGTCAGTGAATAATTCGCTGACACTCGCTAACATACGCCGAGAGCTGTCAGAAGCGAACGGAACGTTTACAAACGTCCGCGGACCTTCGCTTAACCAAAACTCTTTGGACCAGTCTATTCCCAATAGCAGGGTGTCTGGTTAGTTTTTATTATTACTGTATTGTATAGAAATTCCTGTAGTTAATATAAACAGTGTAGACCCTGTTCAGACGCCGCGTTCTGCGGCGTCTGATCTGGGTCTGCACTGTTTGCCAATTACCCTTTTGTGAGCAGACTTAAATGGGTTAACTTAGCGCAGCACTGTATTCTGATGTTGAATTTCTGTCTTTATAGGCACATCCTGTCCAAGTTAAACATCACGAAAACATGCCTATACATGTTGACCCCCCCCCCCCTTAAACCCCTCTTTTATATAGTAAAGCTGGGGTTTTACAGGGGTATACATTATTTTTCTTATTTCTGCTCAAAAACATAGATTGTGGATACTCGTTTGAATCGCCTCGCCGAGGCGATTCTAACGAGTACCCACAATCTATGTTTTGAGCAGAAATATGAAAAATATCAGAATTTTTATCTGAAAATTTTCATTTTTTTGTGGTAAAATTTTCAGTAAATTTGAATAGTTTTGTTTTCGTAACGGTTTACAGATAAATAGTGTATGAAGTCAATATTATTTCAATTGTGCCATTGTGTATTGTCGTTGTTTGTTCCTCATTGCTTCTTCTTTCGATTCCTCCGGAAGGCTATGCTTCGTGATTGTGGCTTTCTTGGGCATCTTATCTGATATTATTGCATAAAAAGTAGTGCCGCACGTTATTAACAGCCGCGCATTAACCGGCGAAAAGCCATGTATTAACAAGGCAATTCACGCGCTGTTAATGCACGGCTACGCAACTTTCAATATGCCTGTATCAGGGCCACAAAATTGCTGCCGTCACGAGATGCGTATTGCCCGGGCCTAGAACGAGCATTGTCCGTGGAAATTGCGTTCGCGAGGCATCGGTGAAAAGGCGAAACAAAATAGTGCAAGAAATAACGCGAAGTGTAGCAAATGTTTTCACTTTTAATGCAATAATAGCGATCGAACATGGTTTTTCAATGCAATAACATTCGCCAGGTCCCTTGGCAGGTGTTGAAAACCACGGCATTCGGCATCGGTTTTCAACAACTCCCACGTGAACCGGCGAATGTTAATGCATGAAAAACCATGTTTGATCCCTATATTGGAATCAATGGCGGCTCTGACTTTAACCTTACCCAAGTGGGTAGATGTCAGATACTTTGTTTTTGGCTGACCCTCCGTGGATAAACTACTGGTGTTCTTTTGCTCTGACTGCCAGTGTCATCAGACTGTTATTTCAATTTCATTTATTTTTTCTATGATTCAGTAGAAACCCTATATGCGAATTGAACAATTCTATGAAACCTGACTAATGTCAAAACACAGAATCAAGAAAGCTTTGATGCTGATTCTTGGTATATAGCATTGGGGACTGTCGGTCTACCAATTTTGTTCAAATGATGATCCTTGGTTGAAATGTCGGTAATGCCAAATTTGTCTCCCCATGTCTATCGGGAAAATGTTGAAAAATATTTTTTCAAAATGCATTAAAAGTAATGGTTGAAATTTACAATATATGACTAAAACTTATGAGTGAAAATACCCAGGAAGCGCCCTAATCAAGCCATCCCGAGGCACCAAAAGAAAGAGAGATTAGGAACAAACAAGGACAAAACAAACTCCCTATGTGAAACCACAAACGTACAAGAAAGAACAACTGCAACAGAGGAAAAGCCATGGAACGGTCGATAGGAAAACTACGGTGTTAGGGTTTCAACGAGTTTTACTCGTGCGAAACGTCACCCTTAATTCTGGTATAGCTCCAAATTACAAATATACGTTCGGTCCACATATAGGGATCCTCTTCCTCATATGTGCAACGTCACAGTTGAATATATATACAAGTGACCCTTCTCATGCTGAATAAATTAAGATGCCACGCCCACTTCTAATTTCCAGCCAGTCAGATTACTAGATCCGGGTTTTTGATAGAAAGTCACATATTTAATGACAAACAGTGCATATTCAGATCAGTTGGCTTCTTCAGAAGCCAACTGATCTGAACCTACACAGTTTGCTAAGACAGGGCATGTTGTGTTCAGCAAGAGAAGAGTTAAAACCACTGTGATGAAAAAAGCAATGTGTTCAACAAAGTAGCAAAATATTTTAGTTACAATCAAACATTTTATCCTCCGGACGTTATTTGTCCATGCTCCCCCAGTGGTGTAGCCAGAACGATATCATTTTTTTTTATCGCATACCCTAGAAAAATCTTGAAAATTATGCCAAGAATCGCAACTAAAAAGTGGGCTCCTCTTAAAGGAAAGAATTTGCTTACAGAAGGGGGCAAATTCTTTCCTTTAAGAGCAGCCCCTATGGTAAAGAAGCAAAATATTTTATGTTAATGCCACTTTATTTTTAATATTTTTCTTCCGTATGTCACGCACATGCGTAATACATGTAATGAGCGCTTCTGCTCCCCTGGGCTATATACATCTATAAAATTGTGGAATCTTTAAACGACTTCACCTCTGAAACCGCTTGGCCAATTTTCACGAATGATATGGCGTTTTCTGTCAATGGAGGACTGACAATTTATCCAAATGGCCACTTTCTATTGACCAAGATGGTTGCCATGCCCATATGTTAAAATATTTCAAAATCTTCTTTTCCAGAACAAAGAAAGTTTTAAGGCCGAGTCTTGGTATATAGTCTTGGAATTGTGAAACTACTTAAAGTGTTCAATTGAGGATTATATGTTGACTTTTGACCTTTTTTACAGCAAGATCGTTTTTGCTTCGCTATACGTTCATATGGAGACAATGTTAAACAGTTATTGTTTCCAAAACGTGTTAAAGACAAATAGTTGAACCTTACAAGATATGATCAAAAATATAAGTAAAGATACCCAATAAATGCCACAGTTACGAAGCACAGCCTTCCCAAGGCATCAAAAAGAAGGGGAGATCAGGAACAAATAATGACAAAACAAACTCCACATATTATTTTTGTTCTGCGGAGATATTTCATTATCTAACCTATGCTCAGTTAAACATCCGTGTGGTTTCTGCTGCAAAACTGACCAATTCCAGCAGGCTTACAACGTTGAAACAATGTCGAGTCAACGTTGATTCAACGTCTTGACGTTCAAACAACGTTGAATCAACGTTGTCTCAACGTTGTGTGCCCGCTTGGTAAGAATATCCAAGTAAATGCCACAATCACGGAACATGACTCTTCCAAGGCACCGGATTTTCCGTCTTTTCACACAAGGGCTACAACTTTTCTGACTCCCTATTTGCATTTCTGTACTCCAAACCCATTTTGAAAATGATCTATTAAAATGGTAGAATTTGCTTCCAAGATTAGCAAATGCTTTCCTTTTAGAGTAGACCACTTTTCAGAAGGGAGCCAAAATGATTTTGAGAGAGTTGCCGTCCTTGGAAGTGTATCTTTTCGTGGGTCCAAAACCAGGGCCCAGTTGTTCAAAGCGTCGTTAGCTTAACGAGCTCGTTAAGGGTCATTTCGTTAACTGTTTAGTGGATTCAATATACAGTATTCTGATATTTTTTGCTGAAAAAATGTGAGTAGCTTTTGCACTGCAAAAGCTACTCACATTTTTTCAGCAATAAATTTCAGCATATTTGCGTATCGCTCGATGTAAATTTTAACGAATCGTTAACTAACGACGTCGTTAGCTTTGAACAACTGGGCCCTGGTCAAGAGTAAAACAAAAAATAGTATAGATGATGTCCAGGAATAGCTACAATCACACAATCACAGATTAAAGCCTAACAATGACACCAAGAAGAAGGGCAAACAAAGCATGACAGATAATATACCAGCCACAGACCAAAGAAAAGCAAAGCAACCAGTTCCCTCTTCCGCAACAAAGGTGATCACAGAGCTAGACAGGATCCGACAAAACATGAAAAAAGAACCCTCAGCAAGCAGCCAAGCAAAGAAAAAACAGACAAACAGCATCTGAACCACTGCGTGAGAACGGTCAGCAGTTAAATCTATCGCTGTAGTGGTGGTGGTGGTGGTGGGGGTGGGGGCAGAGAATGAGGTGTGTGTGTGCGGGGGGGGGGGGGGGGGGGAGGAAGTGGGAAAGGGGGCTGGTAAATCTATTTCACTGGCACCAACTCTTTACTATAGCTTCACATGTCAAAAATACAAACTATTTGTTTCAGCTCGTACAGAGGCTCCCTAACTAGGTCAGTGAAACATCACAGCAACATGTTTAAATCAAATTGAATCACAATGATGAAACAATGATGGGGGCTCGTGGCAATCAGCTCAGACAATGTCAGCCTTAGGTAGTTGACCCACAGAAAACCCGAACAAAGACGTAAACATCAGGCATCAACCTTCTAATGAAAAGTTTAGTTAGGCACTTTCATAAAGTCTGAGACCTAGTCCACCGTCGTGCAATTAAAGATGAAAGCATAGCTATCAACTATGACTGGGTTAAAACCCAAGCATGCAAGACTGTGGCGAAAACTCAAAGAGCGGCGTAAGCAAATGCTGCAACTACTGGTACCACATTAAATATGATGGTATTGCTCCACTTTAGTGGAACACTATTCACTTAGAAACGATGACAATCCATGGCTATTTCTTTGACTCTTTTTCACAGCTGAAACCGATATTTGCACTGCATTGGAAATGTCCAACAGTGCACTCAGCTAGCAGTCTACTTAAATCTATATTGGACCGTTATCGGTAGGATGCTAGCATTCAACTTAAATCTATATTCTACTTAAATCTATAACGGTCCAATATATATTTAAGTAGAATACTAGCTTGGTAGCCACATCCTGTCGGTTCAATAACGGTCCAATATATATTTAAGTAGAATGCTAGCTGAGTAGGCAGCATCCTGTCGGACCGATAACAGTCAAGCTTGGGTGATGCACATAATACGATTGCCGGCCAACTGAAGATTGGGAATCCCTATCAACCAATACAAATGGAGCAGTTATAGAAGTTTTACAGTTTCAATATTATAGCTCTTAACCCTTTCATCCCTGAATTTCTGAAGTGGACTCTTCCTTCTTTGAATCTGTCATAGCCATTATTCCAAATGGGGGTCTCAGTCAGAAATCGAAATAGGACGGCAAACAGTGTAGCTCCTGATGAGACGGCCCATTGTGAGCCGTCATATCAGAATCTACACTGTTTGCAAAAACAATTTTGGTCTGTAATTCCCATATCCTTGAAAAAGGGTCAGGCCTAAAAAGATCAAAACCATGGAGAAGGAATTTTATATCGACCAGCTATTGTTCTTCCTTTTATTTCAAAGATCTACGAGTGACCCATAAAGGAAGTGCCCAATCTTTTCAAATATTTATCTGCTTTTTAGGCTGTAGATCGCAGAGCACAAGTCAAAATTATAGGAGACTGGAAGAGACCTTTAGATGAAAACAAATTTGTGGCGTTCATCCTTCTAAACCAAAAGACCCTTGAGAGCAATTCACACACACACACACACACGCGCGCGCGCACACACACACACACACACACACACACACACACACACACACACACACATACATGAGCACAAATAAAGCACCGGTTTTATGGGGGATTCTTGTATTTTCTTTTTCTGGAACTATTTGTAAGAGTGCACTACCCCAGGTAAATTATATCCGAAGAGAAAGATACTTTGGAAGCAAAATGAATATGTACAACGAAAATAGCAAACTCGGCTTGTTCATTGTTCACTGAGTCTGTCGATAAACAATAATGTAACGCGTAACATTGCTCATGCCTGCTAGCCCATGGCTTTATTGAGTCTCTCCATGTACAATAATGTAAGGTGTAACATTGCTCATGCCTCCTAGCATATGGCTTTATTGAATATTTCCATATACAATAATATAATGTGTAACATTGCTCATGTCTCCTAGCCCATGGCTTTACCGAGTCTCTCCATGTACAATAATATTACGTGTAATATTGCTTAGGCCTTCTAGCCCATGGATTGATTGAGTCTCTCCATGTACAATACTGTAACGTATAACATTGCTCATGCCTCCTAGCACATGGCTGTATTGAGTCACTCCATGTAAAATAATGCAACGTGTAACATTACTCATGCCTCCTAGCACATGGCTTTATTGAGTATCTCCATGTCCAGCTCCATGTACAATAATGCAACATGTAACATTGCTCAATGCCTCCTAGCACATGGCTTTATCGAGTCTCTTCATGTACAATAATGTAACGTGTAACATTGCTTAGGCTCTCTAGCCCATGGATTGATTGAGTCCCTCCATGCACAATAATGTAGCATGTAACATTGCTCATGCCTCCTAGCATATGGATTTATTGAGTCTCTCCAGGTAGAATAACGTAACGTATCACATTTCTCATGCCTCCTAGCCCATGGCTTGACTGAGTCTCTCCATGTACAATAATGTAACATGTAACATTGCTCATGCTTCCTAACCCATGGCTTTATTAAGTCTCTTCATGTACAATAATGTAACGTGTAACATTGCTCATATCTCCCAACACACGGCTTTATTGAGTCCCTCCATGTACAATAATGTAACGTGTAACAGTGCTCATGCCTACTAACCCATGGCTTTATAGAGTCTCTCCATGTACAATGATGCAACGTATGACATTGCATATTCTTTCTAGCGCATTGCTTTATTAAGTCTCTCCACGAATAATGCTGTAACGTGTAACATTGCTCATGCCTCCAAGCACATGGCTTTACTGAGTCTTTCCATTAACAATAATGTAACGTGTAACATTGCTTAAGGCTCCTAATACATTGCTTTATTAAGTATGCCCATTAACTGTAAAGCAACGTGTAACACTACTCATGCCTTCTTGCACATAGCTTTATTGAGTCTCTCCATATACAATAATGTAACGTGTAACATTGCGCACGTCTCCTAGCACATGGTTTTACTGAGTCTCTCAATGTACAATAATGTAACGTGTAACATTGCTCATGCCTACTAGCACATGGTTTTATTGAGTATCTCCATGTACAATAATGTAACGTGTAACATTGTTCATGTCTCTTAGCATATGGCTTTATTGAGTCTCTCCATGAACAATAATTTTACTTGTAACTTTGATCATATCTCCTAGGCTATGGTTCAGCGATATTCTATTTCCGGGTGACTTTTACGGCCATCACACACTGCACCTAACAACAACTGTAGTGAATATACATAAATTTTGAAAGGAGGGATCATTTCAGAACAAAACAAAAACACAAGAAATAAACGAAAACAACAGATTCTGTTTTATTGAGTACGTTTATGTACAGAAATGGAACTGGATTCTAAAAGGAATGACCCTTGAGGGCAATGCATAGCCGCCACAGAGTACTAACACCTTTTGGTTTAGGAATGTAGATAAAAGCTATCGGGATAAGGCCTAATTGACCGATACTATTCTAGTCTGTAGATAAGTTTCAGGTTTTAGCAATGGGATCTGAAACAAGGGTTTTAGCTCACTTGTGCACGACTATGACTGTGAACTGTTGTAATCGGTCAATGTCCGTCGCCCGTTGTGCGTTCAACATCGTCGGTCGGGCGGCGTCAGCAATTAATTTGCTTTTAATGCTTTTTTTTTTTTTTTTTTTTTTTTTTTTTTTTTGCTTTTAATGACAATTCCTCCTACACCCCTGTGCCAATTTCATTCAAACCAAAAGGAATGTTGCCTAGGTGACTTTCTACCAAAGCTAAAATGGTTCTGCTCCAATGAACAAGATGGCCGCCAGAGCAAAAACTAGAAAATCTATTCCGAGCTTTTTCTCCTGAACTGAAAGAACAGCTGATGAACTTCTCCTGAACGGACAGGTCAGTTAACTCGAAACTTTGTAGGAAGTATCAGGGTGACTTATAGATCAAACCTAGCTAAAAATCGTTCCGATCGTAAATCCAAAGTGGTCGCCACGGCGGCCATCTTGAAAATCTATTTTGACCTTCTTCTCCTAAACCGAAAGGCCAATTGACTCGAAACTTGGTTGAAAGTAACGTGGTGACTTGTACATAAAAAGTGGCTGAAATCGTTCCTATCTGAAATCCAAGGTGGTCACCATGGCCGCCATTTTGAAAATCTATTTTGAACTTCTCTTGAACGGAAAGGCCAATTGATTCGAAACTTGACTGGAAGTATCGGGACGATTTGTCAATAGAAAATAGTTAATATCATTCAAATCGGAAATCCAAGAAGGCCGCCTTGGCAGCCATCTTGAAAATTATTTTGAACTTCTTCACCTGAACCGAAATGCCAATTGACTCGAAACTTGGTATGAAGTATTGGGGTGACTTGTAGATCAAAATTAGCTAAAATCATTCCGATCGTTCTTGCCATGGCTGTCATCTTGAAAGTCTGTTTTGAACTTCTTCTCCTGAACCGAAAGGCCAATATACTCGAACTTGGTAGGAAGTATCAGGATGACTTGTAGATCAAACATAGCTAAAATCATTCCGATCGGAAATCCAAAATGGCCACCGCGGTCGCCATTTTGAAAATCTATTTTGAACTGCTTCTTCTGGATCGAAACGCCAGTTGACTCGAAACTTGATCGGAAGTGTAGAGATGAATTGTAGATAAAAATAGCTAAAATTGTTCCAATTGGAAATCCAAGATGGTCGCCATTACTGCCATCTTAAAAATCTATTTTGAAATTCTTCTCTTAACCGACAGGCCAATTGAGTCGAAACATGACATGAAGCATTGGGGCGACTTTGATAGAAAATAACTAAATTATTCCGGAAATCCAAGATGGCCGCCGTGGCTGCCATCTTAAAAAAACTATTTTGGAATTCTATTCCTTAATTGAAAGGCCAGATGATGCGAAACTTCATCGGAAGTATCGAGGTGACTTGCAGATCAAAAATAGCTAAAGTAGTTCAGATCGGCAATCCAAGATGCTCGCCATGACTGTTATCGTGAAACGCTATCTTGAACTTCTTCATCTGAACCGAAAGGCCAATATGATTCGGAACTTGGTTGGAAGTATCGAGGCGACTTGTAGATCGAAAATAGCTAAAATCGTTCCGATCGGATGTCTAAGATGGCCGTACATGATTAATATATATTAGAAGGGAAATATAATCATACGATAAACGACTACATTGCTGCAGTTTATGATAAGCATACAACAACGTATGGCTATCAGCAGTGAAATATTAGCACACGATAAAACATCGCCTTGTTGCAGTACATAATTAGCATACAACAACGCATGGCTTGCAGCTGGTACATATTAGTACACGATAAAAAAAATTACCGTGCTGCAGTACATAATTAGCAAACAGCAACGTATATGGCTTGCAGCAGGGAAATATTAGCACCGTGACGATAAAAGATTAACTTGTTGCAGTTTATGACAAGCATACAACAACGTTCCAAACAGTAATTAAGATACAGACTTTCAATATATAAGGTACTTGTATCATGGTAGTGCTTTTTAGTAAACTTTTAGTAGTACATATTTAAGTATTACAGTTGATAATTTTATTTGTACCACATCCTTGAATAAGATAAAATATTATTGTTAAGAGTTTTAAATAATAAAAGTAAAACAGGATTGCCTTCGGAAACAAAGAACACACAAAATCACGAAAATCGGAGACTCGGTTTGATAACCAATTAAACCGTAGTCATCGTGTTATTTTTAGCAAGTTTATTAGCCTGGTATCAAGTTTATTTTTGTTTGGTTGGTTATTAATAAAAGTTTCATTTAATAGGCATTGTTCATTTTCTATTTATTTCCCATTTAGCACCAATTGCCGTGGGAAGAAGGACTCCTGATAAGACAATGTGGACTTTCTAAAATTCTTGAGTGGCATAAATGAGCTTCAGATCCCTCTAACAGAGACAAAACTGAAAACTACCATTTTAATTAATTTGATAGGCTGGGCTGGGCTTAAAAATATTCCTAGTCAAAAAAAAAAAAAGGAATCTCTACATTAGAAAAAAAAAAGGGGGGGGGTGGGGGGGAGGGGGGGGGGGGCAGAAGAGCTGGCAAGTTTTTTTTGAAAAGCTTAAACTCTTAAACTTGTATATGTGAAACATGTGTATATGTACATTGACTTTATTCAGAACAAGAATAATAATTTTTACTGGTGACACGTCTAATGACATTCATTCACCAAGACCTGTGATATGGGAAGTTAGTCCATAGTTCTCACTAGAGAGGTAAACCCAGTCATATCATCATTTGCACCTTCACTGCAGAGGTAATAATCGATTCTGGAAGGGCATTCCATTCTCTGATTATTTGAGGGAAGAATGAGCCCTTGAAAATGTCATTTCTTGCAGTGGGGGTCTGAAAAGTCAGTGAGTTATGATTTCTACTGCGCCGAATTGGAGAATGGTGTGTGTGTGTGTGTGTGTGTGTGTGTGTGTGTGTGTGTGTGTGTGTGTGTGTGTGTGTGTGTGTGTGTGTGTGTGTGTGTGTGTGTGTGTGTGTGTGTGTGTGTGTGTTAGGTCATCTGTTGGAATGCTGGCAACACCATTTAGACCTATGTACAAAAGAACCTACTGTCTCTCCTCATTTTCTTGAGAAACTCTCGTCTAGTTTTCCCAGTTTCAAAGCAGTACTTTTTCGATTTCTTATTGGAGAACCACTCCATGATGATCCCAAACACAGCCATAGTATCCCAAAACGGAGCGAACAAGTCCTTTGTACGCTGCCTCTTTAACATCCTGAGGACATTGATAAAGAGCCTCAATCTTATTTGTTTTTCCTTGTTATCAGCATTTTATTGCATTTGACTGGCTGACTTTAACCCTTATAGGGTACATCTGGGCAATATAAGCTATATTCTATGCTATTCTATTCCATACGAGTTACCTCCCGCTTGATTGTTTTCGTTTTCCACTTCCGGCAATAATCACTCGCAGTCAGCAAAATTAATTAAAAATGTGACGTGCCTTGAAGGCTCCTACAAGAAAATAAACCTAACAGATGAAGACCAGGTAAATTTGTAATATTGTTCAAAGATACGGTCTTTAGAAGAGGCCCGAACAACCACCGTTATGGGAGAGAAACTGGCAGTTGCGAATAGAATTGTCAACCAGCTGACTACGCATGCAGTTATCATAGAAAACCGCAGCCAACAATTTTAAGAAGCTACCAAATTTAATACTAATACAATATACATGTTGTAAGACATGTATTTAGTGCAGGCTTATGGAGCAAATCTTACTCGGCATTTCAATTAACATGACTTTCTGTATGAGCTCCAGTATGGATTTCAAAGAAGCGCTCATTGGAGACGCAACATAAAAATTTCAGGTATCAAGTGAATTTGAAGTACATGCATATGAGCCACGATATGAGAAACCCGGCTTTGTAAATAACAAGCAAACAAAAGAGGCACAGATCAGCCTACGCATCCGCACACTCTGATCAGCACCTTATAGTTCGATATACTGCTAGTTTCTATACTGTATGTATGTTTATATATTATATTTATTTAGGAAAATACTTCCTTATCCATTTCGCCCCAGCATTTACTAACAGCTTTTTCCCTATATTTTTAATGGTCCGTTTCGGTATTTTGGTTTCGTTTCGGTATTTCAGTTCCGTTTCGGTAAATCTAGGTACCGCAACTTGTTGAGGTTCTCACTCAAGGATTCAAAGTAGGTGTAGATTTGCTAGGCTTTATCAAGACATTTGATAAATAGAGTCTAAAAAGAATGTCCTTTGAGAGCGATGAACACACTCAAAAATCAGAATAAAAGCTGAGCTGGCGTCTTTTGCATCACAAAAACATAACTATTATATATTTTTGACCCCCTTAAACCTCACTTTTATATAGTTAAACTGGGGTTAACAGGGATATACATTATTTTTCTTATTTCTGCTCAAAAACAGATAATGGGTACTCGTTAGAACCACTCACAATCTATGTTTTGAGCAGAAATAAGTAAAATATCAGAATTTTATCTGAAAATTTTCATTTTTTTGGTGGTAAAATTTTCAGTATTTTTGACTAGGCATGTGTTCGTAATGGACTAGCTATTCAGCCAATTAGGCCTCATCAATGACCCTCGCGTAAATTTTCAAAATCCTTGAATGGACTTAGACCAGGAAGTCAGCTATCTGAAGCTCCTGTATTCAAACTTTTGGCTCACTGCGTCAAGGGAAATACATTAAATTGGATGAGACCTTTTCTCAGGAGTCAAGCCAAGGCTGTAGTGCTCGATGGGGAGTTGTCAGCTTGTCTAGGCCCACTCCTCCTGCTCTGTATAAATAATTAACCTATGAGATAATATTCAGTCTCATGTACCAGTGCTCCAGCTAGGATTTTAGGACAGAGGGGTGCCAGGTAGGGCACTTTCTGCGCGGCCATACAAGAATGAGGTCACCATGTGTCATGTGATATGCCAAGTATCATGACATGTTACAAAATATAATCCCATTCCACAATAAATGCCTCAGACTAGAATACACCTAAAACTGACCTTTACACATAGATAACTTTTTTAATTTTTGTCCGATATTCATGAAATTTTCAGCAAAATGTAGGGTTTCATGTCTGGAGTTGAAATAAGGCAGAGGGCAGCTTCAAAAGGGCAGAGGGATGGCAGGAGAGGGCAAGAGGGGTGGCCCACCTCTCTATATAGGGCTAGTTGGAGCACTGTGTACAGTATGATTATTTGGAAATGATACTTACAGATTATCACAGAGTGTATTGGTTATTGCCCAATGTATTGTAGCGTGAAACCGGGTCTCCTACGAAGTCAAGCACTGCAGTCACCCATCCAGGTACTAACCACGATCTCTGTTGCTTAACTTAGTAAAAAAGCCTATCACTCTACCAGTGTCGCCATAAAAGCCGGTTTCCACAGCGAGGCTGTAGAAGTGATTGTATACCTAATCCGTTATATTTCTCCCCCTCTCTCTTGGCTTCGTCCCGAAGTCATTACAAATGCCTCACTAGCACATGCCTCACTAGGCGAATCAGAGGGCAGAGCCTATGCAACATAATAAGGACACTGTCTTCATCCCACCGCTGCCACCAATGTAGCGTGAAACCGGGTCTCCTACAGAGTCAAGCACCACGGTCACCCATCCAGGTACTAACCGTGATCTCCGTTGCTTAACTTAGTAAAAATGCCTATCAAAAGCCGGCTTCCACAGAGAGGCTGTAGATTGATTGTGTTGAGGTTTTATGGCCCAGTCAACCCAATGGGGTCATGTCGAGCGCGGTCAGTTTACCTAACCACATGTTTACTAGTCAGGCTTAGTCCTCTAAGCAGTTAACCAGTATTGTGCGCATTCTTTCTCAGAAACTGACAACTGCCCTTCTTGAATCAGCGGAATGGAGAGAATGACCGTAGAAAATATTTCATGGTTAATCTCCACGAAATAATGTTGTCGACCTCGGCGGGGGTTGAACCCGCAACCTCCTGGTCTCCAGTTGGGCGGCGCATCCAACTGAGCCACCGAGGCCGGCACGAGGCTGTAGAAGTGATTATATACCTAATCCGTTACAGTATCAAAATGAGACTCCATTATCTGCCAGAAGGCTTTAGCCTGAGGGCAAATAATGGGGGAAGGTTGCTAGAGCAGGTGATAACCCAAACACCATATTTTAATCTGTTTTTCAGGTATTCAGAATTTCAGATCAGCTTCTTCCTGTTTTTGTTTGAAGTCCAAAAGCGCCAAAAAATTATGTTAAAAAGCCTGTCTGATAATAGCTTTTCAATCCAAATACATTGTTTCCGGTTATAAGCATAAATATCTGTACCCACCACCATTGTGACCTAGGTATGGGGAGTGCATCATAGCATATACAGAAGGTACAGAATGTGGTAATGCAGTTTACCTCACAGTAAGTTACAAAGATGACAGCAACATCCGTCAAAATGATCTCGATACACTACAAAAATGGGAATGAACCTGGAACATCAATACAGGGAAATGTCAGGTGTTGCACATAATCAAATCTCGACAGCCTATCCATTCCCAATATTCCCTTCATGGTGAGCAGGAGTGTGAATCAAGGGATTGATTTATTGATTGTGTTGGGGTTTAATGACACAATCCTTTTAGGTCATTTTTTGTCATCTCCCGGAGAAAGGGAGAAAAGAGACAGTGGAGGAGATGAAAGAGAGGGAAAGGGAAGAAAGAGGAACAGGAATGAAAGTGAAGAAATAGAAGAAATATAAACATTCCCCTTCTACCCTTACCTGCTAGAAGGATAGCAGGCCTTGCACAACTGTAAGTCAATATCAGTTGAATGCCCCGGTGACGAAAGATACACGACACCTTTGCCACACCCGATTGAGGGATATGAGACTTGAATGCATCTGACCATCTGTCAATAATTATACCTTGAGCATTATCATATATAAATGGAGATATGTGCGCTACTAAACATGCTAAAATTGATAATGTACTTAATATTTTTCCTTGGTTATAAAAGCATGTGTTGTGGGTATTCATTTGAATTGCCTTGACAAGTGAAGGTAATTCAAATGAGTACCAACAAGGCAACAACATATGCTTTTATAAAAAAAAAATCAGAAAAATAAAATGCATAAACGTCTTTGTATGGGCCCCTCTTGAAGTCCTCTCCTCATCTCTGTGTGAAGTGCACTCTGATTGGGTAGATACATGTATGTATTTTACTGCAAGTTTTTCTAGTAATTTTGGAAAACCTAAGTGTGCCGTGTGGTAAATAGATACCTGTAAATATGTTTTGTCTGAGTTATAAAGTGAAATGAGCTGTACCATTAAAAAAGGTGTGTTTGAACAGTAAAGATCCAGATTGGCCAGAAAAAATAACATGCTCTCTGATAGGAGCTTTATCTATACATCAGCATGGTTCCTATCCAGGCATTTTTTTTTCAACTGTAAAGTACTCATATTTTTCTGATTTCTCAAAAAAAAAAAAACATATATTGCAGGTATGCATTAGTATTGCCTTGCTGAGGTGCTTATGTACACTACAATCTCTTTATAACACGGTTCATTATAACATGGTTTTGGATATAACACGGTTCAAAGGTGGATCCTAAAAATGTATAGATCAGGGATCATTTTCTGGCGCGATTTCACGATATTCTCGCATCTTTTTGCAAGAAATCGCATCAAAATTCCCGGAGTGAGAAAAAAAATCGCACGCTGAATTTTTTTTTAAAAAAAAAATTCTCAGCTTATCCGAGCGAGCGAAAAAAAATATCTCAGTGAATTTGAAAATCTCTCACTGTTTTTGTCCAAATGGGATTTTTTCTCTCACAAAAATCTGGGGCCAGAATAATCCCTGATAGATTATATTGAAAAATGACCATAAATGGTCATTTTTCAGTATAATCTATACATTTTGTTTGGATATAACAGGGTTGTTTAACTAACACGGTTTATGCTATGGATCCCAACAATAGTGTTGTAAAGAGGTTGTGGTGTATGTGTATGTGGATTTTCCATCTTATAATCTGGATCTGTACATCATATATTTTTACAGTGTCCAATGATTCTCAGTTTCTGTATAAGTGACTGGCAATGGCGCTGTTTGGAATGTGTATGCTGATTTTTTTTTTTTTTTTTTTTTGCAGCATATGGCCTGAAGACACTTTTCAATTTCCATGGCACAGCTCAACTATTCCTGAACATTTGTTTTTATATTATTTCAGGAAAAGAACTCGAAGTCCAAACAGTGACTGTCAGGACTGTTTACCAATATCAAAAAGAATAACCAGACTACAAATACAGTTAGTATATACATATTGTTGCAGTTAGTGATATTACTAGTGTAGACTCACCCTGTTCATTATGAAAACACGCCTATTCAAATATATTGAAAATTTCACCACCAACATGACCAAAAAAACCTGAAAGTTTTTAGATAAAAATTCAGAGTTTTTTTTTATATTTCTGCTCAAAACATTGATTGTGGATACTCGTTAGAACTTCCTCACTGAGGCAGTTCTAATGAGTACCCACAATCTATGTTTTTGAGCAGAAATAAGAAAACTAATGTACACCCCTGTAAATCCCAGTTTTACTATATAAAAGTGGGATTTAAGGGGGTCAAAGTTATATAGGTATGTTTTCGTGATGCAAACGTTTATTTTAGGTTTGCACTAGAACATATGTGCTGAGAGTACCATAATTATCCTAAAAACATCAACATCTTGGGTAATGATTTCGGCAAACAACATTTTGAAATATTTTTTCTTATTTTTCCTAGAAAGTAGGATCTGACACTTCAAGCAGATTGTCTCCTTAGGATACAATTTGCATGAAGTGTCAGGTCTTATTTTCAAAGAAAAATATCATCAGTTTTGTTGTCTGTTGAATTTGCCCATAGCATGATGTGTTAGACAGGCTTGAGTAAACTGTATAGACCCAGATCTGAGGCCACAGAATGCAGTTTGTGATCAGAGTCTAGATTTCATTACGAAAACAAGCCTATTCAAATATACTGAGCATTTTACCACCAATAAAATGAAAATTTTCGGATAAAAATCTCGGATATTTTTCATATTTCTGCTCAAAACATAGATTGTGGGTACTCGTTAGAACCGCCTCGCCGAGGCAGTTCTAATGAGTACCCACAATCTGTGTTTTTGAGAAGAAATAAGAAAAATAATGTATACCCCTGTAAACCCCAGTTTTATTATATAAAAGTGGAGTTTAAGGGGGTCAAAATTATATAGGCATGTTTTCTTGATGAAACGTCAACAGATACATGTATATGTAAGTTAAGGTGTCCAGATACTTAGGGTAAAAACGGTACCCATTAGAATGACCTCACTGAAGCCTTCTCATGATTATCCACAGCATTGATGTTTACATATTACATCTTATCAATTTGTCTGTCTGTCTTCATGTCTTCTTGTACACAACTGGATGGGTTTTGATCATTTCCAACATGTACTAGTCATGCAAAACCACACTCAGTTTTAATCCCAGTCTTAGGAGGGTTGGGATGGGAAAGGTCATAAAATTAAAATTTGGTACATTTATAGCTCACCCTGTCCATCTGTTGTCTATCCGTCATCATCATTGCCAGTCCACATTTTCAGATCTTAGTGCTAGATAAGAGGGGTATCCACACATTTTTTTCTTATTTCTCCACAAAACATATGTTGTGGGTACTCCTTAGAAGTGACTCAGTGAGGCACTTCAGATGAGTACACACAACATGTTTTTAGTGGAGAAATAAGGAAATATCAGTACTTTTTTTGAATGAAAAAAGTGCCTTATCTGGACCCATGTCAAATGAATTATTCCTTGAAGTCACCAGGCTGATTTTTATCTGATTTCATTTGGAGTCTCCTAAAGGCAAGGGAACAAAAGATTGCTAAACTTACTTGTATCATGCCCCGTCAACCAAGATAATCACAATACCCATATATGGTAAACACCTTTCGAGATCTCCACAACCAAATTCTTTGGTGCTGAATCTTTGCATGAAACATCAGCAACATCAAGTCCTCCAAATTTGCTAAAATGGTGTCCTAGGTTGACTTCTGACTTTTTTACAGCAGGGTTAAATTCACTTCCATTATGCAACATCTGATCTAGGTCTGATCTATTGCGGAGACCTGTCTTTTCAAGTACTTGGGGTAAATAGCCTAAAATAGGGCATGTGCATCTTAGAAAGCAAAATTTTGGCCATATGAAAACAAAGTAGCTCACCAAATTGAAAGTACACCAAGAGAGCAATGGTGAGAATAGCGATTTAAACCCATATTAGACTGAATAAACTCTCTCTACACTATATATTGGAACAGTCAAATTTCAATTTGGGGTACCATATTCTATCTAATTACCACACATACCCCTATAAGTGCACAGTCAAGCATTTCATAGTCTTCAGATTACTGCTGTGTATTTTTATATGCTTCTTTGAAAGAGCATATGTTTTTGGTACTCATTTGAATTGCCTCAAGTCAAGGCAGTTCAAGTGAGTAGTTGGTACTCATTTGAATTGCCTCAGCAAGTTGAGGCAATTTGAATGCGTACCAACAACATATGCTTTTATAGAGGCAATTTAAATGACAAGTAAAGGCAATTCAAATGAGTACCAACAACATACGCTTTTATAGAGGCAGTTCAAATGAGTACCCACAAGAAAATCAGAAAAATTATCACATGAGCATCATTAAATAATCCAATCATGGAGTCCACTGATGATGTTTTTCTAAAGTGTGTCCTTAATATGTGGATATTTTGCAAGTTTTTTTTTTCTAGTTATTTTGAAAAACTGAACAGCTCAGTGCGGTATCATTAGGTCATATACAGTATGTCAGGCTATGTGATTTAAATATTCCTAAATGGCTAGACTTTATGCAAATAATGGAGACCCTGTTTAGATGCTGCATTCTGCTATGTCTGTTCTGGGTGTGTGCACTGTTTGCCCCTTTTGGGGGTCTCCAGATTAAAATGGATTGGCACCTACTGAAAATGAAATCTCAGGTCAGCCTATGTATCCCCATACTGCATAGCTCCAGATAAGGGGAGGTAATCAGGTTAAATAGTTGTTTTATTTCTGCATAGAAATGCGTTGTGGGTTCTCATTAAAAGCTCCTTGTTTCGAACTCATGCTTTTGTGGAGAAATAAGAAAAAATATCAATATGTTCTTTTTGGATGAAAAAAAAGCACCTTATCCAGGACTGTGCCATAGTCTTATCATGTTAGATATCATGACGTGGCTCTAATCTTGTTTTATTTACAGGTCAGTGACAAGGCTGAGTGTTGAAGAAAATGAAGATGGACAAGAGGTATGATAATAATTATGTGAATTATTAACCCTTTCACCCCTAAGTTTCTGAAATGGCCTCTTCCAACTTTGTATTTGGACATGTCCACTGTTGCAAATGGAGGTGCCAGTCAAAAATAAAAAAAACACAATGACAAACAGTCATTATGAGCCATCTCATCTGGCCATAGCTCTTGATAAGGTGCTTTTTTCAACCAAAAATTATCTATATTTTTCTTATTTCTCGACGAAAACATGTTGTGGGTACTCATTAGAAGCGCCTGAGATGCTTCTAATGAGTACCCACAACATATGTTTTTGTCAAGAAATAAGAAAACTATTTTCCTGATACCCTGATACCTAGACCTATGTCTGGCGCTACACTGATTGCAAAGGTATCTGTTTCTGTCTGCAGAGCTGAAAGGGTTTAGCACAGACCTGCTTGCACATGTACATGTTTAACTCTTTGCATGCTGGGTAATTTTGCAAACGTTTTTGTTGTATGTGGATTTTTTTTTAAAATCAACTTTTTCAAAAAAAATCTTTCAGGAATACCATCAGAGTGTCAAACAGTTTGGATCCAGATCAAGCCTTACGTTTTGTTGGACCTGATCTGGGTCCAAACTGTTTGCAAAGGTTATCAGCAGACAGCAAAAGTTGCCACCTACAGGGAAAGAGTTTGTTTTGCTTGCACAGAGGTTGAAAACTCCATACAAAATATATAGGTTTGAAAAAAAAAAAATTAAGGGAATTTCATTTGGATGTGGGGATGGTATTACCAAAATAGCCATCAGTATTGGGACAGGCAGACTGGAGCAAACAGTATAGATCCAGATCAGACGTTGCAGAATGATCAGAGTCTGCACTGTTTGCCTCTCATCCAGCAGAATTTTGACACATCAACAGATAGGAAAATGAACATTTTAGGACCAATTTGGTAAGGAGTTAACGTGTCCCAATAATTAAGGTGAACAAGGCATGGCTTTTTTTTTGAATGGCACCTGTAAATAATGGCCAATAAGGAGCCATACATGTATCATATAATGACAGAAAGTAAAAAAAAAAACAACATAACACCAGATAAGGTCCTTTTTTCTACTGAAAATTATTGATATTTTTCCGATTTTTCCATAAAAAGTATATGTTGTGGTACTCGTTAATAGCTTCTCACTTAGTGCTTCCAATGAATACCCACAATATATTTGGTAACCAAAATATTGGTAATTCCACAAAAATATATGTTATCATAGGAAGTGCCTCTGTTTCTTTCACTAGGTGTGTACTAATTAAAAATGCACTGCAAGTACTCATTAGAAGTGTCTCTTTCAGGTGCTTCTAATTAGTCACAACATATGTTTTCTATTATGAAATGCAAAAAAAAAATATTTATCTGGGCCCAGTTGTTCAAAGCGTCGTTAGCTTAACAAGCTCGTTAAGGGTCATTTCGTTAACTGTTTTAGCGGATTCAATATACAATATTCTGATATTTTTTGCTGAAAAAATGTGAGTAGCTTTTGCATTGCAAAAGCTACTCACATTTTTTCAGCAAAAAATTTCAGCATACTTGCGTATCACTCGATGTAAATTTTAACGAATCGTTAACTAACGACATCGTTAGTTTTGAACAACTGGGCCCAGGTTATCCCACTTATGTGGAACTGCTTGTATTTAACAAATCCTATGCCATTTAAAATATAATAACAAATGGCATTCTGGTGAGTGACATAAAATGTCGGGCTGTACCGGTATTTTCTTGAAAATACCATAATAACCTGAAATATTGTGATAGACAGGCTTGAGCAAAGGGTGTTGACCCAGATCAGACACTGCAGAATGCAGTGTCCGATCAATGTCTACACTATTTGCCACTCACCCAGACATATGTATTTTAAACATATCATCAGATAGTAAAATGATCTTGTAAAAAAATAGGACAAGTTTGGTAAGGAGTTAAGATATCCCAATAATTAGGGTTAGAACGGTAAAACAAAATTATTTTAGAATATCATCTGCTGCTGTTGAGTGTTACTTTATTGGTTATGTTGTTTGTTTTTTTCAGCAGTCTGGTAGCCACAGTTGTCAGAGCAGTCCTGAAGTGCCACCACTGTGGCAACAGAATTCTCTTCCTACTAGCCCTGTAGGATACCAGGGCAATAATAACAATCTCAATTACCTCCCTTGTTCTAGTCAGTGTGATAGTTCACGGAATCAAAACTTAGCAGGCAGATTCAGTGTTCAAGCATATGCGTCTCATCATGGATTGAAAGAAGAGGACTTCAGTGGATATGATCCAGAATTAAATATGTCTCAAAACCCACATTATTACCAAATAAATAGTGTTCTTTATAATGCTCACTTGGAAAAGGCAAGACGCTTTGGTTCCGAATACATGTATAAGGATACATAGCAGATTCTTGTACAAGTTTCTAGCTAGGCTCAGATGTTATAAAACTTATATCATGCTCATCTGGACTGAGCATGAAATTTGTCCTGCTAATAAATCTCAAATGACTAACAACTGCAAATTCTTTTTTGCTAAACATAGATGAGCTTGAAAGTTTCTCTGCTAATAAATATGAAAATGCCAACTATTGTTGGCATTTTCATATTTATGAGCAGAGAAATTATCATGTTCATCTAAGTTGAGCACAAAAATGGTTTTATAATCATGGGGCCAGAAGACACTGACAGTTTGAAGAAACAAAAAGAAAAGAAAAAAAAAAAAAAAAAAACGACAACAAAAAAACAACAAAACCATACTGTGGCATCCTTCATATTTCATCAAGACAATTCAGCTACAAAACTACAACATGCTATAACTACAACATACTACACCTACATATACCTGCTTCATAAGTTTTTTTTTTGTTTTTTTTAACCAAACAATATTTTGACAGTTTTCATATTTCTCCTTAAAAACATACTGTTACTCATTAGAAGTGCCTCTCTCTGGTGCCTCTAATAAGTACCTACAACACATGTTTTCATAGAGAAATAAGAAATATATTTACCTAATACCCTTTTTATTTAGAGCTACGCCTAATTCTGCTAGTTATGCCTGGGCCATGTAGAATCTTCATATCATGGGCACATTTGATTTACCAGAATCAGAAACAGGATTACTAATTATGATTTCGTAATTGTAAACATGTTTCTGCCACTTTAAAAACTTTATGTTTCGATATTATGATTTAAAATGGATGCCAGTAGTTGTTGTATACCCATCTCTGGGTTAATATAAAAGGTGTGCCAATAATGGCAGGATGTCTGCAATACAATACAAGCCAACTGGACTAAGGAAGTTTAACCCTTCTCTTGCTGAACACGACTTGCCTTGTCTTAGCAAACAGTGTAGATCCAGATCAGTTGGCTTCTGAAGAAGCCAACTGATCTAGATCTGCACCGTTTGTCATTAAATATGTGAATTTTTATCAAAAACCCGGATCAAGTAATCTGATTGGCTGGAAATTAGAAGTGGGTGTGGCATCTTAATTTATTCAGCATGAGAAGGGTTAAACTCCCAATATTTGAAGGTTTATTGTTATTTTGATCAATGTACCATGTTCTCTCCCAGTGTTGATATCTTGGATGATCAGGATTCACATTGAAACACGAATTGGGGCATGATTCACTTGATTTGGTGTCATGTTTCAGTTTCGAATAAATAAAACCCTGAAACAGAAACACAATTTGGAATCCTGTTTCTGATTCTGGTAAATCAAACATGCCCCAGATGGCTTCTAGATGGATCAGACATGCTATGGTTACTCATAAAAAAGTGGCTTGGTGAAGTGCTTCAATTAAGTACCCATAACATGCTTTTTATGGAGTTCTGGAGAAAATGATCTGAGAACTGTCATCAAGTACTCCTACCAACAAATTCATTGAGCTAAAATATGGAGGGATTGATAAGGATAATTGTACACCATATTTTCCCTAACTATTGGGGCCCCATAGCTTACCATACTGTCCTTAAATTTGAACAAGTCCATTTGACTACATGTTAATATGTCTTAAAGATCCTGAATTTGTTGCGAACAGTGTTGATCCTGATCAGACACTACACTGGGTGGTATGGTGGTGGTAAGGGTCTGCTGTACTTGCAGCACCGAGAGCAGGAGTACATTGTTTTGTATGTTAGTACTTGTATTTCTTTTGTTTCTGCACTGTCAAGAGCCTTTTCTGGTCCTCCGCTATTTTTTTTCTCTAACTCTTCTGTCTCTTTTCTCCCTTTCTCTGAGAGATGACAGTAATGACTAATAATGGTCAACATGTTAATATTCAGCACTCTGGGTAAAAATTTCAGCAGGCAACTTTTTGAAAGATTTTTCTTATTTTTCACAGAAACAGATTTTGACATTTCATGCAAACTGTCTCCATTGGAGAGAACTTGCATGCAATGTTAAATCCTGTTTTATGGAAAAAATAAGAAAAATGACATCAATTTATTGTCTGCTGAATGTCCCAATATTTATGATAAATACTGTATAATGTATAAGGATAATTTTTGCAGTACATCAGATAAGAGGAGTTTCCAGATAAATGATTTTGTTATTTCTCCATGATTCTCCATTAAAGTATATGTTATAAGGTGCTTCTAATGAGTACCACTATGTACGTTTTCACAGAGAAATAAGAAAAAATATGACAGTACTGTTTTGTGGAAAAAAAAAATGTACCTAGTTTGGAGCTGATTTTGGATATACTTTTTCAGTTCTCCAGAGTAAGGAGACTGCAAAGGATACCCGCAATAGATAACATGTATGTGCTTTTATATTGACATAATAAAAAAAATATTCTAGAATAATCATTAAACACTTTTTGTTAAGGTGAACTGACACAATTTCAGGGAGGTAATGCTGTCAAAATGGATTCTACCCCCTTCTGAAAGGGTTCTACTTTAAAAGGAAAGAATGTGCTCTCTGTGGGGTTGGTGGGGGCGGGGAGATTTTGTTTCTCATTTTAGAATAGTCCCCTCTTCAGAGGGTAGCTTGATGTACAGGAAAACCAGCAGGAAGTCATAAAGGTCGAGTCCTTTGTAAACAGTGGCAAAAAAAAAGTAAAAGGTGTATCCATTCACCTAAAATGCTCCCTTTAACCCTTGTCCTGCGAAATGAATTAAGATGCCACTCCCACTTCTAATTTTCAACCAATCAGATTATTTGATCCAGAGTGTGCTATAAATTCACATATTTAATGGCAAACAGTGCAGATCCAGATCAGTTGGCTTCTTCAGAAGCCAACTGATAAGGATCTACACTGTTTGCAAAGGCAGGGTATATCTGGGTTCAGCAAGACAAGGGTTAAGGGAAAAGCAAGGTAGGTACAGAATGTAACTGAAATGCAACATTTTGGCAAGCCTTGCATTTTGATGCAAATTTTATCAAAATCAGATTAAAACTAGGGACTTTATTGAGGTTTGAAGATTTCAGGGCCCAAGTGTTTTAAAGCAGCGTTAGCTTAACAAGCTTGTTAGTGGTCAAAATGTTAACTGCTCTAGTAAGTACAATATCTAATTCACAGGCATATTTGCTGAAAAAATGTGAGTTGCTACTCGCATTTTTTTTTTCAGCAAAAATATTAGGGTATATGGCATATTTAATGATCAAAGTTTTAACGATACATTAACAACATCTTTAGTTTTGAACAACAGGGCCCAGAACATTTTTATGGGGGCCACCATTTTGAATTTTTTATGACAATTTTTGACATCATAAGGATGTGGAGTAGTACATATTGTTTCAAGGTTACAGTCCACCAAATATTAGCAGAGTTAAACCCCATTGAAAATTTCTATTAATTTCTATTAATTTTTTGTTTCCGGCTAAATCCTTCTATAGTTTACATCCGATCAAGCTGAAACTTCATAAATAGTTACATGATGATGTTGAGCAGCACATATTATTTTGAGGTTACAGTGCACCAAATATTTGCAGATTTATGCCCCTTTGAAAGTTTTTGTAAACTTTTTGCAGCATATTGTTTAGCGGTAATATTGTGCAAATTTTATTTTATAATAGGTATATTTTTTGCAAATAACTAAAGTTTTGGTCATATGGGCAGAATATTGATTTTTTTTTTTATTTTTCTTCTTTTATTAGATTTGCAAGGAAAGGTTGCCGTTATTAAATCTTTATGAATACATAATTCTTTTTGGATTTTTTTTTTTTTTTAATACTCTTCTGATTTGGCTCCCTTGAAGAACAAAAATAAAATCAGTATTAAACAAGTTAAAGGTTTACAAAAAAATTTCTTGCAGCATTTTTTTTTTTTTTTTTTTGTTTATTTTTGTTTTTATCGCACCTGCTTGTAGCAGGGTGCGATATAGGCGTCCGATTTTCCGTCCGTCTGTCCGTCCGTCCGTCCATCTGTCAACATTTATGTCGACGTTCGACATTTATGTCAAAGTTAGTATTCTGATCAACTACAAGACTAAACAACCATCAAACCTTGCATGAAACATCTCCCTGACCTCCTGACTTTGCAACATAGGCGTCCGCTTTTCCGTATGTCTGTCCATTCGTCCGTCCGTCTGTCAACATTTATGTCGAAGTTCGACATTTATGTCGAAGTTCGACATTTATGTCAATGTTAGTATTTTAATCAACTACAAGACTAAACAACCATCAAACCTTGCATGAAACATCTCCCTGACCTCCCGACTTTGCGACATAGGTGTCCACTTTTCCATTCGCCTGTCTGTTCGTCTGTCCGTCTGTCCGTCTCTTAACAGTTCTGTTATGTCGAAGTTTGACATTTATGTCAAAGTTAGTATTCTAATCAACTACAAGACTAAACAACCATCAAACCTTGTATGAAATATCTCCCTGACCTTTTGACTTTGCGACATAGGTGCCCGCTTTTCCATTCGTCTGTCCATCCGTCCGTCCGTCTGTCTCTTAACAGTTCTGTTATGTCGAAGTTCGACATTTACGTCAAAGTTAGTATTCTAATCAACTACAATTCTACAACAACCATCATACCTTGCATGACACATCTCCCTGACCTCCTGACTTGGCAGATATGTTGACCCAGTGACCTTGACCTATATTTTGCGCTCCATTGACTTTGACACAATTTACCTTTGACGTTCCAGATCTTCTCAACTATAAGGCCTACAGCCATCAAACCTTGCATAGTGCTTCTCCTCAATGTACGGACTCTGCAGGTACCTTGACTGGGTGACCTTGACCTATATTTCACGCTCCATTGACTTTTACACCTTTTACGTCACCCTTCCATATGTCCTCAACTGTAAGGCCTTCAACCACCAAACCTTATATAGCACTTCTTCTCGATGTACTGACTCAACAGGTACCTTGACCTGGTGACCTTGACCTATATTGTGCACTCCAGTGACTTTGACACATTTTATATTGATGTTCGGTATCTCCTCAAATATAAGACCTACAACCACTAAACCTTGCGTAGTGCTTCACCTCATTGCATTGGCTTGGCAGGTACCTTGACCTGGTGACCTTGACCTATATTTGACACATTTTATGTTGATGTTTGATAACTCCTCAACTATAAGGCCTACAACCACCATACCTTGCATTGTGCTTCTCCTTGATGTACTGAATTAGCAGGTACCTTGACCTGTGACCTTGACCTATATTTCATGCTCTAGTGACTTTTACACATTTTACGTCAACGTTCCATTATCATTCGGCTGTATGATACGAAAAGTCAGTGCTGAAGATATAGCCATTAGAGGGAATGGGACTGGCCTGGAATATATGTGCCCCACTAGGCACTTTGTTACATTTTTTTCAACCCAGTTTTCCAAGTAAGCACTGCTAAGAATGAAATGAACTTATTTAATAACCACATTCTGATTGTGGCTCCTGTGACTTTTGCCCCAGCAGGTGCGATGACGCCTTCCGCGGAATTCTTGTGTTATTGTTTGGTCCGATATTGAAGTATAGGAAAAACAAATCAGCCAAAGGCTCATTTGAGCTTATAATATAGTCATGCGTCTGTGGTGTGTCCTCCATCAGAAAGCACTTCTCCCTAGAAGCAGCAAACTTCTCCCTATTTTCCCAGGAGGGAGAAGTCACTTCTTCCTTAATTCTTGGGCCAGCTTGGTCGCTTAGGTTACAGCTAGATATGCCCCAATGAAATTTTTTTAATTTTTTTTTTTTTTTTGTAATTCCACTTACAGTTTATATCCGGAGCACTGAATTATACAGGAGCCAGTTTTTGTGCTACATCTTTTTACTTGCCACGGGCGTATAATACCCCACTTGGCGGAGCTCTTGTTAACCCTTCTCTTGCCGAACATGACATGCCCTTTCTTAGCAAACAGTGTAGATCCAGATCAGTTAGCTTCTGAAGAAGCCAACTGATCTTGATCTGCACTGTTTGTCATTAGATATGTGAATTTCTATCAAAAACCTGGACCAAGTAATCTGATTGGCTGGAAATTAGAAGTGGGCGTGGCATCTTCATTTATTCAGCAAGGCAAGAGTTAAGTTGAAAAGAGAACCTTATCTGGAGCTATGTGCCTTGTCTGTATGTTGTTTACTCTGTAATGTTTGTTATATTCCAGCTTTGAAACAGTTTGGGATACATGTATACAGGTTCACATACTTCTATTTGTCAGATCCTCAGTCACAGAAAGATTTATCACATTTTTCGTCAGTCATCTGCTGGCAATGACCTGCATATTTTGTAGATTATACAACCAGCACCCATTGTATCATGAAAGAGATGGTATAGCTTCAGATAAGAGGAAGTATCAGGAAAATACCTTTTCTTATTTTCGGGCTCCATAGACCAGAAGGTGGCAAGTTACTGCAGATCCAGGGGTCACAAGGTTGAATCCCAGCTCAGCCACATAGCTTTCATTGAGATTGATTGTGAAATTATTTTCATTCTCACCCTTCCACTGACTTGCGAAGGGCAGTTGTCAGAAGCCAAAGTCTAGAGACTGCCAAAAGGGTAATTGGCAAACAGTGCAGACCCAGATCAGATGCAGCAAAATGCGGCATCTGATCAGCATCTCCACTTTTGCAAAGTGTTTAGCCATTTTTCTCTAGTCAGCCTGACATACCTAAAATTGAAATTGGACTCTTCCAATATACAAGTGTATAATGTGTGGGAGAAGTTTATTTTATCTAAAATGGGTTTAAAATTCATCAAACTTTTCTTTGGACAATTGCTAGTTGCAGTTTATAAATCATGTAAGAGTTGGTTGGTCATCCTTTATGGTAAATGTCCTAAAACTTTGTACACCAAAGTTTCTGACAAATGACATAAACAAATTGATTAGCTACTACTAAGAGGACAAAAACCTGCCTAGGGAAAATGGAAGTAGGTTAACTGACCAGCTCAATTATGACCTCAACAGTGCTGACATTGGTGTAGAACTCCAAATTAAATACAATGTACATAGAAATATACTGTAGTAAGGTATCATATTACTAGATGAGGGAACCAATATAAACTTATTTCTTTATGAAAATATATGTTTTGGATACTAATTAAAAGTCGCTTCCACACATGCTTCTAACAAGTACATGTACCTACAAGATTGTTTTCATGGATGTCCAAGAAAATATCAACAGTTTTCAGCTGGAAAAAAAAAAGCACCTTAATTTTGATGGGTTTTTTGCTTGATTAAATGTACATTTGAACTATACAGTGCTTGTTCTGAGTAGGTTATAAACAGGTTATTAATTTTATATTGTGAACCACTGGGTACTTTTTATTAGCTCACCTGAGCTGAAGGCTCAATGTGAGCTATTGTGATCACTCACCGTCCTTCGTCGTCGTCCATCTGTCCGTCCGTTGACAATCTTTAAACAATATCTCCTCCTAAACCACCAATTGGATTTTGACCAAACTCTACAGGAATGATCCTTGGTTGGTCCTCTTTCAAAGTTGTTCAAATGGTTCCGGTCCATTGCATATCTAGGTCACAGGAGCTAAAAATAGATTTTTTAACTAAAAACTTAAAAAAATCTTCTTGTCAGAAACCACTTGACCGATTTCAATATAATTTTGCAGAAATGTTCCTTTGGTGACCCTCTACCAAGATTGTTCAAACCATTTGGATTCGTCAAAAAACATGGCCGCCAGAGGGCAGGGCTTATTTTCCCTATATATCTATATAGAAAACTTTAAAAATCTTCTTGTCAGAAACCACTGGACTGATTTCAATATAATTTTGCAGAAATGTTCCTTTGGTGACCCCCTACCAAGATTGTTCAAACCATTTGGATTTGTCAAAAAACATGGCTGCCAGAGGGTGGGGCTTATTTTCCATATATATCTATATAGAAAACTTTAAAAATCTTCTTGTCAGAAACCACTTGACCGATTTCAAGATAATTTTGCAGAAATGTTTCTTTGTGACCCTCTACCAAGATTGTTCAAACCATTTGGATTCGTCAAAAAACATGGCCGCCAGGGGGCATGGCTTATTTTCCCTATATATCTACATAGAAAACTTTAAAAATCTTCTTGTCAGAAACCACTGGACCGATTTCAATATAATTTTGCAGAAATGTTCCTTTGGTGACCCTCTACCAAGATTGTTCAAATCATTTGGATTCGTCAAAAAACATGGTCGCCAGAGGGCGGGGCTTATTTTCCCTATATATCTATATAGAAAACTTTAAAAATCTTCTTTTCAGAAACGGCTGGACGGATTTCAATATAATTTTGCAGAAATATTCCTTTGGTGATCCTCTATCAAGATTGTTCAAGCCATTTGGATTCGTCAAAAAACATGGCTGCCAGGGGGTGTGGCTTATTTTCCCTATATATCTATATAGAAAACTTTAAAAATCTTCTTTTCAGAAACGGCTGGACGGATTTCAATATAATTTTGCAGAAATGTTCCTTTGGTGATCCTCTATCAAGATTGTTCAAGCCATTTGGATTCGTCAAAAAACATGGCTGCCAGGGGGTGTGGCTTATTTTCCCTATATATCTATATTGAAAACTTTAAAAATCTTCTTGTCAGAAACCACTGGAACGATTTCAATATAATTTTGCAGAAATGTTCCTTTGGTGATCCTCTACCAAGATTGTTCAAGCCATTTGGATTCGTCAAAAAACATGGCCGCCAGGGGGCATGGCTTATTTTCGCTATGTATCTATATAGAAAACTTTAAAAATCTTCTTGTTAGAAACCATAGGACCGATTTCAATATAATTTTGCAGAAATGTTTCTTTGGTGATCCTCTACAAAGATTGTTCAAGCCATTTGGATTCGTCAAAAAACATGGCCGCCAGAGGGCGTGGCTTATTTTCCCTATATAATCTATATAGAAAACTTTAAAAAATCTTCTTGTCAGAAACCGCTGGACGGATTTCAATATAATTTTGCAGAAATGTTCCTTTGGTGATCCTGTACCGAGATTGTTCAAGCCATTTGGATTCGTCAAAAACATGGGCACCAGGGGGTGTGGATTATTTTCCCTATATATCTATATAGAAAACTTTAAAAATCTTCGTCAGAAACCACTGGACCGATTTCAATATAACACGGCAGGAATGTTTCTTTTATAACCATCTACCAAGATTGTTCAAGCCATCATGATTCATCAAAAAACATGGCAGCCAGGGGGGCGGGGCTTATTTTCCCTAAATATCTATACAGAAAACTTTAAAAATCTTCATGTCAGAAACCACTGGACCGATTTCTATATAACTTGGCAAAAATGTTTCCTTGGTGATCCTCTACCAAGATTGTTCAAGCCATCATAATTGGTCAAAAAACATGGCTGCTAGGGGGCGGGGCTTATTTTCCCTATATATCTATATAGAAAATTTTAATGATCTTCTTGTCAGAAACCACAGGACCGATTTCATTATAACATTGCAGGAATTTTTCTTTTGTAACCTTCTACCAAGATTGTTCAAGTTATCATGATTCATCAAAAAAATGCCGACCTCAGTGGCTCAGTTGGATGCGCCGTCCGACTGGAGGCAAGGAGGTCGCGGGTTCAACCCCCGTCGAGGTTGGCAACATTCTTTCATGGAGATTGATTATGAAATTTTTTCTGCGGTCATTCTCTCCCTTCTGCTCAGCCAAGAAGGGCAGTTGTCAGTTTCTGGCAAAAGAATGTGCACAATACCGGTTAACTGCTTAGAGGACTAAGCCTGCCCAGTAAACGTGTGATTAGGTAAACTGACCGCGCTCGACATGACCCCATTGGGTTGACTGGGCCGTAAAACCTCAACACAAACAATCATCAAAAAAATATGGCCGCCAGGGGGTGGGGTTTAATTTCCCTATATATCTTTATATAGTAAACTTTAAAAATCTTCTTGTCCGAAACCACTGGACCGATTTCATTATAACTTGGCAGAAATGTTCCCTTGTTGACCCTCTACCAAGATTGTTCAAGTTATCATGATTCGTCAAGAAACATGGCCACCAGGGGGTGGGGCTTATTTTCCCTATATATCTATATAGAAAACTTTAAAAATCTTCTTGTCAGAAACCACCGGGACCGATTTAAATTTCACTTGACAGGAATGTTTCTTTGGTGACCCTCTACCAACATTGTTCAAGCCGTCATGATTAGTCAAAAAGCATGGCCGCTAGAGGACGGGGCATATTTTCCCTATAAATCTATATAGAAAACTTTAAAAACCTTTCAAGAAACCGTTGGATAGAGTTCAGTGTAACTTGGCAGGAATGTTGCTTTGGTGACCTTCTAACAAGATTGTTCACGCCCTCATGATACGTCAAAAAACATGGCCGCCAGGGGCGGGGCTTATTTTCCGTATATGTATAGAAAACTTTTAAATTCTTCTTTTCAGAAACCACCTGACTTATTTCAATATTACTTGGCAGGACTGTTTCTTTGGTGACCCTCTACCAAGATTGTTCAAGCAATCATGATTCGTCAAAAAACATGGCTGCTAGGGATGGAGCTTATTTTCCCTATATATCTAAATAGAAAACTTTAAAAATCTTCTTGTTAGAAACTACTGAACCGATTTCAATATTACTTGGCAGGAATGTTCCTATGGTGACCTTCTACCAAGTTTGTTCAAGCTGTCATGATTCGTCAAAAAAACATTTTAAAAATCTTTTTGTCAGAAACTACTGGACCGATTTCAATATAACTTGGCAGAATTGTTCCTTTGGTGATCCTCTTTCAAGATTCAGTTCAAGCTATCATGATGCATGAAAAAAAACATGGCCGCTGGGGAGCAGGGCTATAAAGTTTATACAAAAATCATAGAGCAGTGAACTTGGCTGAAACTTCAACAGTAAGTATGCAAAGCTGTTTGCTTAGGTGAGCGATATAGGACTATCATGGTCCTCTTGTCTATATTTTGGACTGTGTTGTATCCAAACAAAAATGTCTAGATTATATAGAAAAATGACCATAAATGGTCATTTTTCTATATAATCTTCACATTTTTGTTTGGATATAAATGGTTATTTTTCTATATAATCTACACATTTTTGTTTGGATACAACACTTTTGGGGTCCACCTTTAAACCATCTTATATCTGAACTGTCTTATAGAGGTTCCAGTGTAATATGGAGCAGTACTCCAGCTAGGATTTGAGGGCAGAGGTGTGCCAAGTAGGGCACTTTTTGTGTGGTCATACAAGAATGAGGGCACCATGTGTCATGTGATGCACCTAGTATCAAGGCATGTGACAAGATATAATCCCATTCCACAATAAATGCCTTACAAATAGAATACACATAAAACTGACTTGTAAACATTGAAAACTTTTTTAATTTTAGACCAATTTTCATGAAATTTTCACCAAAATATAGGTTTTTATATCCGGTGTTGAAATAAGGCAGAGGGCAGCTTAAAAAAGGCAGGATAGGTCTAGAGGGGCGACCCAGCCCTCTATAAAGGGCTAGCTGGAGCACTGTGGAGGTAAGACATTGCAATATTTAGGCTAAATGCAGTTTCAGTTCAATAACCAATAATTGTTTTCCATGCAGTAATATTCATTAGTTTTGTACTATTACTTGGGGTAATTTGGTAGAAATTTTGCTTTTGTCTCATTTATAGCTAATATATTCTGATTTCAGAGAAGTACCGAGCTTGGTGCCATATATAGTTTGTAGTTTTGTGTAATTATAATCATTGGCAATGGAAGGCTGTGTTATTTTATTATTATTATTATTCAGGCGTAGTACTCTGGGTAAAATTTTCAGCAGAGGACAATTTGAATCATTTTTCTTATTTTTCCCAGAAAATAGGTATTGAGATTTCATGCAAATTTTGGAGACACAATGGAGACAATTTCCATGCAATATCATCCTGTTTGCTGGAAAAAAAAAATCATCAATTTGTTATCTGCTGAATTAGCCAAGAGAGTGGTAACGGTTGAGGAGGATTTGGTGATAACTGACTCCTCTGCAGAACTGGCTGACAACCAATGAAAAAAAGTCGCCTCGAAATGCTAAATGTAATGGTTAGACAAACATTTTTTATTGATTTTTACCTGTATGTTTCAAATGTATTTTGTAATGTTTGTTTAAGATAATTTAACCATTATTCGTATGGGCATGGTTAACCCTTAAAGTGCCAAGAAAACCTGCATCTGAAAATGTCGTCTGTTTATGTCGTCTGCTGAATATTCTTGCAAACTTTTCAAACCTATTTTTGCATACAGGCAAACAGTGTGGACCCAGATCAGACTGCTCCTAAAGGAGCAGTCTGATCTGGGTCCACACTGTTTGCAGAAGTGACTTTTAAAGTAACCAGCAGAAGACAAAGCAGACGACAATAGTTGTGATTGGCGCTTTAAGGGTTAAGTATGTTCTGCAGAGATTAAATGCTGGGATAATTTCTCTAGTTCTCCATAAAAAACACATTGTGGGTACTCATTAAAGGTGCTTCAGCAAGGCGCTTCTAATGAGTACCCACAACATATGTTTTTATGGAGAATAAGGAACATCCTAGAATTATCACCAAAGTCCCCCCCCCCCCCCCGTTCATCATGTATATTGGTAATTTTGTAGTTGTGATTTTAAATGATATCTGCATGTGTTAAAACATGCAACTCTGGTACAACTGTTTCATCGCTCTAGAAAAGGTGTTTTTTCAACCAGAAGTAATGTTTTTATGCCCGCTCCATGAAGTGGAGGAGAGCATATAATTTTACCCTCTGTCATACATCCGTCAGTCTATCACACTTTATAGTTCTTTTCTTGTTGCCACAACTCCTCCTACAGTTTTGAAACTTGCATCATAGTAAGGATATAGACTGAGCATGTGCAAAAAGGTCACAGAACTCTGATCAATTATTTATTGCTAGAGTTACATACCCTTGATTTGTTTAGAAAATTTGTCATACACATGGCATAGTAAGGTTTGTATCTCAACTTCTCCTACAGTTTTCAAGTTAAGATTTGGAGCTTGCAGCAAAATAAGAATATAGGCTGGGTATGTGCATGAAGATCTCAGAACTCTGATCAAAATTTTATTGCTAGAGTTACATACCTTTAACTTACTTAGAAATATGGCCTTGTACACATGGCATAGTAGGGTTCTTGTCTACACAACTATGTTTTCAAGATAATGATTAGAAACTTGCAGCAAAGTAAGAATATAGGCTGGGCATGTACATAAAGGTCACAGAACTCTGATCAATTTTCTATTGCTGGAGTTACATACCCTTGATTTACTTTGAAATTTAGTCTTGTACACATGGCATAGTAGGGTTCTCGTCTCCACAACTGATACAGTTTTAAAGATAATGGTTAGAAACTTGCAGCAAAGTAAGAAAATAGGCTGGGCATGTGCATAAAGGTCACAGAACTCTGATCAAATGTTTGTTGCTAGAGTTACATACCCTAGATTTACTTAGAAATTGTGCCTCATACACATGGCATTGTCTTAGCAGCTTCTACAGTTTTCAAGATAATGGTTTGAAACTTGCAGCAAAATAAGTATATAAGTAGGCATGTGCATGGTCACAGAATTCTAATCAAATTTTTATTGCTAGAGTTACATACCCTGATTTACTTAGAAATGTTAATAAAATTACTCATCTTTTGCTTTTTGTTCAGAATTATAAAACTACAGAGCCAAACTAGCAGTAGCAGGGGCATTCATCCCATTTACGGATCTTCTTCTTGTTTTTTTTATTATTTCTTGAAATGTTATAGGTTCTTATTAGAAGTGTATCACAGAGGCACTTGTAATAACCACAATGGATGTTTTCATAGAGAAGCATAGCTCCCAAGGTACTCATTAGAAGTGCCTCACCAAGGTGCTTCTAATGAGTATCACAACATATGTTTTTGCTGAGGAGTAAGAAAAAACTAGAAATGTGTCAGTACAACACAGATGCCCCCACCCAGGGCCATCCTCACCCACACACGGGCATTTTGCAAAAAAATGAAGTTAAAAAAAGGGCCATAACTCTCATAATAATTGGCAGATTTTACCCTAAATCAAAGTTGACCTATATTTTATGATTATATACCTGTGTATAAAATATGAATCCAATACATCAATCTTTTTTTAAAAAAAAAATATCGAAAGGAAAACATTTTTTGAAGGTGAAAAAGGGCCATAACTCCCATAATAATTTTACCCTAAATCGAACTTGACCTCTGTTTTATGATTATACATGTATATCTTTAAATATGAATCCAATACACTAATGTTTTCAAAAGATATCAAACAGAAACTATTTTTCAACGTGGAAAAAGGGCTGTAACTCCAAAATAATTGGTGGATTTTACCCTAAATCAAACTTGACCTATATTTTATAATTATATGCTCGTGTATAAAATATGAAACCAATTCACTAATCTTTTCAAAAGTTATGGAACGGAAACCATTTTTCAAAGTTGAAAAAGGGCCATAACTCCCAAAATAATTGGTGGATTTTACCCTGAATAGAACTTGACCTACATTTTATGATTATATAATTGTGTATAAAATTTGAATCAAATACATTAATCTATTTAAAAGATATCGAACAGAAACCATTTTTCAACTATTTTTCAACGTTGAAAAAGTGCCGTACCTCCAAAAATAATTGGTGGATTTTACCCTACATTGAACTTGACATATTTCATAATTATATGCTCGTGCATAAAGTTTGAATCTAATCTTTTCAAAAGATATCGAATGGAAACCATTTTTCAAAGTTAAAAATTTTTCAAAGTTGAAGAAGTGCCATAACTCCAAAAATAATTGGTGGATTTTACCCTAAATGGAACTTGACCTACATTTTATGATTATATATCTATGTTTAAAATTTCAGTCCAATACACCAATCTTTTCAAAAGATATCGCACGGAAACCATTTGTGTTATCTATGGGATGGACCGACGTACATACGGACAACGGTGACACTGTATGCTCCCCCATTGAAAATGGTGGGGTTGGTGAATTTTACCCTAAATCGAAATTGACCTTCATTTTATTATAATATACCTGTGTACAAAATTTCAATCCAGTACACCAATCTTTTCAAAAGATATCGCACGGAAACCATTTGTGTTACATACGGGACGGACATACGTATTGACAGCGGTGATACTGTATTTGGCGGGGCATAAAAAACAAAGCAATACTTTCTGGTTAAAAAAGGTGCCTTATCCTGAGCTGTGAAGTAAGAAACATATTTATCTGGAGAATCTCATATCTAGAGTTAAATAATATGTACATTTCAAATAATTTTTTGTGACTTCTTTCTAATTCTGTGTAATTGATCTTGAACATATCCTCAGAAGACTTGTTACGGATGAGTATTTGATGTTAATTCTGAGAAAAAAAAATGTGGGAATTCATTAGCAATGCCTCAGAGAGGCACTTCTAATGAGAACCCAGAACATGTTTTTAAAGAGAACTGGAGGAAATTATACCAGAATTATCACACCAAATACACTACAACCTCGTTATAACACGGTTATGGATATAACATGATTCCCAAAAATGTATAGATTATATTGAAAAATGACCATTAATGGTCATTTTTCAATATAATCTATACATTTTTGTTTGGATATAACACGGTTGTTTAACTAACACAGTTTTTGCTCTGGACCCCAACAACAGTGTTATAAAGAGTTTGTGGTGTACTCTTCCTTAACAACGACATTGATGTACTCTGATCTGATTGCCTTCTTATATTGTTCCAAGTATAGTCATTTTGTAAGAATTAAAAACTGGAGAAAATAAAGTCTATATGTCTGCGCTAGAAAAGTGTCAGTTGGTTACATGTAATTGACTGACTGACAGACTCAACATAACCTTTACAGTGTTGACTGGGCTGTAAAACTCCAACTCCCTTCTAAGGAGACCATTTGCATGAAATGGTCATTTAAAGTAGAGTTACAAGCACCTCAGTGAAGCACTTCTATTGAATATGTTTGTCTCAGCTGGGTGCTTCTAATGAATACCACAGCATATTTTCATACAGAAATAAGAAAAACATCGAGACATGTACATTTTGGTTCAGAAAAGCACCTTATCTGTAGCTTTGTCAGATATTTCTTAACTCATTTCAGTCTGGAGACCCTCAAAAGAGTAATTTGCAAACATTGGAGACCCTGATCAGACACTGCAAACAGTGAAGACACAGATCAGATACTGCAGAATGCGGTGTCTGATCAGGGTCTCAAATGTTTGCTGTTTAGTAAACTGTTAGCAAACGTTTGAGACCCTGATCAGACACCGCATTAGCCATTTTCCCCCAGGAATATCTAAATCACATGGCCTGACAATGCTGACATACCTAAAATTGAAATTGGACTCTTACAATATATATAGTGTGTGTGTCTCTGTGTGTGTGTGTTTTTTTTTTGGGGTGGGGGGGCGGGCAGGGGGTTATTCAGTCTAAAATAGGTTAATAAATATGAAAAGAAAAGGACTGTAAGATAGGCTTGAAACATTTATTTTATATGTGTTTTCTACTTCTAGCTTGCCCATTTTGCAATTATTAAACAAGCTTCTTACAGGTGTAATTCAGTAATGGGACAGCCAAATGTTCTACGAATAGAGCATTATTTTCATAGCTCCAGATAAGAGGGCATATCCACACAATATTTTCCTTATTTCTCCATGAAAACATATTTCGTGGGTACACATTAGAAGTGCCTTGCCGAGGAACTTCTAATGAACACCCACAAAATGTTTTTGTGGAGAATTTAGAAAAGTATCGCTTGGCACTTTTTGGTTGAAAAGAATTTCCTTAGCTGGAGCTATGAGATGTAATTCACAAACATGGTATCCAAATGTTGGTTGTTTCACAAATACAGTATGACTTTTATGTATTACCATTATGACCTAATGTCAAATGACAAATAAAAAAAATAATAGTACCTTAGTTTTACCCTAAATATTTTATAATTGTTACTGGGACACCTGGGCCCAGTTGTTCAAAGCATCGTTAGCTTGACAAGCTCATTAGTGGTCAAAATGTTAACTGTTCTAGTAAGCACAATATCTAATTCACAGGTATTTTTGCTGAAAAAATGTGAGCAGCTTTTGCAATTGCAAAAGCTACTCACATTTTTTCAGCAAAAATATTAGTGTGTATGCCATATTAATTGATCAAGTTTTAACGATACATGAACTAACAACATCGTTAGTTTTGAACAACTAGGCCCTGAACTCCTAAACATACTTGTCCCAAAATGTTTACACGTCAGTTTCACTACCTGATGATGTTTTTTAAAACTACTGAATGAGTAGTAAACAGTGTAGACCCTAATCAGACATTGCAGTCTCCAGTGTCTGATCAGGCTCTACACTGTTTGCTCTGGCCTGTCTGTCCCAATACTTAGTATGATGAATATGGTAACAGTCATTCTCTTCTGGGTTGCTAGTTTTTACAATCTGATCACATGTACATGTAATAAGGGTCAACCAACACGAGGGATTTTTCCAGTGCTCCATGTTTTTTGCAAGTTGCCCAATGCATGTTTACAAACAATTGTTAACATAATAAAATAAACCAGTTTAATATTAGCTATTTGGCATTGCTTTTGAAGTTCCCCTTTTCAGCTCTTATCCATTGCCTACATACTGTTTAACCCTCAAAGTGCTAAGCAAAACTGTGGCAGATGACATTCTATTATTTTTTTTTCATTATTATTTTTCAAAAGAAAAAGATTTGGGAGACAACTTGCATGAAATGTCAAATCCTATTTTCTAGGAAAATATTTGAAAATGTCATCTGCTGAAATTTGTACCCAGCTTGCAAAATGCTAATATCACAGAAAACTGTCAAAATAACCAGTATCCCTGTCAAAGTACAAATTTTCATAACTCAGTTTCCAGTTGAAACCCAAAAGGTTCGAGATGGCAGCCTCCAATTTATGTTCACTACTTCCGCTCTCTTGCAGCCAGGCCACAAATTCAGGGCTCCAGTCATCTTGGACTGGCCAATCAAATTCATAAGAAACTTCCACAGATGGTACAACAAGTTTTCGCAGTTTTCTGGCCTTGACGATTAACAGAAGGCTTGTGCTAGATAAAGGAAATCCATACTGCAGTGTATGTAACTCCTGGCACTGTGTCACCATGGAAACCAGGGCTGCTGGCATTCTGCAATCTCCACTTTCAAAATTCTCCAGATAGGAGTTTGTGTAAGTAAAGCTTTCCAAAGTTTTATGATAATTTGCAACAAGATAATCAATGACCCCCTTTGTCACAATGTTGACTAGATCATCTACGACCAGAGATCTCAATGGCATATGAATGGCAAACGAGTCTTTAATCACTAAAACATACCTCAACACCAAGTCTACCTTAAAATTTGGACATATCTGCAAAACCTCATCCCAGAAAGTACAACTCAGTTGACGAGAGTCCTCCAAAGACAACTCTTCATCTTGATACAGTGTAACCTCTTTTAAATTGCATCTGACCAAAGACATCAGCAATTCATTGTTTATTTTCTCACGACGTATTGCTAACTTCTGTAACCCAGTAAATGATATTACTTCTTTTAAATATCCTTCATGTTCGATTAATGAGTCTGTGGTTAACTCTAGGTGGGTGAGTTTGTGAGCTATATTCTGATCTATACAAAGCAGAACTACATTAGAATCCCGAGTATCCGACCAATCAATATAGGGAGAAACAATTGTAATAGTACATAACTGTTTACAATTTTCTATAACAGAATAAACAGCTTGTGCACAGGCTTTTCTCCATATCAGTTCTGCATACAACTCACGAGGAAATGTTTCTTGTTTTATAGAGAAATAATGCAAGTTTGAACATGTATCTGAAATTGCATGTAATATCTGAACACCAGATCTACCAATCTTGTAGCCAAATGATAGCTGTATGTTTCTCATGTACTTTCCGAACAGCTTAATACAAATCAGCAGATTTGTTCTTCTCTCTTTCACAAAATAAACATTATCTGTGCACTCTTTTGAATACAGCACAAGTGGCCAAGCAGAGGTCGATTTGAGACACTCCTTCCATATTGGAATCGCTTTGACTGCATTTAACTTATCAATCCAGTGAAGGTGAGCTAGGACTTCTGTTGTAACAACTGAGGGTAGATCTGCAATATTGAATTGAACAGTCTCTATATTATCACACAATCTTCGAGCAATAGCTGCCATTTCTTGTGATTCTGTCTCTGAACCTCATTCTCTAAACCCAGTGGCAGTCTCACATGCTGTTCTCATCCGCACATTCCTGAAATAATACAAACATACCATATTATCCCTAAATATTGGGACACCTTCAATCACCTCACCATACTTAACAACAAATTTGAACACCTCCATTTTTACAACCTGTTTATGTGTACCATTGCTGGATGGGTGGGGAACAATGTAGACCATGATCAGATGCCGCATTTTGCGGCATCTGATCTGGGTCTACACTGATTGCTCAGGTATATCTGTCCCAATATTTAGGGTTATTATGGTAGCTCCAGATAAGAAACCTTTCTTTTCAAATGAAAAGTACTAAGGCTGGCTAACCAGAGCTGAAAAGATAATTGATTATCAGTCCTGCCATTGTGATCAAAATGACAATAGGGCTTATCCGGCAGTGCTACTTACACAGGTATTAGACACTACACACAGCATGATTGGGTACAAATATCTGCTAGCTGCTGTATGAACCTAATGGATTTTCTATGGAAATAGACTGAGCTTGCTATACTTTGCTTAGTTTATTTGACTAATAAATGATATTTAGAAGAAAATTAGTTCTGCAAGTTTAAATACAAAGTCTGTCAAAGAGTTAAAAGTTTCTAAAGAATCGTTTAATTAATTTTAGTAAGACTTTGTAATGACTTACTAATGGGGATCAATGGGCTCAGGTAATGATTTGACTGGTGTCTACGTTCATTTGTCCATGGGGTCTTGCGCAGGCTTTTAGTCATGATCTGCATCTATCAAGGTTCATCTATGGCTTCGGAAATGGGGAAAAAAACCTTCACTTCTTCCATGTGTGTGGCTTGTGACTGTAGCGACTCACTTCTGCATTTTCCCCAAGCACACCTCTTAGTTGGCTAGTCTTATATTAGATATGCATGTCAAAGAAATAGCTTATGTGCATTCATCTTTCAGAAAGTAGGTTTTTTTGTTCGTGTTTTTTTTTTTTTTTTTTTTTTTGTTTTTTTTTGTTTTGCTTAGCAATTTAAGTAAGTAATTTTAAGAAGTAAATTTGCAAATGTTTATCATGATTTTAATGCAAAACCTTTTGTAATACCTACCTGTGCACAAAAAAAGTTTGGTTTTTAAAAAATCAAATATTTTTACTTGTTTCCCCATAGAAAAAAAAAGAATGCTAATTATGCAGAAATCTGTAAGGTAGATAGCTTGGAGGCAGAACAAATTCTGCTTGATCATTTTTTTTTTTTTTTTTTTTTTTTCTTTTTTTTTAAATTTTCTCAGTATTGTTGTGAAACATCAATAATTCAAATTCAGCAAAGAAAAATAAAAATATTTTCCTTCAAAAAAAAAAAAAAATCACTTAACTACAGTAATTGCCTTTTTTCCCCCATAAATTTAATTTTAGGATAAATATTTGAGAATAAACCACAAAAACAGAAAAGACAAATGGTGTCAGATATTAAAGATATGGTCAATCAAACCTTATGATTTAAAATAATACACCAAGCGAAAAAAAAGCGTCTTTTCAAGTGATGTTGAAAGTAGATGCTTAATCTAAATCTTAAATCCATCTGATACTATCAAATCACATTTTCATAAAATTTTGGATCAATTAACATACAAAAATAAACAAAGAAAGGATTTTGAATGATTTCTCCTAGTGCAGAGCTATATAATTCTTACTGCAGCTGAAAACTGTTTGTACCCAACCAGGTAAAGTTTACACACAGCATATGCTTATCAGTTACTGCCGGAGTAGGTCTATTTCCACTGTTCCCATTATAAGTAAATGGCAACCAAGGTGATCGATAATCGATTAGTAATCACTGAAGATTTGGTCATAATTTAACCTGTCTATCTGAGTATGACTCTTACAATATAATGTACTTTACTTGTACTATATTTGATAAACGCGGCGTCTCATCAGGATCTATACTGTTTGCCACTCATCCAGCTATTTTAGACACAACACTGGGTAGTAAGTTGTACTTGTTCAAATTTTAGATTAAGTATGGTAAGGAGTTGAGGTGTCTGAATACTAAGGGTAAATATGGTAAAGTAAGAGACACAGAAATTAAATGATCAATTATTAGCAAATCTGTAACGATAATCATTTGTGTGGAATTTATTGATCAATTGATTGATTATCCGATTAATTGTGCCAGCCTTAAAAAGTAATGATATTGTTCTTATTTCTCCACAAAAATGCATGTTGTGGGTACTCATTATAAGCTTGGTAAGCCACTTCTAATGTGTACCCATAACATATGTATCGGAAGAGGAATTGGCAAGATATCAATCTGTATACAAAAAATGAAATATTCCTATGGGTACAAGAGTAATGTCCACTTTCAGTAACTGACTACAGCAAAGGATTTTGACCTCTGTTTTACCTCATTCAAGATAAATTGGCATTTGACAATTTTAATGTGTATACAAAATTTTATCAAAATATCCCAAAGTATTCAAGACTGTTTTCGTATTTGCACAGTTTTTGGTCTTAGCTTAGCCTCAAGCAATGAAAAATAGCATTTTGCAATACCATTGACTAAAGCTCGTTGGTGTCAATCTCTAAGCAAATAGTAATCAAACACACCTACATTTGTATGTTTATAGCATTATGGCTGTTTTCACTAACTGACAAGAAAAGAATTCTGACCTTGGCTTTGCCTCTGTCAATGCAAATGGCATTTGGCAATTCATCTGGCTAGATCGTGTCAATATTAATGTGTGCATAAATTTTTTATCAAACTATTCCACATGGTTGAAGACATATGGCCTTTTCCATATTTTTGGCCTTGGATTAGCCTTGGGCAATGAAAAATGGCATTTAGCAAGCCAATTGGCTGGATCTTGTTTGTATCAATCTATGTGCAAAAACTTACCAAAATATTCGTTACAGTTCCAGAGTACATGTAATTGTCATTTTTGCTTACTGACCATGGAAGGGCTCACAAGTCAATTTTAGGGCAGATTCTAAAATTCAACCTTATGGTCAGCCTGTTTAATTTTTTTACAGTCCGTGCAATAAATTGCAATCATGACAAGTTTTTCACTTGGAAAAAAAATGGCAAAAAAATTCATGCTCAACTAATAATTTAACCAGGTGTTTTATGGCTACTGCCCTCAACTCTCATACACTAAATGAGTCTGTTCACAACAGTGTTCACAACAGGTGGTATTACCAAATTTACCTTGGGACTCCTTTTCTCTATTAACAGTGGTTCCCTGCACTGTTATACATAATCTTAAAAGTTTTATTTTTTAACATAGGAAACCATTTAAAATGTGTAATTTGATAACTGTTTATGCAGATGTAGATTCTGGAATCAGTTTTGAGCTATAGTCAAACCTCAATAGCTCGAACACCGACGGCTCGTTTACCATAGCTAATTTGAATTCGTTTTCAGTCCCTACAAAATTCTTCCGATAGCTCAAGAAGACAATTATTTAGGGAAAGTTTCTTATTTTATCATGAAATCGTATGTTGTATGTACTCATTAGAATTGCCTCATTGAGGTGATTTTAATGAGTACACAACATACCATTATTGTATAGAAGATCAAAAAGACTTCCCTAAATTATCGCCATTTGCTTCCTGACATGTCACCATGATTAACCCTCAGTGGCTCGAACTACCCATTTCTCGAATAAATATTCATGGTCCAAAAGATGTTCAAGCCATTGAGGGTTTACTGTACTTCATTGGTTTTATATTTAAGAATTTTTCATGTGGGTTTCTAGTTAATGACACCTTATCAGTATTACTTAATTGCGTAACACAATTGGTATCTGGGCAGAGTTTTACTGTCTCAGTTATCAGAAACATATGGAAATGCATTACCCCACTATACCCAACTTTGATATTGTATTAGTTGGAAAGGTGGGAGTAAAATTCTCTTAGAGACAAACATGGCATGTATTATCAGACAGGCTTTATTCCATAAATTATAATTAAGCTAAATAGACATAAACTACTTGAGGAATTTGGATACGAAGGTATGCACAATTTAAGGCAATCTGTATCTATAAGGTTACTTCAAATGTAGATCCCTCTTATCATTGGTGTATACTTACCTAGGGTCTAGAATGTGCTTGCATTTTTGTATAGAGATGGTAACCACATTTTTTGGGTTTGTTTGTGTTGAGATTTCATGGCCCAGTCAACCCAATGGGCTCATGTCGGGCACGGTCGGTTTACCTAACCACACGTTTACTGGGCAGGCTTAGTCCTCTAAGTGGTTAACCAGTATTGTGCACATTCTTTCGCCAGAAACTGACAACTGCCCTCCTTGAATCAGCAGAAGGGAGAGAATGACTGTAGAAAATATTTCATGATCAGTCTCCATGAAAAAATGTTGCCAACCTCGGCGGGGATCAAACCCACGACCTCCTGATCTCTAGTCAGACGCGCATCCAACTGAGCCACCGAGGCCGGCTTTTTTTTTTGTTGTTTTTGGGTTTACCTGTATATGTAATTGCCTTGGCTCCAGAATGTGACTGCATTCTAATAGATATAGAGACAAAAACCACATTCTAAAAGATAGCATATTAACTAGTAATGGCATTTTCAGAGAAAATAGATGTCCTCCCACTGTGAATTTTCAGTTTTTCTACTGCTGTGACCTTGATAATTAGGTCAAAGCCACTTCACCAAAATCTAATCAGTTCTTTGTTATGTCCCAATTATACATGTATGTCCATAAAAATTTAGTAAGAATCCAAGCACTGGTTCAGAAGATACATGTATTGTAAAGAGACAAGAAAATGTCATGCCAATGCCACCGGAATCCGCACCAAAAACAATATGTCTCCCTCCCCGTAGAAGTGCAACAACTAATTTTTAATGTTTGGCAGGAAATATGGCTATTTTGGCATGACATGCATTATTTTTTATTTATATAACACTATTTTTTTTTTTTTTTTTTTTTTTTTTTTTTTTGCATTATATGAGCATTCTAGCTTTAAATGTAAGTAACAGTTACAAAACATATTCCTGCTCAAACCAGAGTGAAAACGGCATAGCAATATTTGATATAGTTTGGTTTAAATTGGCAGTTTTATGCGAAAGATGAAATGAAGCCAATAAGTCAAGAAATTAGCAGTTTTAATGTCTATATGTATATATTAAAACCAGATGACCAATGGTCCTGTAGCTCACCTCAGACTATTTGTTCTGAGCAAGCTTATGCATAGCAACAGATAAGGCACTTATTTTCATCCGAAAACTGCCGATATCTTTCTTATTTCTCAATAAAAACATATGTTGTTGGTACTCATTAGAAGCGTCTCGCAGAGGTGCTTCTAATCAGTACCCACAACATGTTTTCATCGAGAAATAAGAACAATATTATGTGGATACCCCCTCTTATCTGTAGCTATGTTATGGTAACATTTTTAATGAATGAAACATAGGTATGGTAGCCTCTACAGTTTGAAAAAGCTTTCTCTGTGTCCTACAGTAACTTGGTATGGAATTTAGCTTTACATAATTAGGCAAAACAGAATTTTCACATAAAATATGGCTTTGATAAAGTGACATACCACATATCAAAGGCCTGTGCCTTCTAGTTTCACACAAGAAGATTTTTAAAATTTTCCCCATATGTGTCTATAGTAAAATAAGAGACCCCTGGGGCAGGGCCATTTTTGACCCCAGGGCTATAATGTAAACAATCTTGGTAAAGGTACAGTAGATAAAACTAAGTACCAAATGTCAAAGGCCTAGGTCTTCTAGTTTCACACAAGACGATTTTTAATGCTTCCCCCCGAACAAGTCTGTGTAAGACAAGTGACCTCTGGGTGTAACCATTTTGACCAAAGGGCCATAATTTAAACAATCTTTGTAAAGGCCCTCTAACTGAAGCTACATACCAAATATCAAAGGTATGGGCCTTCTAGTATCGGACAAGATTTCTAAATGTTTTCCCTATATGAGTCTATATAGAACAAATGAGCACTGGGGAGGGCCATTTTTGACCCCAGGGCTATAACTTGAACAATCGGTAGAAGCCCATTAGATGAAGTTACATAGCAAATATCAAAGGCCTAGACCTTCTAGTTTCAGAGAAGATTTTTTAACTTTTTCCCAATACAACTTACAAGTCTATGTAAAACATGTGACCCCTGGCATGGAGCCATTTTTGACCCAAGGGCTATAGTTTGAATACCATAATCTTGGTAGAGGTCCACAAGATAAAGCTACATTCCAAATATCAAAGGCCTGGGTCTTATAGTTTCAGACAAGAAGAGTTTTAAAATTTTGCTTATAGGAGTCCATGTAAAAAAATTTGACCTTTCCATAATAAAGGTCATGGTCAACCAAGGGTTATAATTTTTGGGAAGTGGCTATTGACAGCCGGTTGTCACCAGCGAAAGTTTGCTGGAGACAGCCGGCTGTCTCCAGTGAAAGTTCGCTAGTGACAGACAGCAAAAATATTTAGATGGTTTATTGACCAGAAACAAATATTAAAGTCATTTACTGATTTTTCTTTTATTCATATAACCTTTATTATCTTAATTTAAAATATTGTGACAGCCAGCAAAAATATTAAGGCTGGCTCATCAGAGCTGAAAAGATAATCGATTATCAGTCCTGTCATTGTGATCGATAATTGATTAGTAATCACTGAAGATATTGTCATAATTTTACATGTCTGTCTGAGCATGACTCTTACTATATACATGTATTATACTTGACTGTATGTATTTGGTCAGACAGCCTGAGCAAACAGTGTAGACCCAGATGAGATGCCACAAAATGTGGCATCTCATCAGGATCTACACCTTTTGCCACTCATCCAGCTATTTTCAGTCATAACATTGGGTGGTAAATTGTGCTTGTTCAAATTTTAGACAGTTTGATACGGAGGTGAGGTGTCTAAATACTAAAGATAAAGACAGTAAACTAACAGAAATTAGATGACCTATTATTAGCAAATATGTAACAATATTTTTTTTGGAATTTATCAATCATTTAATTCAGTTATCCGATTAATTGTGCCAGCCTTAAAAAATATATAGATGGTTTATTGACCAGCAACAAATAATAAAGTCATTTATTGACTTTTATTTATGTAACCTTTAATTATATCTTAGTTAAGATATATTGTGGTTCTTAACCCTTGTCCTGCTGAACCCGGATATACTCTGTCTTTGCAAACAGTGTAGATCCAGATCAGTTGGCTTCTGAAGAAGCCAACTGATCTGGATCTACACTTTTTGTCATTAAGTATGTGAATTTTTAGCAAAAATCTGGATCAAGGAATCTGATTGGCTGAAAATTAGAAGTGGATGTGGCATCTTAATTTATTCAGCAGGACAAGGGTTAAAATCAATTCATCATTTTAAAATAGTGTATTAGTATTATACATGTACATCATGGTTATTTATGATTACTGAATTATATCTTTGCTCAAGTCTCTAATAAATATATATCTATTTATTTTCTTTCTTTTTTGTCTTTCTATCACTTATTTATTTGTATTTTTTTAACATTTGTATTATGGTTTGTTTGTTAAAGAATAACTGCATCTACAAATTGGCATAAATAATTGAGACTTTTTGTTCAGACACATAAGTGTTTGTACTTAAGTTTATATAGCTATATTATGAAGACCCTTTAATGAATTGCATGGATATTTGGCATGATGGAAGATATAGGTCTAGAGTTTAACTCAGCTCAATTTCCACCTTAGGATGTGACCTTTTGATGAATTTCATTTATATTTGACATAATGGTAGATATAGGTTGAAAGTTTTACTCAGAGAAATTCCCATCCCGGGGCGTGACCCCGAGGTTAAGATCAGACTTAGAATTTTCATAATAAAGTTAAACTTTTTGATTAAAGTTTACATAGCCATATGTATACCCCCACCATACAAGTATGGTGAGGGTATACAGTGCTCCAGCTAGGATTTGAGGGCAGAGGGTACTGGGTAGGGCACTTTTTGCGCGGTCATACAAGAATGAGGGCACCATGTGTCATGAGATGTGCTTAGTATCAAGATATATTACAAAATATAATCCCATTCCACAATAAATACCTCAAAAATAGAAAACTGACCATTAAACATTGATAACTTTTTGAATTTTGGTCCGATTTTCATGCAATTTTCACCAAAATGTAGGGTTTTATGTCTGGAGTTGAAATAAGACAGAGGGCAGCTTAACCCTTGTCATGCTGAATAAAATAAAATGCCATGCTCACTTCTAATTTTCAGCCAATCAGATTTGTTTGTTTGTGTTGAGGTTTTACGGCCCAGTCAACCCAATGGGGTCATGTCGAGCGCGGTCAGTTTACCTAACCACACATTTACTGGGCAGGCTTAGTCCTCTTAGCGGTTTACCAGTATTGTGCACATTCTTTTGCCAGAAACTGACAACTGCCCTTCTTGAATCAGCAGAAGGGAGAGAATGACCGTAGAAAATATTTCATGATCAATCTCCACGAAAGAATGTTGCCGACCTCGGCGGGGGTCGAACCCGCGACCTCCTGGTCTCCAGTCGGACGCGCATCCAACTGAGCCACCGAGGCCGGTTCAGCCAATCAGATTACTTGATCCAGATTGTTGATTTAAATTCACATAATTAATGGCAAACAGTGCAGATCCAGATCAGTTGGCTTCTTCAGAAGCCAACTCATCTGGGTCTACACTGTTTGCAAAGGCAGGGTATATCCGGGTTCAGCAGGACTAAGGTTAAGAAGGGCAGAGGGACGGCAGGAGAGGGCAATAGGGGTGGCCCGCCCCTCTATATAGGGCAAGCTGGAGTACTGTTATATAGTTTTCGCCTTTCTGTTTGTTTGTTTGTTTGTATGTACGTTCACTCATTTGTTGGTCTTTCCGTCATATTCATGGAACTGGGGTTTGTTTATGTTGAGGTTTTACGGCCCAGTCAACCCAATGGGGTCATGTCAAGCGCGGTCAGTTTACCTAACCACACGTTTACTGGGCAGGCTTAGTCCTCTAAGCGGTTAACCAGTATTGTGCACATTCTTCCGCCAGAAACTGACAACTGCCCTTCTTGGCTGAGCGGAAGGGAGAGAATGACCGTAGAAAATATTTCAAGATCAATCTCCACAAAAGAATGTTGCCGACCTCGGCGGGGGTTGAACCCGCGACCTCCTGGTCTCCAGTTGGACGGCGCATCCAACTCAGCCACCGAGGCCGGCATGGAACTGAGGTAAAAGTTTTAGTGTCAAAGTTTATAAGACCTTATATTATAAAGATCCTTTGATGGATTTCATTTTTATTTGGCATGATAGTAGATATAGGTCTAAAGTTTTACTTAGTGCCATACCCACCCTGATGCCTGACCTTGAGGTCAAGGTCACTGACTTAGAATTTTCAAATAAAAGTCAAAATTTTTGCACAAGTTTATATAGCTATATTATCAAGACCTTTTAATGAATTTTAGGTATATTTGGCATGATGGTAGATATAGGTCAAGCATTTTTACTCAGCACGATCCCCACTCCTGGGTGTGACCTTGAGGTCAAGGTCGCAAACAGAATTATCATCAAGACCCTTTGATGAATTTCATTTATATTTGGCAGGACGGTAGATATACGAGTAGATTGAAAGTTTTATTCAGAGAAATTCAGGGTGAAACCTTGAGGTCTAGGTCACAGACTTAGAATTTTATATTAAAGTCAAACTTTTTACATTAATTTTACATAGCTATATATATCAAGACCCTTTGATCGACTTCATTTAATATCTGATTGATTTCACTGGTATTTGTTATGGTAGTTATAGATCTAAAGTTTCATTTAGCATGGGCCTCACATGATGTATGACTAAATTCTTTCAATGTTGTATTAATATTGCATATAACTGCCATCTCCAGAGTCAAAGCTACATACTTTGCACTTTTTAAAAAGACGCGGTAGCACTGGTCGAGGGTATATGTGCCCCCACTGGGCACTTCTAGTAGACAAACTCAGAATGGAAGAAATATCAAACAGAAATCTTCATTATTCAACTTTTCTTTATGTTTTTTTCCCCCAAGTGAGGTGTTCATATTGCTGAACTTACAAAATACCTAGACAAGCAATGATCAGGAACTGATACAGATATAAACCATGCCCTACACATCAAAAGGGAAAGAAGGAATACACATATGAAAAAAATATATGATAAAAAGAAAGCAGCTCTTTCCTAGATAGGTGTTGTTTCAGTTATCTGAACCTTACCGAATAATAGTCACACATAATAGGAAAAGGTAATCATAACACAGACGAACAAACAGAGCAACTAAGAACCACAGCATTAGCATATTTTTGGAATGATCAGTAATAAATTACTGGTGGGCATAAGCATACTTCACTGTATCCAAACCTAACATGGTTAAAATTTTGTTTAGTTGTTGCTTAACACCACCTCATACAATGCAGTCAAATGCTCTTCCGAATAAGGTACATTGCCTTCAATAAGAATTCAGTCCATACAGTATACTTGATCTGTTTAACGTCATTTTCAACAGTCTTTCAGTCTCATTATAATAGCATAGATCTGCACAAGAAGAGATACTAAGTGTTCACTTTAAAGACATTTGCGGGTAATGGCCATTTTTGTGTAATCCTCAAAAATGAAAGATGAGCCAGAGTATAAAGGTTGCTGTTACATGTACACCACAACCTCTTTATAACACTATTGTTGAGGTCCATAGCATAAACCGTGTTAGTTAAACAACCGTGTTATATCCAAACAAAAATGTATAGATTATATTGAAAAATGACCATTTATGGTCATTTTTCAATATAATCTATACATCTTTGGGATCCATCTTTGAACCATGTTATATCCAAAACCGTGTTATAACGAACCATGTTATAAAGAGGTTGTAGTGTATTTGGTACAAAACTGAGTAAATTTAGTAAATAAGGAATTGATTTTTCCCGTTTTTATCACTGAGTTTGTCAAATTTGGCTTCAAATTTGAGGAAAATAATGAAAAGTACATGTTTGGAATTTTTTAACATTTTGCCTCTATTCAAGATGTGATAAAGCTGAATCGGTTCAGCCTTTCTTTAAGGATTTATTTCAACGTACAGTATCCCCTGTGTTTGTATACACGTAGAATCCACCATAATATCAACAAAGGATAATGCATCCTTTTGGGGGATTTTATGTATATTTTAGTTCCTGAATTTATATGGGGGTAGGGATAAGTTTTTTTCCCATAAAAATGAAATTAGCATGATGACCCCCACTTTTCTTTTAATTTTATGTTGCATATTACCCCCCTCCAAAAACTAAACCTTATTATGTGAGATTTCCAGTGTAGCAATTTTCTGTAAGGTCCATAATAGGGAAGAAATGGATGTATTTTATGGGTTTTCAGGAAGTGTCGAAAATTGGCATTGCCAATTCCTGTCTCATCTTGACAAATGAGCAGCAGATGTGTACCAATATCATTTCTTATATGGTTCTGCTCAAAATTATTAAATTAAAAGTAAGGCAAATGCTATTTTTGTCATACAATCAACTAACAGAATTATTTGCACATATTTTCAGGAAAACTTTTGAGGGTGGCGTCATTCCAGGTCAGACTGTAAAAGACTTAGCACGATGACGTATCATTTTTATTTTAAAAATAGTGAGCCAGTATATGAAATTATGCAAAGTCTTAAGCAGTTTGCAGTGCAGCCAGTATATGAAACTGAGTATATGCAAAGTCTTAAGCAGTTTGCAGTGCAGCCAGTATATGAAACTGAATATATGCAAAGTCTTAAGCAGTTTGCAGTGCAGGAAGCAGAGCAACAGATAATTTTAGGGGCATTTGGGTATTTAACCCCATAAAAATTTAATCAATTGGGTAAAATCATATTTTCATTTCGATTTGAGTAAAGATACCCCAAAAATGAAAAATAGGTAAAACTTCTAAAACAGAAAGAAAAGAGTACAAAAAACCCTTATTTAGGTATTTAAAACATGGTATTTGATTATACCCTTTTAAATTTATGATAGTATTTGTCAAATGAAGAATAAAAACACATATTATGTGCAGTAATTGTAATATAAAATAGTAATCATGTCCTTTTCTGGCCTTGAAACATTAATTTTCACCCATAATTTGAAAATAATTGGGGACTGTCAAATCATTTGGGTTTCAATACCCAAGTTTTTGAAAATAATTGAGTATTTGCTCTAAACATAAAGGTATTGAATATTTGCTCTAAACATATAGGTATTTTACTCGAATACTCCCCTTATCTCTTGCCCTGAGGAAGTGTTTCCCGCATATGTCCTTAAAATGCAACTCTCAAAGACTCCAAATGTCACAGTATGTCACCTTAAATTCAGCTACTTCTTCCCTCCTATCAGTAAATGCAGGTGTCCCCCAGGGTTCTGTGTTGGGACCACTTCTATTTTTAGTATATGTGAACGACATTGCAGAGAACCTCTTAAGTCTTGTTCGATTATTTGCAGATGACAGTTCTTTGTTCTTTTCTGCCACTAATCTTAAAGATATAAAAGGAGTAATTAATCATGACCTTTCACTAATATCAGAATGGGCTAAGAAATGGCTTGTAGATTTTAATCCTATAAAGACAGTAGCCATGTTGTTTTCTCTCAGACCTATCGATGCCTTACCTTTATTGAATTTTAATAATAGTATTATTGATTTTGTTGAGAATCATAAGCATCTAGGAATAACATTTTCTTGCAATGGTCAGTGGCATAAACACATCGAGACAATTCAAAAGGGGGCTTATAAGATACTTGGCATTATGCGGAAGCTTAAATATAGTTTCAGCAGACAAGCATTAAATCAGATGTGTGTATCTTATGTAAGACCTCTGCTGGAATATTCGTCGATTGTATGTTTGTTTGTGTTGAGGTTTTACGGCCCAGTCAACCCAATAGGGTCATGTCGAGCGCGGTCAGTTTACCTAACCACACATTTACTGGGCAAGCTTAGTCCTCTAAGCGGTTAACCAGTATTGTGCACATTCTTTCGCCAGAAACTGACAACTGCCCTTCTTGAATCAGCGGAAGGGAGGGAATGACCGTAGAAAATATTTCATGATCAATCTCCACGAAAGAATGTTGCCGACCTCGGCGGGGGTTGAACCCGCGACCTCCTGGTCTCCAGTCGGACGGCGCATCCAACTGAGCCACCGAGGCCAGCCGTCAATTGCATGGGACGGATGTACGGAGCAAGATAAAACTGCATTAGAAAGACTTCAAAATGAGGCTGCAAGAATAGTCACTGGTCTCACACGATCTACTTCTATTGTTAACTTATATAAAGAATGTGGTTGGGACTCACTTGCAGATCGAAGATATTTTCAGAAAATGTGCTTCATGTACAAGTGTTCAAATAATCTTGTACCAGACTATATATCTGATATTATTCCACCACGTGTTGCTGACGTTTCAAATTACCCATTACGCAATAGAGACAATTTTTCAAATATATACAACCGCACAGAAACTGCCCGCAGATCTTGCATTCCGTCTTCTGTAACTCACTGGAATGTCCCTTCATACTTTTTGAAAGGTCAAAGAAAGCTGTCAGTGCTACATGCAAGAATCCGCAACAGCTGTAGTGATTTAAAGCCTGACTTGTTTCAAAATCATCTAACAGATGACAAGAAGTGCACTTGTGGCTATGACAATGAAAATGCCCTTCATTACTTTTTTGAATGTAATAATTACACTCATCAAAGAATAATAATGTTTCAGCAAACCAGACACTTTCATCCACTCAGTTTAAATGCAGTCTTGTTTGGGAAAACTTCTCTCTCAGACGAGGATAACTTTGTTCTTTTTCAGGCAATTCAACAATATATTAAAGATTCCATGCGATTCGAATAATTCCGCAGAAGATACTTCAAACTCATGCACTGTTTAAATTCTGGAGGACGGCCGACGCTGAATCTATCTATCTCTCTATCTATCTATCTATCTATCTATCTATCTATCTATCTATCTATCTACCTATCTATCTATCTATCTATCACGTTAGAAAATAATTATGTATTCTAATAGCTATATCTATATGTTTGCCATGTTGTAATTGTTTATATGTTGTAGGGGGCGGGCTGTAACTAATGTTGTTAGAACTTGTAGCCCAACCCCATTGCTTTTTGAGGCAATAAAATATGTTTAAACTAAATTATAAATCATATATTTACTTCAATCGCAAAAATGTTTAAATCCTTAATAAATATTACGGTGGTGATTAATTTTATAATAATGGGTGTTAGCTTGCATTATACTTCCTAAGGGGATGAGAGTGAACAATGTATTGACATCAGACATTATAAAGACATTATCATAAAGGGACCGGAACACATTTTTATAAAACACTGAATGAAGTTAATTTATTGTATGCCTTAAGATCAACTTTATTAACAACATCCTACACAGAAACAAACGGCTATTAAGTTATAAAAAACAAACTTTAATAATATAAAATAAAAAAAAATAAAGTGTGTTCCGGTAATTATCAGTATGTTCTGGTATTTCTACAAACCTGGAAAAGCAGTCAAATTGCTTCTTAAATCTGTATTTTTAAACATAAGATAAAATTTAAGAGTTAATATTAACAAAAGGAATTATTTGTCCTGCTAAAATTTGGCTTAAATCAATTGGTATATATGGAAACAGAAATGACTGTGCCATCCACAATTACCGGTATAGGTCACGTGGAGTAACATTGTAATCGTGTTCAGTAGCCTGGATGAAAACAAAAACATTAAAGTGGTCTATACAAATTCTATTAACAATTAGTGTGACAGAAAGGTAAAAGAGGTTTATTCTCTGTGAGTGGGCTATCCCATGTGAACCATTATGTCATGTTTCCACAGGTTTCTGGTCAACTCGTACCTTTGTCAACTTGAACCTATTTTTGGTCAACTCGTACCTTAGTCAGCTCGTACCTTTGTCAAATTTGGGATTAAGTCATAACATATTATCTAATTTCAGGAGTCATTCTGCATGGCTCAAGATAATAGAAATATCCAGAAAAAACATTTTCCTGATTTTCTCCACAAAAATATATGCTTTGGGTACTCATTAGAAGGGCTTCACTATTTAGGCAGCTCTAATGAATACCCATAACATATACTTTAATGGAGAAATAAGCAAAATACTAAAACTCTTGATGAAAAAAAAAATCATCTGGAGCTGATTTCCTTGTTTGCTCAAGGTCATTGAATACCTTGACTTGCTATGGGCAGATTCAGCAGACGACAAACTGGCAATATGTTTTCTTAGAAAATAGGATCTAACACGTCATGCAAATTATCTCCATCATTAGCAGACAATTTGCATGAAGCATACAATCTTATTTTCTATGAAAAAAAAAAAAATTCAAAATGTCGTCTGCTGACATTTTTACCCAGTATGCAAACGTATTAAAATACAGGAAACACTTCCTTGGAGACTTGCAAAACTTTGCCCGATTGTAGACTGAATATATGTAGCACCTGGTCAGGGTTTACATTGTTTACCACTCATCTGGCAGTCTTTATGGTCATATGTCAGCAGGAGCTGTCAAAATATGGGAGCTCGTTAACTATAGATCACGCTGTGTTCACTGTCCTCAGGTCGTGACTGACTAATTCAGAGATATGTTAACTGAAGGCCCATCTGTCCAAACTCAACAGACCCAGGTCTTGTCGTGCACACCATGCAGCACAACCAGGGTCTGCAAAGGTCCGATTATAGAACAAAATATATTACTACTTGCCTATACTTTACATACCAGACTGTAGCTCACAGGGTTGACCAAGATCAGATGCCTTATCCCGCAGCACCCGATCTGTCCATACTGCTGGCCAAGGCCCATCTGTTCAAACAGAACAGACCCATGTCATGCCATGCACACCTTGCAGCACATTCAGGATCTGCACTGTTTCCAGCATAGAATAAAATAAATTTCTACTTGCAAACACTTCACATCTAGGATGCATAGCAAACAGGGTGGTCCTTGATCAAACGCCATTTCCTGCAGCATCCGATCTAGGTCCACACTGTTTACTAAGACCCGTCCGTCTAAACAGAACAGATCCAGGTCATGCCATGCACAGCAGGCAGCATAATCAGGGTCTGCACTGTTCCAAATACAGACTAAAATATATTACTTGCAAAAATTCCACATCTCAGATGAGTAGCAAACAAAATATCCCTTACATTCTATAATTCATATGAAACCAGTTTGGGCAGCTTCAAAATAATCAGTTTTTGGTAAAAACATGTTTTCTACTATATATGGGCCTTAGCATTCAAATGAATACAGTATAACCTTGATGGCTCGAACACGGATGGCTCGTTTACCGTGGATGATTCGAACTTGTTTTTGAGTCCCTAGGAAATTCTTTTAGCTAAAGAAAACAAATATTTTGGGATTTTAAGGGAAATTTTCTTATTTTATCATGAAAATGTATGTTGTGTGTACTCATTAGAATCGCCTTACCAAGGCGATTCTAATGAGTACACTCAACATACCTTTATTTTATAGAAGATGGAAAAGACATTCTTGGATTATTTTCATTTGCCTTCTGACTTTGCACTATGATTAACCTTCAGTGGCTCGAATTACCTATGTCTCGAACAAATTTCCATGGTCCCAAAGATGTTCGAGCCATTGAAGTTCGACTGACACTAAATGAATAAATAAATAAATATTAGCCTCAAAATAGCTAACAAATGAAATTTGTATTTAATGTGCCGCAAATATGATCCTGCCAACAGTCGCAGGATTCACAACTTACGACGTGCTGGCGTCTATCAACAACCTTACTACAGTCAATGTAAAGATCAGACATTTTTATTTTATTTTAATCCTTTGGTACTCGAGACAAGAAAAAAAGATGAATATGAGGCTTAGAGGACTCTGAACTTATTTGTCCAGTAATAGGCAGGTAAAAAGAAAATAGTACACAAGAGATAATTACCCTTAAAAATTCTTGCTTGTCAGCAGGTCCCGTCAAAACAAAAAAAACAGTTCGCAGACAAAATAAAAAAAGTCTTCAATTAAGGACAAGATTAAGGAACCCATATCGTTAATCGTTTTTCACACCTACATTAATCAGTAAATGTTTAACTAATGTGTCAAATAATTGGTGCATCATAATAATGAGTGACAAAATCAACATCCCTACCTACCTACCTACCTGTCTGTCTATCTGTTTGTCCCTTCTATTTTTACAAGGTACGAGTTAACCAAACTAGATACGAGTTAACTAAGCTAGGTACAAGTTGACCAAACTAGGTATGTTGACTCGGGGGGTATGAGGTGACCAGACAACGGGTACGAGTTGAACAAAAATAGGTACGAGTTGACTAAGGTACGAGCTGACTCGGGTACGAGTTGACCAGTTATCGTTTCCGCATGAGTTGCCTATATTGTGGTTAACCCAAATATCTATTTTTAAGGATAAACTGCCGGCTACCCAAACATGGCGGCGAAATTTGTCACCTGTACACGTCATCATTAAATATCAACAAAAATCACAAATGAAATGCGCGTCTCATAAATTCAACTGATAACTTAAATGTCAAGGCATATCAAGCGGTTATCAAAAGATAAAAATGCATTTTATAAGTATGAAAAGACTAACCTTCTAACATGTGCAAATTCGGGAGCCAAAAGTTCCCTTTTCTTTTCATAAATTCATAAAATACTAACGTCAGTTTGTTTCACAATGTTCCGTCTGGAGCAGCCGGAAATTAAAATATCCAAATAAATATTCAAATAAAAACACAATATGCCTATGTCCACAGGTACCCAAACTGATACACAAAAACTAATATCTTTTCCTTTCATGTATATAACGGATTGGATACCGATATGTATTCTATCTGCACATGCAAGGGGGACAGCTAAGTACATTATATATGTACGGTCAATGTACATTGTTTAGAGCTGTTTGATAGCCTTCTTGGAAGCCAAAGTGAGTCTTTATTTGAATGAATTTGGATATTTTATTTTCCGGTTGCCCTAGATGGAACATTGTAAAAGAACATGACATAAGTTCTTTATGTATTCATGGAAAAGAAACAGCAAATATTTTGTCTCAAAATTATGCAAGTTAGAACGTAAGTTTTTTCATACTTATAAAATGCATTTTTATCTACAAATAACCACTTGATATATCCTGACATTTGAGTTATCAGTTCAATTTGTGAGACACGCATTTCATTTGTGATTTTTGTTGATAGCAAGCCGAGCTCGCGACGCGCTGAACGAAGTGAGCTCTATGGTAGAGAATATGATCAAGAAGATGTAACATACAATGATATATACTTTCAGCAGAAATCGCTCTGACCAATATTTTCTTCCCGTTTTCTTCCCAAGTTGTCACCGAAGTTGACAGGACTGGAGAGGACTTAATACTAATAAGCGTCATGAAAGGACACGAAACGAGTGTCAATGAGTGTCATGAACATATATTGCTGATTATTTTTATTATTTATTATTGATTTACATATATTTTTACATACTGATAGTCATTCTTTAATGGTGCTATGAAGGACTTTTGAAGAGACTACAGATAGGTCTGTGCTGTGCTCGCATTTAGACTTAGCCTATTTTCATATTATTTTATGATGACGTGTACAGGTGGCATATTCCGCCGCCATGTTTGGTCAGCTGGCAGATTATCCTTAACGGCTGACGATTACCGGTTCAGCCGAAAACTTACCCCTGATAACGCCCGGGTTTGGCTTCCCATAATCTGCCATTCAGCTGGAACATTTGTTCTTGGGGCAAGATTTTTTCTAAGCACCTTATTTCAGGTATTTTCTTAAATGAAAATCCGGACAAGATTTGGTATATTTCTTATGATTTTCTTCTAAATCCGCTGGTAAACGATTCTTATCACTTACCGGCCTAATTTTATGGATAGACTCGATTCACTTAATCGGGAGAGTATAAAAGCAGAGAGTAAAGGTCGAAAATCGAGACCAAAAGTCGGGAGTAAATTTGGACAATCAAATAATAACATTAAACATGCACCTATCGGGATAAAATTTGGACCATAAGTACAATATAGACTCGTCTTTAAAATGCATATAAGATAATATAATATTATCAAATATTTTTTTACGTTTTAATCTTGAAATTTACGACTATGTCGCACATTTTTTGGTCGGGACCAACTTTTCCGGTATTGCCGATGTCAAGCATTTTGAAAATTATGGTCAGTTGGGTTTTGAAGAATTATTTTATGCAATTTTATTTAAAAAATATGTCACATATCAGAAAAAATATTAAAAAGAAGTTATTTCACCGCACCATCTAGTAAATACTTGTTCGTCTGTCATTATACTGACAATGACCAATCCTTAATCAACTGTGTGATGTGTTATTATTTGTGTGTTCTAAGATGGCTGATGAGACCAATCTTAGCTCTAAACTGCCTGTTGCAGATAGAACAAGAGAGGTCTGAGGAAGAAAGCTTTGTTGGTGATGCCTTAGCTCTGGCTTTCCGCTGTGCACGTTTCTGCTCGGCTTCGCTGATTCTTTTTGCTTCGTATTGTGGTGATTGGCGGGACTGTCGGTCCGGCTAGCTCAGTTGTTAGAGCACCTGACTTGCAAGCAGGGGGTCGCGGGTTCGAGTCCTGCATCGAGCACACTTTTTCCTCCTTAGTTTACTTTAATGGCGACGAGGTAAACTGGTGAGTGCGGGGAAAGGCTAGAAACTGATAGTATTGTGGTGATTGGCGGGACTGTCGGTCCGGCTAGCTCAGTTGGTAGAGCACCTGACTTGCAAGCAGGGGGTCGCGGGTTCGAGTCCTGCATCGGGCACACTTTTTCCTCCTTAGTTTACTTTAATGGCGACGAGGTAAACTGGTGAGTGCGGGGAAAGGCTAGAAACTGATAGTATTGTGGTGATTGGCGGGACTGTCGGTCCGGCTAGCTCAGTTGGTAGAGCACCTGACTTGCAAGCAGGGGGTCGCGGGTTCGAGTCCTGCATCGGGCACACTTTTTCCTCCTTAGTTTACTTTAATGGCGACGAGGTAAACTGGTGAGTGCGGGGAAAGGCTAGAAACTGATAGTATGTTCAGTTGATGCCTTGCACTAAAAAGTTAAAAGGGGGAGGAGTGTAGTGATTGGCGGAACTGTCGGCCCGGTTAGCTCAGTTGGTAGAGCACCTGACTTGCAAGCAGGGGGTCGCGGGTTCGAGTCCTGCATCGGGCACACTTTTTCCTCCTTGGTTTACTTTAGCATTCACCAGCTCCCCTTTTTATGAGGCCTCGCCACTTTGTACGATCTTGTGCAATCTGTTCCCATGACTCTGTTGGTATGTTGAAGTCTTTAAGGGAGGCTTTGAGGGTGTACTTGTATCACTTCTTCTGACCCCCATGGGAGCGTTTTCCTACTGTTCTGTGCGGCAGAATGATGGCGAGTTTTCTGATCCATTTCGGGGTGGTCGGGTGGTGCGAAGGTGCTGTGTATCTTACATCACTGGGGCGTCCAACTGATATTGGCTTACAGTTGGGCAAGGCCTGCTATCCTTGTAGTGGGTAAGGGTAGAGGGGGAATGTTTTTATTTCTTCTGTTTCTTCACTTTCATTCCTGTTCCTCTTTCTTCCCTGTCCCTCTCTTTCATCTCCTCTACTCTCTCTTCTATCTCTTTTCTCCCTTTCTCTGGGAGACGACACAAAATGACCCTCAAGGGTTGACATGTCGTTAAACCCCAACACAATCTGATCCATTTCCTGTGACAAATGTAGTTAAGCAAGGCTGTGTACTAGCTTCAACACTGTTCAGCATGATATTTTCTGCCATGCTTACCTATTAGGTATCGCTTTGATTGAAAACTTTTCAACCTAAGAATGCTGCCAGCTAAACCTAAGGTGCAGACAGAGGTGCTAGACGAGTTCCTCTTTGCTGATGACATGGCAAAGGGTGCTCCAACAGAAGAGAAAATGCAAAAAAGGTGTGGATCAAGTATCTGATTCATGTGACAGCTATGATCTCACAATCAGCATAAAAAAAACTGAGGTAGTATATCAGTCATCACCTGGAAAGCCTTACAAGGAGCCTACCATCACAGTGAAAGGTCAACGACTGCAAGTGGTAGACAAGTTCACCTACCTTGGAAGCACATTGTCTAGAGTTATGCACATTGATGATGAAGTCAATACTAGAATTGCCAAAGCTAGTGCAGCATTTGGCCGGTTACGTGGAAGTATTTGGGACCGAAGTGGAATCAGACTTGACACAAAGCTGAAAGTATATAGATCGGTAGTGCTGCCAACACTATTATACACATACGAAACTTGGACAGTTTACCAACGGCATGCCAAAAGACTGAACCACTTCCATACAAGCTGTCTTAGAAAACTTCTAAAGATCAAGTGGCAAGACAGGATTCCAGACATAGAATTCCTGAAAAGGACAGGGCTGGATAGTATACATACTCTTCTGAAATTGGCACAGTTAAGATGGACAGGCCATGTTACCAGAATGCATGATGAACGTTTGCCAAAGAAAATCCTCTATGGAGAACTTCAGTAACAGAAAAATGGACCCCTCATCCAAGCGTCCGTGAAGGATGAGGGACATTATTGGAGTGAAGCCGGAGGCTTGAGCACATACATTCAGCAATTTCGTCCACCGTGACAGACCGAACGCTTTTTTAAAAAATTAAATCTTGTATAGACGACCTATTATCACGTGACTATTGATCTTCGCCTTTCCCATAAATCCGTGCGATCTATAACAACACGTCATTATTTTTTTAAAAAAAAATGTGTTTTGTTGCATTTAGAATCCTATATGGGAGGGAAAATTCGATAATATATATCAACCATTTAAAAAAAGGGCGGGAAATGTATGTGCCCAAGCCTCGGCTTCACTCCAATAATGTCCCTCATCCTTCACGGACGCTTGGATGAGGGGTCCATTATTTTTCGTAAAGCCGGAGGCTCTCTCACATACATTCAGCAACTTTAAAAAAAGGAAACAAAACACTTAAAAGAAGACGTTTAAAGGATGAAAGAAACATTCTTCAGAAAACTTTTTATCTTTTCAAATAAATATTCCTCATTTACAACTTCAAATCAAACTTCAAAATCTATGATAATACAGCATTTGAAAAATTCAAATTAGTAGGCTCAACTTCTCTCAAATAGAATTTCTGAAAATTCTTAGCAGACATCCAATCTGCAGTCTTCAAGATAGTTTCTAGAGAACAGCCTTTAGCAAAGGCTGCTGAAACTGCTGCTGAACGGAATGAATGAGCCATAAACTGACTTACGTCAATCCCTGAGTTTTTTAACACTTCCTTCAACCAACGAGCAACAGTACTAGATGTCACTGGTTTAAACGAACAGTATGATATAAGTAACTGTTGAGAATCACGCAATGATTTTGTTCTATCCACATAATATAACAAAATGTGCATAACACACATCTTTTCATCCTCATAATGAGGCAAGGAGAGAATATAGCTGTTTTTACCTGGTTTTGATGTTTTTAATAGGTTATTAAATCTAAACTGTATTTTACTGTTGAGGACAGTCATACAATCTAGATTCAAAGGAATAATTGTCTGGGCTCTTGGAGCTGATGCTAATGCAATCAATGCTGTAGGTTTAAGGGTCAACAATTTTAATGAAAGTTTGTCTAATGGAAAAAGAGATTTAAGATAACTCAACATCACAGACACATCCCAAATGAAATTAGTATATCTAGGTTTAGGCAACAGTTTATTGAACAACCCTTTCATAAACCTTACAATAACACATGCATTATCACACCATGTGTTATTAGAAAGTTTAAGAGTCTGCAGTAACATTGATTTGTGAGTATTGACCACAGAATATGATTTACCCTTGCAGACAAGATAATTCAAATAACAAATCACTGTTGCCTCTCAAATATAAGAGGATTTGTCTTTCTAAAAATATTCCAAAAATACCACTTTTTCCAGGCCAAACCGTATTGTTTCTGGGTTCATCGTTGCCAGGATGAGAGGATGATATCAACAGCTGATGCTGGAACTCCTTGCATCTGCATTCTCTGCCTGATAGCAATACTGCGACCATCGTAAGTTTCTTTCTTGCCAGAGGATGTGCCTGTCCGCTGTGGGGTAGTCTTAACAGATCTACATCTTCCTCTTCCTTTTGGGGTCTGGGAAGGGCTGCGGTTTGTGATTGTGGCACTCCCTGGACTTTTTTCTTACCTTTTTTTTTCTACATGACGTGGCAGTCTAACAGAAAAAGAGATCATATTTGACATAAGCAAAGGAAACCATGACTGTGATATCCACAATGGTGCAATTAAAATTGCTTGTTCTACATTATCTTCCACCAATTTATTTATTACTCTAGGTATTAAATTAAAAGGTGGAAAAATATATGGACAATAATATGTCCAAGAAAATGAAAAGGCGTTGACCTTGAAACTTCCTTGTTCTGGATACCATGTAACAAACTTATCCAGTTGTCTATTTAAACATGATGAAAAAAGATCCACATCTGGAAGAAAAAACTGTTTACATATACGGTCAAAAATCTCTCTTTTGAGCATCCATTCTGTCGAATCTGGAAAATTTCTCGAGAGGAAATCTGCGGTAATGTTCTGAGAACTACAAATGTGAGAGGCAGAGATAAAAATATTTCTATCAATTCACCACTGCCAAATATTACCAGCCAGTTTATCCATCTCCAAGGAATGAATTCCACCAAAATTCTGAATATATGAAATAGCACAAGTATTATCAGACTGAAACTGAATATGCACATCAGATAATGACACACACAGCGACTGAAGAGCATTAAAAAAAGCTAATAACTCTAAATAGTTGATGGAATGTTGAATTTCCTCCCTATTCCACCTTCCATTGGTGAAATTACCCGAATTCATATCATATGCACCCCAACCTGAAAGAGAAGAGTCTGTTCTACAAATCAAATCTACACTTTTTGGTCGTATACGCTTACCATTCTTTCTGTGAACATTCTCAATCCACCATGACAATTCTTTCCTGCTTTCTACAGACAAAATCATTTTATTATCAAACTTATCCTCACCTCCTGGTAGTTCCAAACCCTTTAGTTTATCTCTCTCCAAACATCTATAATGTAATGGTGCCTCTAGAATCGCGGAAAAGGCATTTATGATTAAGCCAATACAAGATGCCAGATTTCTAACAATAAAAACCTCCTTCTGCAACAAAAACTTTGCTAGGTTAAAGATTTTAAACACTTTGTCATCTGTCAAATAGACTAGAAATTTGACTGAATCAATCAAAAATCCAAAGAAAACATTCCTTTGAGACGGCAGTAGCACAGACTTCTCAGTGTTAATGGAAAACCCAAAGACTCCAATGTATCTTTAATAGTCAAAGCATTTTTAGCACAAATTTCTCTATCTTTGTTCATATTAATAGAATCGTCTATATAATATTAACATATGCCCATCAATCTAAACCAGACAAAAATAGGCCTAAGCAGCTTTGTAAACAGTCTAGGTGCTGGGGAAATTCCAAAAGGGACACAAAGTGATACAACTGTCCATTCCAAATGAATTTAAGAAATTTTCTGAAAAATGGATGAACACTAACAGAAAAGTATGCATTTTTCATGTCAATACTTGTAAAGTAGTCTTCTTCTTGAATAAGATCCAAAACAGTTGTAAAATTTTCCTGTTTGAAATGTTCAAAATGAATTTGATTCAAATACTTTCAAATTCTACACACTTCTTTTCTTCTTCAGAAAATGTTATTTCTTGTGGAATCTTAAACTGTACAGGTTTATAGTCAAACTCAATACAATATCCACGAACAGTTTGTAATGTCCATGGGTCTTCAGTAAATGTTTTCCAAACATCATAACAATATTGAAGTTTACCAACCGAACTCACCCTGTGACTTACCTCTAAGCCGTCTCGTTTGGGGGACTGGTAACAGTAGCAGACGGCGTCTGCTTTTTACCTCTACCGTATCGCTGACGTGGATACCCTCTATTATACATGCCATACATGCCATAGTCACCCCGATAATTCCACCATAACCAGACAGCATATTTTGCGGGTAAGGTTGATATCTATAGTTGTACCTTATACCACGACTAGCAGCACCTCTAACAAAAAAACCCTTGGTCGAAATGGACGAAAACCACTACCATAGCTATTTCCACCATAATTCTCCTTACCAACATTAACTGTAGTGTCCAGGTTTTTAACCGACTTGGCTAAGTCATCCCCAAATAACTGGGTAGAAATAGGCGTTGCAATATCACACAACTTCTTTTTAAGATTTGGTCTAATCATATAACGTCTTTTGACAGATAGTTGAAATTGTACCTGACCCAGCAAGGTGATTATATCAGAAAAAAAGTGTCTTAGCCTGCTGATTGTCCACTACATGCGGTTTTACTAATTTAAACAACTCAATAATTGGAACTTCACCCGTAGCTACTAAATTTTGAATTTCAGCAAAACTTTTGTCGTAACTTGACGATATGTCTTTGGCTTGGCCCGCCGTGGTTCAGCTATTGGTTTTCATTTACTCTGGCATACAGTAGAATTAGCCATGAGTACTCGTCTTTGTTTATTATAGTGATTAATTTGATTTTTATGTTTTCGCTTTGATGCATTGACTGAGTTGGGAGCCTTTATGCGAACCGAATTTTTTATGTATTTATGTATTAAGAGTAGCATCGGGACCCAGGGTGAAGTTAGCTAGCTGTAAAAGTGCTTTAAACACCCCGGTGGTTTGCTCTACCGACCGTTCTAAGGCGGTGGTCCCGGTGTTAGTCTTACTCCTTGTTGCTTTGTGGGTTATTCTACGAGGCGATTTGTTGTATGTCTTTCCGTGTGTCATTTTGTTCTTGTGTTTTTCAGTCCTTTTAGTATTGCGATTACCTCGCTTGGGGAAGAGAGAGCTAATCTTAGTGCTTTTCGTACGTTTGTTCGGTTTTTGCTTGTTTAGATTTGTCGGTTTCCTCTTCCTCTTGGGGTCTGGGAAGGGCTGCGGTTTGTGATTGTGGCACTCCCTGGACTTTTCTCTTACTTTTTATGAACGTTTAGGCATCAACTTTTTTCACTTCTGATGTATATAATAATCACAATTTATGGTCGTGTCAAAAAGTCTGTGATGCCCTTGTTTATCTTTTGGATAATATTTTTATTAGATTTGGAACTAAACTTTATAGACAAACTATTGGTATTCAGATGGGAACTAATTGTGCTCCTCTTGTTGCAGATTTGTTCCTTTTTTTGTTATGAGAGAGATTTCATGAAGTCTCTCTCACGTGAAAATCAGGCTGACATTAATGAGGCTTTCAATTCAACTTCAAGATACCTTGACAATTTATTAAATATTGACAATATTTACTTTGATCAAATGGTGAACCAGATATACCCTATAGAACTCCAATTAAATAAAGCAAATTCTTCCGATACCGAGGCATCTTTTTTGGATTTGAATCTATGTATATCTAATGGTACGGTTTCCACCAAACTTTATGAAAACGGGACGATTTTGATTTTGATATAGTCAATTTCCCTTTTCTGGATGGCGATGTCCCTTGGCATACCTCATATGGGGTATACATATCTCAACTTATAAGATTCGCCAGAGCTTCTTCAAATCTTTATGACTTTAACTACCGTAATAAAACCCTTACTGCCAAACTTCTTAGGCAGGGCTATCGTTATTTTAAACTTCGTAAGGCGTTTTTGAAATTTTATCGCGACACAGTGCCTTGTTAGAAAAATATAGCGTCAGTCTGAAAACACTTCTGCAACAAGGTATGTCGGAACCCGAATTTTACGGTGACTTAGTGTACAGATTTAGAAAAATTGTAGGAAAATCTAACTTTTCGGAGCAATTCAGAAAACTTATTAACCGTTATAAAAGAATTGGCTATAGCCTGGATATTATGCGGCAGACTGCATGCCTAGTTGTCAACCCAATCATTGTTGATGGCTATGCTTCACTCTTTAATTGCACGACGGAGGTTCGGGTCTCAGACTCAATGACGGCCTCTTCGTAAAACTTTAACCAGTGGGTTGGGGCTTGACGATATGTCTTTGGCTTGGCCCGTCGTGGTTCAACTATTGGTTTTCATTTACTCTGGCATACAGTAGAATTAGCCATGAGTAACTCGTCTTTGTTTATTATAGTGATTAATTTGATTTTTATGTTTTCGCTTTGATGCATTGACTGAGTTGAGAGCCTTTATGCGAACCGAATTTTTATATATTTCTGTATTAAGAGTAGCATCGGGACCCAGGGTGAAGTTAGCTAGCTGTAAAAGTGCTTTAAACCCCCCGGTGGTTTGCTCTACCGACCGTTCTAAGGCGGTGGTCCCGGTGTTAGTCTTACTCTTTGTTGCTTTGTGGTTTATTCTACGAGGCGATTTGTTGTATGTCTTTCCGTGTGTCATTTTGTTCTTGTGTTTTTCAGTCCTTTTAGTATTGCGATTACCTCGCTTGGGGAAGAGAGAGCTAATCTTAGTGCTTTTCGTACGTTTGTTCGGTTTGTGCTTGTTTAGATTTGTCGGTTTCCTCTTCCTCTTGGGGTCTGGGAAGGGCTGCGGTTTGTGATTGTGGCACTCCCTGGACTTTTCTCTTACCTATTTTCCATATTTCAATATTAACCATTGGACTGGTAAGTTTATCACAGTTGCTTGGAATTCTGTACTTATTGACAATATTGTCTGTAGCACATTGCGATGTACACGCTGTATTTATTAGCGTCGCTAAAGATTGTGATATAGCTGGCCCCTTTTCTGGTCCTTTTAATTTGGGTAAGTCCCAAAACTCATTCTCATTTTCAACAACCTCAGTGTCCGAAGTACCTTCGAACATGGTGTTAATTAAATTCTGAGATAATTCAGCTGGTTGTAATGGGGGTCTTTTTGGAGGTTTATTAATGCTTTGAACTGGAGCTGAAGCCTGTTCCCCTGCAGTTGCAGACTCATCAGTCAATTCAACAGTCAAACCAGGTTTATGCTCTACTGACCGTTCTAAGGCAGTGGTCCCGGTATTAGTCTTACTCTTTGTTGCTTTGTGGTTTTTTCTACAAGGTGATTTGTTGTATGTCGTTCCGTGTGTCATTTTGTTCTTGTGTTTTTCAGTCCTTTTAGTATTGTGATTACCTCGCTTGGGGAAGAGAGAGCTAATCTTAGTGCTTTTCGTACGTTTGTTCGGTTTGTGCTTGTTTAGATTTGTCGGTTTCCTCTTCCTCTTGGGGTCGGGGAATGGCTGCGGTTTGTGATTGTGGCACTCCTTGGACTTTTCTCTTACCTTTTTTTTTATCATTCCATGAACAGCCAAAAAGATTCTGTAAATTTTCCTCCTCGTCATAATTATAAAATTGTTCAAAGCCTAATAACTCCCTCAGTTTCATGATATCTTCATCAGAAAGGTTATCAACCATTTCTTGAAAACTATGAGAGGTTTTTTCTTGACTTGTCGACGCCGACGAAGTCGAAATTTTTGGGGGGGTTTTTTAGACCTTTTCGCCATTGCCGACGACTTAGGATTTAAAGGTTGTTTTCCTTTTTCTTCTTTTTAATGGCAGAATTAGTCTGAAAAGTGCCTGTAACAGACTCTCCCAAAAGAACATCTTTGGGGCTGAACCCAGAAAAGTCCGAATCATTGCCCACTAAGCTGAGGACCTCGTCCTCATTTTCCGCCATTATGCAAGATAAAATCACAAATAAACACTCAGAATGAAAGGAGCATTGTTCGAAGACTAAATAAATGTCAGAACTTGTCAAATATTTAAAATTTAACTTATTTGCATCGGAGATTTCAGACCTTTTCGCTGTCTCGCTGAATGAAAATATGACATGTTGTTGTAGATCGCACGGATTTATGGGAAAGGCGAAGGTCAATAGTCACGTGATAATAGGTCGTCTATACAAGATTTAATTTTTTAAAAAAGCGTTCGGTCTGTCACGGTGGATGAAATTGCTGAATGTATGTGAGAGAGCCTCCGGCTTTACGAAAAATAATGTCCACAGGGCCGGGGTGGGCAAAAACAATTTTTCGAAAAGTTTTCGAAAATGAAGAAAATCATCATAATTTGACATCAGGACAACTAAAATACAAAAGTTCACTCATTTGGATGAAATCTGTGCACAAGTGTGAAATGAGCGAAAAATGTCCACAGGGTCAGGGTGGAGGAAAACTTCAATTTTTTCATTTTTTCGAAAAGTTTTTGAAAATATAGAAAATCATCACAATTAGACATCAGGACAACTAAAATACAAAAATTCACTCATTTGGATGAAATCTGTGCACAAGTGTGAAATGAGGGAAAGAGGTCCACAGGGCCGGGTGGGTGAAACCTTCAATTTTTTTCAATTTTTCGAAAAGTTCTTGAAAATGAAGAAAATCATCATAATTTGACATCAGGACAACTAAAATACAAAAATTCACTCATTTGGATGAAATCTGCGCACATATGTGAAATGAGCGAAAAAGGTCCACAGGGCCGGTGTGGGCTACAATTTTTTTGATTTTTCGAAAAGTTTTCAAAAATGTAGAAAATCATCATAATTTGACATCAGGACAAGTAAAATACAAAAATTCACTCGTTTGGATGAAATCTATGCACAAGGGTGAAATGAGCGGAAAAGGTCCAGAGGGCTGGGGTGGTCGAAAACTTCAATTTTTTCGATTTTTCGAAAAGTTTTCGAAAATGAGGAAAATCATCATAATTTGACATCAGGACAACTAAAATACAAAAATTCGCTATGTTGGATGAAATCTGTGCACAAGTGTGAAATCAGTGAAAAAGCTCCACAGGGCCGGGGTAGGCAAAACTTCAATTTTCGCGATTTTTTGGAAAGGATTTTAAAAATGAAGAAAATCATCATAATTTGACATCAGGACAACTAAAATGCAAAAATTCACTCATTTGGATGAAATCTGTGCACAAGTGTGAAATGAGCGAAAAAGGTCCAGAGGTCCAGGGTGGGCGAAAACTTCAATTTTTTTGGATTTTTCGAAAAGTTTTCGAAAATGAAGAAAATCATCATAATTTGACATCAGGACAAGTAAAATACAATAATTCACTCATTTGGATGAAATCAGTGCTGTGAAATGAGCGAAAAAGGTCCACAGGGCCGGAGTGGGCGAAAACTTGAAATTTTTCGATTTTTCAAAAATGAAGAAAATCATCATAATTTGACATCAGGACAACTAAAATGCAAAGATTCACTCATTTGGATGAAATCTGTGCAGAAGTGTGAAATGAGCGAAAAATGTCCACAGAGCCGGGGTGGACAAAAACTTCAATTTTTTCGAAAAGTTTTCGAAAATGAAGTAAATCATCATAATCTGACATCTGGACAAGTAAAATACAAAAATTCACTCGTTTGGATGAAATCTATGCACAAGGGTGAAATGAGCGAAAAAGGTCCAGAGGGCTGGGGTGGTCGAAAACTTGAATTTTTTCGATTTTTTGAAAAGAGAGAGCTAATCTTAGTGCTTTTCGTACATTTGTTCGATTTATGCTTGTTTGGATTTGTCGGTTTCCTCTTCCTCTTGGGGTCTGGCTTGGACCCAATATATAGTATTATTAGGTCCGAGGGTCTGGGAAGGGCTGCGGTTTGTGATTGTGGCACTCCCTGGACTTTTCTCTTACCTTTTTTTAAATACATAAATTCATTCATTTGGATGAACTCTGTGCACAAGTGTGAAATGAGCAAAAAAGGTTGACAGGGACGGGGTGGGCGAAAACTTCAATTTTTTTTATTTTTCGAAAAGTTTTCGAAAATGAAGGAAATCATCATAATTTAATATCAGGACAAGTAAAATAAAAAAAATTCACAATAACCAGTTTTCTTTCTAATTTTCTGCGATTCTTTAATTTTTTCTAATCATTCTTTGTACGTGCAAAGCAAAGCGGGCCCAAAGGGCCCGCATGCGAAGCACGCCTATAGATAACACGTAACATTTAAATAAATTCATTCAAATGTAGTTATATACCTAAGACACTTAAAAACTTCGGACAACATGGCACCTTCCTATAAACAATGATTGTCAAATCTGAGCTCTGACCAACGCTCAATTAAGCCGGAACACATTTTTGCTCACAAGTCTCTTCACGAAATATCGAGAGAGGATTAAAATGTTTACTTCGCATTTAAATTAATCCAAATATTTTTCATAGTTCAAATTCCAAATTCAGATGCCAAACGAAATGAGAGCTAACCGAATTTACAACCTGCTGGAAAAAAAAGATAAAATGTGCACGAGACTAGTTGGCATTTGTCATTACTTCGGAAATTCCACGACGTAGCTTTTGTTGTCTGCTAAATGTTCCCGGGGGTTTTCCTGTCGCTGTTACCGCGTTTGTTTAAACAGTGTTCTCAGGTTTAAAAAAAAAGAATGAGTGCAATTACATATAGATATGAATAAGGATCTGAATGTTATGTTATTAAATATATGCTGATGTTTTTCCTTGGAGAAACCCTTAATAAACGCTCTTCGCTTGGTGTAAAATTTGTTTTGAATAGTAGTAATAATTGTGCGGAGTGACGTCACAAGCGTGGTGCCTGTGGGGATAAAACGTTGGAATTGCAATCCGAGCGACGCGAGTTCAAAACCCAGCAGGGGCATTATTTTTTTTTTATTTATATTATTTTTTATTTATATTATTTTTTTATATATATAATTATTACTTTTATAAAGACTTTCTGTTTCAGTTTATTTCATAAAACATATTTTATTTTGCCTTAATGGAAAAAAAAAGAGAAATACCCTCTCTGCAGAAACATTTTTTTTTCTCCACCAGTTTAAATTATTTCAGGATATTATTGAGGCCCTCCTTGGGATTATGGAGAACAGGGTATTTTTTTTTTGAGGGGGGTGGGGGGTGGGGGGTGGGGGGTTGGGTGTGTGTGTGTGTGTGTGGGGGGGGGGGTTACAGCCCTTTCAAGAATATTTTGCTTATATCGAGCCAATCGTTCATCAAAGATGGGCGAAATCTGGAGAACCCGAGAAAAAAAAAATAAATAAACACCTGACCATCTGTAAGCAGAACATTGCTTTAACACATGTGACCTCAGCGAGGCTTGAACAACAGAGCTGAGAAACCTAATGGATTACAGGCAACTCTCCTATCCACTAGGCTACAGGGGCCCGCAAGGGGATCAGGGGAATAATATAATTTATTTCAGGGGAACAGAGGCACACAAGTCTAAAAATGAAGGTAATATGGGAACAATTGTAATTTTGGGGAACAGGGAACATAGAAAATTAACAAGATTTTGATTTTGGGGAAACAAGGAAAAAGGCTGAACTATTTCAGGAGAACAAGGGAACAGGTACCCGCACCCTCCCCCCCCCCACCCCAGGAGGGCCTCATTATTCCATTATACACTGCACATTTCTATGTTCTAGTTCAAAGAGTGGGAGCAGGGTGACGTGCATACTCCTGTGATTAGTTAGCCAAGTATCCCATTCCAAAGAAACTTGCTGTGCCTCTTTGGTTGACAGCAACTGCCTTGCCCTGTCTTACATACCTTTAGTCAAGAAGTCGAGAAGAAAAAGGATTGTAACATTAATGCCTACCTAGTTTTCTGTGTTTTTATTCATTAGATTAACATGCCTCTGCCAAGCAGGCATAAGACGTTAGTACAAACTTGTCTAAATGGTCTGAATCTCAGAAAAAGGATTTTAAAAGACCAAACGACATAGTTTTTAATGTTTCAATGGAATTGCTTATAATGATAAAGCTTTTTGCCGAAAACCGCATTAAAAGTCATATTTACCTTTTTACGTCATGGAGTGTAGGATATTTGAAATTTTACTACCAGGGATATGGTATATTTGAAACCCAGGTTGGTACTTTTTTGGTTATTTAAAAAATTGCACAAAATCTTGGACCAAATATACACTGGACTAGCAACTGTTGTATAGGTATTGTGTTTATACGAAATATGTTGTCCTGGCTGAATTTTCTTTCTTTCTCTCTTTTTTTCTTTCTCTACATACTGCCATACGCCCTCTCGAACATTCCAGGCAGGTGTACTTTGTACACTCCGGGTTGCAGGATGAAGGCCTACAAGTAACCATTTCGAATTACCGTAGGGTTCTTTAACCTGCACAGGGTGTGACTTTAGTGTGGTTGCTTTGCACGCATCTAGGCAGTGCCTAATTTCATAAACACCTAATTTCATATTATTTCAAGCTTTATTTTTCTCTAAACAGTGTTTTTCACTAATATTTCGCCCATCAGTATATAAAAATGGCTATAATTCTCTAAACTTTTTTTGCTTTTTTTTTTTTTTTTTACCCCATCTACACCCAGATCAAACCCGTTCTTTTTCGACGTTTAGGTACCCCGTTTTGAACACCACAATCAAGTGCGCATATATAATCTCGTTCAATTCTCCCGAAGTCGGGGTTTTGCAGTGTATACGTTTTCGTGGGTAGTAGCCAGAAAACAAAAATGGGTGAAAAACTAAGCACGTTTGGAAATTACCCCAAGGAGTACAACCCCAGAGTGCATGGGCCGTATGATCCTGGCAGATTCTATGGAAAAAGTAAAGTATTTTCAAGATAAAAAAAACTTTACTTAATTTGAAATCCTTAAAAAAATTAGGAGTATCATTCAAGGTCATATCTGAATTTAGTTATTGGTTTTCGTGGTCGAAAAACATTCCGGGCTTGTGTGTGTGTCTGACTTGTGAGCCCTTGCAGCTTATCATCGGTAATGGTCAACTCTCTTACAAATATGTGATAATTTATTATGACCATGAGGGAGATTTGCTTCTCAGATGAGGGAGATTTGGGCACAGGCGCTTAAAGTTTGGTCCATAGAACATACTTAAAATGTCCATGTATATATACATATATATAAATTTTGAAGCTATTTCAAAGAAATTGCCAGGTGTGCAAGCGTCGTTTCGGAGCCATTGCGCCTCTGACTTCCGCAACACCGCAGCGAATGTTGCACGGCAATGTCAAAATGTTCGACGTTGATTTATAAAAATGGCAGATGAAAAGTTTGAGCTAGCAATAAAGCGGGGCTTGGAGGGGCATACCTTGTTTATTTCTGGGCAATGTAGAACCGGAAAGACATTCTTATTACAGAAATGCCAAGATATAAACTTTTAAAATCGCGATTTTCAGTGTTCTAACTGTTATGTTGAATTTTAATTTGTGTACATTGCCCAAAGTATCGTGCAATTTATCCGGCTATGACAGTTAAAAGAGCCAAAGACAATTTTGCTCGAGATTGGTTACAGATACTTGGGGTCAGTAGAGCAAGGGTTAGTTGAGCAAGGGTCAGTAGAGCAGTGCCAATCATATACTTGGCAGCGCTGAAACAGAGGGTCATTCAGCACGCACAGCCATACTATGCCATATAAAGAAAGTTACCCCCAAACACTGCCCCGCCCCCCACCTGCACCTGGCCCCGTCCTCCCCCCCCCCCCCCCCCCCCCCCCCCAACCAACCTTATATTTTTCGGATCTTTAAAACTGCAATCACTATGTCTCCATCATTATGATAACCCTATAATAATTCATAAATCCAAATCCTAATCAGTGTGATTAATAAAAGTGTGTTTACAGACCCAAATGTGTTGTCTATGGACTTGTTCTCAGCTGACATTGTCTTACCACTACACCGATCAGGTAATGAAGACGTCACATATCAGTAATTGCAAGACGTCACAGGTCAATAATAACTGCCTTTAATTACCTCAAGAAATGACCATTATAAAGACAGTTATCCACTTAAGTTAAAGTCGGGTATAGAATTTGTACTTATTTTTTTTCTTTTTTTTTAGCTCACCAGAGCCGAGCTCCTGGGGCAGCTTAGGCCTAGAGGATAAGCAGTTGTCCTTCTACAGCAATCTTCTATCTGCCATATGATTTCAGGCCTTCTGCCTTTTTTTTATTGGTTGCCACGGAATACAAAACGAAAAAAAAATAAAAAAAATAAAAAAAATAAAAGAAAAATAATAAAATAAACAAATAAAAGTAATCTTCTCAGAAACCATAATTATACTATAGAGGGCGGAAACTAATCGGCTAATATAAACCATATTAGCCGATTCAGGTTTTGTGTTTTTTTTGTTGTTGTTTTTTTTTTTTGTGTTTTATTTTTTCAGCTCACCAGAGCCGAGCTCGGGGGGATTTATAGGATAGGCAGTCGTCGTCTGGCGTCAACACTTTCAAATGACATCTCCTCTGAAACCAGTGGACTGATTGGATCCAAATTTCATCTTTAGCGTCCTTGGGCTGGGGGATTTATAGTTTATGTTTTTTTGTTGTGTTTTTTGTGTTTTTTTTTTTTTTAGCTCACCAGAGCTGAAAGCTCCCGGGGTGGTGGGGGGGGGGGGGGGCCTTATAGGATACGCAGTTTTCCGTCGCTGTCTGTCGTATGTCACCTGTTGTTTGGCATCACTACTTTCAAATGACATACAGTGTATCCTCCGAAGCCACTGGGCCGATTCGGCCCAAATTCCATCTGCAATATCTTTGGTCTGAGGGATTAAAAATTTGTATTTTTTTTTTTTTATTAAAATCGGTTCCCATAGACTGATAATGGGGTAAATTGAGAAATGGTATTTACTGCCAAAAAAAAAAAAAAAAAAAGGTAACAGAAAAGTCCAGGAAATGAGAAATCACAAACCGCAGCCCCTCCCAGATACCAAGAGGATGAGGAGACAGACAAAACCGGACAAGCGCAAATCGAACAAACGTAAGAAAAGAACCAAGATTAGCTCTCTTTTCCCTATGCGAGGTAATCGCAAAGCTAAAATGACAGAAAAAAAAACACAAGAACAAAATAACACAAGGAAAGACATAAAACAAATTGCCTCGTAGAATAAAACACGAAGGAACAAAGAGAAATACTATCACCGGGACCACTGCCTAAGGACAGTCAGTAGAATAAACCAGCGGGTGGTGGGGGTTTTAAAGCATTTTTACAGCTAGGCAACTTCAACCTGGGTCCCGATGCAACTCTTAATATAGAAATATATAAAAATTCGATTCGCATAAAGGCTCCTAACTCAGTCAATGCATCAAAGCGAAAACATAAAAATCAAATTCGTCACTATGATAACAGAGATGAGTACTCAAGGCTAAATCTACTGTGTGACAGAGTAAATGAAAACTCATAAATGTGACTGAACCACGCCAAGCCATTGCAGACATTTTGACAAAACTTTTATGGAAATGTCTCTTGAGTAATCTTCTGTCAGCCATATACGGTGCATATTCTTTCGCCAGGTATTAACAACTGTCCATCTTGAATCAGCGGAAGGGAGAGAATTACCGTAGAAAAAATTCATTATCAATCTCCATGAAATAATGGTGCCGACCCCGGCAGGTATCGAATCCGCGTCCTCCAGATCACCTGAGGTACCAAGGCCAGCAATAAATAAAAGTATTCGTTTGTTTGATATATTGTCTTATGAAAGAATACATTATACCCCATTTAATTTATCTCAGATAAACAGTGTTGGTGCCCATGAGAACCGCCTCGACGAGGTGGCATTCTGGTGGGTACCCGCAGTATGTGTTTTCGTGCAGAGTAGGGGCGGGGTTGTCCACGGGTTGTGAACGATGTTTTCTTTCATGGGTTCCTCTGTTGGTGCTATCATTTGTATGATTTCGTGATTTTGATGTTCATGTTAGCCATTACTATTCATAATGAACACATTAGTGCAAATAAAATTATTGTCTGTCTATTGCCTTAATACAATTTTTGGTTACTAACATACATGATGATAGATACATTTATGTATTGATGAAATTATGCATATATTAAAGATCATGGTTTATACGGTAGGTCACAAGAACCGTAAAAATGATCTTTAGCGATAACAATTTATTTTACCATCATTCTTTGTTTTCTCTTCAGAAACCGTTCCCAAAAAAAAAACAAAAAAAAACTACAAAAACAAAAACAACATGAAAAGCAACAAATTCATTTCATGGGAACAGGAAACACAAGTCTAAAAATGAAGGGATCAGGGGAACAAATGTATTTTTGGGGAGCAGGGAACATAGATAAGTAAGATTTTGATTTTGGGGAACAAGGGAAAATGCTTAAATATTTCAGGGGAACAAAGGAACAGGTACCCGATCTGGGAGGATCTCAGCAATAAATCAACGCTAAGTGCTACGTCACAGTTCATGACCCCTTTCGTCACCTGTCTGTCCAATGATTTTTTAAACGTCATGAGCGCGTCATAACCGGTGCGCTAGTAAATAAAACCATTGGAAACATTAACTGGTTTCCTGTGTTCTATAGAATAGTATATGCGAAGTATTGAGCTATAGGGTGAGGGAACCAGTCGATTGGAAACAAAGTTTTCTTGTTTTAAATATATTTTACAGAAAAATGTTTACGGACAAAATAAGGTAAGAATAGTATGAAAATAATGTGTTGTGAGCATCTAAGTATTCAAATAAATTTATTTCTTGAAATCGTTATAATTTTAAAAACAGATTTTACCCAAGAGCGACATAGACAGAATTCTAACCGATCATACCGGAAACTGGGCACGCAATGGCTGTCGTCAGTTTTTAACATTTTTTAATCGCTGTTTAATGCGTCTCGCTGATATGTCAGCAAAAGTTATCTATGCCTCAGTTGATATTTTGATATAGATTTTCACTGGACACAGTCGGTACTCGCTAAGATTCTATGATGTTAGCATTTCAAAGGTGCCGCAAAAACGCTTGCACTCCTGGCCATTTCTTACGAAATGGCTTACCGTCACTTTCGATTTTGGACATTATTAATTATTTATGGACAGAACTTCAAGCTCCTGTGATTGGGGTCTCAATGAGGGAGACTTTTTGACAATGTGTTCAGGTTGTTTTTCTTATCATTTTCATATTGTTTAGATGTACAAAAGAACTGGAACTACTTAATTTAAATGATAGGAACATACATGTACACCTTCAAGTTTTAATTTCAAAATAGCAAGTTTTAGGTTATTTACAAAGAAAGCTGTAACCATAGGTCCAGATAAGGATGGAAAATCTTGTTCGCAAACAGTGTAGATCCTAGTCAGGCATCTGATCTGGGTCTGCACTAATTGCCTATATCCCTTTAAGGGGTTTCCATGTATTTAGTAATGGGTAAACCAAGCACTGGATTGACAAGATCAAGAACGATAACGAGATGGTCGTGATTCCAATGTGAGATCGTGTGCGACCGCTAGTACTATCTGAAAATGTATAGTCTATACACGGTATGAACAAACACCGGATCGGGCTCAATTACCGGATCGGACCCTATTTTGACTATTATTTTGATTTTTTTTTTTTTTTTTTTTCTTTCTAGTTGTTATTTTTAATACTGTATTAGTTTTTTTAATTATGTATGTGATGCTATTTCATTAGCGGATTCAATACTATCACTCCGTCGCCACTTTGCCTCACTCTCAGCATCATTTACATATATCAGTCAATCACTATATTAATTTATCACTCGCAGCATCATTTCCGTATATCAGTCAATCACTAATTTTAATCCCCAGCATTAATTAGAAGAAGAAAAAATAGTTCATCATATCATTCAATTAGAAGTGATATGTGTTTTAGATGACACTTGACAGATTGATTGATAAGCTTTTTGAACTTTGTATTTGATTACTGGTAATGTGATTCTTGCTTTTACATTAAATACCAACGAAATGTAAAAAAAAAAAAAAAAAAAAAAAATAAGATAAAAATTCTGATATTTTTCATATTTCTAGAATCGGGGAACTTGTGAGAACCGCCTCAGCAAGGCAAGCCTAACAAGTACCAACAATCTATGTTTGTGAACAAAAATAAAAAAACGGTCCGGTGTTGGCCGACGGCGATACGACGTAACAATGTATCGCTGTCGGTCCGACGATGTCACGCTGTTTGGTGCTGGCTTGTCATCCGAACTTAATGCAAATGCTATAGACTCCTAACATAGCCTACATTAGCCGTTTGGCTATATATATATGGGTGGAGTTATGTTTGGTCCGTTTTTTTTTATATTGGAATGAAGGTGTGAGGTAAAAATAGTTTTGTAGGCTGTAAACCTCTTCCAACTGTGCATAAAGAATAAAATATCGAAGAAAAAATGACCATAGCACAGAAAACCGGGTCCGTTCCAGTCCGATCCGGTAATTGAGCCCGATCCGGTGTTTGTACGTACCCGTCTATACACTGTTTCTGGATTTCTTGCTAGTCTTCACTAGTACTATCTGAAAATGTATAGTCTATACACTGTTGCTAGATTTCTTGCTAGTCTTCAGTCAAATATTTAAATGCTATGTGCTTTTTGATGTTTCCTAGATATTCTGTGCTAAGAAAAAGAAAGCACTGAGTGACAAGTATTTGTTATTTAGATACTTCCGGGTTTGTTCGTCTCTAGGACACCATATTGGATCACCGGTTTCAAGGAGGTAATCAAATGTCGTCTGATCAAATTTCCCTTCAATTTTATCCTGTGCACGATGACACCCGTGATTTTTTGCGGGATTTCTTTTTTTTCTCTACTTCTTCTTTTCTTGTTTGGTCAATTGCAAACAACTCATTTACATACTTTAAATTGCAGTTCATTTACAAAAGAAATGTAAATATAAATGTTAGGAAAAAAACGGCCCTTCATGCACACAGTGTTGACTCAATAGTTGAAACGACATTATTCAAAGTTGTTTCAATGTTGATTCACCATTTAGTGTCAGCTGGGAATGTTCATGCAAAAGATTTCATTATTTGCAAAAAAAAAAATAAAAATAAAAACTAAAATAACAGTGCGAACAGTCGTCGGCGTAGATATTTCAGCAAAAACAATCATTCGGAAAAAAAAAATACATGAAAACTTCATTGAGAGCTTTAAACAAATTCTCTCCAGTCCAACTCAGCTTTGCATGTGGCTGTTACTTTGGCATCAAAATGCGGAGTGACTGCACTATTAATTATGTGAGTCAGCTTCGTCAGACAGCAAGCATACTTCTTCGAGATCTCTGAGTCGGGAAACATGCGCTGACATAGGGATGTGAAGTGGTCAGCAGCAGCGAAAGGGATGTTGTGCTCTGCAATGAATGTGGAAAAAATCACTTCTGCCTTGGTGACTTTGTCGGGTGTGGTTGCCTTGAACAGCGCAGCAATCTTTGGCATTATCTTAATGCTGCTTGCATTGCGATGTGCATCGATCCTTTGTTTTGTATGGTTATGTCGTTCCTTCCGCCTGCGGTGACACCGAAGGTTGAGTTGCAAAATGTACAAAATGCGAACCCATCCCATTATCACTTAGCTTAATGTTTGGAAATTCTGTTAACCATTCAGTCTGAAAGGTTGTCTTGTACTTCTTGGTCTTATTCTTAGGGGTTGATGGTGATCTTTTGCAGCTTCTTCTTCGGACTGAGAATGATGTACGGATAGAAAGTGAAGGCATTTAACAGATAGCTGATGGCAAAATCGCTGCGTGTTATGATAGCCGGCTGCCGTGTATAATGTCACCTGTTCACGGTTGTGTATTATATTCTCTTGCTTATCGGTTAATCACCCTCGGCAGCGAAATTATCGAAGTCTGTTACTGCTTACCATAAATACTTGCAAAATTGCAAAATGGTCACTCGTGAAATAATTGGGATAGGAAAACTGCAATTGTGGGAGATTCTGTCTCCCGGACAGGAGCACGGGATATGGGCTTCAAATGCGGGAGCCTCCCGCGTGATCTGAGAGGTATCACATGTATGCTTTTACACTAGTCAGCTCGTATCTTAGTCATGGTCGGGTATGAAATCCACAGACCGAAACCCGTGACCGAGACCGAGATCAAAATTTCCATCCTCGATAGCAAGACCAATATTTTTTTTTAACTTTGTTAATTTTGGGTTTATATAATGAGGTATTATATAAATATTTTCCAAGAGAAAGGAAATTTAAATCGGATTTGTTATTTTGTTTTAAACTCTGGTTTATGCACTGGTCAGTCATTTGTATCCACTGACCCCCCATCTACGGGGATGGGTGGGGGATAGATAGCCAGGCTAATGACCGGAGTTATTACTTTTTGAGGGGTATTTGGGATTACCGAAATCCAATGTTTACTGGAATCTACCGGAATCCAAAATTTAATTTTAACTGGATGAGATTGCATGCGCCGCGTAAGGTTGTGTCATTGCGTTATATGCGCACAAAAAAAAGGTGTAGACCCGGCTCTTTCTGGAAAAAATAAGAAATACATGTTTAACTCTGTTGAATTAGCCATGGGTAAGCTTATACAACTCTATTTAATTTGTGTGGGAGAGTTTTTAGTTTGTATGCAATTCAATGCAAAAAAAAAAAAAATACAGACCCTGATCAGACGCCATATTCTGTGTCATCTGCTTAACTAGCCCAGAAAGTGGTAAAGGTTAAGTTTGGACAAATCCATTTAAATGAAGTATTTGTGGGAGAGTTTTTACAGTTGTTAGGCTACCGATTTGCATGCAGTTATATGCAAAACAAAACCAATACTATACTTTATATCTTGACATTTCATTCTTGATATTGTCTCCAGTGGAGACAACTTGCAGGAAAAATCAAAACTTTATTTATTGGAAAAATATGAAATATCTTTCGCTGTATTGCCCCCGTATTTCTATGTACCCATCACAGAGCTCAGCTACGAGGGGAAGTAACTCCACATATGAACATTATAAAACATTAATAAAATCGTTATTTATTAAAAAAAAAATCTTCCAAACTAGGGCATATTATCTGTTTATATATTATTTAACAGTGTATATGTCTAAATTTACACAAATTATGGTAAACTTGATAATATAGTTGGATTTCGGTAATTAATATTGGATTTCGGCAGCTTCCGAAATTGTAAAAAATCGTTGATAAAATCGTTATTATTAAAAAAAAATCCTTCCAAACTTGGCCATATTTAAGTTTATATATTATTTGTCAGTTAATATGTCTAAATTTACACAAATCATGGTAAACTTGATAATATAGTTGGATTTCGGTAATTAATATTGGATTCCGGTAGATTCCGCTAAATGTTGGATTTTGGTATTCCCAAATACTGCTTTTTGAATGTCCCAGCAGTGCCGTGTAAGTGCCGGGATTATGATTTTGCGCCAATATAGCGGGGACTGTAGTGGTGGAACTAGCCGAAGAAAGAGCGTGTTTTACATGTACATGTATTTTATCGGTGTCATGGCCATCTTTTATCAGAGCACTAACGACAAGATCTCACGAGAACAAGATAGCGGTTACAATAGAAAACAAAAGTGAGAAAAGTTTTACAAATATTTATACTCATCCTATCTCTTTATCTTTTTTTCGAAATTGAAATTAGATAATTAATTTAAGATGGGTTATACCACAAATTCTGATCATTTCACGCTGTAATGTGTGAAAACCTTCTGGAGATAGATGTAATACCTTTCTGTGGCTGATGTCAATCGGCAAGGTTTATATAGACAACCGCAGTCCTTTGGGCATTTCCGATAGTCACATGATATTTACCTTCGCAACAAAATCCAAGGTGAAAGCGGCGGCCATTTTATATTGCAGTCTGTTTGCGAAATTCTGCTATTATCTATTTATCATCACGTGCTATTACCAGTCTGGTGCGAGTTACTTTGTAATTGGGACGAGTTGTCTTGGGGCGAGTTGTCCTGCAACCTCTAGAAAGACCCTTGATGAGCAAGCGTTTGTAAACTACAGCAAATCCTTATAACACTTATAAACCTTAATTCCTTGTTCATTCTTGATTCTACAAATTACAGGACTTAAAGAAAATACCCTTGGGGTACTCTGTCAAGGTCAACTTTGATATAACCTTTCATCTTGGCCTTTTGATAGGTTGCACATTATAACCTTTCATCTTGGCCTTTTGATAGGTTGCACATTTTCTTGACCTAATTCACACATTCAAATAAGGGCGGTCACGCCCGTGAAGTGACTAGAAATTATGAAATGAAAATCCATAAGCATCCATCTCCAACACGTTTATAAAAAAATATAACAATATAGTGAATGCATATACGGAAAATAAATCTGTTTCTCCAATGAAAATAATATCATATGAGGTCTTGTAAGCATCTCACATATCAAAGCTGCAGGGACTGACACTTGCCAAAAATATGTTTCTGCAAAATACATTAATTTTTAGTGGAGACTTAAAATCGTAGTGAGCAGCAAACTTTGATAAAATTGATTGTTTGGAATTGTACTTTCAGCAAATTATGGCAGTCTACAGCATATTGGCTGAAATGTTGCCATAACTTTTCAAGGGACTTTAGCAATCACTCCATGCTCATGATGTCTAGTTATAAAAGTATGAAAATCAATTTCAGTACCAGTATTTGCAATTGATTATCTTCATTTATGCTTAGACTTGAGTTTTATATAAATTTATGGCCTTTGCATATGACCTGCAATGTAATAGGATTGGAAATAACCATAAAATAAACAAGAAAAAAAAATTAAATGTTCTATTTGATTTTTATTATTATTTTTGTCTGATTACATGTATCTGTATATAATATAGTTAATAAATTTTGATAACTGTTTAAGGTTGAGCACTGTTCTCTTGAAAAAATAGTTCATTAAGATGGAAAACGTGACCTTATTATTGAATAAATGATGGTTGCCATGCAATGTTTTCACCTCCAAAATGCAATGTTTTCACCTCCAAAATGGCAGGTACATGTATTTGGTTGCTACAGATTGTTACATCATGCCCATGTTGTCTGTCGATAAGCAGATTTTTTAATATGTCTGGCATAATCATATTGTGTCTTCTGTCTAAATGTAGGATCCCCCTGTAAGAAAACTTATTGCAGTGGTGTTCTATTCCTCTTTCAGTCAAACTTCAGAATGATATGAATATTTTTATCCAAATAAAATTTGATGTCAAACACTGCAGGATGAAGAAGGCCTACAAGTATTGAACCATTTACATGGATTACTGAATGTTCTTTAACCTGCACAGGGGTGACCTTTCCTGCACACTGGGATTGGGGCTGGGGGGTGGGGAGTGGAGCTCCAGCTAATATCCCATCCCAAATGCATGAATTTGGAAGACTCCACATTTAAATAACACTGTTCAGTCTTCTTCAGAATAGTCAGTTATTGGAGAAATTCAAGACAGTACTGAATTAGAATGGAACATGTACAAGAGAAGTAAGCTTCAGCTATTTTGAATAGCCATAGCAAACGTCCTGCACGAAAGACTGTTGAATTCAGGGCAACATATATTTAGATAAAAAGTAGACATGCTCTATTCACCCTGGCTAAACTATTGACACCAGGCCTCAGATTTTCAGACATTTGCAGGATTTCAGACTTACAGTACTTGGCTTTTTCTTGATTTCAGGAATTTCGATTTTGGTTGTTTTTCCATGTATATGCTAATTAACCCGTAAACTGCCAATCACAACAATTGTCATCTGCTTGTGATTTTAAAAGTCATTTTTGCAAACAGTGTAGACCCAGATCAGACTGCTTCTCTAGGAGCAGTCTAATCTGGGTCCACACTGTTTCCCTGTATGCAAAAATAGATTTGAAAAGTTTGCAAGAATATTCTGCAGACAACATAAACAGACAACATTTTCAGATGCAGGTTTGCTTGGCGTTTTAAGGGTTAAAAGGACTATGTGTATTTATAGCTGCAAAAGCTGGCCCTTTACTAGGAAAAGCTTAGTCAGGATGAGGCCTGTAACATTTAAAATCTCCTTTTTCATGTCCCCCTGGGGTGGGGGAAAATAGCAGGGCTGTTATTTTTCATTTGTCCCCACAGTGCAGTGGTTTTAGCAGGGCTTTGATTTTGAGAAAGTCGTCCCATCCCCATAGGTGGGTGGAGGAGGGGGGGTGGGGGGGGAGGGGGGGCGCAGTGGATACAAATGACTGGTACATTATCATTTCAAGGGGTATGAAACCCACAGACCAAACATTCTCCGGTGTTTCTAAGATTTTTCTGTAATCTTCGGTAATCAATCAATTTCTTTGCTACATAGGTCTTTCAAATACAAAAATAAATTATATATGGCTAACTGAAGCTATAACAGAAACGTTAAAACGTTGACTTTAACGATTATCATATATTTATTATGTTTCTAAAAATAGAATAGGTAGAAAATTGGATAATAACGACAATGTCCATAATCTATAGGAATGTACCGACAAGTAAATACTCACACAGCCAGTGCATAATATGAAAATAGGCTTAGCCTAAATGCAAGCACAGCACAGACCTATCTGTAGTCTCTTCAAAAGTCCGTCACAGCATCATTAAAGAATGAATATCAGTATGTAAAAATATTATGTAAATCAATAATAAATAATAAAAATAATCAGCAAAATATGTTCGTGACCCTTATTGACACTCGTTTCTTGTCACTGCGTGATGTTTATTAGTGAGGCCCAAATTTTGTGAGTAGTGGCATCTGCCAACTTCTGGTGTCAACTTCCGGGAAGAAAAAGGAAGAAAATTGGTCAGAGCGATTTCTGCTGGAAGTACCGTATATATCGTTGTATTTTAATTTATCTTGATCATATTCTCTACTGTAGAGCTGACTTTGTTCGCGACACGCTTTGCGCGTCGCGAGCTATGCTCGCTATAAATGGCACATGCCCAATCCAAACATTGTAAACTATATAACAAATAGCATATTTTCCATTTTTATGCACTGGCTGTAGGAGTACTAGTACATTGTATTTACTTGTCGGTTCATTTCTGTAGATTACAGACATTGTTGTTATTATCCAATTTTCTACCTGTTCTATTTTTAGAAAAAAATTGAATATGTGAAAATTGTAAAATTCAACACTTTAGTGTTTCTGTTAGAGCTTCAGTTAGCCATATATAATTTATTTGTGTATTTGAAAGACTTGTGTATCAAAGAAATTGATTGTTTATTGAAGATTATAGAAAAAAACTTCAAAAAAAAATGAGAAAGCTTGGTCTGTGGGTTTCATACCCCTTGAAACGATAAATCTGAGTTTCAAAAATAACTACAAATCAGATCTAAATTTCATTTCTCTTGGATAATGTCTATTTAATATCTCATATTATAAACAAAAAATGAACAAACTTAAAAAAATATTAGTCTTGTCATCGAGGATGGAAATTTTGATCTCGGTCTCGGGTCTCAGTCATGGGGTTCTAGTCTGTGGGTTTCATACCCGACCCTTAGTCATACCTATTTTTGGTTAACTCGTACCCATTGTTTGGTCAACTTGTACTACCCAGATCAAGTCATACCTAGTTTGGTTAATTCGTACCTTGTAAAAAATGAGATAGTGGATGAGCGGATGGATAGATAGATTCATAGAATGATAGAAAGACAGATACATGTAGCAAATATTTTGTATATCCTGATGCACCCTTAAGTGATACATTGGTAAAACATGTAATGATTAATGAGGATGTGAAAAACAATTATCAATATGGGTTCTTAAATCTTGTCCTTAATCAAAGACTGATTTAATTCCTTTGATTTTGTTGGCGAGAAGTTATGTTTTGGCGAGGCTTAATGACATGCAGGAATTTTAAGATCAGTCATCTCTATATTTGTCGACATGTAACCTGCATTGTCCCTCTTACTCATTCTGAAGTAGCTAGTCATGTCCTGGCAACCTGGTGATCCATAGTCAACGAGCTCTCATATTTGGGCAATTTTTGTGAAATGAAAAACCAAAGTTTGTATAACCCATTTTGGGCTGGAGACCCCTAAAAGGGTAATTGGCAAACAGTGCAGACTTCGATAAGACCCTGCAGATTGGATCTCCACTGTTTGCAAGTAGTTCAACCATTTTTCCCTAAGGAATATCTAAATCACATAACCGGACTTACCTAAAATCCAAATTAGAATCTTCCAATATATACAAGTAATGTTGGGGAATTTATTCACTCCACAATCATGACAATGGGTTGAAGTTTTGCATATCTCAAAAGAATTGTTTCCTGTATTTTAACACTTTGCATGCTGGATAAAAATTTCAGCAAACAACATTTTGAAACATTTGATCTCCTTAGGAGACAATTTGCATGAAGTGTCAGATCCTGTTATCTAGGAAAAATAAGAAAAAATATCATTAGTTTGTTATCTGCTGAATCTGTTATAGCATAGTAAGTGTTAAATTCAATGTGTTCGGTGTACATGTATGTTAGCAAACCTTGAACACAATTCCAGATGTATTTTTTTTTTCAATCATGAGTTTTGATATTTTCTTATTTTTCCATGAACATATATGTTGTGGGTACTCATTAGAAGTGCCTCAGTGAGGCCCTTCTAATGAATTCCACAGCATATGTTTTCATGGAGAAAGATGGAAAATATTTATCTATATATTCCTCTTATCTGGAGCTATGCAGAAAGCATTATGTGCAGGCAGATCTGAGCAAACACTGCTGACTTTCAGTGCAACACTCCGTTCAATTAAAGTTGGTAGGAGTTGACTAAGGTGCGAGCTGACTAAGGTACGAGTAAACCAAGAGTAGGTATGAGTTGACTAAGGTACCAGTTGACCAGAAACCTTATCATCCTGCTCAATAGTTACAGTTATTTGTGCTTTCAACATCCCTCGAAAAGAAGTTTTTCGCATGGCGTTTTATTCTAAATGGAAACATTGATTTCCACTGGGTATGAAACCCCCTAGCTCGAACCACGTATGGAAATTAAGGAGTAATCTCACATGACAATGTGGTTATTCAATTTCGTAAATTTGCTACCAACCGAAGAGATACAGGAGAAGGGATAAGCTGAGTATCTGCATATTTTACCCTAGTGTTAAGTCTAGATACTCATTTGTTTCCAAAATTAAGCATATAAGTTATGCAGAACGTTTTCCCGATAAGCTGATCACCTCCGTTTGACATGTTTGATGCGTATCTGATTTGTTTACATTTCTCTCCTTGTACTCCAGATTGTTTTCTGTATTTTCATAAATTCAGGGTGAAATCTGCGCCTTTTACTGCCGCAAATGGATGGCAAACCAGTCTAGATTTTTTTTTAACTTTGAACATACTGTAAGCATTTTACGACGATGCTAAAACAAAAGACAGCAGGTGTCATGATATTTCATCCCTTGAGGCTAAGATTATCGGCAGACATGTCCACCTGTAAAATACTTTACACTACACAGTCAAATAACATCTGTTTTCTGATTGTTTGACCTCATTCTAACATGCCTGATTCTTAGCAGTTTTTCTCTGGCTTTCTTTCTTCTTTTTTTTTCCACAAACTGTTTGCACAGAGATTTCAACAGTAGTTTTCTTTTTTCATTCCAATGTTTTGGGACGCCGAAGTTTTGTCACCGAGATGATAGACACGCTGTTGCATTTAAATAATTACGATTTTCATTTGAAAGACAATCAAAATGCGTCAACAAGCAATATAGTACCTTAGCGCATATGCGAGATATAAGTCTGCGAATCAAAACTGTTATTTATGTTGGCCAAAACAGTTTCTAAAATGGACGTAATTTATCTAGTAAATGTTTTGTAGATTATCATGGGACTGCTCAGTTGTGCCCCGCATGCAACGGTACACAATTTTGGGATGTTCGCTTTACCAATATATACTGAAAGGAAAAAGAAATGCAGGGTAGAGTTTTTTCCTTCTTATTTTAACCATTTTTTACAGTGTTTACTATAGCCATACACTTTTACAGATTGTCCTGTGAATGAACCGCGGGTATACGAGTCTTTGGTCGATGTGCTATCTACCCAGTGTGTGAAATCATTCAACCGTGCACTACACAGTGCATTGCACAGACAATACGGAAAGCCAAAATTTCGTGCAAAACAAGCATGTTTAAACCTTCAGCACAAGATTTCCTCACACCATTTGGTACACTTCAACGATACACAACGCTCTTTCGATTCTTTTACCGATTTTTCTTTTCATTTTTACGCTACTTTGAACTTTTTTTCAATCATGGTACGATTGACTGATGTTCAGAGGGGTTGGGCAATTGGGTTGCTGATGCAGGGTCAGAGGCAACAGCAAGTTGCCAATCATTTTGGGGTTAACGTCTCAACAATTGAACGTCTTGTTAGACGTTTAAGGGAGACAGGGCATTTAGCAGACCGACCGCGTTCTGGGCGTCCACGCATGACGTCGCGACGTCAGGACAGGACAATCCGTCTGGCACATTTGCAGAATCGTCATCTCACTGCTACCGAAACTGCCCTTAATACAGTAGGTACGCATAATCGACAAATTTCTCCGAAGACTCTTGGAAGTCGATTGCGTGAGATTGGTCGAGCTCATCATCCATACGTTGGTCTGCCTCTGACCCAGGCACGTAGGTTGCGTCGTATGGCGATGTTGACGGTGCATGCGCCCAGGCTATTTCCGATGAGGCAGTGGAGACGAGTTCTTTTTACGGACCAGTCTAGGTTCACTCTCTATCGCGCAGATGGTTGACGTCATGTGTACCGAAGTCACGGAGAACGCTTTGCCGACGCCTGTGTTGTCGAACCGGATCGGTTTGGGGGTGACTCCGTTATGGTCTGGGGAGGCATTGCTCGCGGGATAAAATCACAGTTGATTATTGTTGCGTGCAATATGACCGCAGTAAGGTATAGGGATGAGATCTTGCGTCCTGTTGCAGTCCCGCTTGTGCAACAACGTAATCTGATTCTGCAGCAGGACAATGCCCGACCACATGTTGCCCGAGTTTGTCAGGATTTCCTGGCAAACAATAACATTGCACCACTAGCATGGCCACCGTACAGTCCAGATTTGACCCCAATAGAGCACATGTGGGATGAGCTGGACAGAAGGGTTAGGAAGCGCCACATGAAATTGTGGTGGAAAACAGTTTCGAGAGGAAAAAAGAACATGTGCTTATTAAATTGTAAATTCTCAGCTGGTCTAACAAGTTTGCATAGTACGGTAGATTTCCCTTTAGTTCGAACAGGTAAAAAATAAATATTGATCCGGGTGTTCGAATTATACGAAAATAAGTTTCAGAAAAAAAACGCTGTTCGAACTATTTTAAATTGCAGAAAATCTCCGATAAAAACTGTCTTAACATGTCATGATAAAAAAATCAATAACTAACCATCATTCCCTGGGTGATGTGTCACGATTTGAGCTATTTTCCCACTGTTGATTAAACTCGAACGTAACTCGCGGTATTTACCGATAATTGCTAATGGTTGTGCAAATTCCCTATCAATAACAATGGACCATTTTCAATAACAAAAACATTCTATGTCACTTTCTTCTGATCCTCGGAAAACAGTAGCCTGGTCATAATTGAGGTCACTCTCAACTTTCTTCAATTATAGAGTAACACTGTCATTTTGATGCAGATAATTTTCTTTATTTGTAATCAGTCATCCGTATACTACGCATTTCAACATTCCTTAGACATTCCTTAGACACATGAGAGTTGTCTAATGGCGATCATCAAAAACCGTCTATAAAAACATCAAACTAATCGCTTGCATAACGGAAGGCGGTCATTAAAAAAAGGTACCTTACCAACTACAACAAAACAAACCAAAAAACTATGATAGGGCAGCAGTTGTCACATCCGTTTATTCCGATCAGGACCTAAGTTTGCTTGACAGCGTTAACAGGACCTAGAAACATTTTAATGCCATGCTGATCTAGGTCATCATTTCTTGCCCAAGAAGTAACCATTTTTCAGTTCACGAGTCTACCGATAAATCCCTGTGTTCCGACCAGTATAAAACGCACCTTTTTGCAAATGCGAAAATTGCTGATCCAGACAAGTCTTCGCGGTCCGATAAAGGTCTAGTTTATTTATAGTGCATACTTACAAGGACAGATATTCTTTAAGCAAGATGTTAGCAGTATTATTTTGAAAAGCCTGCGCAGCCGATCGGGTTGCGAGTAATTCTTATAGATCCCTTTTTCTTTGGCGGAACACCAGATTTTTGCTCAAGGGTCATTTCTTTGTGAAACACACTTGTTAACCTTTACCAATTTAGCAGACAACGAACTGATAACATTTTTTTCTTTTCCCAATGTACACAATATGACATTTCATGCAAATAGTCTCCCAAGGAGACTATTTGCAAGAACAGTCGGCAGCTATTTTCTAGGACAAGAATAGAAAACTGTCATCAGTTTGTCGTTTGCTAAATTTGCCCATAGCATGGTAAGAGCTAACATGCTTAAAATAGCACCTGCAGTTAACACAGATTAACCATTAAAGCGCCATTCACAACTGCAGCAAAACACACACACAAAAAAAAAACAACAACTTTTTAATTTATTTCTATTTATTTATTTTTCAGAGAATAAAGTCTTGACATTTCAGGTGAACCATCAGCCAAGCAGATGCTTCACATGAAATTTCAAAACTTATTTTCTCAGAAAAATAAATATTAATAAACAACAAAAAAAAAAAAATCAAAATTTCTGCTACAAATTTTGCTTATGGGTTAATATACAATCTAGCGCTGCCTTCTGTACAATTTAAATTAATCCTAAAAGCGCCATTCACAACTGCAGCAAAAAAAAAAAAAAAAAAAAAACAACAACAAAACAAAACAACAAGAACTTAACTTGTATTTATTTTTTTTTTTTCAGAGAAAATAAGTCTTGACATTTCAGGTGAATCATCTGCAGCAGATGAATTTTGATTTTATTTTTCAGATAAAGCAAGTCTTGACATTTCATGTGAAATGTCTGCCCAGCAGATGCTTCACATGAAGTGTCAAGACTTATTTTCTCTGAAAAATAAATAATGAATAAAAAATTCAAAATGTTGTCTGCTACAAATTTTGCGTGGTGCTTTAAAGATTATTTTCCATTCTACCGCGTGCCTTCTGTACAGTTTAAACTAACCCTTAGAGCGCCAATCACAGCTGCAGCAGAAAAAAATCTATTTATTTTATTTTATTTGTTTATTTAATTTTTTCAAAGCATAAGGTCTTGACATTTCATGTGAATCATCTGCCAACGAAATGTCATCACTTATTTCTCTTATTTCACTTTTTTTTACATTAAGAAAAAATCAAAATGTCGTCTGCTAAATTTTTTGCTTAGCACTTTCAAGGGTTAGTTTAAACCAGCTGTCAATTAGCTATAACGGTAAAGGCGCTGGTGTCATGTATGAATGAAACCTGAGCCGAAAACGCTTTGATGTTAACATAGGTTGTGAACCCTTAAAGTGCCAAGCAAAATTTATGGTAGACGGCAATCTTAATTTATTTTTTTCTGTTTTCAGAGAAAACAAGTCTTGTCATTTCATCTGAATTATCTACTTGGTAGATGATTCACATGAAATGTCAGGACTTAATTTCTCTGATAAGTAAAAAAAAAGTAAAAAATGTTGTCTGCTGCAGTTGTGAAAGGGGCTTTAAGGGTTAACTGAGATACAGATAAGTTGCTGAATTAGAAATGCAAGAGCGTATAAAGGAAAGGGTATTACTTCATCTAACCGTTAATGCGCCAATCACAACTGCAGCAGAAAACAGTTGTACTTTTATTTTTTCAGAGAACAAAGCCTTGAGATTTCTTGTGAATCATCAGTCAAGCAGATGCTTCACATGAAATGTCAAAACTTTTTTTACTGATAAATAAATAATAATAGCTAAAAAAATTCAAAATTTTGTCTGCTACAAATTTTACTTGGCGCTTTAAGGGATAATATGCTTTCTGGCGTCAGCGATAATTATAAAGCGCTAAAAACACTGATGCTAAAACACTGATTACCGGCTTTTCAGTGCATTTTGGTCTCCTGCTCTTCTCTGTGGGTCTTTTCATTTCAGCAGACAGAAATTTATTTACTCTGAAAAGAATTGGGCTTCTTGGGTGTAAAAGAAGAACTAACTAGCTTTCTTAAATAAAGTTTAGTTTTGTGTAACAATTCATGTGTATTATTTTTTTCATCCAATCGCACATGGAAATTCGAGGTACGTAATGTTCATCAACAAACTATACATGTACAGTTTGCAATCATATTTCACGTGTTCAAACTATTTAAAAATCAGTTTGAAAAAATACATGACTGTTCGAACTATAAGAGCAATTTTTGGGAGGTGATTGCAAAACAGCAAGGGGTGTTCGAATTATTAGTGTGTTGGAACTAATAGGAAATCTACCGTACACTCTAGTTATTGTACTTCTCTTGGGTAAAAAGACCAACATAATAACGCCTTTTGCATCCCAAAATACTGTGGCCATTACCTTGCCAGCAGAAGGTTGCGTCTTGAACTTCTTTGGCCTCGGGGACCCAGACCCTAACTACTGATGACTCTTTCTCTTGCTCATAATAATGAACCTAAGTCTCATCTACAGTCACCAGATGCAAAACAAAATCATCTTTTGACCTAAAACGCTGCAACAAGGTGCTGCTTACTGATGCTCTGGTTGCCATTTGTTCATCGCTAAGGGGTCGGCCTCGGTGGCTCAGTTGGATGCGCCGTCCGACTGGAGACCAGGAGGTCGCGGGTTCAACCCCCGCCGAGGTTGGCAACATTCTTGCGTGGAGATTGATCATGAAATTTTTTCTACGGTCATTCTCTCCCTTCCGCTGATTCAAGAAGGGCAGTTGTCAGTTTCTGGCGAAAGAATGTGCACAGTACTGGTTAACCGCTTAGAGGACTAAGCCTGCCCAGTAAACGTGTGGTTAGGTAAACTGACCACGCTCGACATGACCCCATTGGGTTGACTGGGCCGTAAAACCTCAACAGAAACAATTCATCGCTAAGGAATTTGGGGACCCAACGGGCTGTTAGCTTGCGCATACCTAAACGATCATGTAAGATTGTTGAAACACTACCATGTGAAATGCCTAATGCCTGCGCTCTTTCTTCCACCTGAATTCGCCTATCAGAGTATACCAGATCCCGAACTTTCTTACACATTTCTTCGTCGGTGGCATCCAGTGGCGTCAGACCTGGCTTCATCTTCTAAAGACGTTCTGCCGCTTTTGAATTCCCCTACCCAGAATTTAACTTGAGCATAAGATGGTGTAGAAGAGCCATAAACATCGGCTAACTCACCGTGTATTTCCTTGCCTGTTTTACCTTTTAAATACAAGTACCGAATTACAGCACGGTACTCAACTTTAGATGAAAAGCATGCCTTTGTATCACTAGCCATGTTTGACATTCAATATCTTATTAAAGAATGACTCGATATGTGTGCGATTTTGTACCCATGTATAAAACATATATTGAAACAAAGCACGAAAATCGTGACCGTCTCGGTCCATCAGAAATGGGATAGGCTGGTTATTGATTGACACGCCCTCATAAACAAATAGATTGGTAGTGACAAGTAGATGACCTGATTAAATTTTTAATAAAGTTTGAAAAATACTTCATGAGTTATGGCCCCTTGTAATTTTGGGCATTTTTACTATGTCAGCAAAATATCCGAAGTATTGTTGGAGCTAGAGCCTTGAAACTTGATATATAGATTTGTAACTTTTAAATAAATTCTGAAAAATACTTCATGAGTTATGGCCCTTTGTAATACATTGCTGTCTGGGCAGGCAGGCGAGCATGGTCCGAGGTCCGAGGGTTTTTTTTTTCAAAAAGGTTAACCAAAAGGTAAACCTCGGACCAAGCCCGATGCCTGCCTACCTACCCAGACTTAGCAATGTCTGGGTAGGCAGGCGGGCGTGGTCTGAGGTCAGAGGTTTACCTTTTGGTTAACCTTTTTGAAAAACCCATTCATAATTATATTAGGCATTTTTCTTATTTTCATTATTAAAACAAAAATATATTAACCCTTCAAATTCTAATCACAGCTGCAGCAGACATTTTGAATTTTTTTGTATGTATTTTTCAGAGAAAAGACCTTGCATTTCATGTGAATTTTCAGCTGGGCAGACAATTCACATGAAATCACAAGTCTTATTATTTCTGGAAAATAAATGTAAAAAATTAGAATGTTGTCTGCTTCAATTTTGCTATGCACTTTAAAGGTTAAATTTGGCTTTTATTTCAGCTGACACTCCTTTCGGGGAAGTGAAATTGGGAGAATTGCCGAAATGGATTGGCAGAAGAGATACGTCTGTGAAAGGATTTCTTGGGCTATTTTCTAGAGGTTTGAACTTGTATATTGGAGAGATGTTAAATTGTAAAGCTTAGCACTCATTAGAAGTGCCTCCACCGGTCTCAGTGGCTCAATCTGATGCATGTCTGATATGATCAGGAGGTCGCGGATTTGAACCCTTCTGGGTCTTGCAACATTCTTCCATGGAGATTGATCTTGAAGTAGTTTCAACAATCATTCTCTCCCTTCTGCTGATTCAAGAAGGACAGTAGTCAGGATGTCGAGCGAATGGGCACAAGTACTGGTTAATAGCTTGGAGGAGTAAGTCTGCCCAAGAAAAGTGTGGTTAGGTAAACTGACTGGCTCAGCATGACAAGGTTTGGCGGTAAATTCCATCCCCGGTATTTATTACCAGTGGTATTTACCGGTCTGGAAAATACTAAAGTGGCAAATACTGGTCATTTGAACTTTCTCACTGTGAAATAACAATAGAAACTTAACCAAGTTGACTTAAAAGAATATATAATTAGACTAAATGACTTAAATGATGTTTTAGCTAATTATATGCCCGTTTGAAAAACGGGACATATTATGTTACAGGGTATGGTGTAGGTCTGTCCGTGAACTTTTTCGTTTCTGGCTAACTCCTCCTACAGTTTACATCCGATCAAGTTGAAACTTGGTATATAGTTAGACCATGATGTGGAGCAGCGCATATTATTTCGGGGTTACAGTCCACCAAATGTTTGCAGAGTTATGCCCCTTTGAAAATTTATGTTACCTTTTCATTTCAGGTTAACTCCTCCTACATTTTATATCTAATCAAGATGAAGTTTCATTTATAGTTAGACCATGATGTGGAGCAGCGCATATTGTTTCGAGGTTACAGTCCACCAAATATAAGCAGAGTAACTGTTATGCCCCTTTGAAAATTTCTGTAAACCCTTTGTTTCCGGCTAACTCCTTCTACAGTTTACATGCGATCAAGCTGAAACTTGATTTGTAGTTAGACCATGATGTTGAGCAGCGCATACAGTTTCAAGGTTACAGTTCACCAAAATTAGCAGTTATACCCCTTTGAAAATTTCTATTAATTTTTCATTTCTGGCTAAATCCTCCTACAGTTTACATCCGATCAAGCTGAAACTTCATAAACAGTTACACGGTGATGTGGAGCAGCGTATATTATTTCGAGGTTACAGTGCACCAAATATTGGCAGAGTTATGCCTCTTTGAAAATTTCTGTAAACTTTTCGTTTCAGGCTAACTCCTCCTATAGTTTACATCTGATCAAGCTGAAACTTGATTTGTAGTTAGACCATGGTGTGGAGCAGCGCATATTATTTCAAGGATACAGTCCACCAAATATTAGCAGAGTTAAACCCCTTTGAAAATTTCTATTAATTTTTCGTTTCCAGCTAAATCCTCCTACAGTTTACATCCGATCAAGCTGAAACTTCATAAGCAGTTACACGATGATGTGGAGCAGTGCATCTTATTTCAAGGTTACAGTTAACCAAATATTTGCAGAGTTATGCGCCTTTGAAAGTTTTTGTAAACTTTTTGCAGCATATTTTTAGACTTAATAGTGTGCAAATTTTATTTTATAATAGGTATATTTTTTTGCAAATAACTAAAGTTATGGCTATATGGGCAAGTTATTTATTTATTTTTTTTTTCTTTTAACATCTTTTATTAGATTTGCAAGGAAATGTTGCCATTATTAAATCTTTATAAATACATTTATTAAATGATACAGAATAAAGAAGCTTGACTTATATCAAAACTTATAAACATAATTTGTTTTGGATTTTTTTTTTTTTTTTTTAATACTCTTCTGAGTTGGCTCCCTTGAAGAACAAAAAATAAAAATCAGTATAAAACAAAGTAAAGGTTTACAAAAATATTTCTTGCAGCATTTTTTTTATTTATTTTTTTTTTATTTTTGTTTTGTTATTGCTTGGTCTGATATTGAAGCATAGGAAAAACAAATCAGCCAAAGACTCATATGAGCTTATATTAGCCATGCTTCTGTCGTGTGTCCTCCATCCGAACGCACTTCTCCCTAAATGCAGCAAACTTCTCCCTATTTCCCAGGAGGGAGAAGTCACTTCCCCCTTAATTTCTGGGCCAGCTTGGACCCTTAGGTTATAGTTCACCAAATATCAACAGAACTATGCCCCAGTGAAAATGTGTAAAAAAAAATTTTTTATAATTCATCTTACAGTTTATATCCAGAGCACTGAATTATACAGGAGCCAGTTTTTGTGCTACATCTTTTTACTTGCCACGGGCGTATAATGCCCCGCTTGCAGAGCTCTTGTTTTTATAAAGGTTATCACTATAAAGAATAAATAATTTCACAATTTAAGCATGTCAAAACAGCCAAAAAGTGAATTAAAGACACATTTTGAATTGCATAACACCCTACTGACCATAAGCGGATAAAGATAAGAAATCCTTGGTGACTCTGGCCACCCTTATAGGTAGGGGCCTGATAAGGGGAAAGATTTGATATCAGCAAAGTTTATGATGAAAACAGAGAAACAGGTAAGGTGTGTTATTTGGTGATAATTTGATGTTTGTTTTTTTTTTCTTTTTATTCAATAAAATATAGCTGGTTTTTACTCATCAGAATTGCCTCTTTAAGGCAGCTCTAATGAATACTCAGAACATGTTTTATGGAGAAATACAGTTACTTATGCCTCTATATCATCAATTGCCCTCTGCATCTGTTTTTTTTTATTTGTATAAATTTCCAGTAGCACTTTTTTAGTAGCTTTCTCAAAAGATAATCACTGAAAAGGGTGAAATAAATAAATCCTTGTTCAGGAAAAGCATAATTTTATAGCCCTTTTCTTTTGACGCAGACATCTGAGAATTATTACTCACCAGCTATGGGCGGATTCAGCAGACGACAAATTAATAAGATTTTTCTTAATTTTCCTGTAAAATAGGATGTGACATTTTATGTGAACAGTCTCCAATGTCAAATCCAATTTTCTGGGAAAAATAAGAAAAAAATATTTATTTATTGTTCTTTCTTTCTCAGCAGTTCAATGTGTAATAATAATGCCCTTCTGCTTTTAGTAAATAATGATTGACTATTGAAAGTACTGGAAAACATGTTTTCATAAACATGGAAAACATAAAAATGCAATATACTTAAGAAGGGCAGTTGTCAGTTTCTGGCTAAAGAATGTGCACAATACTGGTTAACCGCTTAGAGGACTAAGCCTGCCCAGTAAATGTGTGGTTAGGTAAACTGACCGCACTCGACATGACCCCATTGGGTTGACTGGGCCGTAAAGCCTCAACACAAACAAATGCAATATACAACAGAAAAAAGAATTACACAGTTTTTGAAGAAACAATCACATTATTAAATTTCTGCAAAATAATATGTATGCTCAGTCAGTGATTTTTTTACCTGCACATCCCGAGTCCCGTACTCACATTTTTGCTTTGGGACTCACATTTTAAATCTCAGCGAGTCCCAGGACTCACAAAGTTATAGTGGAAAATTCTGTAATGGACGCAATGATTTTCTATAGGACTCACTTTATATAGCCCAAGCGAGTCCTGGGATGCACTGGTATAAAATTGTAAATAAATCACTGCTCAGTGAAGATTCAGATCAGCCTGCGCATCTCCTCAGCCTGATCAGTCTGTGCTATTTGGATGAAGAAGCAGTATAACTTACAGAGTGTGTGGTGAAGACTGATCAGACAGTGCAGATGTGCAGGCTGGTCTGAATCTTCACTAAACATACAGACTAGTTTGTAGAAATATCTGTGTTTCAGAAAATCCAGTTTGTGTGATTGCAGAAAATAAATAGTCACATTTTTGGATACATTTATTTTTTTAAATTTCCTACCAGGGCCCAGTTGTTCAAAACTAACGATGTCGTTAGTTAACGATTCGTTAAAATTTTAATTGAGTGATATACAAATATGCTGAAATTTTTTGCTGAAGAAATGTGAGTAGCTTTTGCAGTGCAAAAGCTACTCACATTTTTTCAGCAAAAAATTTCAGAAAATTGTATATTGAATCTGCTAAAATAGTTAACGAAATGGCCCTTAACGAGCTCGTTAAGCTAACGACACTTTGAACAACCGGGCCCTGATTTATTATATAGTGCTCCATCAGTAGGATAAGGAGGATAAGGATTCATTTTGTGAATTGCTCTTATTTACTTTAGAAAATAAATAAACGAATAAATAAAAACTTTCAATTTTATATTTCTATTTCATTTATTTGTTGTTGTTTTTTTCACAATGCAAGAAAAAACAACACTTTTATATGTTAGAAAAAAACTATCAAATTAAATGCAAAATTTGCAAATGAATTTATTTGGTTCTAAAGTAACATATTGAATACTTCTCAGTTATATGAATTACCCCTTATAGGACCCCACCTAACAAAACTTAACATCCTTATAATGACCACATAATCACTCAGATAACATAAGCCTTTGATGTGCACTCTGTTATCAGGACTATATATTAGGGCTGATCATGAGAGGGGGGGGGGGGGGGAGGGAGGGGGGTCTAGCCAAAGAAGGAAAAAATGTGTCTTTAATGGCTTAAATTTTGAAATTATTTCAAAAATACATATATTATCTTGAATTTAAAAAAAAAAAAAATCATTATTTGGACTTAATAGCATAAAAATACAGGTAAAAATTCACCTGTGCAACTGGCCTTTGACACCTAATAGCATGACCATATACCTGGTAGTCTAAATCGTTAAAACAACAAGTGCCAAGAAAGTGTTTATGCAAGGGAGCTCTAGATAGCAAGAGACAAGGATAGAAATAATAAAATGTCATAAATGATTTCCTGTTTTATATAAAATTAAATAAGTTGATACTAGTGTTAAACTTATGCATAAATATTGTCAGTTGACCAGTACAATTGAGGCATAGCCCCTATGTGACTGTTGCCCAGCTATGTTAAAAATCTGATTGATTGATTGATTGATTGATTGATCAGTACAATAGAAATTACCCCTATGATGTTGACTGTAGGTTACATGAATTGTATAAATTCCAGAGTGGTCAATTCAGTTGACTAGGTGCTGCCTCTGTGTGACTCTGTTGCCTGGTAGCGTTAAAAATCTAAATACATACATACATACATCAGTTGACTATTTGCCAGTATTTTCCAGTATTTGCAGGTGTTTACATGTATTTAATAGTTTATTAAATAAGCTATTAAATAAGTTGATACTTGTGTTAAACTTTAGTATAAATATTAAGTCAATTGACAAGTATAATTGAAATTACCCCTATGAATGTTGAATGTAGTTATTGTATAAATTCCAAGGTGGTCACTTCTACCAGTATTTTGCCGACCTCGGTGGCTCAGTTGGATCCGCCGTCCGACTGGAGACCAGGAGGTCGCGGGTTCAACCCCCGCCGAGGTTGGCAACATTCTTTCGTGGAGATTGATCATGAAATATTTTCTACGGTCATTCTCTCCCTTCCGCTGATTCAAGAAGGGCAGTTGTCAGTTTCTGGCGAAAGAATGTGCACAATACTGGTTAACCGCTGAGAGGACTAAGCCTTCCCAGTAAACGTGTGGTTAGGTAAACTGACCGCGCTCGACATGACCCCATTGGGTTGACTGGGCCGTAAAACCTCAACACAAACAAATCTACCAGTATTTTCCGTATTTACCGATATTTGGTATGATGATAGATATAGTTCCAAAGTTTTATTCAGTAATACCCCAGCCCATTAAGCCTAAAGAAATACATGTAAATGTTCTCTTTCCGATTTCATCACCAATTTGCCAAAGGGTCTGCAGGTTGGCAGCTTTTTTCTTCTCCCTCTCTCTTTTTTTTTTCCAAGTCAAATTATGGTTGGTGAATTGTAATTGTCTTTTTTAATGGACTCTTAAATATTTTGATTTTCTTACCGAACATTTGTCTGTGAATACCAGTGATAAAGGGGGGCTGTGTTAAACAGCTTTTATTTTATTTTAGGCCAAGATGTGGCTGCATGCTTCGAAATAAACTGCACTATGTGCTCCGTTTGGCTTGTAAGGGTGCAGCCATATTGGAAATAAGTAAACAAACCATGAAGACTGACAATATCCGAAATTTGGTATGGACAAATTATGTAATGAACCTTTATAAAAACCAGGATTGTCTGTGGTCGGTCTCAGATTTTTTTTTTTTTCTTCAGGTTCAAGAAAAAAATTGCAGTTGGCGAATTTTTTGACAGTTTGTCGGGAAATCGGAAACATAACATTTTTTTTAGTCCTTTCCTCAAGGTCAAGGTCATCGACTTAAAATTTTTTAATGTTAAAGTTTTTTTAAGAGCTCATAATTATTTTCCAAACTATATGATGAATTTTGTTCATATTTGGGCGGGTAGGTGGAGGGAGGAGGGGGGGGGGGGGCGGTCGGGTGTAGCGAAGGTATCGTGTATCTTACATCACGAAGACATCCGACCGAAATTTGCTTATAGTTGGGCAAAGCCTGCTATCCTTTGTAGCAGGTAAGGATAGAGGGGGAATGCTTTTATTTCTTCTGTTTCTTCACTTTAATTCCTGTTCCTCTTTCTCCCCTGTCCCTCTCTTTCATCTCCTCTACCATCTCTTTTCTCCCTTTCTCTGGGAGATGACACAAAATGACCCACAAGGGTTGACGTGTCGTTAAACCCCAACACAATCAATTGTTCATATTCGGTATGATGATAGATACAGTACGAAAGTTTTATTCAGCAATACCTTGACCATGCCTATGACCTCATGGTCAAGGTTACAGGCTTGAAAATTTTATATTAAAGTGTTTTTTAAGAGCTTATATTTTCCAAACCATATGATGGATTTTGTTCATATTTGGCAAGATAAAAGATACAGATCCAAAGATTCATTCAGCAATACCCCCTGCCCATGCCCATGGCCTCAAGGTCAAAGTTAAGAACTTAGAAATTTTATATTAAAGTGTTTTAAGAGCTCATATTTTTCAAACCATATGAAAGATTTGCTGGCCTCGGTGACTCAGTTGGATGTGCCGTCCGACTGGAGACCAGGAGGTCACGGGTTCAGCCCCCGCCAACGTTGGTAACATTCTTTCATGGAGATTGATCATGAGATATTCTCTACAGTCATTCTCTCCCTTCTGCTGATTCAAGAAGGGCAGTTGTCAGTTTCTGGAGAAAGAATGTGCACAATACTGGTTAACCGCTTAGAGGACTAAGCCTGCCGAGTAAACATGTGGTTAGGTAAACTGACCACGCTCGACATGACCCCATTGGGCCGTAAAACCTCAACACAAACAAATATGAAAGATTTGGTTCATATTTGGAATGATAAAAGATACAGGTCCAAAGTTTTATTCATCATCACCCCCACCCATGCCTATGACCTGAAAGTAAAGGTCACAGAAATTTTTTATTTGTCAGTTTCATGACAATAAATGATCAAACCATAGCACAAGAAATCCTATCAAGAGCTTAAATATCATAACATTTCCTCTTACCGTAATGATCCTAAGTATTGGGACAGATATACTGACAATAACCAATTCTAATCAACTGTGTGGTGTTATTATTTGTGTGTTCTAAGATGGCTGATGAGACCAATCTTAGCTCTAAACTGCCTGTTGCAGATAAAACAAGAGAGGTCTATGGAAGAAAGCTCTGTTGGTGATGCCTTAGCTCTGGCTTTCCGCTGTGGACGTTTCTGCTCGGCTTCGCTGATTCTTTTTGCTTCATATTCAACAGCTCCCCTTCTTATGAGGCCTCACCACTTTGTACAATCCTGTGCAATCTGTTCCCATGACTCTGTTGGTATGTTGAAGTCTTTAAGGGAGGCTTTGAGGGTGTCCTTGTATCGCTTCTTCTGACCACCATGGGAGCGTTTTCAAACTTGTAGTACTCCATAGAGGATTTTCTTTGGCAAACGTTCATCAGGCATTCTGGTAACATGGCCTGTCCATCTTAACTGTGCCAATTTCAGAAGAGTATGTACACTCTGCATCCCTGCCCTTTTCAGGACTTCTGTGTCTGGAATCTTGTCTTGCTACTTGATCTTTAGAAGTTTTCTAAGGCAGCTTGTATGGAAGTGGTTCAGTCTTTTGGCATGCTGTTGGTAAACTGTCCAAGTTTCTCGTGCATATAATAGTGTTGGCAGCACCACCGATCTATAGACTTTCTGCCGGCCTGGGTGGCTCAGTTGGATGCGCCGTCCGACTGGAGATCAGGATGTCGCTAGTTCAACCCCCGCAGAGGTCGGCAACATTCTTTCATGGAGATTGATCGTGAAATATTTTCTACGGTCATTCTTTCCCTTCCGCTGATTCAAGAAGGGCAGTTGTCAGTTTTTGGCGAAAGAATGTGCACAATACTGGTTAACCGCTTAGAGGACTAAGCCTACCCAGTAAACATGTGGTTAGGTAAACTGACCGCGCTCGACATGACCCCATTGGGTTGACTGTGCAGTAAAACCTCAACACAAACTGTATACTTTAAGCTTTGTGTCATCTGATTCAGGTCGGTCCCAAATACTTCCATGTAGCCGGCCAATTGCTGCATTAGCTTTGGCAATTCAAGCATTGACTTCATCATCAATGTGCACAACTCTAGACAATGTGCTTCATAGGTAGGTGAACTTGTCTACCACTTGCAGTCGTTGACCTTTCACTGTGATGGTAGGCTTCTTGTAGGGCTTTCCAGGTGCTGGCTGATATACTACCTCAGGCTTTTTGATGCTGATTGTGAGATCATTGCTGTCACATGAATCAGATACTTGATCCACACCTTTTTACATTTTCTCTTCTGTTGGAGTACCCTTTGCCATGTCATCAGCAAAGAGGAACTCATCTAGCACCTCAGTCTGCACCTTGGATTTAGCTTGCAACCTTCTTAGGTTGAAAAATTTCCAATCAAAGCGATACCTAATAGGTATACCATTGTCACCATCCTGGAAAGCATCTGTAAGCATGGCAGAAAACATCATGCTGAACAGTGTTGAAGCTAGTACACAACCTTGCTTAACTCTCATTTGTCACAGGAAATGGTTCAGAAAACTCGCAATCATTTTGGACTCTTGCAAGCATACCATCATGGAACTGCCGCACCATTGCTATGAATTTGGCAGGAAAGCCAAACTTTGCCATAATTTTCCAAAGTCCCTCACAACTGACTGTGTCAAATGCTTTGGTAAGGTCGACAATGGTCATGTAGAGGTCCACATTCTGTTTCTGGCATTTTTCTTGAAGCTGTCATGCTGTAAAGATCATGTCTATTGTTCCTCTGTTTTTCCTGAATCCACACTGGCTTTCTGGTAGAAGCCCTGACTGTTCAAGGTGTTCATTCAATCGGTTCAGTAGGACCCTAGCAAGGATCTTCCCAGCAATTGACAATAAAGAGATGCCTTGATGATTGTCACAGACTTGAGGATTCCCTTTCCTTTTGAATAGGTGGATAATTGTTGCATCCTTGAATTCTTAAGGGATGGCTTCTTTTCTCCACACAATGTGAAATAACTCTGTCAGTTTCTCTGCAACTGGAAGACTTCCTGCTTTGTAGATCTCTGCAGGTATTGCATCTTATCCTGAAGCCTTGCCAGATGACAGGAGTTTTATTGCTTTCACTGTTTCAGAGACGGTTGGGAGCTCATCAAGCAGCGGATTACATTCCACCTGTGGTAGTCTGTTGATAGCTTCATCATTGATAGATGATGGCCGATTAAGGACACCATCAAAGTGTTCAGCCCATCTTTTCAAGATAGCTTCTTTGTCATTCAGAAGACTAATTCCATCTGCACTAAGGAGTGGGGTGATTCCTGAGCTCTGGGGACCATATACTGTCTTGAGTGCATCAAAGAACTTTTTCATATCCTTTCTGTCTGCAAAGGACTGGATTTCATCAGCCTTTTTTCTCAGCCAGGAGTCTTGCATGTCTCTGAGCCTAGTCTGAACTGTCTTGCATATGTTTGAATAGGCAGTCTTGCTAGATACTGAGCTGGTATTTCTGAGCTAAGCCTTGTGTTTTTGGTGTTTCTCTTCAAGGAGTCCCTGAATTTCTTTGGCATTCTCATCAAACCAGTCTTGGTGTTTGCAAGATACTGGTCCTAGGGAATTCATTGCTGAAGAGTGAACGGTGTCTCTGAAGACTGTCCATCTCTTATTTACATCTTCTGAACTGTGTTCCAGTGCATCTAAATGGCTGCAGAGATCATTGACGAATGCTTGCCTCTTGCTGTCTTGTTTCAGTTTGGAGACATCTAATTTCTTTGGCACCTTTTTGCCGTGGTCATCGGACAGGCTGAATGCGCAGGTTGAGTTTGCTGACAACAAGCCTGTGATCTGTCCAACAGTCTGCACCACACATAGTCCTGTCTGTCCTTCCTTCACACTATGACATAGTCAATGAGATGCCAGTGTTTGGAGCGAGGGTGCATCCATGTTGTCTTTCTTTGGGTTGGTAGATGGAATACTGTGTTGGTGATCAGTAATTCATTCTCTGCACACTTCCTTAAAAGGAGGAGTTCATTGCTGTTGCACTTCCCTACACCTTCAGATCCTATCACTCCTTCCCAGGTCTGGTGGTCTGTGCCCACTCTGGCATTGAAGTCCCCGAAGAGGATGTTTGTCTGTCCGGCATGCTGCAGAGATCACAGAATCCAAATCATCATAGAACTTGTCTTTTAACCTCATCTGGGTTGGTCATTGTGGGTGCATAGGCACTTACAATTGTTGCATGCCTCTTGCCAGATAAGGGAAGTTTCAAGGTCATCAGGCGGTCATTTATGCCTTTGGGAAGTCCTGAGAGCTTGCTGACGAGGTGTGACTTGATGGCGAATCCTAGTCCTGTTTTACGCCGCTCTTTCTTGCATCCACTCCAGAAGAAAGTGTAGCCAGCACCAACTTCTTTTAAAAGCCCTACTTCTGCAAGGTGAGTCTCACTCAGAGCTGTAATTTTGACTTTGTATCGGTCAAGCCAACTAGAGCTGTTCTTCGCTCAGGTCTGTCAGAATCAGAACTGTCCATTAGGGTGCGCACATTCCAAGCGCCGATGGTTAGAGGTATCACCTTCATCTTCTTTTTTCTTGTTCGACCGCTAAGTGGGATTCCCGCTGATCGCGGTTAACCAGCCAGGAGTTTTGAAGCAATTGTTTAGGGCACCTTTTCTAGCCCCTTCGCCATGCTATGGGGGTGAGTAGTGCGATCCTAAAAAGGTCTGCTCAGTTGCTCAATTCGGCTGCCTAATTCCCCATACTGCTTGGCTCTTAAGGAAAATGACCATATAGAACCAAGCCGCCTGTGTGCAGGTCCGCAACTACAGCTTCTAGTGTTTCCTCACCTGCTGCTTTGCTGCTTGCCCATCGCCACAGGGCTTTTGGATGATTTGCATATATGTGCTTGCTGTGAATGTGTGTTGCTGATTAAGATGACGTGCGCTTTGAATTTGATTATAGTGAGGGAGAGGCGCGCAGAGTCAACCTCACTCTCTCATCCTGACTTAGCTGGATCCAGAGGCAAGACAGTGTCAGGACATCTGGAGCTGAGCCCGGATGCAGTGGATGACCATGACTTCTGTTGTGCCTTGTCATGCTCTCCATGCTCTACAACATGCTGCTGCATCGCCATTTGGGCTGTTGAATCATAGTAATGATTTCTTCAGCCCCATCTGCCGACGCAGACTTTACATAACTGGAACAGACAAATCCAGATATGCAGGTTTTTGTTTGGAGTTGCCAACTCCTATAGGGATTGCCGACCAGGGCTTGAGAGCTCCATCTATCCTAGATATTGCTACACAGATTCTGTTAACAGCTATATAGAAGCAGTAACTTAAATGTCTTATGTAGCTAGGCCTAAGCAAACAGTGCAGACACAGATCAGACTGGTCCTAAAGAGCACCCTGACACTCCAGTATCTTCCCAATTTCAGGCGAGCTATGCTGTCTGCTGACAGCTCTTGTTTGCTTTGCATTTTATTTTAATTGAAAATTGTTTGTTCTAATTAACCATATCTTATCAGAAACCATTTGTCTTAACTGTTTCTGTGTTTTATTAGCTCACCTGAGCCGAAGGCTCAAGGTGAGGTATTGTGATCACTCACCGTCCGTCGTCGTAGTCGTCCGTCTGTCCGTCCATCCGTTCACAATCTTTAAACAACATCTCCTCCTAAACCACTGATTGGATTTTGACCAGATTTCACAGGAATGGTCCTTGGTTGATCCTCTTTTAAAGTTGTTCAAATGGTTCCAGTCCATTGCATATCTAGGTCACAGGAGCTAAAATTAGATTTTTTAACTAAAAACTCAAAAAATCTTCTCGTCAGAAACCACTGGACCGATTTCAATAAAATTTTGCAGAAATGTTCCTTTGGTGATCCTCTACCAAGATTGTTCAAGCCATTTGGAATCTTCTTGTCAGAAACCACTGGACCAATTTCAATATAATTTTGCAGAAATGTTCCTTTGGTGATCCTCTACCAAGATTGTTCAAGCCTTTTGGATTCGTCAAAAAACATGGCCCCCAGGGGGCGGGGCTTATTTTCCCTATACATGTATATCTGTATAGAAAACTTTAAAAATCTTCTTGTCAGAAACCACTGGACCGATTTCAATATATTTTTGCAGAAATGTTTCTTTGGTGATCCTCTACCAAGATTGTTCGAGACATTTGGATTCGTCAAAAAACATGGCCGCCAGGGGGCGGGGCTTATTTTCCCTATATATCTATATAAAAAAACTTTAAAAATCTTCTTGTCAGAAACCACTGGACCAATTTCAATATAATTTTGCAGAAATGTTCCTTTGGTGATCCTCCACCAAGATTGTTCAAGCCATTTGGATTCGTCAAAAAACATGGCCCCCAGGGGGCGGGGCTTATTTTCCCTATACATGTATATCTGTATAGAAAACTTTAAAAATCTTCTTGTCAGAAACCACTGGACCGATTTCAATATATTTTTGCAGAAATGTTTCTTTGGTGATCCTCTACCAAGATTGTTCGAGACATTTGGATTCGTAAAAAAAACATGGCCGCCAGGGGGCGGGGCTTATTTTCCCTATATATCTATATAGAAAACTTTAAAAATCTTCTCGTCAGCAACCACTGGACCAGTTTCAATATAATTTTGCAGCAATGTTCCTTTGGTGATCCTCTACCAAGATTGTTCAAGCCTTTTGGATTCGTCAAAAAACATGGCCGCCAGGGGGCGGGGCTTATTTACCCTATATATCTGTATAGAAAACTTTAAAAATCTTCTTGTCAAAAACCACTGGACCGATTTTAATATAATTTTGCAGAAATGTTTCTTTGGTGATCCTCTACCAAGATTGTTCAAGACATTTGGATTGGTCAAAAAACATGTCAGCCAGGGGGGGCGGGGCTTATTTTCCCTATATATCTATATAGAAAACTTTAAAATCTTCTTGTCAGAAACCACTGGACTGATTTCAATATAATTTTGCAGAAATGTTCCTTTGGTAATCCTCTACCAAGATTGTTCAAGCCATTTGGATTCGTCAAAAAACATGGCCGCCAGGGGGCGGGGCTTATTTTCCCAATATATCTATAAAGAAATCTTTAAAAATCTTCTTGTCAGATACCAGTAGACCGATTCCAATATAATTTTGCAGAAATGTTCCTTTGGTGATCCTGTTGCAAGATTGTTCAAGCCATTTGGATTCGTCAAAAAACATGGCCGCCAGGGGGGGGCGGGGCTTATTTTCCCTATATATCTATATAGAAAACTTTAAAAATCTTCTTGTCCGAAACCACTGGACTGATTTCCATATAATTTTGCAAAAATGTTCCTTTGGTGATCCTCTTGCAAGATTGTTCAAGCCATTTAGATTCGTCAAAAAACATGGACGCCAGGGGGTGGGGCTTATTTTCCCTATATAATCTATATAGAAAACTTTAAAAATCTTCTTGTCCAAACCACTGGACCGATTTCAATATTATTTTGCAAAAATGTTCCTTTGGTGATCCTCTACTAAGATTGTTCAAGCCATTTGGATTCGTCAAAAAACATGGCCACCAGGGGGCGGGGCTTATTTTCCCTATATATCTATATAGAAAAGTTTAAAAATCTTCTTGTCAAAAACCACTGGACCGATATCAATATAATTTTGCAGAAATGTTCCCTTGGTGATCCTGTACCAAGATTGTTCAAGCCATTTGGATTTGTCAAAAAACATGGCCGCCAGGGGGCGGGGCTTATTTTCACTATATATGTGTATAGAAAACTTTAAAAATCTTCTTGTCCGAAACCACTGGACTGATTTCCATATGATTTTGCAGAAATGTTCCTTTGGTTATCCTGTTGCAAGATTGTTCAAGCCATTTGGATTTGTCAAAAAACATGGCCGCCAGGGGGCGGGGGCTTATTTTCCTTATATATCTATATAGAAAACTTTAAAAATCTTCTTGTCATAAAGCACTGGACGGATTTCAATATAATTTTACAGTAATGTTTCTTCGATGATCCTCTACCATGATTGTTCAAGCTGCCATGATTCATTAAAAAACATGGCCGCTAGGGGGGCGGGGTTAATTTTTCATATATATCTGTATAGAAAACTTTAAAAATCTTCATGTCCTAAACGACTGGACCGATTTCAATATAACTTGGCAGAAATGTTTCCTTAGTGACCCTCTATCAAGATTGTTCAAGCCGTCATGATTTGTCAAAAAACATGGCCTCTAGAGGGTGCGGGGCTTATTTTCCATATATATCTATATAGAAAACTTGAAAAAATCTTGTCGTCAGAAACCACAGGACTATATATCTATATATAAAACTTTAAAAATCTTCTTTTCAGAAACCAATGGACCGATTTCAATACAACTTGGCAGGAATGTTTCTTTGGTGACCCTCTACAAAGATTGTTCAAGCCGTCATGATTCATCAAAAAACATAGCCGCTAGGGGGCGGGGCTTATTTTCCCTATATATCTATATAGAAAACTTTAAAAATCTTCTCGTAAGAAACCGTTGGACTGAGTTCAATGTAACTTGGCAGGAATGTTGCTTTGGTGACCTTCTACCAAGGTTGTTCAAGCCTTCATGATATGTCAAAAACCATGGCCCCCAGGGGGGCGGGGCTTATTTTTCGTCTATATCTGCATAGAAAATTTTAAAATTCTTCTTGTCACATACCCCATGACCGATTTCAATATTACTTGGCTGGAATGTTGCTTTGGTGAACCTCTATCAAGATTGTACAAGCAGTCATGATTCGTCAAAAAACATGGCTGCCATGGGATGGTGCTTATTTTCCCTATATATCTAAATAGAAAACTTTAAAAATCTTCTTGTCAGAAACCACTGAACAGATTTCAATATAACTTAGCAGGAATGTTCCTTTGGTGACCCTCTACCAAGTTTGTTCAAGCTTTCATGATTCGTCAAAAAACATGGCCGTTAGGGCGTAGGGCTTTATAGCTATATAAAACTTTTTAAACCACTGGACCAATTTCAATATAACTTGGCAGAAATGTTCCTATGGTTACCGACTTTTAAGATTCAGTTCAAGTCGTCAAGATTTGTAAAAAAAACATTGCCGGGGGTGTGGTGGAGGGGGGTGGGGGTGGTTAGTGCTATAAAGTTTATACAAAAATCCTAGAGCAGTGAACTTGGCTGAAACTTCAACAGTAAATATGCAAATCTGTTTGGTCAGGTGAGCGATATAGGACCATCATGGTCCTCTTGTTATCAAATTTGTACCCTAAAATTAAAATTACGGCCAAAAATTGGTCTGGCCCATGCAGTTTCTATAGTAAAGTGATTTTTTGGAGTTTTTGTCCAAGAAAATATTTTTTACTTTTCTTTGCTGAATTTGAACTACATTGTGTATTGATGTTTCACAACAATATTGTGAAATGTCAGAAAAATTGAACAAGCGGAACTTGTTGAAATGTGTCTCCAAGTTACCTATCTTACAGATTTCTGGATAATTTGCATTCATTTTACTATTGGAAAAAGTGAAAATATTTGATTTTTTAATAAAAACAATGACTAGAAAAAATATTTTGTTCATAGGTACTTACAACAAATGGTTTTGCATCAAATCATGACAAAAGTTTGCAAATTTACTTCTTCTGTGTATAGCGCCAAGCAAAAAACGACTTTCTGAAATACTGGTATGTTGAAAGCACAGTAAGTATTGGGACAAACAGACCTGGGCAGAACAAGACGTTTAATCAGGGTCTACACTGTTTGCCATGCATTCAACAGTTTTTATACACAACATCAGGTATTAAAAAAAATTGTTCAAGTTTTAGCAAAGATATGGTGAAAGCTTAAGTTGTCCCAATATTTAGGTTAACCCTTAAAGCCCCTTTCACTGTAGCAACAGGATGACTTCTAGATTGAAAATAGCTAAGATTGTGCCGATCAGAAAGCCAAGATGGCTACCAAGCCGCCATCTTGTTGTTTAATGTCTTCATCTCTGAAACAGCTTGAGCAATTCTCACCAGATTTCACATGTGGCTTTCTGTCAAAAGGGTATTGACAGTTTGTTTGCATGGTTCGGCGTCATTGAACAAGATGGCCGCCATGCCCATGTATGGTAAAAATTTTCTTCAGAACAAGAAAGGTTTGAGGCTGAATCTTGGTATATAGCATTGGGAACCAAAGGTCTACTAAATTTGTTCATATGAGGGTCGCAGGTTGACCTTTGACCTTTTTACGGCAAGGTAAAAAATCAGCCCCCATGTATTTTTATGGGGAAAATGTTGAAATGTCGTTTTCTCAAAATGTATTAAAGACGACTGGCTGTAACTTGTGATGTATGATTAAAGTAGTAAAACCTGTTTGTTACAATCAAAATTTTGTCCCCTAGAGGGTTATCCACCCTTGCCCCTGGGCTATATACATGTATAAAATTGTGAAAATTTTAAATGTCTTCTCTAAAAAACTGCTTGAGCAATTTTCACCAGATTTCCTTACTATACTTTATCTAAAATTTAAACAAGTACGTTTTACTACCTACAGTTGTGTCTAAAATAGGTGGATGAGTGGCAAACAGTGTATGATGAGATGCCGCATTTGCAGCATCTCATCTGGGTCTACAATGTTTGCACAGGCCTGTCTGACCAAATACACACGAGAAAGTAAAACATATGGTAAGAGTCATGCTCAGACAGGTAAAATTATGACCAAATCTTCAGTGATAACTAATTGATTATTGATCACAATGGCAGGACTGAATATCGATTATCTTTTCAGCTCTGATTAGCCAGCCTTATCTATTATGTTTTTTTCCTTCCTCAGATGAGTAAATAGTGGCCCATGAACCTTGTTTCTTTTTTCAGCACTGCATCGATGGGCTCATGGAGGTATTCAAGCAAAGAGACCCAGTATTACTCCTGTGGTCCAGTTCGGGATATTGATGTGTGTATATGCGTATTTGGTAAAATATGGCAATTACCGTAAGTAAAAACACTATTAAAGCATCTACCGGTACTAAGTGGCATATAGCCTGGTAGTCAGGGCAGACAAAGAAAACAAAGTCTCCTTTTAAATCGGGGCCCGATTGTTCAGAGCTAACGGCATCGTTAGTTAACTATTCGTTAAAATTTACATAAAGTGATACGCAAATATGCTGAAATTTTTTGCTGAAAAAATGTGAAAATGTGAGTAGCTTTTGCAGTGCAAAAGCTACTCACATTTTTTCAGCAAAAAAATTCAGAATATTGTGTATTGAATCCGCTAAAACAGTTAAAGAAATGACCCTTAACGAGTTTGTTAAGCTGACAACGCTTTGAACAGCTGGGCCCTGGATTTAAAAAGGTGTCCTACAAATGAAATACACAAACACATAGAACAAAACACATACAATATACAAATGTACAGATACAAAAACATAGAACATATCTTGCACATCTTGACAGACATGTAATTATAGCCCAGCACTGAAAAAGTGGGGCTTCGTAAAAATGGGGCTATACTGGACAATGCTGAATTTGACTTGTCCTTCCATCATTCCTTCCGCCCGTCATTCTTTCCATCCAGTTGTCAGATAAATTTTCGTCGCACTTTTCTCAAGAACTGTAAGGGTTACAAAGTTGAAAAATGGTACATTCATACCCAGTGGGTTGATGTATCATGTATACCAGAATCAGGGGCAAGGGTCCATAACTCTTGGAGTTACATCCCTTGACTTTCTGGCGAAAGAATGTGCACAATACTGGTTAACCGCTTAGAGGACTAAGCCTGCCCAGTAAACGTGTGGTTAGGTAAACTGACCGCGCTTGACATGACCCCATTGGGTTGACTTGGCCGTAAAACCTCAACACAAACAAACAAACATCCTTTGATAGGTTTTACAAATTACCATTAATGAAAAATGTTCATTACAGATTTCTCAGGACTATTGAAGTTGTAAAGTTGAAACTTGGTACACACATGGACAATGGGCCAATGTATCGTGTATACTGGAATCAGGGGCAAGGGCCCATAACTCTTGGGGTTACATCCTTTGATAGGTTTTACAATATATCATTAATGAAAAATTTTCTTTACAGATTTCTCATGAACTATGAAAGCTGTAAAGTTGAAACTTGGTAAACACATAGACAATGTGCTGATGTATCGTGTGTACCAGAATCAGGGGCAAGAGCTTATAACTCTTGGAAACCTGGTACACTCATGGACAGTGGTTTGATGTATTGTATATACCAGAATCAGGGCCAGAGGCCCATAACTTTTGGAGATAAATCCATGATAGGTTTTACAATTTGCCATAAATGAAAAATTGATAGGTTTTACAATTTACCATCAAGGAACAAATTTCTTTATAGATTTCTCAGGAACTATGAAAGTTGTTGAAACTTGGTACACACATGGACAGTGGGCTGATGTATCGTGTATACCAGAATCAGGGCCACAAGCCCATAACTCTTTGGAGATAAATCCCTTGATAGGTTTTACAATTTGACATAAATGAAAAGAATTTCATTACAGATTTCTCAGGAGCTATGAAAGCTCTAAAGTTGAAACTTGGTACACACATGGACAGTGGGCTGTTGTGTCATGTCTACCAGAATCAGGGCCAAGGGCTTATAACTCTTGGCGTTACATCCCTTGATAGGTTTTACAAATTTCCATTAATGAAAAATTTTTGTAGCACTTTTCTCAAGAACTATAAGAGTAATATAGTTGAAACCTAGTACACACATGAAGAGTGGGTTGATGTATCGTATACTCAGATTCAATGAAAACGCACCACTAGTACTATACCTCAAATTTTAATTGATTCACAATATTTCAAGCATTTGATCACGTTTAATGAATTATCACTAACTTATCCACAGACTCACTACAGAGTTACAGCATTTCATTGGCTGCAGAGATATGGAGACTCGAATAAGTCCACACACCCGAAAAATCAAAATCACATATCCTTATATCGGGTATGTCCACCATTAGCATCAAGTGTTGCTTGGCATCGACGCCTCATGCTTCGAATTAAACGCTGTATCTGGTCTTGTGTGATCTTGTCCCATTCTTCCTGTAGCGCCATGGCAAGCTGCTGACGGTTGATTGGCGGATGACATCGGCTGTACACACGTTTTCTGAACTGGTCCCAAAGGTGCTCAATTGGGTTTAAATCCGGTGAAAACACAGGCCAAGGAAGAACTTGCACACCATTTTGATTGAAGAAGTCCATGGTTAGCCTCGCAGAATGAGCATGTGCATTGTCCTGTTGGAAAAGCATAATGTCACCATTATTGCGTAAAAACGGTACCACCTGAAGCTCTAACAATGATGAGTTGGGTTTTGTAGCGCCATGAGATCCCTCCCCACACCATTACGCTACCACCACCACAACGTGACACCTGTTAATACAAGTCTTGAAATCGCTCCCCACTTCGACTCCATACTTTACGCCGCCTATCAAACATTTCAACACAAAAACGGGACTCGTTCGTGAACAGTACACCACGCCAACGCTGTTGTGTCCATCGGATACGCTGTCGACACCAATTAAAGAGACTGATTTGACGTTCCGCCGTCAAAACGTTCCCCCAATACGTCTTATGGCTAGAAATACTGTGTTCCTGGAGACGCCGCCATACAGTTAAGGCACTTACGTGTAGGTTATGGGTTCCCACTGTCTCCTGGGCAGTTTCCACAGATGTCCTGAATCGGTTGCGTAAATGACTCAAAACAATGTACCCGTGCTGCTGACATGTAGTAACACGTTCACGTCCAGGGCGTTGTCTGTCGTCCACAGACCCCGTAGGGTTGTGCCTTTCAACCAGTCGAGCAATCGTAGTGTGTGAACAACCCATACGCTCTGCAACTTGGCGGTATGAAAGCCCACCTTCAACCATACCGAGGGCACGATGACGATCGACGTTACTTAGACGTCCCATTGGCTGTCTTATGAAATGTTTTGCTGGCTTTTAACGTAAAGAATCCCGACCTTATAATGACAGTAAAGAAAGTGCTAAAAATATCGTGATTACGAAAATTTTGCAATTTTTGCATTTTGCACGTGCACATCATGAAAATCACGCAGTATTCGTGTCAACAAACTCATGCTTCGGTGACAACTTTACAATACCGTATTTATCAGTTATCAAAAGTCAGTCATTTTTACCTTAAACTAAAGAAATCAAAGTTCTAAAAGTGGTGCGTTTTCATTGAATCTGAGTATATATATACCAGAATCAGGGCCAATGGCCCATAACTCATAGAGTTAAATCCCTTGATATATCACCATGTCCTACAAGTGCTTGAGTCCGGCCTAGGTGGCTCAGTAGGATGCAAAGTTTTTTAACCCATTTTAGTTGGGAGACCCCCAAAAGGGTAATTGGCAAACAGTGCATTCCCAGATCAGAAACCGCGAAAAGGGTTGTCTGAATGTGGTCTGCTCTGTTTGCATTAAATACAATGTACAGGAATTTCTATAAAACATGGTAATAAACAAAACAGCAAAAGTAGTAGTATAGTGTTTGCAAATAGTTTAGCCATTTTTCTCTATATCGAAATCACAGAGCCTGACATACTTAAAGTTGAATTGGACTCTTCTGATACATAGTGTAGGGGAATTTATTCAGTCTAAAATAGGTTAAAGCTCCATAATTATGTCAGCAATATATGAATGGATTTTACTGATGCTTGGATTGCTGTTAGCTGCTGGTTAGTGCATAGCGGTACCCAATTCCCCGTCCATGATCTTAATTATTCATGTTAACATTTTCTCTTAACATTTTAAAAAATAGAAACAATAATTGTCCTAAAGTTTGTACACCAAAGTTTCTGATAAAGTGGCTCATGCAAACAGTGCACACCAATATCAGACTGCTCATGAAGGAGCATTCTGATCAAGGTCTACACTGCTAGACATTCCGCTAAGTATTTTAAGAAACAACTGCATAAAAAGTGAAAGATAGGCAAAATAAGTATGGAATAAAGTGTTTGAAAGTTTAGGACATTTACAGTATCTCCTGAATGTTTGGACAAATTCAGTTGATACTTGGACTGATATTGGTACTGGTACTGGTATAAAAATTCATTATTACAATTCCCACCCTAATGGTCACAAGACTTATGTGATAGGACTTACCTACTATATTGTTACATGTACCGTATTCAATCTAATTACCGCACATATCCCTATAAGCGCACAGTCGAGAAATTCCGTAGTCTTCAGATTACAGCCAGTGTACTTTTTCTTTACTTCTTTATAAAGGCATATGTTGTGGGTACTCATTTGAATTGCATCGACTTGTTGATGCAATTCAAATGAGTACCCACAACATATGCCTTTATAAATAAAATTAGAAAAAAAACAACAAAAAAACGCATAATTATCATCAAACAAGGCCTTTTCTGACCTTTTTTTAATAGTGTATCCTTAGCAGATAGATACGTATTTTACCACAGCCGAGTGTTCCCTGTAATTTTGAAAAACCTAAGCGCACAGTGCGGTAATTAGGTCGAATACGGTATTGTGTTTTAGTGAGACAATCATTCATGTTTAGCTCAGTACAGAACAAATTTGCCTGCTCTAAAGTGCAGTTATCCCACACAAAATCAAGAAATTGTTATACTTAAACAGGGATGTGGAATTATCAAATTTTATTACTTGTCCACGGCCAATCGTCAAAATCCACTTGTCCAACCAAAAAATTGACATTATACTTATTTCTCAAAGAAAACATGTTTTGGGTACTCATTAGAAGTGCCTCAGTGAGGCACATCTAATGAGTACCCACACTCCCACAGCATATGTCTTCTTCGAGACATAAGAAAAGTATGTCTCAAATAGTGGCTACTCTTCTTAGCTAGAGCTATGAAGTCCTTGTCCCAGACAAGTAAATTAAAATTTCTTACTTGTCCTCAGGGAAATAGGACAAGTTGGTCATGGTATTTCTATTGCCCTGGATAAGGGTTAAAACTTAAAAGCAAAATAATTTTATCATTTAGCAGCCGAAATTCCCAACATTCAACAAGAAATAATTCGCAATGCAGGGGGTGGGGGGGGGGGGGTCATGTGAGGCAAGGGTGTCGTGTATCTTGTGTCACTGGGGCGTTCAACTGATATTGGCTTACAGTTGGGCAAGGCCTGCTACCATTCAACAGGTGTGGGTAGAGCGGGAATGTTTGTACTTCTTCTCTGTCATTTTCCTCCTCCCTTGTCCCTCTCTTTCATCTCCTCTACTATCTCTTCTATTCTCCCTTTCTCTGGGAGATGACACAAAATGACCCACTAGGTTTGATGTGTTGTTAAACCCCAACACAATCAGTCTCTGGATGTAGATGATCTACCTGCATTAAAATGTGATAAATCAGTTATACCATAGGTTCTGCGCATATACGTGTGATAATGAACTCGCAAACGTTCATGCATTATTGCATCGCATATGCGCATAAACCATGGTATAACTAAGACATATACCAAATTATTAGTGAACTGTTCATTTGTTAGAATATATACTCAAATGCAATAAAAAGTATACAGTTTCGTGTTTTGAGTACCAGCTGATGTGTTACTTTTTTCATCAAAATGTTTATGTGGTCATTTTTGTCAGATGTTTGTCTTTGAAAATGACAAAGGTAATTCTTTTGCAGTCATAGATTATGGAGTTATGAGACCTTATTTAAAAACAGCATTGCCAGTCATAACTCGCTTTGTATAAAAGAAATGTCATTTTACTTTTCATAAATGTCTTGCACAAATGTTTGTGAGTAAAATCACAATGTTATTTAATTCGAAATTCCCATCAAGTTATGTAAAGCTGAATTTGAATTTCTTCCCATCTCAAATTATCTCCCTTTGAATGAAAAAAAGAATATAGGGAATTTAAAGAGTCTGTATCTGAAGTGGCATTGGTCGATTTTACTTTAATTTTTTGGAAAACTGTTAATTGGCTTAACCTCCTTGTACCACAAATAGATGAAATCTCCTAAAACCATTTATTTAACAAAACAATGTCAATTAATGTCCCATAGAAATTCATTGTATTCCGTCAGAAGAGGAATTGAAATGTCAAAAATGTCATGTCCTTGGTATAGAAATTCGACAGTGTACTCTATTATGCATTTAAAGTTGAAACATATCCTTACAGCAATTTTATCCTTCTATCGACTTAATGCAATACAAATGCATTGTAAGTTTCTTTTTCCAAAATGCACTTTTAAAGGGAAGCTACTCATAGGCAAATGTTGATTTAGACCCTTATTCTTTTCCCTAAATATCATTTCCTTGCTCTTTGATAGAATCTCCTGAAAATTGTTGCAAATATGCATAAATGATTGTTCTTAACTGATATTAACAATTTATGTACATACAGTTGACTCTCGTTATCTCAGTTTCCAAGGGACTCTCTAAAATACTTCGAGATGTCCGTACCTCGACATATCAGATTTGCAGAATTGAGGAAAAAATAATTTGATAAGAGATATAGTGAAAAAAAATGTGGAAAAGAGGAGAAAGATCAATTTCTTTTTTTTTCCATAATGTTTTTTACTTGTTAGATTTTCATGTTTAGGTAGAGACCAGATTTTCACTTCGAGATAAGCGGTTATTCGAGATAAGCGAGGTCGAGATAGCGAGAGTCAACTGTATGTAAAATTTCAGTGATAAATGAAAAAAATAGTTACCTGTATACTTACTTTTGCCACTCAGTATATTTAATAAACTTCTAACATATCCAGTTTACCGTAATAATCCTAAGTATTGGGACAAACAGGCCTGGTTAAACAGTGCATACCCAGATCAGATGCTGCAGAATATGGCATCTAATCAGGGTCTACCCTGTTTGCCACTCATTCAGCAGTTTTTATACATAACATCAGGTATTAAAAGAGACTTGTTCAACTTTTAGGGAAGATATGATAGAAGGTTATTGTGTCCCAATATTTAGGGTAAATATGGTAATAGCTTACATTGTAGTTGCATACTCATAAAATTGTTTTTGTTTTTTTTTTATTTTCAGAATTGCAGCGAAAAGCTAAATATCATTGATGACCAGGGCAGCTTTAGAAAACTTCAGACTTAGACCATATTGAATTTAATGTTTTAACCTGCTGTAGGCAAAATATGCAGACATCGGATGAGTGATACAAGGGACTTAAGGAGGAGTATTTGATGATAATTCTAAGATAATTTTCTCCAACTATCCATAAAACACTCATTGTGGATGCTCATAATGGATGTTTTTTTGGGGTTTTTTTTATGGATCTAAAAATCCTAGGATTATCTAATATTCCTTAGTTCCTTTGATTAGACCAGATGTTTACAGTTTTATATCATAAACGTAATAGAAGAGTTTATTGGTAAATCTGATTGTGTTGTTTTGAAGAAACAATAAACCATTTGAATTAAGTTTGCTTCTTGCAATTAATTTACCATAATTATGCTAGCACGAGATAAAAGGGGTATCAGGATAATATTTTCTTTATTTCTCCATGAAAAACATATGTTTTAAGTACTCATTAGAAGCGCCTCGGTGAGGCCCTTCTAATGAGGACTGTTTTCATGGAGAAATAAGAAAATATATCAACAATTTTAGGTTGAAAAATAAGCACCATATCTGGATCTACGACTAGGTCTTCTCTCCAGGATGTTAAGACATTTTTTATCCATGGTCTGCCCGTCGATCACAAAAACGTGTCTGCTCCATACCTTGAAAACCATTTAGATATTTTCATGAAACTTTATTGAAATATAAAGCAACATGGGACGACTTGAACTTAAGAACCATAACTCTGGTTTACTTAATTTGAAAATCATTAGAAATTTACACAAATATATTTTGAGTTATTTGCCCTTTGAACATTATAAATACATGTAGTGATTTCCTTTTTCATGATTTTTATGGTTTTCTTGCTATAAACTTTATACCCTTTTCAGTAGTGCTAAGTTGAGTCTGCTAGCATATTAACTAGACTAACTGTACAAAGCAGTACTCAAAAAGATTCTTTCCTATTATAGGAGGCTTCTTTCAGAAGGGGCTTAGCACCGGAAAGCAAACGGGAAGTCACAAGTTACCCTAAAATCCCTCAGTATTGGCACAGAAAGACCTTTGCAAACAGTGTAGACCCAGATCAGACACAGCAGAATGTGATGTCTGATCAGGGTCTACACAGTTTACCATACATACTGCATTATTTTTGACACATCAACAGGTAGTAGAATGGACTATTTCAAATTTTAGGACAAGTACAATAAGTAGATAAGGTGTTCCAATACATAGGGTAAATACTAGGCTAGTTGCTAGTCTGATAATAGTCTGATCTTTTTTTGTTTATTTAGCTCACCTGAGCCAAAGGCTCCCTGGTGAGCTTATAGTATGACTAGCCTCTGTTGTCGTTGTGGGTAGTCTGTCAACATTTTCAAACATCTCTGAAACCACTGGGCTGATCAAAGTCAAATTTCATGTGGAGCATCTATAGGATGGGGAAACAAAAGTTTATTCGCTGGGTCAAGGCAACATGACCAAGATAGCTGCCAACCCCATATAAGGTAAAAAAAAAACTTTCAAAAATCTTCTTCTCCGGAACCAGTAGGCCGATTGTCATGAAACTTGATATGTCGCATTTGGGATTCAAGCCAATCATACTTTGTTCAAATGACGACACTTGGATGACCTTGACCTATTTTAGGCCAAGGTCCAATTTGTTCACATAGATTTGTATTGGAAAAAGTGAAAACCTTGTATTTTTCAGAAACTATTGCAGCCTGTGGTGTAAAAATTAGTAGATGCAGTGAGCTAAATGAGTAAAAAAAAAACTATACGAGTATTCAAGGTCAAGGTCATTCCTTGACCTTGGCTCAAGGTCATTCAGAAAAATTTTAGAACAAGAAAATGAAAATTAATATGTGTTAGGTCCCATGACCCATATGCCTGCCATGCCATATAAGGTAAAACCCTTTAAAAATCTTCTCTCAAACCAGTAGGCCAATTGTCATTAAACTTGGTATGTAGCATTGGGGACTCGAGCCAGTCATAGTTTGTTCAAATGATGGCATTTGGATGACCTATACCTATTTTAGGCCAAGGTCAAATTTGTTCACATAGACTTTTGTATGGGAAAAAGTCAAAACCTTGTATTGTTCAGAAACAATTGCAGCCTGTGGTGTAAAAATTGGTAGATGCAGTGAGCTAAAAGAGTAAATTAAACTACATGAGTATTAAGGTCAAAGTCATTCCTTGACCTTGGCCCAAGGTCATTCAGATATGGAAATTAAAACTTGTTTTTCTCAGAAACTACTGGGCCATTTGTAACCAAATTTCATGTGAAAATTTTTAGGAACAAGAAAAGGAAAATTAATATGAGTTTGATCACATGACCAATATGGCCGTCATGCCCATATAAAGTCAAAACCCTTTAAAAATCTTCTCCGGTACCAGTGGGCTGATTATCATGAAACTTGGTATGTAGGATTGGGGACTCGAGCCAATCATAGTGTATTCAAATGATGACCCCTGGATGGCCTTGACCTATTTTTGGCCAACATCAACTTGGTCCCATAGGCTTTTGTATGGGAAAAAGTCAAAACTGTGTATTTTTCATAAACTATTCCAGCCTGTGATCTGAAAATATGTAGATGCAGGTAGCTAAATAAGTAAATGAAACTACATGAGTATTCAAAGTCAAGGTCAGTCCTTGACCTTGGCCCAAGGTTATTCAGATATGAAAATTAAAATTTGTTTTTCTCAGAAACCACCGATCCATATGCAACCAAATTTCATGGGAAAGCTTAAAGGAACAAGGAAATTAAAATTAATTAGTATTAGCTACACCACTGAATACTGACAATAACAACAGTCATGCTGCCTTATACTATAAGCTCACCTGTATGTCTAAAGGCTCGAGGTGTGCTAATAATAATAAACATGTCACTTTTCTTAACCCTTATCTTGCCATTCGCGACAATAGTCGCGCTGGGGGGGTCTGCCAACTCAAAAGCCTGTCATACTTACAATATACCACATGCAACCATTCAGAGCAAGTGTTCTCATACAGGAGTGAACCTACTTTCATACAAACACGCCACTTTTCATTAGATAGTCAGGTGCTGGATTTTACCCACACTAAAAAAGACCGAGAATACCAAATTTCAAGCTGCCATTAATTTCAGCACTCACTTCAACAAATTGATCAGGCTTTTCTGGAAAAAAAGCCCATAACACCTGAATCATTTCCAGTGAGGAAGAAGTAGGAATAACAGTAGAACCTATGTATGTCACTCGTTTCATTCGCAATAGTACACGGTAGGCGCTGGGCTCTTGTAATTTTTTTTTTTTTTTAAGTGTCTTAAACGGTTCCCGGTTTACACGACTGTCACGTGACTTTCTAGTCACGTGACCATCCCTTCTCCGGTAAAATGGCCACCTAGGATCGGCAAATTATACGTGAAAATTTCATGAAAATCGAGGTAAAATTCAGGGGGTAATGACTTCTCAAGTAGAGGTACCCCCTCTTACAGGCCTGATTCATTTTATTTCCGGCTAGAGAAGGGTTAACAGAAAGCCGGACAAAAAATTAAAACCCAAAAGTTAGCCTGAATTTGACGCTTTGGGGTTGTATTCGACACAAAAAATGCAAAACCACATTTTATATTTTTTTCTAGTTAACAGAAAGCCGGACAAAAAATTAAAACCCAAAAAGTTAGCTCGAATTTGAAGTTTTGGGGTTGTATTCGACACAAAAAATGCAAAACCACATTTTATATTTTTTTCTAGTTAATACAAATTTTCATTGTAAATGTTATGTCTGACAAACATAGATCTACCTTATAGTCATACTGTCATCTTGATTTTTACATCCTCAGTTCAATGAAAACTTCAGTAGAAGAAATTTTTGTTACTAACCCAAATGAATACTAACAACCAAACTGCAGTTGAACTAAACCAACAACAGTAGAAACATTATTCTATGCCATTATTGAACATTTACCAAGGTTTAAGTCAATTGGCCATTTCAGTCAGAAGCTCAAAATAGATTTTCAAATGGTGGCCATCTTGGATTTCCGAATGAAATGATTTTAGCTATTTTTGATCTCTAAGTCCTCAGATATTTCGTACCAAGCTTTATGTCAATTGGCTTTTCGGTTCAGAAGTTCAAAATAGATTTTCAAAATGTCGGCCGTCTTGGATTTCCAATCAGAACAGTTTGAGCTATTTTTGACCTACAAGTCACCCCAATAGTTCTTGTCAAATTTCGAGTCCATTGGTCCATTGGACTTCCAGCTGAAAAGATTTTACCTCTTGACCTACAGGTCACCCGATTACCAAGTAGTAAGTCAGTTGGCCTTTCCGTTCAAGAGAAATTCAAAATGACGGCCATCTTGGAGTTCCAATTGGAAAACATTTTAGCTAATTGTGATCGTGTCACCCTATTACTAATTCCTACCAGTTTTGAGTCAATTTATTGGCCTTTTTGTTCAGGAGATGGTACAAAATAGATTTTCAAGACAGTGGCTATTTTCAATTTCTGATCAGAACAATTTTTGCTATTCATGACAGGTTTTTCTCTTAGAGAAAAAGTAGCAAAAAAATTCATGCTCAACTGATAATTCAAACTGATGTTTTTATGGCTACTGCCCTCAACTTTCCTACACTAATGTCTGTTCACAACAGGTGGTATTACAAGATTTACCTGGGGGACTACTTTTCTCTGATAACATTGGTTCCCTGTACTGTAATATATAGTCTTAAAATCTTTATTTTTTTACACAGGAAACCATATAAAATGTGAAATTTGATTAATCTTTTTATGCAGATGTAGATTTTGGAATCAGTTTTGAGCTATTTCATTGTGTTTATTACATTCATTACTTAACTAATTGCATAACAGAACATTATTTTATTGGTATTGGGGCAGAGTTTGATGGTCTCATATGGAAATGCAATACCCCTCTAACCTGACTTTGGTATAGTGATAGACGGGAAGGTGGGGGTCAACGTCTCTAAGAGAAAAACACAGCATGTTTGATCTACCATGTGAACATTCCTATCAAAATTGGCTCAGGTGTAGGAGTTGACATTTAAAGCAAACTGTTGATGCCACACAACTGACAACAGACGAGGAACATTGACCAATCACAATAGCTCACCTTGAGCTAGTAAACTCAACCTAGCATACACATTGTGTTTAATCTGGAAGTACATGTAGTTTTGAAAAAACTGAGCATCACAAAAACATGCCTATATAATGTTGACCCCCTTAAACCCCACTTTTATATAGTAAAATTGGGGTTTACAGGGGTATACATTATTTTTCTTATTTCTGCCCAAAACATAGATTGTGGGTACTCGTTACAACTGCCTCGCCAAGGCGGTTCTAACGAGTACCCACAATCTATGTTTTGAGCAGAAATATGAAAAAATATCAGAGTTTTTTATGTGAAAATTTTCAGTTTTTTGAGGTGAAATTTTCTATATATTTGTATAGGCGTGTTTTCGTAATGAGATACAGAAAGAAAAAGACAAAAAGAAGTACAAGATTTTCTTTAGTAAAGAGCCAATATGAATTTTATGCTTGGATTCATTATGCCCTCTTATGACTTTGCATACTGGGTAAAAATGTTAGAAGGCAACACTGAGATATCTTTATTTTTCCCAGAAAATAGGATTTGACATTTCATGCAAAGTTTGTATGATGTGTCAGATCTATTTTCTTGGAAAGATAAGTCAAATATCATCAGTTTGTCTTCTGCTGAATTTTCACATAGCATGGTACAGTCTGGTTTCAATCACTTGACCAGGAGGAACTTAATTATGCTGCCTCCCCTGGATGCATTCATTTTTAATGACAGATTCATCTGTCATTCCTTGCTGGCATACGCGTTGCATCCGGCTTTCACTACCACTGAAATATGTGTCCGCTCAAAGTGTAGTCTGATTTATATGAATAAAGCTATAAATATCTTTATAGTGCCAAGCAGACGACATTCAGATTTCTCCCTTATTTTGCAGAGAAAAACCAGACTAAGCATTTCATATGACTTTGCCGGCCTCGGTGGCTCAATTGGATGCGCCGTCCGACTGGAGACCAGGAGGTCGCGGGTTCAACCCCTGCCGAGGCCGGCAACATTCTTTTGTGGAGATTGATCATGAAATATTTTCTATGGTCATTCTCTCCCTTCCGCTGATTCAAGAAGGTCAGTTTCTGGCGAAAGAATGTGCATAATACTGGTTAACAGCTTAGAGGACTAAGCCTGCCCAGTAAACGTGTGGTTAGGTAAACTGACCGTGCTCGACATGACCCCATTGGGTTGACTGGGCCGTAAAACCTCAACACAAACAAATCAAATGACTTATTTGCCAGCAGATGAATCGCATACAATTCTCTGATAAAATAAGAGAAAAAATGAAATTGACATCTGCTACAGTCGTAGTATGCAGGTTAAGGGTTAACATAATCAACATACTTGTGTATCAATACGCCTGCGCTGGACTAAAGACGTGGCGCGAGAAACTAGACCGTAAGCTACTGTTACCAGCAATATAAACACTGTCTATCAGCTATTACTGTCCAAATTTAATATAGATTCTGAAGATTTTTTTTTATGCTTGATAATAAAAAAAGCTGTGCTCATAATCATGCTGCAAAGTGTTTTCTTTGATATTAGCTTAGTGAGTTAGATAGGTTGTTAGGCTGATCTGCGCAATTTGTTGTTAGCTATTAATAGACCAGGCGCCGCCTCATGACCTGCGTGTCAAAAATTAACCTGGACAAATTCAGCAGATATTTTTACTGTTAAACATAATTTGACATTTCATGCAAATTATCTCAAAAGAGGAATCAATTTGCATGAAATGTCAAATGCTGTCTTCTTGGGGAAAAAAATTCAAAATATGGTATGATGAAACTTTTATACAGAGCACTTGCCCATTTGTTTGACGTGTGTAAAAAATTCAATACTGTCGGATTAAACGGACAGGGCTTTAGTCAAACATTACAAGATGTTTTTCTTGCTGTTGTTGATTTGCTTAACATTAAAATATTTTAGCTGCGGCATTTTAATACAAAGAATGCTTGGATTAAAAGTGTAACTATTTGTCAGGAAAAAGGAAAGTGTTGAAAATCTATATTGCTATCTGCAGCGCAATGTTAACTACTCGAGATACTTCGGTTATTTCCTTTTATTGAATGCTCGATTGTGAAAGTGAAAGTAGACAACAAGTTGGCTTCTTTAAAAAGAACCCAACGAAAGGTCCGCATCTTGTTTTAAATTTGCAGGTTTGCACAGCAAATTTAATGACGTCATTTGCAACCAATTTTAAGTACAGGTATTAAGTTATTGAAGAAAATTTATCACAATTTCAGCTCTATATTGTATGTGATAACCGGCTTTTTGCAACATTTTGAGATAAAATATTTCTTTTTGAAACTACAAAACATCAAGTGGAACTTCATAGCACAAAATAACAAATTTGAAACCTTTTTATTGGACGTTTTTTCAAAAATCCGTGCTTTAAAAAAGCGAAGTCCGGGCAGGCGTCGTCCGGCAGGTTTACCTTTTGGTTGACCTTTCTGATAAATCCGTCCATAATGCCGTTAGGCGATCTTCTTGTAAAGGTTTTATACAAATTAAGATTTTTTTTTTTTTTTGATGAATTTCTGATAGAATCTGTCATTTCAGTGCCTTTGGCGCTTTTATTACACCACACGATCATGGCGGGGTATTATGGTTGATTGTCAGTGTGTCAGTTTGTTTCAGGACAATAACTTGAGTAAATATCAATGGATTTTCACCTAATTTAGTTTTGGGATTGCCAATGGGAAAATATGGTCAATTTTTATACCCCGCCACCACACAATAGTGGTGGGGTATTATGGTTTTTCTGTCCGTCCATTTTTCGTTTCCGGATGATAACTTGAGTAAACATCAGTGGATTTTCACCAAAGTTGGTATGTGCACTGATATTGTGGAGATCTGGTTTGGGATTGCTAATGGGCTAATTTCGTCAAATTTTTACGGAGTTCTCTGCCCGAGACGCCCATATTTTCATTTCCGGACAATAACTTGAGTAAATAACATGGTATTTTAACCAAACTTGCTATATGCATTGACATTACGGAGATCTGGTTTGGGATTGCTAATGGGCAAATTACATCAAATTTTTTACGGAGTTATCTGCCCGAGACACGCCCATATTTTCATTTCCGGACGACAACTCGAGTAAAAAACAAGGGATTTTGGTTTCCAGACGATAACTTGAGTAAATAACAAGGGACTTTAACCAAACTTGCTATATGCATTGATCTTATGGAAATCTGTTTTGGAATTGCTAATGGCAAATTTCCTCAAATTTTTACGGAGTTGTCTGCCCAAGACACGCCCATATTTTCGTTTCCAAATGATAACGAGTAAATAACAAGGCCTTTTAACCAAATTTGCTATATGCATCTTTCAAAACACATGGCCGTGTGTACAGCTCTTGTGTGCGGAGCGCAATGCTCCATATCAGCGAGACTTGGCCATTGACAAAGCCAAACCTTCAGCATCTGCAGCGAAATGACAGGGCAATGATCAGACAGATCTGCAATGTCAGGCCGCAAGACATTGTCACCACCAGGTCCAATGAGCTACTTGTGCGGCTTGGCATTGTGGATCTGGACCTCATTCTGACGGAGAGAAGACTCCGATGGTATGGACATGTGGAACGCTCCAATGGTGCAGTCAAGACAGCCTCTGACATACAGGTTGATGGAAAGCGTGGGCCTGGGAGGCCCAAAATGACATGGAAGCAGCTGACAGAGAGGGATTGTAGAGAGTGGAAGCTCTCGGCTATCAATCCTCATGATAGACGTACCTGGAGATCTGGTGTGAGATCTGCCATGCGTGCAGCAAGCCAGCTATCTGGAAGGGGGCCCACTGATGTGGATATTGCCCGTGTTCCTGCATGTTAATCAAAAATCCGATTATGATATGATATGATTATCAAGATCTGGTTAAGGATTGTTAGCTGTCAATTGATATTATCAAGGTCTGGTTTAGGATTGTTATCTGCCCCGCCATCATTTTCTTTCCAGACATTTTCGCAACGATAACTTTGATACATAAACAAATAATTGCTATGGCGGGGTATTATGCTTGTGGTGCTTTTATTGACATACGTTATCTGCCACATCCATATTTTCATTTCTGGAATGTAACTTTAGTAAATATCAATGGATTTTCAGCAAACTTGGTTTGTGCATTGATATTGCGGAGATCTGGTTTGGAGTTGCTGATGGGCAAATTTTGTCAATTTTTGACAGATTTATTTGCCGGCAACATGACCATATTTTCATGTCTGGACAGAACTTTAGTAAATATCAATGGCTTTTCACCAAACTTGGTTTGTGCATTGATATTGTGGAGATCTGGTTTGGAGTTGCTGATGGGCAAATTTTGTCAATTTTTGACAGATTTATTTGCCAGCAACATGACATATTTTCATGTCTGGACAGAACTTTAGTAAATATCAATACATTTTCACCAAACTTGGTATGTGCATGGATTTTGTGGTGATCTGCTTTGAGATTGCTCATTGGCAAATTTCATCTATTTTGACAGAGTTATCTGTCCGCAACACATCTGTATTTTAGCTTCAGGGCAATAGCGAGTAAATCTCAATGGATTTTCACCAAATTTGATATGTGCATTGATATTGTGGAGATCTGGTTTGGGATTGCTCATCGGCAAATTTCATCTGTTTTGACAAGAGTTATCTGCCTGCGACATGATAATGGCATGATTTTTTTTATTTCAGGTGAATTTAGACAACAACTGCCTTTTCACCTCTTAACAAGCACGCCTTGAAATTGAGTAAAACCTGTCTATCAGACACAATTATCTTTGGTGCCCTGCTTGATGATCATGCACTAAATAGTCTTGAGATATCTTGCTATACTTCATTTTTCCTTTGTTTATTATTGACATTTGGTTGTGGAAATGCCAGAATGTTGACTTTGAGAGGATAACTGTATACTTCATGAGTCATCTCTCTTGGAATTGTATTCCTTTAACTTTCCAAAAATCCTGGATCCTCTTGTGAAATGTCATTTTGTCATTTTTTTTTAAGCTTTGGTTGTTTCTTTTGATTTGATCCCTCAACACTATTAGTTCAAGTCAGGCTGATCAATTAACCTATTCATGTATTTCGTGGCAAACTTAAGTCCTCTAAATTTCAAGCTCTTAGCTCTGTGCAAAGTGTATGAAACAAAGGGATGAAAAAAAAAAAAGTAAGAGAAAAGTCCAGGGAGTGCCACAATCACAAGCCACAGCCCTTCCCACACAAGCCACAGCCCTTCCCAAAACACAGGAACGAACAACCCAAAAGCAACATGCCCCCCAATCTTTCCTTGCTATACCATGTACTGATTCTTGAGATAGAGAATACACAAGGCTCATTTTTGCAGACTTCATAATTCAGAGACCTTCAAAAAAAGGTCAGAGTCACAAAAATCCAATCACTTCTTTCCCCCATTGTAATGATGTATTCTATATTAGTTTGCTCAAATTTCAGTATTTGGTTAAAGGGATAATGTGCACACAAGCATTTTAACTGCATTAACTCTTTCGCTGCCAAATTTCAGACGACATTTATCATCTGCCTTTGTTTTAAACAAACTATCGAATGGAAAGAAGTTTATATGTAAAGTTGAAAAACTGAATATCAAACAGCGTAGATCCAGATGAGATGGCTCATTATGAGCCGACATCTGGATCTATGCTGTTTGCAAAAGCCTATTATTATTGCCTGTGGCAGTGTAAGAGTTAAGAAATTTATTGTCCTTTGTAAAATTTCTTAATGCAGTATAAAAAGCTTGTGTGCACATTAGCTCACCTTATAATTTAATAAATAAAAACGTTAAACTATAATACCCCACCATTGTCGTGTTGCGGGCAGATAACTCTGTAACAATTTGATGAAATTTGCCCATTAGCAAAACCAGTTCTCCACAATATCAATGCACATACCAAGTTTGGAGAAAATCCATTGATGTTTACTAAGTTGTCATCGGGAAACGAAAAACAAACAGATGGATGGATGTATGACTGACAGACGGACAGACATGGACGTCCAACGTGAAAGCATAATACCCTGTTACTATCGTATGCAGGATATAAAAAGACAGACAAATATTGTGCCAGCCCATGGGAAAAGGTACCTATCGAAAAGGCATACATTACAGTGAAGGCCCATTGTTCGAGTCCATGTTAAGAAGAAAGCATATGCCTGATAGAATGACTAAGCATAATATTTATACTTCTATAGGGTGGTCACAAATGTTGATGGATGAACAAATTAAACTGCCAATCACAACAATTGTCATCTGCTTGTAATTTTAAAATTATTTTTGCAAACATTGTGGGCCCAGATCTGATCAGGGTCCACACTGTTTGCCTGTATGCAAAAATAGGTTTGAAAAGTTTGTAAGAATGTTCAGTAGACGACATAAACATACATTTTCAGATGGAGGTTTTCTTGGCATTTTAAGGGTTAAGGGAAAAGCAGACACAGTATATCGTACCTGTATCAAAAATTGTCTAGCAAATTTGACATTCATTTTGTCAGAGACTGCTTCAAACATATGCAGCTCCTGAGTTTAGCACTATTTGTGAAACACCTTGTCATTAAACTCATATGCAGATTTATTACCCTTTACAGAACACCTAATGACATCATAAAATATTAAAATAATAAAACTTAACATAATTTGTGGAACACCTTACACTGTTGCAACCCAAATGATTATTTAAGATACGAATTTTTATTAGTTATTATTAAAAATTAAAATTATTAGAATTTAATGTCCAAATTTTGTAAATACAAATCTGAACCAATTTTTAGAGTATAAACAGGGTTTTCCTGGACTCGCATTTTGGCAGTTTTACTCCCAAAACCTTGTTCTAGACCCTCAAATTTTAGGGGCAAGGGTCTCTAGTGATGACTATATGGATAATCCAATATTAATTTCATTTATCTATGGCTTTGTATGTTAATCTATTTGTAATCTTAAGGGCAAGAATTATCATTATTTGGGCATTAGTTAACCCTTAAAGCACTGAGCAAATTTGTAGCAGATGACATTCCTAAAATTCCTATGTAATTTTTATGCCTCCACCTGCCGAAGGCAGGAGTAGGGCATATAGCGTTTCGCCCTGATGTTACATCCGTACGTGCGTATGTCACGTTCGTAACCAGGTTCAAGTTTACCTGCAAGTTTAGGTGCAATTTTACATCCGCGTTTCTCTTGCAGCTTATAACCTTCATACCTTTTGGGCTAGAAAGTTGAAACTTGGTATGATACCTAGAGCAAGACCTTTCAATGCATGGTACCATTGCCCCAGGGTCATGCCCCTGGGTGGGGCTAGGGGTCAAAATATATAACAGGTAACCAAGAAAACATACAAAAATGTGACTAAAAATATCACTATGGTATCATTGGTGAGGCTGAAAGAGTTAAAATTTAGCACAAAAATTACACAGAGGAAAGCTGTTTAGTTGTTGATGAAAAGGCAAGTTTTAGGCCACTGATTCTGGATGGGGGTGGGGCCAAACACAGATTCAAGTTTACCTGCAAGTTTAGGTGCAATTTTATGTCCACATTTCTCTTGCAGCTTATAACTTTCATACCTTTTGGGCTAGAAAGTTGAAACTTGGTATGATACTTACCTAGGGCAAGAGCTTTCAATGCATGGTACCATTGTCCCAGGGTCATGCCCATGGGTGGGGCTAGGTATCAAAATATATAACCGGTCACCAAGAAAACATACAAAAATGGGACTGAAAATATCACTGTGGTATCATTGGTGAGGCTGAAGAGTTAAAATTTAGCACAATAATTACATAGAGGAAAGCTGTTTAGTTGTTGATGAAAGGGCAAGTTTTAGGCCACTGATTCTTGATCAGGGTGGGGCTTCTGGGTGGGACCAAAGAAAATGTAAAAGTATTAAATATGTTATATCTCGGAAAATGTTCAGATCCCAACCCCTAAACCTATGATGAGATGCATTCAATGTCACATACCTTGCAACACCTGGGATCATGCCCTACCCTGCCCTGCCCATTTCATTTCATCAAAAGCCAAGTATCTCAGAAACTATTCAGATCCCCACCCCTAAACCATATATTATTTTTCATTATGATAATATGTATTTAGTGACACATACCTTGTGTCCCTCAGGGATCACATTGTTTCAACTTAATTTTTATCCCCCGACCGATAGGTTTGGGGGCTATAGACTTTGCCCTGGCGTCCGTCTGTCCGACCGTCTGTAAATGAAACCTTGTGCAGCCCATAACTCCTATACCCTTTGAGCTATTTTCATGAAACTTTGTCAGATTGTAGAGGGCATTGGGTAGGAGTGTCGCATGCAAGAATGACAACTCTAATTGACTTGGTTCAGGAGTTATCTCCCGTAGTCTCCAAAAATTGTAAAATTTTGTGCGGACCATAACTCTGAAACCCTTTAAGATATTTTCATGATACTTCACCTATATGTAGAGGACATTGAGTAGGCGTGTCACATACAAGAAAGACAACTCTAGGTGACTCCATTTTGGAGTTACCTCCCCTAGTTGTTAAATCTTGTGCGGCCCATAACTCTAAAACCCTTTAAGGTATTTTCATGATACTTCACCATTAGGTAGAGGACATTGAGTAGGTGTGTCATGTACAAGAAAGACAACTCTAACTGAATGCGTTCTTGAGTTATCTCCCATAGTTATGAAATCTTATGCAAACCGTAACTCAATAACCCCGAGATATTATCATGATACTTGATCAAATTGTAGAGGACATTCAGTAGGTGTATCACATACAAGAACAACAACTCTGACTCAGTTCTGGAGTTATCTCCCATAGTTGTTAAATCTTGTGCAAGCCATAACTCTTAAACTCTTTGAGATATTTTTATACTTCATCAAGTTGTAGAGGAATTGAGTAGGCATGTCATGTACATAAAGGACAAGTCTGTCTCCATTTTTGAGTTATCTCCCATAGTTGTTAAATTTGCTGACAGTCATAACTTCTCTACCAGTTGAGATTTTTTGGTGACAATTAATAGGGATGCTTAGAACATTAAGAAGGAGAGTTGCATTTAAAAATTGTAACTATGGGTTACTCGTTACTTCATTTATTTTCAATTATCTCCCCTGGTGGTAAGATCTTGTGCAGGCCATAACTCTTTAACCAGTGGAGACATTTTAATGATAGTTAGTAGAGATGCTAAGAACAAACTAGGTGTGTCACAATATGTAAGGACAACTCTGACCTACGGAGTGTTGGAGTTATCTCCCTTATACTGCGGATGCAGATTTATCAGCAATGCATGCAGCAGGCTTTATTTTTCTCATTTTTTTGGATTCTTTGTTGAAAATCACTTACTAGCAAACACAAAATTGAGTTTCTCAGGCTAACGGTTGAAGAGTTACAGGCCCTGCAGGCCTTATATTTCTCATTATTTTTGGATTCTTTGTTGAAAACCACTTACTAGCGAACACAAAATCCAGTTTCTACGACTTACAGTTTTGAGTTATAATCTTTGCAGGCAACAGGCCTTACTTTTCTTATTATTTTCGGATCCAGTTTCCCTGACTTACAGTTTGAGAGTTATGATCATTGCAGGCAACGGGCCTTCTCATTATTTTCAGTTTCTTTGTTGAAAAACACAAAATCCAGTTTCCACAACTTATGGTTTTAGAGTTCTATGTCTGATTCACAGTTGTGGAGTTATCACCCACTGCAGGGTTAACAAGTGTATCCCTTGATAAAATTACATCTCTGATGCCCTAGATTTAAAAAAGACGGCCATTTGCTATGCGGTCGGGGGATTTGCCATTTCTGATGGCTATTTTTTGCAAAATGCCTGCGTGTGGATGAGGATGGCCCTGGGTGGGGCCATCCATGTCATCTTGACACATTTCTAGTTTTTAGAGAAAATAAGACCTGATGTTTCATGTGAATCATCTGCTGGGCAGATGACTCACATGAAATATCAGGTCTTCTCTGAAACATTAAGCATTTCAAAGTGTCATCTGCTGTAGTTGTGATAAGTGCTTTAAGGGTTTATAGCTTTAATACAACAGACCCCTAAATCTTATTAAAGGACCCCTTAACTCCACACAAGGGAGTCCCTGGGACCGTCATTTTAAGATTCTGAGGAAATACCCTGATAAATATAGGAATTAGTGAGGAGCAAGATGGTCACTTAAGTGATGATATTCAGAAGGCATCAAGAGATCTTTTTAATCAGCATTACTATTTTCCTGCAGGTATCAGCGGGGCTTTAGCCCAAGTATTATTATCAAGTACTTGTCATATCTTTTGTTCTTGGAGATGAGAAAGAATGAGTGACAAAGAGGTGTGATTCTGGGTTTTGAATATGAACAATCAGGACTGGTAGCAGAATTATGTTAATACTTAATGACCTGATACAGGAATGGATGCTGATTAGATGAGAAAGAGAGGAGTGCATGCGGAAAGGGTTTTAGAAAAGATTTTTGAGAGCTTAGACAGTTTTTGATTTTTCAGCATACAGTGGAGATTGAAAATCATAATTGTTTAGCACATATTTTTTAATTACATTGTATATTTGGCTAGCCTGAAATTCAGTGAGAAGACAGATATCAAGAACCATAATCTTTAGCAGTAGAATTTAAATCTAGAAAGATATAAAGATGGACTTGGAAGTTAAGACATTACAATTAATTAAAAGAAACTAAAACTTTAAACAATGGAGTTTAGTGGTTGATTTCTCACAGACAAAAATGTGTGTTGGTGATATAACTCAATTAGTTAAGTGAAACTGGCCCCTGATCACAGCGACTTGAATTTTGTTCATGTTAGTGCATGTTGACTGCAGGTAGTGGGGTGTGAAACGACAGTATGACATCAACTGTTATCAAGGAAAGATACAATTTATAGTAGGACTTAGGTGTAATAAATATGGCTAGAATGCTGATGGTCCAAGAACAAGGGTTGACCATACACACACCCTCCCTAACCTGCCTAAGAATAGGGCTATGTCATTATTAATACCAAAAAAAAAAAAACCATGAAAAGATAATACCCAGCCACTATCATATTCCAGGCAGATAACTCTGTCAAAAATTGACAAACTTTGCCCATTAGCATTCCCAAAGCAGGGCCCAGTTGTTCAAAGCGTCGTTAGCTTAACGAGCTCGTTAGGGGTTATTTCGTTAACTGTTTTAGCAGATTCAATACATAATATTCTGATATTTTTTGCTGAAAAAATGTGAGTAGCTTTTGCGTTTTGCTACTCACATTTTTTCAGCAAAAAATATCAGAATATTTGCATATCACTCGATGTAAATTTTAACAAATTGTTAACTAACGACATTGTTAGCTTTGAACAACAGGGCCCAATCTCTACAATATCAATGCACATAGCAAGTTTGGGGGAAAGCCATTGATATTTACTAGTTATCGTCTAAATGAAAATCCAGAGGTGTTGCAGGCAGATAACTTTGTCAAAAAAAGATGAAATTTGTCAAAAAAAGATGAAATTTGCCCATTAGCAATCTTAAACCAGATCTCCATAATATCAATGCATATACCAAATTTGGTGAAAATCCACTGACATTTACTGAAGTCATCATCTGGAAATGAAAGTACAGACCGACCAACTTGTGGCGGGATATAAAAATAGTCATCAGAAGAGCGCCATTTCTAAATTTGGTGTATTTCAATCAGATATCATGGAGATATTGAAACAGGGCAAAGTAAAAAGATGCAAAGACAGTATGAAATGTGACCAAAATAATAAGTGAAAACAATAATCGTTGTACTGTTAATGGTTTTATTTTTGCATTTCTTTTCTTTTTTTTTTTTTTTTTTTTGTCAAAATCATCTAAAAGTGACTTCTGATGTGATTATTTGTACAGAACACACAATATTTGCTAATACTTTGAATTTGTGAGTGTACATATTCAGATATAATATCAAAAGTAAATGCCTTGTAAAGGTAAAAAAATCGCAGAGTAAAATTTGTCCTTCCATGCTACATACCTACTTCACCTGATCTATATCCCTACCAAAAATTATCCAGTTATCTCAAACAGTATGGGATTATGGCCTGCACAAGATTTTTTGCTTCAGGGGAGATAAGTACATAATGGAAAAAGTGAGAGTACTCATAAACACAACATGCCTACTGGTCCTTATCTATGCCTGTGCCAAATATCAAAATATTTCAAACCACATACTCAAGAATTTGGCTAAGAAATTCATTCAGGGGAGGTAGCCAGGGAGGAAATCGAAAACAGCCACAGCAGTGGTTGTCTTGTTGCATGCGACAAGCCTACTGGTCCTTATCTATGCCTACAAAATATTTCAAACCATTAAGAAGTCATCCAATGCACAAGAATTTGGCTTAGAAATTTATTCAGTGGAGTGTACAAGAAAAAGAACAAAGCAAGAGTTGTCCTTCTTGCATGTGACACTCCTACTTGACTTGATACATGTCCCACCAAAATATTACCAAATTATCTCAGACAGTATGGGAGTTATAGCCTGCACAAGATTACAGATCCAGGGTAGATAAGCACATAAAAAAAAAAGTGAGAGTTGTCTGTCTTGCAAGTGACATGCCTACTGGTCAAATATTATCAAAATAGTTCAAACCATTGAGAAGTTATAGACTGCATAAAAATTAGGCTTAGAAATTTATTCAGGGGAGATAACTAGAATATGGCATGCTTACTGGTCCTTATCTATGCCTGTATCAAATCTGTCCAAAATATTTCAAACCATTAAGTTATTGAGATGGATGGATGGATGGATGGATATTTTATTTATAGACGCTCAACCCTAAAAGGGCATATAGCGTCTAATAAGTTGTATATTATATGATGATTTTATTTAATGAGAAATTAAAAAATATCTAGGATTGATGAGTTCATTTTAAAAAGATAAAGTATCAATGATTTTAAGTTATTAAAATACAGATCATATTTTATTAAAAAGTCCGATCTCTTTCAGAAAGTTGAGTATTTTTTGAGTTGGCATATTAAAAAGTTCCTTTATATTTTTTACATTAAAATACTTTGTGCGAATATAATTAAATTCAGCACAAGTGACAAGAAAATGTTTGACCGTAAAAGGTTCGTTACAAGGAATGCAGAAAGGAGCTTGTTCATTTTTTAATATGTAAGAATGAGTAATTCTAGTGTGTCCAATTCTACATCTCGTGATTTTTGTTTGTTCTTTTCTGCTGAAATTAGAGAATGTACATTTGCTGTTAAAATTTGGTTTTATTTCATTTAGTTTATTTTGAGTTTGTGTTTCCCAAACAAACTGACATTTGTTGTTAATGTATTGATTGATGTTTGATTTAAAGTCGGAGTGAGGAATTTTGAAATTTGTTATCATTAAGGATAGTGCTGATTTGGCTTCTAAATCGGCTAATTCATTTCCACGAATATTAACGTGGCTGGGAAGCCAACAAAATACAATTTCTTTTGAAACTGAAAGGTAATAATATTTTTTAAGAATTTGCTGAATTAATGGGTCTCTATGGTGTAAATCTTTAAGAGATTTTAATACAGAAAGAGAATCTGAATAAATGATGAACTGTTTTTCAGACTGATCTCTAATATGGTAAAGTGCAATATCAATTGCCTTGGCTTCAGCGGTAAAAATGGAGCTATTATCAGGTAATCTGATACTGTCAGTAAAATTTGGACTAATAACAGAACAAGCAACTTTCTCATCTTGTTTCGAACCATCTGTATAAATTGACAGGTAATGTTTATAATTTGATTTTATTTCTAAAAATTCATTTTTAAAAACATGCGACTCAACTTCTGTTTTTTTTATTTTTATCAAGATCTAGAACAATCTTTGGAGGGTTTAACGTCCATGGCTCTTTTGATGGAAAGGAAAAGGGCTGAACATTTTTAATATTAATATTGGCCTCTTCAAGTAATGGTTGTATTCTTAGACCAAGGGGTTTAATAGCCGTTGGTTTATTATTGTAAAATCTTTCGTATTTAGGATTAAAAACATAATCATAAGCTGAATTTCGTGGATTGGCGGCTAATTTAGAAACATATTGAAGAGATAATTTTTCCCTTCTTATATACAGTGATGGTTCATTTGATTCAGCGTATAAACTTTCGATGGGAGAAGTTCGAAAAGCCCCTAGAGCCAGACGTAAACCTTGGTGATGAATAGTATCCAAAGATTTCAAATAAGATTTTCTTGCGGATCCATAAACTATGGATCCATAATCCAATTTAGATCTAATTAATGATCTATACAGATTTAAAAGAACAGTACGATCTCCTCCCCAGTCGGAACTGGAGAGAACTTCAAGAATATCAAGTGCTTTAAGACATTTAGCTTTTAAAGCTTTGATGTGTGGTATAAAAGATAATTTGTTATCGAACAAAAGACCTAGGAATTTTGCTTCACTGACGACTGGAATAGGACTACCGTATATGGTAAGATGAGGATCTAAATGTAGCTGACGTATTTGACAAAAATGAACGCACTGAGTTTTTGTTTTTGAAAATTTGAAACCATTTTCTGTTGCCCAATCTTCTATATTGTTTAAACATCGTTGTAGTTTGAATTCAATGGTTTCCATATTTTTCGATCTAATAAATATTCCAAAATCGTCAACAAAAAGTGAACAATCAAGGTCTTTCACACATTTAACAATATCGTTAATTTTAACGCCAAACAAGGTAGGTGATAAAATGCTTCCCTGTGGTACACCTTGTTCTTGTTTAAATATGTCCGATAACGTATTACCTATTCGAACATTAAATGTTTGATCTGATAAAAAGTTTTGAATAAAAAGTGGTAATCGGCCTTTAAGGCCTAATTTATGTAAATCTTTCATGATGCCATGTTTCCAAGTAGTATTGTAAGCCTTTTCAAGGTAAAAAAATACAGCTACTACATGTTCTTTTTTAACAAAGGCATCACGAATAAAAGATTCCAAACGAATCAAATGATCGTTTGTACAGTTATTTTTTCTGAATCCAGCTTGATAGTTTGTTATAAGCTGGTTTGATTCTAAGAACCAAACCAGTCTATCATTAATCATTCTCTCCATTGTTTTACACAAACAACTTGTCAAAGCAATAGGTCTATAGTTTGTAGCTTCAGTATGATCTTTATTTGGTTTTGGTATAGGTATAATCGTTGCTTTACTCCAGTCTTTTGGAAATTTTCCAGTGATCCAAATATCCTTTAAAATATTTAATAAAGTTTTTAAAGCGTTATCGGGTAAATGTTTAAGAATTTAATAATGGATGTCATCAGGACCAGCAGCTGTATCGTGGGATTTAAGAGCATCTAATAATTCTGAAGCTGTGAATGGTACATTATATTTTTTATGATTTAGTGACGTAAAATTTAGATGCTCTTTCTCTTGTTCCTGTTTTATGTTTTGAAAGGTTTCGGAATAATTTGCACTAGAAGAGTTTTTCTGAAAATTCTCTCCTAGTGCATTGGAAATATCTTTAGTCGTTGAGCATATATTTCCATTTGATTTAATATGGACATGCTTTTTATTTTTGCCAGTAATTTTTCGAATCATGTCCCATATTTTCTTTGCTGGAGTTCTAGAGTTAAGTTTGGAGACGTATTGCTGCCAAGATGTTCTTTTAGCCGTTTTTATTGTCTTGTGAGCTTTAGCTCGCATTTGTTTGGCATGGATTAGATTCTCTTTTGTTGGCTGCCTATTGAACTTTCGTAAGGCAGATTTTCTTTTATTTATTGAATTTTTAACATCTTTATTAAACCAAGGTCTATTTCTTTTTGAACATGTCGAGGACTTTGGAATACATTTTTCGGCTACATGAATTAATGTATCAGTAAAAGCTTGTATATCATCTGCTGTTTTAAACATTTCAGGATTTAATTTTTCATTACATAGCTCCATAAAATTCTCCCAGTTTGCTTTATTCAAATTCCATCGGGAATGATGGTCTTCATTTGTCGATTCAATTTCTTCAATTTTAATTGGAAAATGATCGCTCCCATGAAGGTCATCTGGAACTGACCAGTCAAAATCTAAGTAAATATTTGGAGAGCATATAGACAAATCTAAAGCAAAATAATTTCTTGTAGGAGAATGAAGATAAGTTGGTTGTTTATCGTTAAATAAACATAAATCATTTTCTGCAATAAAATTTTCTATTATTTCTCCTTTGTCATTTGTATCCAGACAACCCCATAGTTTGCTGTGACTATTAAAGTCACCTAATAATAAATAAGGACGAGGTAACTGGTTTATAAGATTTTCTAAATCGTGTTTAGAAAATTTACAGTGTGGAGGAAGATATAGAGAACAAATTGTTATGGATTTAGACAGAGTGACATTTACAGCAACAGCTTGTAAATTACTATTTATATTTATCTGTCTATGAGGAACATTTGATTTTACAAGGATAGATGAACCTCCTGAGGCTTTCTGATTTTCAGTTGCGATATGATTATATAAACTATAATTTTTAAAATTAATATTATCTGCATTTTTTAAAAAGGTTTCCTGGAGACAAAAGACAGTCAGAGAAAGTAGTGTTGTTAAAATTAAAATTTCGTTATAATTTGCTTTTAGTCCTCGACAGTTCCACTGAATAATTGATTTTTTATCCATGATGAATGGAGAGATGATTTTAAAATAAGGAACTTAATCCTTTTAGTTTTTCCGGGTCTGCGACAGCATGGAGGAGTCAATCTCTAACTCCATGCTGTCGAGGGAATCGAACCGATTGACCAACTTGATCGGATCGGCCGATCCCCCTTAACTGTATGGATTTGGTTCTTTATCTTTTTCTTTTCCATTTTTTCCTTTTTGGTCAGCTGTCCTGTTCCTGGATCTGGATCTTTGGGATCCACTTGCTTTACTCGGCTGTGTTTGTGAACTGTTTTGACTGTTTTGTGTTGGTGGTCTGGACTGATGAGTAGATGCGGGTTTCGATTTCGGTTTTAGAGTAGGAGTAATAACTTTTGAACTTGCTTTAATGACAGAATCTTTTTCGTTAAACTGGGTAGAAATTTCTTTGGTTTCGGGTTTAGTGTTTAAAGATTGAACAACTTTTGCAAAGGTAATTTCAGGTTGATTTTCTTGAATTTTTTTAGCTTCCAAATAAGTAATTTTTTGTGTAACTTTAATTTTCATGATTTCTTTTTCTTTTTTCCAAATTTCACACTGATTTGATTTGGATTGATGATTTTTGTGACAGTTCACGCACTTTGGTTGATTTTTGCAAGCATGTGTAGGGTGGTCAAAATCACCCATACCACATTTTTCACAGACTGATCCAGGGGCTTCAGGACAGCCGTTCTCATGATGTCCAAACCTCTGACAGTTGAAACACCGCAGAGGATTTGGGATGTAGACTTCAACCGGTATAATTTGATAAAATTTTTTTAGTGATTTCGGCAAAGTTGTGGTGTTGAATGTTAGTAAAAGTGTATTTGTTTCTATAAAATTTCCATCTTTTTTAATTTTAAACCATTTGCAAGCTGTTACTCCTTGTTGTTTGAGATATTCCGTGATGTTTTCTTCGGTTTCATTTTTGAGCATTCTGTCACGGATAATACCTTTGCAACTATTAAGGGTTTTATGTTCCGTGACAGTGACATTTATACTAAAGAATTTTGTGATTTTTAGGAGGTTTTCTGATTGGGATTTTCTATTTGTTTCGACTAAAAGGGTTCCATTTTTTAATTTTTTTACATTTTTTGGTGTACCTATTAAAGATTCAATTTGTTTTTCTATTATAAAAGGTGATAATGATGTAACTTGTTTTTCCTCTTTACTTGAAATCACTAAAAATTTTGGAAAGTTCTCATTCGCTTTAAACGTAAAGGTAGTCGGTTGCGTGTCGTCCTCCGAAGAGTCGAACGCCAGAAATCGTTTTCGAGAGGCCATAATGATAATTTTTTTGGTTCGATAGCTATGCGCCCCACCCTCCATGGAGCCCTACAAGGGGACGTTTAACAGAAATGGATCTCCTATTTCTAACGTCAAGGCTACATTGCTATTATACTCGGTGTCAAGATCAGAGTCTTCAGCTCGGCCTCATGCTTAGATGATTTCCCACCTATTCATCTAAATTTCCATAGAAAAATCTATGAACAGTTGAGTTCATCCACCTATCCACAGCCTCCACTCACAGAGGTTTCCGCCAAAGCCCCAATACAAGCCCACCAATTGACCCTTCAGCCGCCGCCCATTGAAACTCACTTAAAGTTAGAGGAACATGAGAAAAATAAGCCCGGTTTGGTACCATAAAGATACGTATGAAAGAGAGAAAGAAGCTAAGAACAAGTTGTGCGCTTCTAGAGCTTGGCACGAGTGAGCCGATTGATCCAGGCCGGATCTAACCCAGACCGCTCTTCTATCTGAAATAAGGGCCAAAATGATGTGTTGAAAAGCTGGAGATCCCTGGGCTTTCCTCAATCATCAGGCTCCCCTCTCCCAGCATACGAGATGCCACCCACGGCAAACAGGTGGTTCCTGTTTTAATAGGGGATTACACCCTATCCACTACAGAAGGAAAGTGATCTGTAGATTTTATTCCCTACAGACAAGGGAGGCCGAAAACGTCTGGGAAATTGAAAGGTTATTTTTAACATAAATTAGGAGATCCATATTTAAAATAAACAGTTTATTAAAGAAAGAATGATTCATTTTGGATTCATTTTTTAAGAGAGTCAAACAGACAAGCTGTGTTAGATGATATGTAGCTTTCAAATGATGTAGCTTTCATACTTTGAAAAACGTTTAGTTTTTTTATCTAACAATATTTAATGCATCTTACTTTTTAATGTAGAGAATGCTAGAGTTTGGAAAAATGACACAAACACAAGACAAACACATGTTAAATACAGATGAGGTTATAATCTTCGTCCCATGTGCAACCCACGGGCACAGAATGATACACAAACAAATGAAGCATGTTAGTAACATGAGATAGGAAAGGTTTAAAAGGATAGATCTCGCGAAATTTGTTTTTTTCCAATTTAAGATGCATTTCAGTAAATTTAATTTTATAGTCTGGAATTATACCGGTTGAACGGACGGTTGCTCTGTTATGTTAGGGGTTTTACCCAACTGCCACAGAAGCGGAAGGCAGCCACCTATTTCGAGGGCCCGGGTGGTCACTGGCAGCCTCTTTTAGACAGCTCGTACGTTACGCAGAGGGTACGTCTGGCCTATTCTAAGCCCGGGACCAGCACGGGGCTAAGTTATTGAGTGCATAATAATTTGGCTAAGAAATTTGTTCAGGGAGATAACTAGAAAAAAGAACAAAGCAAGTCATCCTTCTTGCATGCAACACTCCTACTTGACCTGCTATATATCCCTTTCAAATATTATCAAATTATCCCAAACAGTATATGGAGTTATATCCTGCATAAGATATCGGTTTCATGGGAGACATTTTTTAACAAAGTGAGAGTCATCTCTCTTGCATGCGACACCCCTTCTGGACCTTATCTATGCCTGCCAAATATTATCAGAATATTTCAAACCATGAAGGAGTTATGGAGTGCACAAGAATTTAGCTTAGAAATTTGTTCAGGGGAGATAATTAGAAAAAGAGAAAACATAGCAAGAAATGTCCTTGCATGCAACACGCCTACTTGACCAGATATATGTCCCTACCATATATTATCAATTTACCTCAAGCAGTATTGGAGTTATGGTCTGCACAAGATTTCTGCTTCAGGTGAGATAACTCCATTGCAAAGAAAGTGTAAGTTGTCTCTCTTCCACACAACACACCTACTAGTACTCCTCTTCATCCCTAGCAAATATTATCAAATTATTTTAAACAGTATGGGAGTTATAGCCTGCATAAGATTTTGACTTCAGGGGAGATAACTACATAACAAAGTTAGAGTTGTCTCTCTTGCATGTGACATGCCTATTGGTCCACCTCTTCATTCCTACAAAATATCAAATTATCTGTCAAAGGATTTAGTTTTGGAACGCACAAGAACACATCATAGATTTCTACTTCAGGGGAGATAACTTCATACCGATAACAAAGAAAATGAGTTGTCTCTCTTGTGACAATTACTGGTCCTCCTCTTCATCAAGAGGAGGACCAGTATTATCAAATTATCTCAAACAGTATAGGAGTTACAGCCTGCACAAGATTTCTGCTTTAGGGGAGACTTGTTTGTGTGTGTTGAGGTTTTACGGCCCAGTCAACCCAATGGGGTCAGGTTGAGCGCGGTTAGTATACCTAACTACACGTTTACTGGGCAGGCTTAGTCCTCTAAGCGGTTAACCAGTATTGTGCACATTCTTTCGCCAGAAACTGACAACTGCCCTTCTTGAATCAGCGGAAGGGAGAGAATGACCGTAGAAAATATTTCACGATCAATCTCCACGAAAGAATGTTGCCGACCTCAGCAGGGGTTGAACCCGTGACCTCCTGGTCTCCAGTCGGACGGCGCATCCAATTGAGCCATGGGGCGGCACTATATAAAAAAGAAGTTGAGTCGTCTCTCTTGCAGGCAACACGTCTACTGGTCCTCCTCTTCTTTTCTACCAAATATTACCAAAACATGTCTCATCAGGGTATCAGTTATGGAGCGCACAATTAAGGATGTGTCTATGGATTTCTGCTTTTGGGGAGATAACTATATAACAAAGTGAGAGTTGTCTCTCTTGCACTTGACATTGCCTTTTGGTCCTCCTGTTCATCCCTACCAAATATTATCAAAATTATCTCAAACTGTATGGGAGTTATGGCCTGCACAAGATATTGGCTTCAGGGGGAGATAACTACATAAGGAAGATAATGAGAGTTGTTTCTCTTGCATGAGACATGCCTACTGGTCCTTCTTTTTATTCCTACCAAATATCAAAATATGTCTAACGGTATCAAAGTTATTGAACGCACAAGGATGTGTCTATGGACAGACTGACGCCATGCTGATCGCAAAATCCCCTGAACCTATCGGTCGGGGGATAAAAAGAAAAACAAAAGCACAGAAATGAAATTATATTCAGAAAGAACATTTAAAAATATATTTTCTGTAATTTTTTCTGGTTTAACATCACTTCCAGTCATATTTGTACGGTGTCTGGCTGTGGCAGGGAGCTCGGTGCTCTTTTAGAGTGCAGCCTCAATGAAATATCATGCCCCAGACACATCTCGGTATTCCACCCAGTCACATTATACTGACATCAGGCTGACCAGTTCTGTTTCCTAGCTTTATCTTTTTAATGCTGAGCTCCAAGCCAAAGGGTAGCTAGTACCATTTTAAAACTCTTTTGTATGACTTGGCCAGGTATTGAACCTACAAGCTTTCAGACACAAGTGAATGCTCTACCAACTGAGCCACTGCATTGTTTATATACCGAGGGTTGAGCGCAAGACTGGCGTAAGTCATATGGTTGTTTTTCCCCAAACCTATCTCCTCACCATGAAGGCGTTATGAAGATTACAACATTTCTTTCTGTAAACAATGAAAATTTAGGTGCCATTGCTCGTATGAGCAATGGCACCTAAATTTGCATTGTTTACAAAGGGGTCCCTAAACAAGGGTTTCAAAAATATGTTTGAGTTACCATAGTCTTGCGCTCAACCCTCGATACATTTTCCTGCAATCATTTAAGCACAAAAAATGTGGAACCCTATAACTCTTAAAGGGCAATCACAACTAAAGCAGACAACATTTTGGTTTTTTTTTTTTTTTTTTTTTTTGGTAAAGTTTCAGAGGAAATATAAGTTTGACATTTCATGTGAATTGTGACAGGCAGACAATTCACATAAAATGCTAAAACATTTGTCCCAGAAAAATTTGTTGACATTTCATGAATCATCTGCTAGGAAGACAGTTCACAGGAAATATCATCTTATTTTCTCTGAAAAAAACAACAACAAATAACTTCAGTCATTTGCTGAAGTTGTGACTGGCACTTTAAGAGTAAAGGATGCCGGGAAAATAGTGAGATGGGATATGAAACAATTCAAAACGCCATAAGCAGACAGTGAAGACATGATTGTTTGTGTTGAGGTTTTACGGCCCAGTCAACCCCATGGGGTCACGTCGAGCGTGGTCAGTTTACCTAACCACACATTTACTGAGCAGGCTTAGTCCTCTAAGCAGTTAACCGGTATTGTGCACATCTTTCGCCAGAAACTGACAACTGCCTTTCTTGAATCAGCGGAAGGGAGAGAATGACCGTAGAAAATATTTCATGATCAATCTCCAAGAAAGAATGTTGCCGACCTCGGCAGGGATGGAACCCGCGACCTCCTGGTCTCCAGTCGGATGCGCATCCAACCGCGCCACCAAGGCCGGCAGTGAACAAATGAACCAGCTGCATAAATTTGTCATTTTATCAGCAGCTTCTTTGCAAACAAACACTTGATTTTGACGTTACAGAAAGAGAACAACACACACACAACTCTTATGTTTGGTCATGGTTTTAATTCCCAGAAATGGCAAGAAGTCTTTACACTTACCATGCTAATGTCAACTTCAGCAGACAACAAACTAGTGTTTTTTCTAATATTTTTCCTAGAAAACAGAATCTGATACTTCATGCAAATTGTCAGATCTTATTTTCTAGGAAAAATAAGACGAATATTTTAAAATATCGTCTGCTGAAATTTTTACCTAGCATGCAAACTGTAAAGCCAGCTGGTCTAGGTGTCTAAAATATTGTAATGAAATGGCCAAAAGTGTAGATCCTGATCAAACTGCTCCTTCAGGAGCAGTTTGATCTGGGTCTATGCTCTGGCCTCTCTGTGAGAATATTTAAAGTAAATATGCAAGTGCACTTTTCCAACAATTTAAACATCTATTGGACTACCAGCAGATTTGTTTAAAATGTGCTGAAAATGGCAAATAGTGCAGACCCAACTAAACTGCTCCTTGCAGTTTGATCTGGGTCAACTATATTTGACTAGGCTTATCTTTCAAAATGCTTTGGATTATGGTTATACAGTATGCTCAATACCTAGGAAAAATAAAAAAAATTAGACATGTGTCCCGTTCACATATACTCACACCCTTTGGACTCCTAGCCCCTTCCCAGGGCATGACCCATGGGCAACTCAAGCACAAGGTTGAAGGTTTAAGTCTGGGTAAGTAGCATACCCTGGCTAAGGCATCCAAACAAAAAAATGTAGATTTTATAGAACTATGACCATTTATTAGCATTTTTCTATATAATCTATACATTTCTGATCTGATATAATATGGATGTTAGCTAACATAGGTTTTGGCTGTGGATCCCAGCTATAGTGTTATAAAGAGGTTGTAGTGTATCAGGCATTTTCCAGGATTTTTCGGCATACATTGAGGAGAAAAGGGGCTACTATTAGCACAGAGAAACCCCCATAGTGTGGACAAGTGATTATTGGACTGACCATGCATGATTCCAGGTCTGATCAGTGTCAGCTGTTAAATTATTAAACAGAAAGTTTGAAGCTACCTTTACACATGATAAACCTTTAGAGGGTCAGGCAAAGTTGTAGCAGTTATTATTATTTTTTTACTATAATTTTTTAGAGATATAAGGCTTGACATTTCCAAATGACAAGCCTTATTTTCTCAATTATAATAAAAAATATCAGCAGCAGTTATGGTTTATAATTGGTTTCTGGCAAAATGGAGTAACACCTACCATCCTGCAATCAGTCATCTGCTACCTCAGTCACAAAAGCTCAGTACTCAAGGAGATCCAGGAACATGCGGTGGTCCTACTAGGGCATGATGAAGAAGAGTACTTTCGATTTTAGCAGGGAAAGTCTGGAGGACAACCCCCTATTTGGCTCACTGGGTCCCAAAGCTCCTTCATCCTGGTCAGAAATGAACTCCACACAATAAGTCAAGGGAAAATGTTGCCATTTTTGGGGGATGGCGACAGATTCCTCTGGTGATTTGTGATCATGAATGAGACCTGGGTCCGTCATTGCCAGCCAGAGATGAAGCATAGTCTAAGCTGTGGATACATCATCATTCCCTACCTCCCAAGTGATGTCTGCAAGCAAGCTGATAGCCTAGAGTACCACCTAAAATATGTCATACTGACACCAGAGCCTAGTATGCTGATCTCTCGAGACAGTTAAAGGCCGATTCAATGTGAAATGCAGACAAGAGGGATGCTGTTCCATCAGGACAATGCTCTGGCACATACATTTACAGTAACTATGGTTGCTATCCAGAAATGTGGATTCAAAATTGTTGGAATGCCCACTCTACTCTCTTGATTTGGCACTACCACAGTAGCTCTTGGGATGTCATTTTTGTCTCAGATGATGATGTTATGAATGCTGTGGACCACTTCCTGTGGATCCTAGATGGTGCTTTCTGCACAGAAAAAAATCAATCTGCTCCGTAACTGCTGGACTAAACAAAGTGTGTTAACCCTCTCATCCCTGAGTTTCTGAAGTGGACTCGCCATAGCAAAGATGTCCAGGAAGAGCCACAATCACAGAACGTAGCATAGCAATGACACCAAGAGAAGTATAAACAACACGTATGAGCTAGCACACGAAAAAATCTACAATAAGTCATACTGCCAGTGAAGGCTCAGATCAGCCTGTTCAAAGGGTGGGGGCATTTGTGTACTTTTGACACATGTCTAGTTTAAATTCAACTTTTTCACATGTAAGTACGGTTTAGCTGTACTAATTTCATAGTAAAAAGGTATAGTTCAGCCATACTAATTTCATATTTAAAAAAGGTTATACTTGAAGGACTGCTGATGTGAATCTAGATAGTTTTTTATTTTATTTTTTTTAACTTAAAACATTTTGATTTAAAAGATTATTTTCATTATTAAAAGATCTTCTTTTGGGTTTTTTCAGGTTACAGGGTTTATTTTCTTTATCAATTTTAATAGGGGTACTGGGATATTTTGAGCTTTTATTTTGGGCTATAGGATATCAAGGTATGTTTGGATATAGGATATTACCTATAGTCACAATTTATTTATGGATATTCAAAATCCAATTCTGAGATATGGGATATTTCGAGGAATTTATTTAAGCAAGTGTGATATTGGCATCACCCCTTATAAAAGCCTCATTTCTGTCTCTGAGAGCCCAATAAAAATAAACTGACAAAGAAGCACTTATACGACATTCCATTTTACTGTCTTTTCATCCAGAAAATGCCTACACATCTGGGCCCAGTTGTTCAAAGTGTCGTTAGCTTAACAAGCTCATTAAGGGTCATTTGGTTAACTAGTTTAGTGGATTCAATATACAATATTCTGATATTTTTTGCTGAAAAAAATGTGAGTAGCTTTTGCACTGCAAAAGCTACTCACATTTTTTCAGCAAAAAATTTCAGCATATTTGCATATCACTTGATGTAAATTTGAACAAATCCTTAACTAGCGATGTCGTTAGTTTTGAACAACTGAGCCCAGGAGTGAGTAGCTATTATCATTAGGAATAAAGAATAATCATGTTATTAAGTTTTGCAGTGTAACTATTATCATTAGGAATAGGGAATAATCATGTTATTAATTTTCATGCTGTTAATAAAGAAAATATTAGACAATAAGCAGATTCTGGATGAAGCCTTACATGTTTTTGATAAATTTCAGACAGCTACAGTTACATAAGGCATTTCATTACATGTTTTACATATTTAATAGAAATACCTTAAGTTCAAATATCTCTAACTGAATGGAAGATTTCTATATGTAAGATTATAAAATAGAGCCATCTCTAATTCGGTTAAAGATATATGTAATTGAAATAGGCATCTTTAATCAAATTGGCTATGTCTTGTTCAATTAATAATATCACTTAGATAATTCCATTAAAGACATCTATATTTACATATATAATATACTTATATAAAGATATCTTTAGCTGGATTAAAGATATCTTTAAATAAAAGAATATATTAACAAACATGCTTAAATAAAGATATCTGTAATTAAATTAAAGACATCTTTAATTAAAAGAATATTTTAAAAATTACTAACTGAATTAAAGACATCTCTAATGATGAAACATGGACATAATCTTTAATACAATTAGATATGTTTTCATTCCTCTACAGACATCTCTATTAAATGGGTGAAAAAGTAATCAAATGCCATAGTTGTGGTCTCAGAAAAAATGAGTAGATCTGAGCATGTCTGTAATATGTATAAATCTTTTAATTATGGAAATAATCTTTTAAATCAAATGTTTTGAGTTCAAAAATACCTATACTAATAAAAAAAAACAAACAAAAAAAACATCTAAATTCAAATCAGCATTCCTTCAAGCCCTAACCTTTATTACTATGAAATTAGTATGGCAAATTGCATTTAATCTAGACGTGTCAAAAGTACACAATTGCTCCAACCCTCTGAATAGGCTGATCTGAGCCTTCACCTGTCGTACAAGTCTTATTGTAGGTTGTCGTGTGCTAGCTCATATGTGCTTGTTTACTCTCCTCTTGATGTCATTGGTATGCTACGTTCTGTAATTGTGGCTCTCTGGACATCTTTACTAGGGCGAGTCCCCTTCAGAAACTCTGGGATGAGAGGATTAACACACTTAGTTTAGTCCAGCAGTCATGGAGCAAATTGATTTTTTTTCTGTGCAGAAGGCACCATCTTGTTTGTGTTGAGGTTTTACGGCCCAGTCAACCCAATGGCACCATCTTGGGTCCACAGGAAGTGGTCCACAGCATTCATAACATCATCATCTGAGACAAAAATGACATCCTAAGAGCTACTGTGGTAGTAGTCAGAGAATGCCAAATCAAGAGAGTAGAGTGGGTGTTCAAAAATTTTAAATCCACATTTCTGGATTCAGCCACGATAACTGTGGATGTATGTGCCAGAGCATTGTCCTGATGTAACAGCATCCCTCTTGTCTGCTTTTCACACTGAATCAGCCTTTAGCTGTCTCAGGAGATCAGCATACTAGGCTCTGGTGTCAGTATGACATATTTTAGGTGGTACTCTAGGCTATCATGATGTCTCCACAGTTTAGACTATGCTTCATCTCTGGCTGGAAATGATGTCATCCATGATCACAGAGAATTCTGTCGCGATCACCCAAAAATGGCAACATTTTCCCTTGACTTGTTGTGTGGAGTCCATTTCTGACCAGGATGAAGGAGGTTTGGGACCCAGTGAGCTGATGTATCTTGTGGATGACTGCATGGAATGTCCAACTCAAAGGCAATGTATCATTCTGTTACACATCTCGCTACAGTGATGATGACAATAGTGTCCTGTGTGTGATGGTGACTGGTCTCCCCAAACGGGGGTTGTCCTCCAGACTTTCCCTGCTAAATTCGAAAGTACTCTTCTTCATCATGCCCTAGTTGGACCACGGCATGTTCCTGGATCTCCTTGAGTGCTGAGCTTTTGTGACTGAGGTAGCAGATGACTGATTGCAGAATGGCAGGTGTTACTCCATTTTGTCAGAAACTAATTATAAATCATAACTGCTGCTGATATTTATTTCATTATTTTTGAGAAAATGAGGCTTGACATTTTACAAATGTCAAGCCTTATTTCTCTCAAAAATCATAATAAAAATAGTCAACTGCCACAACTTTGCTTGACCCTCTAAGGGTTTAACATGTGTAAGGGTAGCTTCAAACTTTCTGTGTAATAATTTAACAGCTTACAGACTGATCAGATCTGGAATCATGCAAGGTCAGTGGCATGATCATCTGTGATCGTAGTCCACATTATGGAGATTTCTCTATGCTAAAAGAATCCCCTTTTTCCTCAATGTATGCCAAAAAATCCTAGAAAATGTCAACTACACCACATGCTCTGTATAACACTATTGCTGGGATCTAAATTCTACACTGTGTTCCAATTAGCCTTCTGCTGAATTAGCCCAGAGAGTGGTAAAAGTTAAGATACACATATCTTGGAGCATCTGGCCCCAAGAAGCTTCTAGCCCCAAGATTATAAAACTTTTTCATGCTCAACGCAGCTGAGCATGAAATTTTCTCTGCCAATAAATATGAAAATGCCAACAATAGTTGGCCTTTTCATATTTATTAGCAGGGAAATTTTCATGCTCAGCTATGTTGAGCAAGTAAGAATTTGCAGTTGTCAACGATTTGAGATATATTAGCAGGACAAAGTTCATGCTCATCTGAGCTGAGCATGAAAAAGGTTTTAGAACCTAGGGGCCTGATCTCATCTGCAGGTACCATATTTACCCTAACATTTGGACACCTCCACTTCATTTTACTTGTCTTAAGATTTGAACATGTCCTTGTTACTACCTGTTGACATATCTAGGACTGTTCAGTGAGTGGCAAACAGTGAAGACCCTTAGGGTGATCAGATGCCATGTTCTATAGCATCTGTTCTACAAAACATCATCTACTCATGCATGTCTGTCCAAATACATCAGGATGGCCACACATTTTTAGTAATCAAATTCCCTGATTTTTCTCTGATTTGATTTGATTTTCCCTGAATAAAAACCTTAATATTATCGCAATGGCCCCTACTTTTAGAAGTCATATACTGATTCAAATGCTGTCAAGTGACATGTTTATACACAATGCTGTCACAATATTCTTAATTAAATGAAAATTTATCTAAAATATGATGTACATGTGCTAATTTACTTTCATGGTAGTCAAAATCAAAACTGGTAAAATATATGGCCTCCAACCTCCCCTTGTAGCCACACCTTCACCTCCAATTCATTAAAACAGTAGGGGTTTTTTATTCTTTTTTTTTTTTTTTGGTTACATGGTAGACTGTCTAAGGCCATTCTTCACAGAATATACAGCAAACAAGTACTCCACCTAACAAGTACTCCACCTTTAAGTAAGATTAGATCTGCAGGTATTTTAAGCATATGGCAGAAAGAAACCACCAGTAGCCACATCTGAACAGCTATAAAATTTGAATATTTTGACCTTACAAAGATAAGATTTTTTGAAATTCCCTGATTTTCAGCAAAATTTCAAATTCCCTGATTTTTCCCTGCAGGGAATTTTTTTTTCACCATTTTCCCTGTTTTCCAGAGAGCGTGGCCACCCTGTGTAACACAGAGTAACTATGGTAAATGGACATCTCTAATGTCTTTACTCCATCTCAAATTAAAATAGCTTTAAGTGAATGGGAACAAGTGAAAAATACTGTCTCTATTTGCAAAGGAACAAATTTCCAGCCCAAGAGAAAGTTGCCTCCCAAACATATGAAATATTTCAAAAATGAGAGCTAGTCTTTAATGAAAGAAGTTGCTCCCAAAAAAGAATTTGCTCCCTCTCTAATCTTTAAGAGTAGCCCTCCCATCTTCCTCAATGAAAAGGGAGGCAAATATTTCCATTTGTCAGGGTTATTTCCTTTGGAAGCATTTCCATTACACTTAAATGTACAACATACAATATTTATCCTAAATGTTTGGACACTTTATTTCTTACCATACTTCTAAATTTTGAAGAAGACCATTTTACCACTTGTTTAAGCATCTAAAACTGCTGGATGAGAGCCAATAGAGCAGCTCCTGCTCAGACACCATATTCTACAACATCTGATATTGCTCTATACTCTGTATGCTCTAGCTAATAGAGCACCTTCTGCTCAGATACCATATTCTACAACATCTGATATTGATCTACACTCTATTTGTTCTAGCCAATAAAGAGCTTCTGCTCAGACACCATATTTCTACAACATCCGATATTGATCAGCTCCTGTTCAGACACCATATTCTACAACATCTGATATTGATCAGATTCTTCTCAGACACTATATTCTATAATATCTGATATTGATCAGCTCCTGCTCAGACACATTCTATAACATCTGATATTGATCAGCTCCTGCTCAGACACATTCTACAACATCTGATATTGATCAGTTCCTGCTCAGACACTATATTCTATAACATCTGATATTGATCTACACTCTGTATGCTCTAGCCTGTCTGTCCAAATACTTAGGATAAAAAAGTTATGTTGATTTCAACAAAAATATGACAAATACCTAAACCTTGCCATGATAATCAGGATACAGACAAACAGGGAGGTTCTGATCAACCTGCACATCTTCAGTCTGATCAGGGCCTCTTCTGACTACCTGTTAATGTGTCTAAAACTGCTGAATGAGTGGCAAACAGTGTAGGCCCTGATCAGATGCTACATTCTGTGGCATCTGATCTGGGCCTACACTGTTTGCTCAAGCCTTTCCATCCCAATGCATAAGGTTCTTATGGGCACTCTTTGCTTTGTCTGGATCCCTGCGAATTACATATGGGCCACAAATGCGAAAATGTGTCTTTGAGTATATGCGGACAATGAGGGCCCAGATCAGCCTGCACATCCTGGCAGTCTGATCAGAGCCTTCACTGTTCACTAACAGTAAGCATTCTTTATAAATCTATAGCGGGCCATTATCGGCCCGTCAGGGTAGCTGACGGGCTGATAGCGGCCCGCTATAGATTTATAAAGAATGCTAGCTGGATAACAGAATCATTGGATATTACAGAAAGTATCAATGGAGAGCAAATGCCCGAATGAGACTTAGCACTGTACATACGCTGTATGACTCTGAAGCTGTAAATTTTGCGTATGTTCGAAGACACCTTTTCCCTTGGCATGGCCCATATAGAGAACAGGCAACCTTCCACACAGATAACAGTAACAGTGACATTCCAGGAGTCAATATTCACACAATGTTTCATCTTGTATGAAGTCTGTACTAGATTTATGGGAAGCAGCCTTCATATCCATGAACCTCCAGGATAGAATAATGCAAGGAACAGAACCAGATCTGAAATAATACAGTAAAAATAAACTTAAAACTAATTTAAGCTATTCAAAACTTCATTAACTTAAAAAAATTGTTAATACTGGGTAAATCTTACAGCAAAAGCTATTTTGAATTTTTTTTTTCTTAAAACTCTTTCCCAAAATATTGGGTCTGATATTTTCATGCAAATCGCTAGGAGACGATGTTAATTAAACCCTGTTTTCTGGTGGGGACAAGTCAAATGTCATTAATATGTTCTCTGCTGAATCTGCTCAGCGAGGGCTAAAGGTTAAATGAAGAGGGGCATTTGAAAAGCAGGGGCAATGGGGCATGGACTAGATTTTGTTTGTTTGATTTGGACTTAACATCGCTTTCAACAATCTTTCAGTCATATCGCTACGGTGTATGGATGTGGCAGGGAGCTCAATGCTCACTCTTAGAGTGCTGCCTCACTGAAATATCAGGCCCCAGACACTTAGACATGATATTCCATCCAGTCACATTATACGGACACTGAGCTGACCAGTTCTAGCTCTACTTTCTTAATGCTGAGCGCCAAGCGAAAGAGCAGCTAGTACCATTTTTAAAGTCTTTGATATGACCCGACCGGGGATCGAATCCGCAACCTCCCGATCACAAAGTGGACACTCTACTACTGTGCCCGTACATGGACCAGATACTGATCCCCTTTGTATATTAACATTCCTTATGCCATTGAAACTTTGCTTCTTTCTACTTAATTTTGGTGAGTTTCTTAAATATTGTCCCTAGTGTACTTAGTAGAATAGCAAACAGTGTAGACCATGATAAGATTGCTCCCTCAGGAGAAGTCTGATCTGGGTCTGCACTGTTTGCATACTCCATTTTGTCAGATACTTTAGTGTATGAAATTTTAGGACGTTTACCATAATAAATAATGAACAGTGTTGGCTCAATATGAAAATTCTGTTCATTCAGTAGCAGGACTAATTTGGTAAAAAGATTGTTTCTTTGGAACTTGCTTTTGCCTAATTACCATGATCCTTTGTGACAGATTTTTTTTTTATATCAGCAGAACACTATTGATTATTCTCTATATTATGGCAAAATAAAACTGGTCAGCTGCAGATATTTTAACAGCTTTAATCTTTTTCAAATCAAATACCAGTTTTTAAATGACAAATGACTCGTACTATTAAAGTGCTGACCTTTCATTAGAAGGGAGATATATGTCTTTGTTTTGTCTTTGTTTGGGCCCTTCCTGGTTCAACTAGTGGTTTTCTTTAGCTCTGGCTGCAAGTGTCTCAAATGATTGCCACAAGTAGTCATCATCGTTTTCATGATTTGATCTGATTTACATGTTTTTCTGTGATGTTTCACTGATTTAGTTATGAAACCTGCATGAGGGCTGAACAATCATTTTGTATTCTTTACAACATTTGAACCTGAGGTAAAGATTTGGTACCAGATATAAACCTCCCTTTAGTTTTTCCTACTGACTGTTTGGCAAACAGTCAGTAGGAAAAACTAAAGGGAGGTTTATATATGTTTGGCAAACAGTCAGTAGGAAAAACTAAAGGGAGGTTTATATATGTAGCCACATGAAAAACATACATCAGGGCCCAGTTGTTCAAAGCGTCGTTAGCTTAACGAGCTCGTTAAGGGTCATTTCGTTAACTGTTTTAGCGGATTCAATATACAATATTTTGATATTTTTTGCTGAAAAAATGTGAGTAGCTTTTGCACTGCAAAAGCTACTCACATTTTTTCAGCAATAAATTTCAGCATATTTGCGTATCACTCGATTAAAATTTTAACGAATCGTTAACTAACGACATCGTTAGTTTTGAACAACTGGGCCCTGATGTATGCTCTTCATGTGGCTACTTGCTAGAAGGCTTTTTTTCATGTTTTGTCCTATTTGTTATCTTCTTGTTGTGTTTGGTTTATTTTGTTAGTTTGTGTTGAGGTTTTACAGCCCAGTCAACCCAATGGGGTCATGTCGAGCGTGGTCAGTTTACCTAACCACACGTTTACTGGGCAGGCTTAGTCCTCTAAGTGGTTAACCAGTATTGTGCACATTCTTTCGCCAGAAACTGACAACTGCCCTTCTTGAATCAGCGGAAGGGAGAGAAAGACCGTAGAAAATATTTCATGATCAATCTCCACGAAAGAATGTTGCTGACCTCGGTGGGGGTTGAACCTGCGACCTCCTGGTCTCCAGTTGGACGGCGCATCCAACTGAGCCACCGAGGCTGGCTTCGGTATATTTTAGTTCTGGCATTATGATCCCCTTGTAGGGGAGGTGGGTGAGTGAGTGAGGGGGTGGGGAGGTGGGTGAGGGCGTGGGGAGCTGGTTGATTTGCTTTTTGGTTTCTGGTTTGTGTGCTGTCTGTTTTGGTTTGTTTGCTCTTCCTCTTGATGTTATTGGTAGGCTATATTCTATGACTGTGGCTCTTCCTCTTTGTGTCATTGGTAGGCTATGTTCTGTGATTGTGGCTCTTGGTGTCATTGGTAGGTTATGTTCTGTGATTGTGGCTCTTCCGTATTTGTGTCATTTGTTGGCTATGTTCTGTGATTGTGGATCTTCCTCTTGGTGTCATTGGTAGGCTATGCTCTATGATTGTGGCTCTTCCTCTTGGTGTTATTCGTAGGCTGTTTTGTGATTGTGGTTCTTTCTCTTGGTGTCATTGGTAGGCTATGTTCTATGATTGCGGCTCTTCCTCTAGATGTCATTGGTAGGCTGTGTTCTATGACTGTGGCTCTTCCTCTTGGTGTCATTGGTAGGCTATGTTCTGTGATTGTGACTCTTGGTGTCATTGGTAAGATATGTTCTGTGATTGTTTTTCTTCCTCTTGGTGTTATTGGTAGGCTATGTTCTACAATTGTGGCTCTTCCTCTTGGTGTCATTGGAAGGCTATGTTCTATGTTTGTTTTTCTTCCTCTTGGTGTCATTGGTAGGCCATGTTCTATGAGTGTGGTTCTTTCTCATGGTGTCATTGGTAGGCTATGTTCTATGATTGTTTTTCTTCCTCTTGGTGTCATTGTTAAGCTATGTTCTATGCTTGTTTTTCTTCCTCTTGGTGTCACTGGTAGGCTATGTTCCACAACTGTGGCTTTTCCTCTTGGTGTCATTGGTAGGCTATGTTCTATGATTGTGGTTCTTCCTCTTGGAGTCATTGGTAGGCTATATTCCACAACTGTGGCTCTTCCTCTTGGTGTCATTGGTAGGCTATGTTCTATGATTGTGAATCTTCCTCTTGGTGTCATTGGTAGGCTATGTTCTATGATTGTGAATCTTCCTCTTGGTGTCATTGGTAGGCTATGTTCTATGATTGTGGTTCTTCCTCTTTGTGTCATTGGTAGGCTATGTTCTATGACTGTGGCTCTTCCTCTTGGGGTCATTGGTAGGCTATGTTCCACAACTGTGGCTCTTCCTCTTGGTGTCATTGGTAGGCTATGTTCTATGATTCAGACTCTTGCTCTTGGTGTCTTTGGTAGGCTATGTTCTATGATTGTGACTTCCTGGCAGTCTTCTATACCTTTTTTGAAAACTTTCAATTCGGCTGTAATGGATGATTTTTTTTGGTAAATATTGCACAGTTAGCAAAAGTTTGGACCAAATGTTACCAAAATGTATTCTGGTTTTTCATTATCTCTCAGCTTTTATCAATCAGCATCTATAATCACACCAAATATAAAATAAACAAAATCCATCTCCGGATTTAGAAAATATAAGATCTTAAAAAGCTTGACATAAAACTTTGACACTTTTGTTAATACCGCCACCGATGACACGAAATCAAATGCCGATGCCAGAGGTAGTACAATAGCTGTTCCAGTACTTTTGTACAGGCAAGATAAAAATGCATGCTCTTACATTTTTAAAGCTCCTGACACCATTCATCAAATTTTAGATCCGACACCAATCATCAAATACTACTGGTTTGTCAACCTCTTATCATAATCCTGAAAACAGACACATGCTTAAGCAGCACCCTGCTGTAGACCACAATTAGCAGTAAAACAAGACGTCAATGGGCCAAGATTCACTCACCTGAGCAAAACAGCCACTGCATATCTGCAGATGCCATGCAACATTCTTCCAGAATTTCCACAGCAATTAGGACAAATTTGGCTATGACGTAAAAAGGTCAAAAGTCATCCTAGAAACAATCGTTTGAACAAACTTGTTAGATTTTGTGTCCCCAATGCTATATACCAAGATTCAGTCTCAAAGCTTTTTTGGTTCTGGAGAAAAAAAAATCAAGTGTTTTTTACCATATATTGGCATCTTGTTCAGTGGTGCTGAACCATTTGAACAAATTGACATTACCCCTTCAATAGAAGGCCCCATTTGAAATGTGGTGAAAATTGGTCATGCTCTGTCAGAGAAGAAGATATTTAAAGATGAAGTGATTAAATGTGTTTAGCTCAGGGGTAAACCCAGATAACCATGAGGGACAAAATTTTGATTATAACTAAAAGGATTTGATCATACATTGTACCGTATTTACCAGATATTTTCGGACACCATTAATGTTCGGACACCACCTATTTTCTGCAAAATATGATAATTTAATGCACCATAACAGTTTGGACACCCCCTGAATTTAAAAAAGACTATTTCCTAATTTCGGACACAAAAATGCCTCTGGACAAAGCCGAATTTTCAATGAAATCCAACACCAAACTCGCAGCGTCGCTATTATTTTCACGGATGTTTTGATAGAGGAAGCCATTTTCTAACAGGTAAGAAGGAAGTAGTAGAGTCTAAAAAATTAACTCAGTTAAAAATTATTTTCCGCCAGGGCTGTTTTCATTCAGGGAGAAACAACTTTTATTTGTTTATTCAAATCGCCGAGCTTATAAACTGCGCATGCCACTTACTATACATTCAAAGATGATGAAATCGCCCCTCGTCCAAATGGACTGATCTACCAATACACAGCTAAAAATAGGCAAGAAGAAAAAAATAATAATAATAATATTAATAATAATGTAGGCCGTGGAACATGCCAAAATATCATTACCGTTCAATGTTTTTCAACGAGGAGATATTATAGCACCTGTCTATTTCTTGGTAACACTATTTATTGTTGTCTTTTAAAAACCGTCATATTACCACGTGGTTCTATACCACGTGTTAGTCACATGCAAGCTTTACGACACCCGAGGTTACGTTTCCTCTACATGGTGTGTTGGCGTGTCAAGAAAAAAGACATCATTATATAATTTTCAGTATGGGTATTCCCTCATAACCAAGATAAAAACGATCATAGTGATGATCAAAACAGTGAAGCTTCTAAAATTAATTTCCATTAATACTTATTAAAACAAGCACTCCTATTAAATAGGCAATCAGCGACCTTTTGTCAGTGCGTTAATATTACGCAATTTTATGATAGTCTGCTCAGGGCGATTGGGCAACCTCGTGGAAAAACCTGCTCAGCCTTTGCATAGCTGTAAATATTGACGAGTTGGTATGGTAACTTCATTTTCCTATGAAATACTATCTTTCATGGCTTTAGGAATGGAAAAAAAAAGCCTGAAACCGGGTCTTCTACAAAGTCAAGCACCGCGGTCACCCATCCAGGTACTAACCGCGATCTCTGTTGCTTAACTTCGTAAAAAAGCCAATCATTCTACTAGTGTCACCATAAAGGCCAGCTTCCACAGAGCGGCTGTAGAAGTGATTATATACCTAATCCTAATCCATTACAAAAAAAAAAAAAAAACAACTATTAAAAGTAACCATTTCATCCACTTACAGAAACGATCTTTGGCAAACAGAATAGATCCTAATCAGATATCTGCCATCTGCTACGATTCTACGCAACGAACTTAGCCCTTTACACCTAGTCCATCTTTACGATTCTACACAACAAACTTAGCCCTTTACGCCTAGTCCATCTTTGAGGTGTGCCAATACCGGCAGGATTTTTCTCAACAACAGGAGGGGTCATGTGACTCAGTTTATTTACAAATGGCACACTGTCCGACCGATGATGCGATGATCAGTTAAAAAGTAACAGAGGTTTAATTTTTCGTATTTATCAAGTAAAAAAATGTCCATAATAGTCAGTATTAAAAACTCGGGTACTACAAACCGCCGATCTACCTGCGTGACAGACCTTAAAATCTTCATTTTTATTGGAATTTTTTGGATATTTTCTTTAATTTTCGGATACGGCGTTTTTTTGAAAATAATATTTTCCTAAATATTTGGACAAAAAATAAAATAATTAACGTGTCCAAAAATATATGGTAAATACGGTAAGTTTCAGCATTAGTCTTTAATACATTTTGAGAAAATGATTTTACAATATTTTTACCATGCAAATGCAGAGGGACCCAAATTTGACCTAGCCGTAAAGAGGTCAATGGTCAGCCTAGGGTCATTATTTGAATGGACTTGGAAGACCTTGAACGTCTAATGCTATATATAAAGATTCAGCCTCAAAGCTTTCTTGGTTCTGGAGAGAAATGTGTTTTTACAATATATGGGCATGATGGCCTTCTTACTTAACAGCCTATGACTACTTGTATGAATTTTCAATCCCCCTTTGACAGAAGGCTCCACTTCAAGCTTGAAGAAAATTGGCCTAGGGGTTTTACAGTAGGATGGGGAGGGATCACAATAGCTCATCCTGAGACTTTTGCTCATGTGACCTAAAAAAGGCAATATGTTTCACATTTATCTAGAAAAGAAGAAATCTGATCATGCTATCTGCTGATTTCAGCCAAGGACTTTTTTATTATGTTGGGCTTTAATGACACGTCAACCCTTGTGGGTGATTTTGTGTGGTCTCCCAGAGAAAGGTAGAAAAGAGATAGTAGAGGAGATGAAAGAGAGGGACAGGGAAGAAAGAGGCACAGGAATGAAAGTGAAGAAGCAAAAGAAATAAAAACAGCCCCCTGTTACCCTTAACTGTTACAAGGATAGCAGGCCTTGCTCAACTATAAGCCAATATCAGTTGGATGCCCTGGTGATATAAGATATACGATACCTTTGCCATGCCCGACCATCCCCGTCACCAAGGAAGATTACTCTGTCATGAAAGTAATTCACCCCAACCCCTTCTCCAAGGGCCCTACTCTTAAAGCAAAGAATTTATCCACTTTGATTATTTCGGGTTTTACATCACTTTCAATGTTAATTAAGTCATAGCAAGACATAAAGGGAAAGGGATGACAATGAAAGGCTGTGCAATTAACCAATTTATGCCCGGTATCACAAAAATGGGACATTTGGCAAACAGTATAGATCCAGATCAGATGTTGATGAATTTCATTAGCAAGGTCTGCACTGTTTGCATTACATATATGAATTTCTATAAAACAGGGTAACCAATGTTCTGAGCAAGCTGATTGTAACATCTTTATAAAGAATGAAACATATGGGTATGGTAGCCGGTTCAATTGGGAAAACCTTTGGTCTCTGTATCCTACAGTAACTTGGTATGGAATTTAGCTTTAATTAATTTGGCACAACAGAAACTTCAAATAAAATATGGCTTTGATAATATGGCAAAAATCAAAGGTCTGTGCCTTCTTGTTTCAAACAAGATCTTTCGTTTTTCCCCCATGTAAAACAAGTGACCCCTGGGCAGGGCCATTTTTGACCCCAGGGTTATAATGTGAACAATCTTGGTAAAAGTCCACTAGATAAAACTAGAATTCCGAGAATCAGACATGTCACCTGCTTAAAGCGCCAACCATTTGATATGAAAAAAGAGAGAAAAAACTGTATTTGTCCTAATAATGGCTCTTATCTCTAAAGGCAACCCCTCAGTACTTTGAATTTTATAAATCAAGTAAGTTACAGGCTGTAATTTGACCAAAATGTTTTGGATTATTACCAAAATCAAACTTGACCTCTATGCTATAATGATATACCATTCTGCAAACTTCGAATGAAATCAACGTATCCCTTCAAATGTTATTGAGGGGAAATAATATCTTTACCTTGTATTTTACCCCAACAACAAAAACTAAGTCAAAAAAGGGCCATAACTTGGCCAAACTTTTGTGGATGATTACCAAAATCAAACCCGACCTGTATTTTACAATGATATATCCTTCTGCAAACTTTCAATAAAATCAATGCATCCCTTCAAAAGGTATAGAGCGGAAACCAATATCAACACACCAACAAAAACTAAGTCGAAAAAGGGCCATAACTCAGCCAAAATTTGGCTGATGATTACCAATATCAAACTTGACCTGTATTTTACAGTGACATAAAGTTATGCAAAGTTTGAATGAAATCAATGCATCCCTTCAAAAGTTATTGAGCGGAAATGATAAAGGGCCATAACTCAGCCAAACTCTGGGGGACGATTACCCAAATCAAATTGACCTGTATTTCATTGTGATTAAAGTTCTGCAAAGTTTGAATGAAATCCCTTCCTTCAAAATTTATTGAGTTGAAACGAATATTGTGATGATGACACCGCTGCCGCCAACAACAATGGGACAGACAACATGATCTCTATGTGTCTGCCATGCTACTCGGGCAACACAACAAAGTACCAAATGTCAAACGCCTAGGCCTTCAGAGCGTCACACAAGAATGTCTTTAAAAGTTTTCTCCATAAGAGTCTTTGACAAATGACCTCAGGGATGGAGCCATTTTGACCCCAAGCCATAATCTGAACAATCTTGGTAAAGGCCCTCTAGCTGAAACTACAAAGTCAGAGCCTTCTAATTATCAGACAAAAAGATTTTTTAAGTTTTACCTTGAACAAGACTATGTAAAACAAGTGACCTTTGGGGTGGGGTCATTTTTTACACCAAGGCTGTATTTTGAACACCTTGGTAAAGGTTCACTAGATGAACCTACATATCAAATGTCAAAAGTTTTCCCCTATAAGAGTCTATGTAAAACAACAGGCCCCAAAAGCAGGGCCATTTTTGACCCCAGGGCTATAATTTGAATGAAATCCACAAGATAAAGCTACATTTCAATTATCAAATGTCTGTGCCTTCTAGATTCAAACCAGAAGATTTTAAAAAGTTTTGCCTGTAGGAGTCCCTGTAAAAAAATGACCTTTCCATAAAAAGGGTCAAGGTCAACCCAAGGTTATCATTTTTTTCAAACTTTATTAAGCCCATGTCCCAAATGCTGCACACCAAGCCCCAGGTCCATTGCCAGGCGCTTTAGTTCTATAAAAGATTTTTGTCATGTATGGGCATGCTGGCCATCTTGGTCATGTGACCAAGAAATGGCAAACAAACATTTGCCCCCTACCCGCTGAGCTCCATGTGAAGTTTAGCTTCAATTGGTCCATTAATTTCTGAGGAGAAAAAGTTTGGAGAATTTTTCCTATATGCGTCTGTGTAAAACAAGTAACCCCTGGATTGGGCCATTTTTTGACCCCAGGGCTATAATTTGAACAAATTTGGTAGAGGTCCACAAAATAAAAGTATATACCAAGTATCAAAGGCCTGGGCCATCTAGCTTCAGTCTAGAAAGTTTTGCCTAGGCTTTAAAGTTTTGCCAATAGGAGTCTATGTAAAAAAGTTTTGATTTTTCAGTGAAAAAGGTCCAGGCCAACCAAACATCACTACTTTTTCAAACTTTATTAGGCCCATGTCCCCAATGCTGCATACCAAGCTTCAGGGCTACTAGCCCTTTGATTCTAGAGAAAATTTTTAAAGGATATTTACCATATATGGGCATGGCAGCCATCTTGGTCACATGACGCAGATGCCATGAACAAACTTTTGTTCCCCTGGCCCATGGAGGATTCATATAAATTTGGCTTTGGTTGGCCCGGTGGTTTCTGAGAAGAGGTTTAAAGAGTGTGACACGGACAGATGGATGACAGAGCCTGGCTAAACTATAAGTTCTCTTGTGAGCTTAAAGTCTCAGGTAAGCTAATAGAAACTAACCAGACACCCTTTTACATGGACTTGCCCAAAAAGTTGAGGTAGAAGAGTCCACCTGGCATAAATGGTTTAAACCCTATGATCTAAAGTCAAGCAAGTGTTTCCACAGAACCCATCTTAAGGATTCATATACCAAGGAATCAAATTCTTTTTCTGCTCAAGTGATCTACCTTTGAAATGGAAAAGAAAACCTTTAGACTTTGTAGTCTATAACGTGACGAGGAATCTTTGCCCATGTAAATTAACCCCAGTCCTGCCAAACCCAAATATGCCCTGCCTTTGCAAACAGTATAGATCCAGATCAGTTGGCTTCTTCAGCAGCCAAATAATATGGACATGCCTTTTTGTCATTCAGTATGTGACTTTGCATCAAGAACCTGGATCAAGTAATCTGATTAGCTGACAATTAGAAGTAGGTGTGGCATCTTGATGTATTTAGCATGAAAATGGTTCCATGTAAGAAAAAAATCACATTCTTTTACTCTAATAATTAATGCTGTTAAGTAATTAATGCTGTTAACAATCAACTAAACTTACAAGGACTGAGTTTTGGAAGATGACATGGTACTTCACTTGTATTCTTAAGAGCTGGTAGTCACACCAAGAAAAGGTCAGGAAGATAATGAAGAAATCAGTGAAACAGGTCAGATCTGTGGCACATTTTCTCAGAAAAGGCGGCTGATTGTCACAGTCTTCCTGAAGCTGACGTCCTTGAAAATCTAGGAGGAGAAACAACACAAACAATACAAATACAAATTTTGTATAAATTTAAAGGAAAAAGCACAGCAAAGATAGCATGTTAAAAAATAAAGAGCCTGATGAGCTGAGCAGATTGGTGAAAAAATTATGAAAATCGGTTGATAAATAAGAAAGTTATTGGATTTTAAAATATTAGAAAATGCTGACATGGAAATTGACATTTTTGTGAGTAAGTGATGTCATAACCACCTAATTAAATATACAAAAATTGAATGAATCACATCTGAAACATTATTCTGTTGTTGTATAACTGTAATTTTGTTCATTTGCATATAAACTGTCAACTAATTTACATATGCATAATATTCCTTTCAACAGACGACTTTTATTTCTAAAATAAATATTTGATTAACTATTCAAAATGGAGGTGCTCATGGTCATATAAAAGATAAAGTGAAATATACCGGTATTTCTTATTCCTTAACCAATTTTGAATAGCTGCAAAAATGCTGGATACTAAGACAAGAATTCCGCGGAAGGCGTCATCGCACCTGCTGGGGCAAAAGTCACAGGAGCCACAATCAGAATGTGATTATTAAATAAGTTTATTTCATTCTTAGCAGTGCTTAGTCAGAAAACTGGGTTGAAGAAAATGTAGACAAAGTGCCTAGTGGGGCACATATATTCCAGGCCAGTCCCATTCCCTCTAATGGCTATATCTTCAGCACTGACTTTTCGTATAATACACCCCAATGATAATGGAACATTGACGTAAAATGTGTAAAAGTCACTGGAGCATGAAATATAGGTCAAGGTCATGGGTCAAGGTACCTGCTAATTCAGTACATCAAGGAGAAGCACAATGCAAGGTATGGTGGCTGTAGGCCTTATAGTTGAGGAGTTATCAAACATGAACGTAAAATGTGTCAAGTATAGGTCAAGGTCACCAGGTCAAGGTACCTGCCAAGCCAGTGCAATGAGGTGAAGCACTATGCAAGGTTTAGTGGTTGTAGGTCTTATATTTGAGGAGATACCGAACATCAACATAAAATGTGTCAAAGTCACTGGAGTGCACAATATAGGTCAAGGTCACCAGGTCAAGGTACCTGCCAAGACAGTACATCAAGAAGAAGTGCTATATAAGGTTTGGTGGTTGAACCCCTTACAGTTGAGGACATATGGAAGGGTGACGTAAAAGTTGTAAAAGTCAATGGAGCGCGAAATATAGGTCAAGGTCACCCAGTGAAGGTACCTGCGGAGTCCGTACATTGAGGAGAAGCACTATGCAAGGTTTGATGGTTGTAGGCCTTATAATTGAGGAGATATTGAACGTTGACGTAAAATGTGTAAAAAGCACTGGAGCGCAAAATACATGTATAGGTCAAGGTCACCTGGTCAAGATACCTGCCGAGTCAGTACATCTAGGAGAAGCACTATGGCTAGAGGTCTTACACTTGAGGAGATCTGGAACGTTGACGTAAATTATGTCAAAGTCACTGCAGCCAAAATATAGGTCAAGGTCATCAGGTCAAGGTTTCTGCCAAGTCAGTACATTGAGAAGAAGCACTTTGCAAGGTTTGATGGTTGTAGGCCTTATAGTTGAGGAGATACCGAACATCCACGCAAAATATGTCAAAGTCACTGGAGTGCAAAATATAGGTCAAGGTCACCGGGTCAAGGTACCTGCCAAGTCAGTACATCTAGGAGAAGCAATATGCAAGGTTTGGTAGTATTATGCCTTATAGATGAGAAGATCTGGAACTTCAACGTAAATTGTGTCAAAGTCAATGGAGGGCAAAAATATAGGTCAAGGTCACTGGGTCAGCATATCTGCCAAGTCAGGAGGTCAGGGAGATGTCTCATGCAAGGTATGATGGTTGTTGTAGAATTGTAGTTGATTAGAATACTAACTTTGACGTAAATGTCGAACTTCCACATAACAGAACTGTTAACAGACAGACGGACGGACGAACGGACAGACGAATGGAAAAGCGGGCACCTATGTCGCAAAGTCAGGAGGTCAGGGAGATGTTTCATACAAGGTTTGATGGTTGTTTAGTCTTGTAGTTTTTTGTTTTTTTTGTCGGCACCTCCTCCCCTTTCCGACTCCATTTTTTTTCACACACCGTGATTTATGTAGCATTATAATTTTTTCATACAAAATAAGAAGGAAAACATAAAAACGTGATGAAGGAATTGCAAAACGTGCATGCATGCCCGTATGCGCACACACACACGCATGCACGCACGCTCACACATAATTAATTAAGTATGTATGTATTTTCAAATGCCTGTAATTTCGTTTATTTGTTTGTTTAATTTTTTTCACGCTTCGACACGGTATGTTTGAGCTATCTACTTTTTCTGGGGGTGTGGCTGCGGCAGCACAGACGTACTAAAAAAAGACATTAAATTGCAAAGGAATTCAATTTATCTTACTTTGCCGCCTAGTGCCAGCACAGCCCCACCCCCATGAAACAGTAGTTGCTCCCTCTCCTCTTATTTTTTTTTTTTTTTTTTCTTTTCTTTCTTTCTACTTTTTTTTTTTTTTTTTTATTTATTATTATTATTATTTTTTTTTTTTTTTATAATGTTTATTTTTATTTATTTATTTTATTTTTTCTTTTTCTTTCTTTTTTTTTTTTTTTTTTTAATCTATGAAAATCTACTTGTATAAAAAAAAAAATAACATTATACGATATTATTCACAGATGTGCTGAGGTCTTTCTGTAGATCATTGTCTCACCTGGAAAAGAGAAAATATTTTCGTTACATAATTATGGTCTTGGGTTTTATCCTTAACTTTTTTTTTTTTTTTTTTTAGGTCACCGTGGCATCGAAAATGATTGACCCATTTGGAGAAAAAAAAGCAACCTGATTTTCTGTGATTCGTAGTTGATGTTGGATAAATTTTGACAGCTAATAAATCTTAAGAAAAAAGAAAAACGGCGTAACCGTGGATTTCTTAGAAACTCGCATTTAGGCGACAGAGGTGAGTATCGATATACGCACTGTCACAATTTATCAATGAAGCACGTGAACGTGTTTACGCCTGGGGCTGTCAGATCGTAGATAGCACAACTGAAAATAGGTATATTTAAAAAGATGATTTGTCAATCTTAACGGTTCTCTGATCTTACCAGTATTTTGTTAGTAGATTTATATATAAATAACCATTATTTATTTATTTTATTCAGTATTTATCTGTTTAATAAATCTTTTGTTCTAATTATTATTTATTTATTTTTTTATTCATTTATTTATTTATTTTTTTTTTTTTTTCTATTTTTTTTTTGCTATTTCTCATATTTATATGTATTATTATTTTATAATGAAGAAGTGAAAAAACTTCTCATTTGGATTATTTTCTCCATCTTCTGTTCCTTTCAAGCTCGCTGCTCATTCTGAAAAGAGAAAATAAAAAAAAATAATAATTAGCTTAGTGCAATGGCTTTATTTCACAACACTCACCGAACAGGAACAAGTTCACCATCACAGTCGGGTTTTTTGTTTTTTTTTGCCACCCACCCGTCTACAACAGTAAACCTGCCCCCGCCCAGACTCAGTGCTCAGCCAAAGCTATGAAACAAGAATCGGTCTTACTGTAACAAGTTTACTTTGCTACTTGTATGTATATTAGTAATTCATTTACTGGAGTATTTTCTAACATTATTATTATTATTATCATTTTTTCTTTTAATTTCTAACTATTTATTTTGGTTTGATTTAAAGGCAAAAGACACTGAAGTCCTCGATGACACACCTGCACACGCAGCACCCCACATGGATCCACACTGTCTGCCGACATGCATATTATATTATTTATCGGAGTATTTTCTAACATTTTTTAAACTATTGACTTAAAGGTAAAAACAATGTCCCAAATGACACGCTGCACGCGCAGCACCTCACAGGGATCCACCGTCTGCCCACATGCAAATTTCCTTTCGAAACAAACCTGGTAGACCCCGATGAGAAGCCGCACCCGCAGCATCCTATACAAGCCTACACCACCCGCCTTTGTCCAACTTGTAAGACATGATGCTGTTATTAGATATTAATATATTATTTTTTTTTTTTTTTTTTATGAGAGTTAATGAGAGTGTGTGTACATGTGTGCATTTTTACTGTGAATATTTTGATGAGCTACCCACACTGGTCTGAGAGCTATTTCTTTCTGGCAGACGGTGCAGACCCTAAAAACAGGATATTGCATAATCAGGTTCTGCACTGTCTGCTCGTATCCCTTTATAGATGCAAAACTGATGTATACATATTTGCCATGCATGCAGTGCATGTGTGGCTTTGCATACTTTTAATTCTGTATGATAAAAAAGAAATGTTTATTTATAATTATTCATTTATTATTTATTTATTTATTTTTCTTATTAGTTGTAATTTTTAATTCATTTGTAAGTTTGTTTGTTATAATCAGAGAAAAAAAAACAAAACAAAAAAAAAAAAAAAAAAAAAAACATTTATAAGCTTGTTTGTTTGTTTGTTTCAGACAGAAGGAAGTAGAGACAAACATAAACCAGTACAATATGAAAACACAAAAAATACAAACAAAACAAAAACATAATAATCAACCAGGTGTTAGTAAATACAATGATTGTTAGTCTTCACCTTCGGCCGCCTACCACCGAGGACTTGAATGGTAAACACACAAATGAGGCGCAGTTAGTATCATGAAAAGTGTGAAGTAAGAAGTAAAGGTATTGTGGTAAGTGTATTTATATACGATTTATTTTACATGTTTACTGTGTTCATGTATTACTTTTCTTGCATCATTCTAATTTTATGATTATACAAAGGTGCACTTTATACGCATCATACTTTCTGGGTTTAATTAAAAAAATGAAATGTTGAAAGTATTGTTTCAATGTTTATGATAATAGAAGTTAAAAACGTATTGTTGTACTGGAAGTTAATAACGAAGATGATACCCTAATTGTATTAATGTCGTAACCTTTTACTCTATGGAAATGTTTGAGGTAGCCTTGTGTTGTCCACCTTGACGAAACGAAAAAACAAGATGGGTTTAAAGCCCCTCTAACATATATGTATTCTGATGGCTTAGTTTGCAGCCTTTTTTCAAAGACTACCATGAGCCACTTTATGCAGGATTTAAGTGAAAAAAGAATGGAGCTGTTATAAAGCAGATTGGGTCCTGCTGTATATATTTCAGGCCTTATTTGTTTTATGGATGGCTCTATCTTACCTCGTCTATGGATTTAGAAGATGTAAAGTACATGTAAATAGAGTATGTATCATAGATTATTGGCACTACGAATGGGTATTTCTGCCAGATCTCTTTTCACATTTATGACAAAGAGAAGCTGGAAGGGTGCTTCACTTGTATGTGTTCTAATGTCTTCAAACATACTGGTGATCTGCAATGTGTAAGTATATGTTTATCTGAATTTTTTTTTTTTTTATCGCTTAAACCTTGCTGTTAATTAAAAGAGAATTCATCTTTGCCTTGACTGTTGCTTTTCAACTTTGTATCATCTTTTATTGTCTTGAGAGATGATTCTAATAAAGTTAAAAGGTATAAGCATTTTTTCAGCTTATAAATGTTTATACTTATACACTCCAGTTTTCTAACACTTTTTCCAATAGATTGTAAGATGGAGTATCATTTAGCTCTTTATATATTTTCTTTCTAAGTATTAAACTGCTATGTAACCAGACAAAAATGTCTGTTGTGGCGGTATTATGTATCCAGTATTTGTAAATAACATAGAAAATATAAGAAAGTATTTTGTTAAAAGGTGTATATAGTGGCTGTATGGCTTTATAGCCAAAAAGAAGGATTCTGTAGGTTAATTTTGTGTTTATTCCTAGTTTCTGAAAAATATTTTCCAGCTTTTGATGAATGGGTAACACATTTGGACATGTTATAAACATATGATTGTATGTTTCTGTTGCGGTACATCCAAATCGGCAGAGCTTAGAGTCTGATATTTTCCATTTATGTAGATTTTCCTGACATGGGAGAATTCTATGAATAATTTTATAGTGAAAGTCTGCTAATTTCTTATCACCTTGTGATTTTACTCTTGTTGAACATATTTCATCCCATGTTGGTTTATTTGGGAATATATTGTCCCAATATTTTTGTATAAATGATTTTTCTTTTAATTTATCTATTAGGATTGTGTAATAATCCTTTATTTTTTTTGGTAGTTTAAATATGTATTTATTTCCGGTAAAGATAAAAGGTTTCTGATCTTTTTTCACTTTTGTTGCCATGTTAGTATTTTTAAGTTTTTCTTTCCAAGAGAGTGGAATTGATTTAACTATAGTATTATATTCAATTATCCAATTAGATCTACACGATCCTTGTAATTGAAAGAATATTTCTTGTCCACTTTTACGATTTCCCGTATTATCTAAAAGATCATCAATAAAATTTATATTACTTTTGTGCCAATTCGGATAAAACAGTGTCTTATTTTTTGACTGTATAAATTTGTTGCCCCATATAATTTGCTGTCTGATTTCAGTTTCACTCTGCGGTGCTTTTAGCCCTCCACCACATGAGTGCCAACTGAAAATCACCTCTTGATAGAATTTTGGCAATTTAATAGGTATAACTTTTTCTTTATCGATATTCATTGACATTAGTATACTTATATTGCACTGTTCCATGTGCTTTTTAGGAATAATTGTCCATGTTTCATCTTTGCTGTTATACAGTCTTTGAGCCCAAACAGCTTTAGCTGCCAGACAGAAAGATCTTAACTCCAGCATTTTCATTCCCCCATTTTCGGGCATGTTTATTAATACTTTTCTGCTAATTTTATCCCTCTTATACTTCCATACAAAGCTATAAAACTCTTTATTTATTTCATTGATGAGCCATTCTGGCACACACAGTGAAGATATTAGATACACTATCTGTGATAAAGCTAGTGTTTTTATGATAAGTATTCTTCCTTGCATGGTAAGATCTCTGTATTCCCATCGGTTTAAGATTTGTTTAATAGTAATAATTTTGTTCCGCCAGTTCTTTTCTTCATTTTCTTGTTTATTGTATCCAAAGTATACACCTAATGCTTTGATTGAGTCTTTATCCCAGTTTATTCCCTCAAAATTGTCCCTTCTGTTTCTGCCTCTTCCTAGCCATAAACCCTCAGTTTTCTCTAGATTAAGTTTTAAACCTGAAACATTACCAAACTCAGTTATTATATTTAAGCAGTTTTTGATAGCTTGTTCATTTCTTAGAAAAACTGTCGTATCATCAGCTAGCTGAGTTACTTGTATATACTTGTTGCAATTTTGTATATTTACTTCAAAGCCGTTTTGTGTGTTCTTTCGGATTCGGTCGCCTAAAATTTCAACTACTCACAAAAAGAGAAGAGCACTTAAGGGGCATCCTTGTCTTATACCTCTTTGAATTTCAAAGGGTTTTGAAGTCCAGCCATTGTTAGATGGATGGATGGATATTTTGTTTATAGACGCTCAACCCTAAAAGGGCATATAGCGTCTAATAAGTTTTATGTTATATGATGATTTTATTTAATGAGAAATTTAAAAATATCTAGGATTGATGTGTTTATTTTAAAGAGATAAAGTATCAATGATTTTAAGTTATTAAAAATACTGATCATATTTTATTAAAAAGTCCGATCTCTTTAAGAAAGTCGAGTATTTTCTGAGTTGGCATATCAAAAAGTTCCTTTATAGTTTTTATATTAAAATACTTTGTGCGAATGTGATTAAATTCAGCACAAGTGATAAGAAAATGTTTGACTGTGAAAGGTTCATTACAAGGAATGCAGAATGGAGCTTGTTCATTTTTTAATATGTAAGAATGAGTAATTCTAGTGTGTCCAATTCTACATCTGGTGATTTTTGTTTGTTCTTTTCTGCTGTAATTAGAGAATGTGCATTTGCTGTTAAAATTTGGTTTGATTTCATTTAATTTATTATAAGTTTGTGTTTCCCAAACAGACTGACATTTGTTGTTGATGTATTGACAGACGTTTGATTTAAAGTCGGAGTGAGGAATTTTGAAATTGGTTATTACTAAGGATAATGCAGATTTGGCTTCTGAATCTGCTAATTCATTTCCACGAATATTAACGTGGCTGGGAAGCCAACAAAATACAATTTCTTTTGAAGCGGAAAGATAATAATATTTTTTAAGAATTTGCTGAATTAATGGGTTCCTATGGTGTAAATCTTTAAGGGATTTTAATACAGAAAGAGAATCTGAATAAATGATGAACTGTTTTTCAGACTGATCTCTGATATGGTAAAGTGCAATATCAATTGCCTTGGCTTCGGCGGTAAAAATGGAGCTATTATCAGGTAATCTGATACTGTCAGTAAAATTTGGACTAATAACAGAACAAGCAACTTTCTCATCTTGTTTCGAACCATCTGTATAAATTGACAGGTAATGTTTATAATTTGATTTGATTTCTAAAAATTCATTCTTAAAAATATGCGACTCAACTTCTGTTTTTTTATTTTTATGAAGGTCTAAAATAATCTTTGGAGGGTTTAACGTCCATGGCTCTTTTGATGGAAAAGAAAAATGCTGAACATTTTTAATATTGATATTGGCCTCTTCAAGTAACGATTGTATTCTCAGGCCAAGGGGTTTAATAGCCGTTGGTTTGTTGTTGTAAAATCTTTCATATTTAGGATTAAAAACACAATCATAGGCTGAATTACGTGGATTGGCGGCTAATTTAGTAACATATTGAAGAGACAATTTCTCTCTTCTTATATACAATGATGGTTCATGTGATTCAGCGTATAAACTTTCGACGGGGGAAGTACGAAAAGCCCCTAGAGCCAGACGTAAACCTTGGTGATGAATAGTATCCAAAGATTTCAAATAAGATTTTCTAGCGGATCCATAAATTATGGATCCATAATCCAGTTTAGATCGAATTAAAGATCTATAAAGATTTAAAAGAACAGTACGATCTCCTCCCCAGTCGGAACTGGAGAGAACTTTAAGAATATCAAGTGCTTTAAGACATTTAGCTTTTAAAGCTTTGATGTGTGGTATAAAAGATAATTTGTTATCGAACAAAAGACCCAGGAATTTTGCTTCACTGACGACTGGAATTGGACTACCGTATATGGTGAGATGAGGATCTAAATGTAGCTGACGTATCTGACAAAAATGAACGCATTGAGTTTTTGTTTTTGAAAATTTGAAACCATTTTCTGTTGCCCAATCTTCTATATTGTGTAAACATCGTTGTAGTTTGAATTCAATGGTTTCCATATTTTTCGATCTAATAAATATTCCAAAATCGTCAACAAAAAGTGAACAATCAAGGTCTTTCACACATTTAACAATATCGTTAATTTTAATGCCAAACAAGGTAGGTGATAAAATGCTTCCCTGTGGTACACCTTGTTCTTGTTTAAATATGTCCGATAACGTATTACCTATTCGAACATTAAATGTTCGATCTGATAAAAAATTTTGAATAAAAAGTGGTAATCGGCCTTTAAGGCCTAATTTATGTAAATCTTTCATGATGCCATGTTTCCATGTAGTATCGTAAGCTTTTTCAAGATCAAAAAATACAGCTACGACATGTTCTTTTTTAATAAAGGCATCACGAATAAAGGATTCCAAACGAATCAAATGATCGTTTGTACAGTTATTTTTTCTGAATCCAGCTTGATATTTTGTTATAAGCTGGTTTGATTCCAAGAACCAAACCAGTCTATCATTAATCATTCTCTCCATTGTTTTACATAAACAACTTGTCAAAGCAATAGGTCTGTAGTTAGTAGCTTCAGTATGATCTTTATTTGGTTTTGGTATAGGTATAATCGTTGCTTTACTCCAGTCTTTTGGAAATTTTCCAGTGATCCAAATATCATTTAAAATATTTAATAAAGTTTTTAAAGCGTTATCGGGTAAATGTTTAAGAATTTGATAATGAATGTCATCAGGACCAGCAGCTGTATTGTGAGATTTACTAAGAGCATCTGATAATTCTGAAGCTGTGAATGGTACATTATATTTTTCATGATTTAGTGACGTAAAATTTAGATGCTCTTTCTCTTGTTCCTGTTTTATGTTTTGAAAGGTTTCGGAATAATTTGCACTAGAAGAGTTTTTCTGAAAATTCTCTCCTAGTGCATTGGAAATATCTTTAGTCGTTGAGCATATATTTCCATTTGATTTAATATGGACATGCTTGTTATTTTTATTTTTGCCAGTAATTTTTCTAATCATGTCCCATATTTTCTTTGCTGGAGTTCTAGAATTAAGTTTGGAGACGTATTGCTGCCAAGATGTTCTTTTAGCCGTTTTTATTGTCTTGCGAGCTTTTGCTCGCATTTGTTTGGCATGGATTAGATTTTCTTTTGTTGGCTGCCTATTGAACTTTTGTAAGGCAGATTTTCTTTTATTTATTGAATTTTTAACATCTTTATTAAACCAAGGTCTATTTCTTTTTGAACGTGTCGAGGACTTTGGAATACATTTTTCGGCTACATGAATTAATGTATCAGTAAAAGCTTGTATATCATCTGCTGTTTTAAACATTTCAGGATTTAATTTTTCATTACATAGCTCCATAAAATTCTCCCAGTTTGCTTTATTCAAATTCCATCGGGAATGATGGTCTTCATTTGTCGATTCAATTTCTTCAATTTTAATTGGAAAATGATCGCTCCCATGAAGGTCATCTAAAACTGACCAATCAAAATCTAAGTAAATATTTGGAGAGCATATAGACAAATCTAAAGCAAAATAATTTCTTGTAGGAGAATGAATATAAGTTGGTTGTTTATCGTTAAATAAACATAAATCATTTTCTGCAATAAAATTTTCTATTATTTCTCCTTTGTCATTTGTATCCAGACAACTCCATAGTTTGCTGTGACTATTAAAGTCACCTAATAATAAATAAGGACGAGGTAACTGGTTTATAAGATTTTCTAAATCGTGTTTAGAAAATTTACAGTGTGGAGGAAGATATAGAGAACAAATTGTTATGGATTTAGACAGAGTGACATTTACAGCAACAGCTTGTAAATTACTATTTATATCTATCTGTCTATGAGGAACATTTGATTTTACAAGGATAGATGAACCTCCTGAGGCTTTCTGATTTTCAGTTGCGATATGATTATATAAACTATAATTTTTAAAATTAATATTATCTGTATTTTTTAAAAAGGTTTCCTGGAGACAAAAGACAGTCGGAGAAAGTAGTGTTGTTAAAATTAAAATTTCGTTATAATTTGCTTTTAGTCCTCGACAGTTCCACTGAATAATTGATTTTTTATCCATGATAAATGGAGAGATGATTTGAAAATAAGGAACTTAATCCTTTTGTTTTCTCTGAGACTGCGAGAACATGGAGGAGTCAGTCTCTAACTCCATGTTCTCAAGGGAATCGAACCGATTGACCAACTTGATCGGATCGGCCGACGCCCCTTTACTATATGGATTTGGTACTTTATCTTTTTCTTTTCCATTTTTTCCTTTCTGGTCAGCTGTCCTGGACCTGGATCTCTGTTGTGATCCACTTGTTTTAGTCGGCTGTGTTTGTGAACTGTTTTGAGATTTTGTTGGTGGTCTAGACTGATGAGTAGATGTGGGTTTAGGTTTAGGTTTTAGAGTAGGAGTAATAACTTTTGAATTTGCTTTGATGACAGAATCTTTTTCGTTAAACTGGGTAGAACTTTTTTTGGTTTCAGGTTTAGTGTTTAGGGATTGAACAACTTTTGCAAAGGTGATTTCAGGTTGATTTTCTTGAATCTTTTTGGCTTCCAAATAAGTAATTTTTTGTGTAACTTTAATTTTCATTATTTCTTTCTCTTTTTTCCAAATTTCACACTGATTTGATTTTGATTGATGGTTTTTGTGACAGTTCACACACTTGGCTTCATTTTTACAAGCATTTGTTGAGTGATCAAAGTCACCCATACCACATTTTTCACATACTGATCCAGGTAATTCAGGACAGCCGTTTTCATGATGTCCAAACCTCTGACAGTTGAAACACCGCAGAGGATTTGGAATGTAGACTTCAACCGGTATAATTCGGTAAAAGATTTTTAGTGATTTCGGTAAAGTTGTGGTGTTGAAAGTTAGTAAAAGTGTATTTGTTTCTATAAAGTTTCCATCTTTTTTAATTTTAAAACGTTTGCAAGCTGTTACTCCTTGTGTGTTAAGATATTCTGTGATATTTTCTTCAGTTTCATGTTTTAGCATCCTGTCATGGATAATACCTTTGCAACTATTGAGTGTTTTATGTTCCGTGACAGAGACATTAATGTTAAAGAATTTTGTAATTTTCAAGAGATTATCAGTTTGAGATTTTCTGTTAGTTTCGACCAAAAGAGTTCCATTTTTTAATTTTTTTACATTTTTTGGAGTGCCTATTAAAGATTCTATTTGCTTTTCTATGATGAAAGGAGACAGTGAAGTAATTGGTTTGTCTTCCTTACTCGAAATCACTAAAAATTTAGCGAAGTTCTCATTTGCTTTGAAAGTAAAAGTAGTCGGTTGCGTGTCGTCCTCCGAAGAGTCGAACGCCAGAAATCGTTTTCGAGAGGCCATGATGATGAAATTTTTGATTTGATAGCTATGCGCCCCACCCTCCATGGAGCCCTACAAGGGGACGTTTAACAGAAATGGATCTCCTATTTCTAACGTCAAGGCTACATTGCTATTATACTCGGTGTCAAGATCAGAGTCTTCAGCTCGGCCTCATGCTTAGATGATTTCCCACCTATTCATCTAAATTTCCATAGAAAAATTTATGAACAGTTGAGTTCATCCCCCTATCCACAGCCTCCACTCACAGAGGTTTCCGCCAAAGCCCCAATACAAGCCCACCAATTGACCCTTCAGCCGCCGCCCATTGAAACTCACTTAAAGTTAGAGGAACTTGAGAAAAATAAGCCCGGTTTGGTACCATAAAGATACGTATGAAAGAGAGAAAGAAGCTAAGAACAAGTTGTGCGCTTCTAGAGCTTGGCACGACTGAGCCGATTGATCCAGGCCGGATCTAACCCAGACCGCTCTTCTATCTGAAATAAGGGCCAAAATGATGTGTTGAAAAGCTGGAGATCCCTGGGCTTTCCTCAATCATCAGGTTCCCCTCTCCCAGCATACGAGATGCCACCCACGGCAAACAGGTGGTTCCTGTTTTAATAGGGGATTACACCCTATCCACTACAGAAGGAAAGTGATCTGTAGATTTTATTCCCTACAGACAAGGGAGGCCGAAAACGTCTGGGAAATTGAAAGGTTATTTTTAATATAAATTAGGAGATCCATATTTAAAATAAACAGTTTATTAAAAGAAGGATTCATTTTGGATTCATTTTTTAAGAGAGTCAAACAAATAAGCTGTGTTAGATGATATGTAGCTTTCAAATGATATGTAGCTTTCATACCTTGAAAAACGTTTAGTTTTTTATCTAACAATATTAAATGCATCTTACTTTTTAATGTGGAGAATGCTAGAGTTCGGAAAAAATGACACAAACACAAGACAAACACATGTTAAATACAGATGAGGTTATAGTCTTCGTCCCATGTGCGACCCATGGGCACAGAATGATACACAAACAAATGAAGCATGTTAGTAACATGAGATAGGAAAGGTTTAAAAGGATAGATCTCGCGAAATTTTGTTTTTTTCCAATTTAAGATGCATTTCAGTAAATGTAATTTTATAGTCAGGAATTATACCGGTTGAACGGACGGTTGCTCTGTTATGTTAGGGGTTTTACCCAACTGCCACAGAAGCGGAAGGCAGCCACCTATTTCGAGGGCCCGGGTGGTCACGGGCGGCCTCTTTTAGACGGCTCGTACGTCACGCAGAGGGTACGTCTGGCCTATTCTAAGCCCGGGACCAGCACGGGACGCCATTGTTAGAAAGACAGGATTCAGCTTTGTTATAAATTGTTTTTACCCACTTTATAAAAGATTTTCCAAAATTGAATTTCTCTAAAACTGTAACTAAGAATTCATGATTTACTGTATCGAAGGCTTTTTGAAAGTCTAGGAAAAGAATAGCTCCTTCTGTATTATCATTTTCGATCACATCTTGAATCAGTCTGATATTGTACGCAATATTTCTACCTTTTATATATCCATTTTGATCTGTATGAATCAATTTTCCTATAACTACTTTTAGTCTATTTGCCAGTACATGTGTTAATATTTTATAGTCTGTATTAAGTAAACTGATAGGTCTCCAGTTTTTCAACATGTGTTTGTCATTTTTCTTAAATATTAAGGATAGAATACTTCTTTTTTGGGATGGGGACAATTCTCCTACTTCATAAGAGCTGTTCAAAGAATCTAACAGCATTGGGTTTAACTCCTGCCAGAAGGTTTTATAAAACTCTACTGGTAGCCCATCCGAGCCTGGTGATTTGTTATTTTTCATGTTTTTCAAAGCAAGCTCGCATTCTTTTCTTGTGATTTTGCCCTCAAGACTCTCAGCTTCTTTTTTATTTAATAACCTTAAACTATTAGTATGATTTAGGTAGTCTTTTATTTCATGTTTAGAAGCCAGTTCCTCTTTATACAAGTTTTTATAGAAAAGATAACCTTCTTCGATTACTTCTGTATCTGTTTTTGTGTAGGACCCATCTTCTTTTAAAAGTGTTTTAATAGAAGTTTTAGCAATATTCTGTTTTTCAAGATTAAAGAAGTATTTTGTACTTTTCTCTCCTTCTTCAATCCATTTAGCTCGACTTCTAACCTGAGCACCCAAACACCTATTGTGTACTATTTTATGAAGCTCAGTGACTAGTGCATCTCTTTCAGCTGCAACTGTAGGAGAATAGTTTGTATTAACCAACTTTGTTTCTTTACTTTGAATTTTACATTCTAAATCTTTCATTGATTAGAATACTAACTTTGACATAAATGTCGAACTTCGACATAACAGAACTGTTAACAGATGGACAGACGAACAGACAGACGAATGGAAAAGTGGGCACCTATGTCGTAAAGTCGGGAGGTCAGGGAGATGTTTCATGCAAGGTTTGATGGTTGTTTAGTCTTGTAGTTGATTAAAATACTAACTTTGACATAAATGTCGAACTTCGACATAAATGTGGACAGACGGACGGACAAATGGACAGACATATGGAAAAGCGGACGCCTATGTCGCAAAGTCAGGAGGTCAGGGAGATGTTTCATGCAAGGTTTGATGGTTGTTTAGTCTTGTAATTGATTAGAATACTAACTTTGACATAAATGTCGAACGTCGACATAAATGTTGACAGACGGACGGACGGAAAATCGGACGCCTATATCGCACCCAGCTACAAGCAGGTACGATAACATACATTGTATTTGGTGGGCTTTCCCTTTAAGACTGGATACACTTGGAAGATTTTCTGTCATTTTCACAAGGAAGGGAAGAAAAATGACTTCATGTTTGCTTTCCTGCACACCAAGCCCCTTCTAAAAGAAGTCTGCAAGGAAAGCTTTCATGTACTATAGATCTTTTTCAGAAGGGAGGAAAACCATTTTGACAAGAATTGCCTCCTTGATAATGTACTTATTCCCTATAAAGATAGGTATATAATAGCTTAAGTGAGACATTTTAACTATCCTGTTAATTTTTTTTTTTGAGTTTTACAGCCCAGTCAACACTGATTAGTTAACCTACTCACCCTTTTCCTGGGCAGGCTTAGTCCTCCCAAGCAGTTAACCAGTACTTTGTGCACATACTTTTGCCAGTAACTGAGCCCTTCGTGAATCAGCAGAAAGGGGAGAATTAACATAGAAATTATTCCATGAATTTATATGGACAAGCTGGTATTCAAATTATAAGCCCTGTCTCTGCAGTCAGAGCCACTACCAAAATTTAATGCACCATGGAGGCTGACAATTACCCTGTTAACAGTAGAGTTTTTTTCTACTTGTTTTTAGCCTTGCAGCCACAGGGGCCATTGGAGTAGAGCCCAATCCCCACTCACTCCCATGTCTTGGACACAGCATTAAAAGACAAGGTACCACCATTACCTCTTGCTGGCCTTAACCTTCCCTGAAGGGTACTTAGTAACCACTGAATTAACCTTGAGCACTGTAGTCAAATGCTTTAATGACTCAGCTATGACATCTCTATATTTACCCTGAATATTGTATTTACCTGAAAAAAAAAGTGTAGATCCAGCCTGTTCAGGGTCTACAGTCTTTGCTATTCTGTCACAATATTTGGATGCATCACCAAGAAGTCTTAACATACTTGCTAAACATTTTCCTTTTTTTTTTTTATTTTGGTCGATTCTGCCTCACCTTCGGACCCCATATTTTTTCACATATCATGTTTCAAATATATACATCATTATCAAAGATTTTTTTTTTTTTTTTTTTTTTTGATTTGGGTTTTACTGTCCTTTCAAGAATATTTCACTTATATCGAGGCAATCGTTCATCAAAGATAGGCAAAAACCGGAGAACCTGGGGAAAAATCACCTGACCATCCATAAGCAGAACCTGGCTTTCCTACATGTGACCTGAGCAGGGCTCGAACCACAGCAGTGAGAAATCTAACAGATTAAGAGTCAACTCTCCTATCCACTAGGCTACGGGGCCGGCAATTAGTTATAGATAGATGAATGTTTACTGTCATGTCAAAGGTTAGACTAAGTCCACCTAAATGTGCATTTAGGTAAAACATGACTAAATATAGCATCTTGAGCCTTTTCAGATATATTTGTAAAGCAGTCTGGGCCCAGTTGTTCAAAGCTAACGATGTCGTTAGTTAATGATTCGTTAAAATTTACATCTAGTAATAGGCAAATATGCAAAAGCAAAGTGCAAAAGCTACTCAGATTTTTTCAGCAAAAAATATCAAAATATTGTGTACTGAATCCGCTTAAACAGTTAACGAAATGACCCTTAACGGACTCGTTAAGCTAACGATGCTTTGAACTACAGGGCACTGCAATATAGCCATGAACATATCTGAAATACAAGTTCTTGATATCACTGGACAGATTGGTGCAGTAGATTCGTGACCTTGACCCCAAGGTTATTACCCGGAGTAGGATTGGTGCTGATAAAAACTTAAGCCCTATATCTACCATCAGGCCAAATATGAATGAAATCTATCAAAGGGTCTTCATAATATAAGGTCTTATAAACTTTAACGTAAAACTTTGACCCTAAGACAAAAATAAAGTATGAACGAATACTGCTTCAATGGATGGATGGACAGAGGAACAGATTCCTTGATGACAGCTATATCCACTCAACCTTTCAGTTAGGGGATAATGAAATTTAACAAAAGGTCTCGATGATATGGCTATATAAACTTAATATGCAAAAATTTTTACTTTTATATGAAAATTCTGAGTTTCTGACCTTGACCTCAGTCACAACCGGGGTGGGGATCATGCTAAGTAAGACTCTAGGCTGATATCTACCAACATGTCAAATATAAATGAAATTCCTCAAAGGTCTTGATGATACAGCCATATAAACTTAAACACAAAAAACTGACTTTTTTTATGAAAATTTATAAGTCTGTGACCTTGACCCCAAGGTCACCCCTGGGGTGGGGATGGTGCTGATAAAAACTTTAGACCTATATCTACCATCATGCAAATATGAATGAAATCCATCAAAGGGTCTTCAAAATATGAGGTCTTATAAACTTTTAACGCAAAAACTTTGACCCAGTGACGGAAAGACAAACAAACAAACGAACCTACGTTTGTTTCTGTTGAGGTTTTACAGCCCAGCACTCCAATAGGGTCATGTCAAGCGCCGTCAGTTTACCTAACCACACATTTACTGGGCAGGCTTAGTCCTCAAAGCGGTTAACCAGTATTGTGCACATTCTTTCGCCAGAAACTGACAACTGCCCTTCTTGAATCTGCGGAAGGGAGAGAATGATCGTAGAAAATATTTCATGATCAATCTCCGCGAAAGAATGTTGCCGACCTTGGCGGGGATTGAACCCGCGACCTCCTTGTCTCCAGTCGGATGGCACATCCAACTGAGCCACCGAGGCCGGCTGAACAAACCTACGTACGAACAAACGGACTAACAGAAAAGCCAAAACTATATACCCCCACATACTTTGTATGTCAGGGGTATAACTACGACAAGTCCATTTTACTGCCTGTTTTTGTGTCTAAAATCATTTTGAATGAGTGGCAAACAGTGTAGAGCCAGATGAGATGCATTTTTTTGGAGTCTGATCTGGGTCTACACTGTCTGCTCAGGCCTGTCCCTCCAAATACTTTTGGTAAGTACGGTAGTCCTATGGCTAGTCAGTGTCATGACACATCATTTAAATGTTACTTACCCTTGTTTGTTTGTGGTAAGGTTTTACGGCCCAGTCAACCCAATGGGGTCATGTCGAGCGCTGTCAGTTTACCTAACCACACGTTTACTGGGCAGGCTTAGTCCTCCAAGTGGTTAATCAGTATTGTGCACATTCTTTCGCTAGAAACTGACAATTGCCCTTCTTGAATCAGCGGAAGGGAGAGAATAACCGTAAAAAATATTTCACGATCAATCTTAACGAAAGAATGTTGCCATCATCGGCGGGGGTTGAATCTGTGACTTTCTGGTCTCCAGTTGGACGGTGCATCCAACTGAGCCACAGAGGCAGGCTTTTACTTACTCTTACTGTGATCTAACTTACATTTTACACTCCAATAAACAATCTGGATACCCCGCATGACCCTTGCACATGCCCCGATTAACACATCTGACCCTGTCACAGTTGACCGTATGTGGCTCTATGGACAGATGGCACAAATGAATACAGAGGGTATTGTGGCACAGATGGCTGCTGTCCATTGTCCCTATATCCTGAAAATATCATGAAAGTAAACAGGTGAACATTCATACTTCCCCATTTCCCACTCAAGGACATTTGAAATTTATCACCCCATATCTGCTTTTTTTGGTCGTCCCGCTCCAGAGTAAATACTGGCCATTCGGTGATAAATGTGGATTTTCCAACAATTTTGTCTTATATTTTACAAAACATCCCTCCATTGCAACACTACAAACAAAATTCTCAGAAAGAGGATGCATTTAGACACAGTGTAGGGATATCTGTACAATATTTACATCAGTTTCACTCACATTCTACTTTCACTTTCAATAAATTTTAATGAAAATTTAAAAATTAAAAAAAAAAAATAAATAAATAAAACACCTTCTATAGACTGAAATTGCCTCCATTACCTTTAAATTTGTAAGATGGGCTGATAATCTGTCAAGTTTCAGCTGTGTGTGACCAAAAATAGCTTCATAATTGAAGTTCAAAAATTCTTGTTTGTTCGTGTTTAAGTTTTACGGCCCAGTCAACCCAATGGGGTCATCTCGAGCATGGTCAGTTTACCTAACCACACGTTTACTGGGCAGGTTTAGTCCTCTAAGCGGTTAACCAGTATTGTGCACATTCTTTCGCCAGAAAGAAACTGACAACTGCCCTTCTTGAATCAGCGGTAGGGAGTTCATAGTAGACCTCTTTTTTAAAATCAAGTTACACCATGTGCTGTTTACCTAGTGTCTACACATGTCTGTAATCATCAGAGCAAATATTAGACCAAGTTCTTAAAGTACAGGACTGTGACAGCATTTCAAACACAGGTACCCAAAATGAAGTTTTGGAACTTTTTCGAAAGCCAAACTTGTTAAACTGAAAAACACTAGCAATATCTCACTTATTTTGGGGATTTTTTCATGAAATAAAAAGCAGACAACACCCTGTGACAGCCTCCTATTGACGTAATTCTACTCTATGACCAAAACCATGGTTCTGCAGATTTTAAAGGCTTAAAATGAAGAAATTGTCAAATTTCGACCGATTTTTGCCATTTAAGGAAAATTATAACAAAAGAAAAAAAATTATTAAAGTACTGAATTTGGCCTCAAACAGGCTTTTTCATTTCCAAAGAGAAGATGATATAACTTTATTTACTTTATTTGCAGTTTGATTTTAAAAGGGCAAATGAAGAAACATGCAGGTGACATGACGGCTTTGCAACGATGCTTACCAAAAGTTCTTGAATCGACTCTGCTCTGCTATAGAGGTGACGAGAACTCTTGTCATCTGCCATGGAGGTATCGGTAACAACTGGTGGAATCGTTTCATGTTCCTTCCATCAAACAAAATTCACCACCTGAATATAGATGTAAGTGATGATTTACTTTTAGAAATACTGAAGATGAAACTCAGTACAGCATCAGTAGAGCAAATGAAACTTTACACGGAATGCAAAAGTATGAGGCAGTTAATCAATCACTTAGTGTATCGCTTCCAAAAAATGTGAATTTTTCATTAAATATGGAAGGACGAACTCATAATGCTATACACAAACTGAATAATGAATGACCCTGGTACATCAACTATTCAGAAATGTGAAAATTCTGGTGTTAAGCTTTCTGCGCATGTGAAACATTCACTTATATCAATGAATAAGAAGGCAGAGTATGAATGAATATATTCTAAAAAGACAGAAGTGGTAACATAAACTTGTTTGATAAAGCAGGGCAATCCAGGAGCACACTGCTTATAAGATGAACAGTAAAGTGAAGAGAGATTACCAAAAGGGACAGCTAGATCCAGTCCCCTCTACTAGTGGGACAGATCATAATTACATTAAGTGTAAAACTTACTAAGAACTGAATCGTGGTCTGCCGTTGTGTTGCTGTTATTGATGTTGTTGCTGCTTCTGCAGCAGTAGCAGCAGTTTTTGTTTGTAGTACAACAACTAGAGCAACAACAAATACAACTAGACAAAGTGCCCAGTGGGGCACGTATACCCCCGACCAGCGCTACTGCTAGTTTTTAAAGAGCACAAAGTATGTAGCTTTGACTCTGGAGATGGCAGTTATATGCTTTATATTATAACATTGAAAAACTTCAATCACACATAATATGAAGCCCTTGACCTCAAAGATCAGGCACAGGTGCAGGGATTGAGCTTAATAAAACTTTAGCCCTATAACTATCACCATATACTAGTGAAATCAATCAGTCTTTATAATATAAGCAAAAATGACATTTGTATTAAAAGTCTGTGACCTAGACTTAAAAGCCAGGCCCCAGCTTGGGGATGGTGCCGAGAAAAACTTTAGACCTATACCATCATGCTTAATATTAATGAAACCAACAAAAGGGTCTTCCATAATATAACTATATAAATTTTAATGAAAATTTTAAGGTCACCTGCCTACTCAATGCCCTCTACATATCGGTAAAGTATCACAAAAATATCTTAAAGAATTTTTAGACTTATTGCCCGCACAAGATTTAAATAACCAAGGGAGAAAATTGGTGAAGTATCATGAAAATATCTTAACATGTTTTAAAGTTATGGTTTGCACAAAATTTTTACAATTCTGGAGACAAGGGGAGAAAACTCATGGACCAAGTCAGTTAGAGTTGTCTTTCTTGTACCTGACACCCTACCAAATGCCCTTTACAACCTGACAGTTTCCTGAAAATAGCTCAAAGGGTAGTTAGGAGTTATGAGGCACAATAATGCATTTATGGACAGACAGATGGATGGATGGATGAATGGATGAATTCCATGCTGATAGCTATATCCCCTAAACCCTAAACCTCTCGGAGGGTAACGAAATTCAACAAAAGGTCTTGATGGTATAGCTATATAAACTTAGATGCAAATTTCTTTACTTTTATATGAAATTTCTAAGTCTGTGACCTTGACCTCAAGGTCATACCCCAGGATGGGGATGATGCCGAGTAAAACTCTAGACCTATATCTACCAACATGTCAACTATAGATGAAATTCCTCAAAGGGTCTTGATGGTATAGCTATATAAACTTAAACACAAAAAACTTTGACTTTTCTTATAAAAATTCTAAGTCTGTGACCTTGACCCCAAGGTCACCCCGGGGTGGGGATGGTGCTGATAAAAACTTTAGACCTATATCTACCATCATGCCAAATATGAATGAAATCCATCTAAGGGTCTTCAAAATAAAAGGTCTTATAAACTTTTACGCAAAAAATTTGACCCAAAGACAAAAATAAAGTATGAACAAATAATGCTTCAAAGGACGGACGGACAGACGAACAGATTTCTTGCTGATAGCTATAACTGCTCAACCGTTCAGTTTAGTTAGGGGATAATGAAATTTAATAAAAGGTCTTGATGATATGGCTATCTAAACTTAAACGCAAAAATTTTTACTTTTATATGAAAATTCTAAGTTTGTGACCTTGACCTCGGTCACAACCGTGTGGGGATCATGCGGAGTAAGACGCTAGGCCGATATCTACCAACATGTCAAATATAAATGAAACTCCTTAAGGGTCTTGATGATATGGCTATATAAACTTAAACACAAAAAACTTTAACTTTTTTATGAAAATTCTAAGTCTGTGACCTTGACCCAAGGTCACCCCTGGGGTGGGGATGGGTGCTGATAAAAACTTAATACCTATATCTACCATCATGCCAAATATGAATGAAATCCATCAAAGGGTCTTCAAAATATGAGGTCTTATAAAGTTTAACGCAAAAACTTTGACCCTAAGACAAAAATAAAGTATAAACGAATAATACTTCAACAGACTGACGGACAGACAAACAGATTCCTTGCTGATAGCTATATCAGCTCAACCTTTCAGTTAGGGGATAATGAAATTTAATAAAAGGTCTTGATGATATGGCTATATAAACTTAAACTCAAAATTTTTTACTTTTATATGAAAATTCTAAGTTCATGACCTTGACCTCGGTCACATCCATCTACCAACATGTCAAATATAAATGAAATTCCTCAAGGGTCTTGATGATATAGCTATATATACTTACACACAAAAAACTTTGACTTTTTTCACGAAAATTCTAAGTCCCTGACCTTGACCGAGGCGGGGACAGTGCCGATAAAAACTTTAGACCTATATCTACTATCATGCCATATATGAACGAAATCCATCAAAGGGTCTTCAAAATATGAGGTCTTATAAACTTTAACACAAAAACTTTGACCCTTTGACTTTTTTATGAAAATTCTAAGTATGTGACCTTGACCCCAAGGTCACCCCCGGGATGGGAATGGTGCTGATAAAAACTTTAGACCTATATCTACCATCATGCCAAATATGAATGAAATCCATCAAAGGGTCTTCAAAATATGAGGTCTTATAAACTTTAACGCAAAAACTTTGACCCTGTGATGGAAAGACTAACATATGAACGAACGTACGAATGAACAAACGAACAAACAAACATACAAACGAACGGACGGACGGACAGAAAAGCAAAAACTATATACCCCCACATACTTCGTATGTTGGGGGTATAAATATAGCACATACTACAGCAATGACTACAACTGCAAAATTTTTCAAGTCTGTAGTTGTAGTAGTTGCTGTAGTACAGGCCTAGTTGGTATTTGGTGTAGTTGTAGTTGAACAACAACAACAACAACAACAAACAACAACAAGAGCTGTCGTAGGACAGCGTAGCTCGCCTGCTGGGTACATTTTATATTGTAACATTTTTATCATTAAGCCATATAATATAGGTCACACTGACCTAGATGTATTTGTATGTAAATCATTTTGTCACATAGATATAATAATCCGGGTATGACAATTCTCCATGAAATAGTAATTAAAATAAAAGGCAAAATCACTGAAGCATGAAATATAGGTCACAATGACCTAGATATAGTAAGTGGTCATTCATTGGGTCACATGGAAGTAATATCCCAGGTGTGACATTTATCCAACAAATAGTATTCAAGATATAAGGCAAAATCACTGAACCATGAAATATAGGTCACACCAACAGAGATATATTTTGACGTCAATAATCGGGTTACAAGGAACTAATATCCCAGGTGTGCCATTTATCCAACAAATAGTATTCAAGATATAAGGCAAAATCACTGAACCATGAAATATAGGTCACAATGACCTAGATATAGTAAGTGGTCATTCATTGGGTCACATGGAAGTAATATCCCAGGTGTGACATTTATCCAACAAATAGTATTCAAGATATAAGGCAAAATCACTGAACCATGAAATATAGGTCACAATGACCTAGATATAGTAAGTGGTCATTCATTGGGTCACATGGAAGTAATATCCCAGATGTGACATTTATCCAACAAATAGTATTCAAGATATAAGGCAAAATCACTGAACCATGAAATATAGGTCACACCAACAGAGATATATTTTGACGTCAATAATCGGGTCACAAGGAACTAATATCCCAGGTGTGACATTTATCCAACAAATAGTATTCAAGATATAAGGCAAAATCACTGAACCATGAAATATAGGTCACAATGACCTAGATATAGTAAGTGGTCATTCATTGGGTCACATGGAAGTAATATCCCAGGTGTGACATTTATCCAACAAATAGTACTCAAAATATAAGGCAAAATCACTGAACCATGAAATATAGGTCACAATGACCTAGATATAGTAAGTGGTCATTCATTGGGTCACATGGAAGTAATATCCCAGGTGTGACATTTATCCAACAAATAGTATTCAAGATATAAGGCAAAATCACTGGACCGTGAAATCTAGGTGAGCTGGACCGTAAAATGTAGGTCACCATGACCTTCACTCTCTTACACTTAAACCGATGTCACATAGTTAGCTGATGTATAACCAGTTGTGTCTATAACCTGTAGGCATATAAGATTTTACAAATGTGTCCTAGATTTTGACCCCTAGCCCCACTCCAAGGCCCACCCTGAGGTATGAACCCAGGGGTATGTTCTTTTGGAATCTCAGAAGACTCCTCTAGGTACCCAAATTCTAAATATGAATGCTCTATGAGGAGTGAAAGTCAAGATATAAGAATTTGAAAAACTTTAACACAGTATTACAAAGGTGTCCTAGATTCTGACCCCTAGCCCCACCCAGGGGCATGAACCCAGGGGTTTATTCTCTTGGAATCTCAGAAGACCCTCCAAGGTACCTAAGTTCCAAATTTGATGCCTCTGTGAGGAGTGACTGTTGAGATATAAGCATTTGAAAAACTTTAACACAGTGTGACGGGAACGGGAACGGGAACGCAAACGCAAACGCAAACGACCGGGGTGACTACAATAGCTCTCCTTGTACTTCGTACAGGCGAGCTAAAAACAACTACTACAGAATGTTCAAGGACAGCTGCTGCAACTAGTACAGAATGTTCGAGGACAGCTGCTGCAACTAGTACAGAATGTTCGAGGACAGCTGCTGCAACTAGTACTAGCTACTACTACAACTACTACAGATATGTACTTACATGTGTTTTGTGTATATATATTTGTATTGTCTTTTTTCAGTAAATGGTAAAAGGAGGCCTGGTTTTGTTTTTATTGATATGCATGCATGAAGTAATGTTGTATTGACTGTGTTCTGTTGTATTACAGGAGGCATCTTACAACACGCACGCTTCAGAAAAAATTTTGGAAACGACATGAATAATTTCAGAATAATTTCAGTTTGGCATCATTCCTGGGAAGCAGGATTGACCCCAAACTATGATAAAAGACACTATATTTCCAAAATCTCTGCTGAAGTGAACGAGGAAGTAAGTCCTTGTTTGTTTGTGTTGAGGTTTTACGGCCCAGTCAACCCAATGGAGTCATGTCGAGCACGGTCAGTTTACCTAACCACACGTTTACTGGGCAGGCTTAGTCCTCTAAGCGGTTAACCAGTATTGTGCACATTCTTTTGCCAGAAACTGACAACTGCTCTTCTTGAATCAGCTGAAGTCCTGCTTCCCAAACTGTGATAAAAAAATATATACTGAAAGGAAAAAGAAACGCAGGGTAGAGTTTTCTCCTTCTTATTTTAACAATTTTTTACGGTGTTTACTATAGCAATACAGTTCTACAGATTGTCCTGTGAATGTGAACCGCGGGTATACGAGTCTTTGGTCGATGTGCTATCTACCCAGTGTGTGAAATCATTCAACCATGCACTACACAGTGCATTGCAAGGACAATACGGAAAGCCAAAATTTCGTGCAAAACAAGCATGTTTAAACCTTCAGCACAATATTTCCTAAAACCATTTGGTACACTTCAACGATACACAACGCTCTTCGATTCTTTAACCGATTTTTCTTTTCATTTTTACGCTACTTTGAACTTTTTTTCAATCATGGTACGATTGACTGATGTTCAGAGGGGTAGGGCAATTGCGTTGCTGATGCAGGGTCAGAGGCAACAGCAAGTTGCCAATCATTTTAGGGTTAACGTATCAACAACTGAACGTCTTGTTAGACATTTAAAGGGAGACAAGGCATTTAGCAGACCGACCGCGGTCTGGGCGTCCACGCGTGACGTCGCGACGTCAAGACAGGACAATCTGTCTGGCACATTTGCAGAATCGTCATCTCACTGCTACCGAAACTGCCCTTAATACAGTAGGTACGCATAATCGACAAATTTCTCCGGACTGTTGGAAGTCGATTGCGTGAGATTGGTCTTCGAGCTCGTCTTCCATATGTTGGTCTGCCTCTGACCCAGGCACGTAGGTTGCGTTGTTTGGCGTGGTTGACGGCGCATGCGCCCAGGCTATTTCCGATGAGGCAGTGGAGAAGAGTTCTTTTTACGGACAAGTCTAGGTTCACTCTCTATCGTGCAGATGGTCGACGTCGTGTGTACCGACGTCGCGGAGAACGCTTTGCCGACGCCTGTGTTGTCGAATGGGAACGGTTTGGGGGTGGCTCCGTTATGGTCTGGGGAGGCATTGCTCACGGGAAAAAATCACAGTTGATTATTGTTGCAGGCAATATGACCGCAGTAAGGTATAGGGATGAGATATTGCGTCCTGTTGCAGTCCCGCTTGTACAACAACGTAATCTGATTCTGCAGCAGGACAATGCCCGACCACATGTTGCCCGAGTTTGTCAGGATTTCCTGGCAAACAATAACATCGCACCACTAGCATGGCCACCGTACAGTCCAGATTTGACCCCAATAGAGCACATGTGGGACAGAAGGGTTAGGAAGCGCCGAAATCCCCCCGCAACTCTCGCACAACTAAGGAATGCGTTGATCGATGAATGGAATAACATCCCGATGTGAACTGTCAATGCTTTGGTTAACTCTATCCAAGGAGAATTAGGGCAGCAACGGCAGCAAGAGGGGGGCACACCCAATATTGATTTTCAGTTTGATTTTGATTTCAAGATTTGGGGGGTAGCTACTAATGAACTTCAATAACTCGAGACTTGTTGATCACAAACCAATGAAATTTGGAACTTTTGTTCCATACATGTACCGTTTTGTAATCATAGTAAAATATTTAACAAACTTTTTCAAACTTGAATGAAATTTAGGAATAAAATTTACCCTGCGTTTCTTTTTCCTTTCAGTATATTTCCAAAATCTCTGCTGAAGTGAACAAGGAAGTAAGAGACCTGCATCAAGGGACTCTTACAATGGTGTTTGCTGGGTATAATATTGACCCAGAAGATGAGTATATGACAATCACTAGTTACCATATTTACCCTAAGTATTCAGACACCTTAAATCATTACTGTACTTATCCTAAAACTAGGACAAGTCCATTTTACTGCCTGTTTTTTGTGTCTAAAATCTTTCTGAATGAGTGGCAAACAGTGTAGAGCCAGATGAGACGCCACATTTTTTTCAGTCTGATCTGGGTCTACATGGTTTGCTCAGGCCTGTCCATCCAAATACTTTTGGTAAGTATGGTAGTCCTATGGCTACTCAGTGTCATGTCACATCATTTAAATTTTACTTACTCTTACTGTGATCTAACTTACATTTTACACTCCAACAAACAATCTGGACACCCCGCATGACCCTTGCACATGCCCCGATTAACACATCTGACCCTGTCACAGTTGACCGTATGTGGCTCCATGGACAGATGGCACAAGTGAATACAGAGGGTATTGTGGCACAGACGGTTGATGTCCATTGTCCCTATATCCAAGGTCCCTGAAAATATCATGAAAGTAAACAGGTGAACATTCATACTTCCCCATTTCCCACTCAAGGACACTTGAAATTTATTACCTCATATCCGCTTTTTTTGGTCATCCCACTCCAGAGTAAACACTGGCCATTCGGTGATAAATGTGAATGTTCCAAAAATTTTGTCTTATATTTTTCAAAAAATCCCTCCATTGCAACATTACAAACAAAATTCTCAGAAAGAGGCTGCAATTAGACAGTGTAGGGATATCTGCACAATATTTACATCAGTTTCACTCACATTCTACTTTCACTTTCAATAAATTTTAATGAAAATTTAAAAAATTAAAAAAAAAATAAAACGCCTTCTATAGACTGAAATTGCCTCCATTACCTTTAAATTTGTTAGATGGGCTGATAATCTGTCAAGTTTCAGCTTTGTGTGACCAAAAATAGCTTAAATAATTGAAGTTCAAAAACTCTGCACTTTGCTCATAGCAGGCCTCGGACCACAATTATTTTTCCATTACCTTCCATATAAAGACCTCTTGGGAAAAAATTGCTGACAACTTTGCAATTGATGCATACTTTCTTCTGCTTATGTCATCATTTCTTAATTTCAAATTTATCGACTTTACACATGACCATGACCCTCTACTTTTCCTGCTGTCGTCCATCAAAGTAAACACCTGTCAATTCATACCAGTTACAGCCCATGTAGGCTCACTTCTTAGGGGTGTGCTTAGGTTCACCTGTTTTCCTGAAATTAATAAGGAAACAAAACTAACTCTTAATTTTCAAATCACCTACATGTTGATCTGTCAAAAGAATCACAGTGAAGTAGTCTGCTCTGTCACTCTGGCATAAGACACGGCATCCAAGTGAGGGACTATTTGTGCAACTATATTTATTTATTTTGGAAAACAAATCAGGGGAGCTAATTGTGGACTGGTTCCACCTATATTTTCATGAGGAATCCATATATGAAATTTCAAAACATTAGCATACATGGTTCTAAACTTACGCTATGCACATGAAAGCAGCAAGTGGTCAAAAATTGCAAAGGGCCATTACTCCAACAAAATTTCATTAAATTAGTTGAAAATTTCATCAGGTGATTTCCTTCTCAGTCCCAATCTGTATACCAAATATCAAGGCTCTAGCTTAAATACTTTTTGAGATATCTTGCTAACGAGATTTCAATGTTATTTTATTAAAAGGGCAATTACTCTAAAATGGGAGATAATTCAGATAAGAAAAAAATATGGGTCACCTATTTTTTCATGAGGAATCCATATATGAATTTTCAAAACATTGGCATACATTGTCCTAAACTTATGCTATGCATATGAAAGCAACAGATGGCCATAAATTGCAAAGGGCCATAACTACAACAAAAAAATACGTGGTCACCTATTTTTTTATGAGGAATCCATATATGAATTTTCAAAACATTAGCATGCATGGTTCTAAACTTATGCTATGCACATGAAAGCAACAAGATTAGATAGCCAGAAATTGTAAAGGGCCATAACTCCAACAAAATTTCATTAAATTGGTTGAAAATTTAAAAAGGTGATCTCTTCAGTCCCAATCAGTATACAAAATATCAAGACCCTAGGTCAAACTCTTTTTGAGATATCTTGCTAACGAGATTTTGATGTTATTTTATCTAAAGGGCAATAACTCTAAAATGGGAGATAATTTGGGTAAGAAAAAAAATATGGGTCACCTATTTTTTCATGAGGAATCCATATATGAAATTTCAAAACATTAGCATACATGGTTCTAAAGTTATACACCAGTTATGCACCAGAAAGCTAACGAACAAACAGACAAGCCAGAAGCAATATGCCCCACAATTTTTTTCAAAGTTGGGGACATAAAGATAACAGAATAATGGTCAAAATTAAGCATCATGGTGAAGGCTAACAAGCTCGGCTTTTAGTAAAGTTCTCCCATTATCAGTTCATTATGCATTTTCAGAGCTCTTTGCTTTTCAAAGAGTAAAAGAGACACAGAAAAAAAGGGAGGGGAAAAGCAAGAAAATCTGTCAACTAGGTAATAAAAATTATTCTTACACATATTATTTGGTACTGATCCAATATTTCTTTTCTACTTGATAGTCCCTCTTTCATCAGTCCTCTTTCATCAGTCTTGTTTTCTATTAGGTCCTAAAAATAGACAGTAAAATAGACAATTAAGAGCATTTAAATATTAAAAAAATAAACAGAAAAAAAATAAAGAGGACCATGTTGTCCTCAATGCTCACCTGTGGTGAAAAGTAGGTCAAAGCCACTAAATGTCTACAACATTCATTAATCTGGAGGAGTTGAGGTTTTACGGCCCAGTCAACCCAATGGGGTCATGTCGAGCGCGGTCAGTTTACCTAACCACAAGTTTACTGGGCAGACTTAAGTCCTCTAAGCAGTTAACCAGTATTGTGCACATTCTTTCGCCAGAAACTGACAATCTGGAGGACATACTTCTTAACATATCCATAACTCTTATCTTTCTTTTGACATTGCAACACCCCCTCACAAGGATTATGGAGGCCCTCGCATGGGAGGAGAACCTGTTCTCTTGTTCCCCTAAAGAAACTCAGCATTTTCCCTTGTTCCCCAGAATCAAAACTTTTATTTTCTAATCCCCTGTTCCCCAAAATTGCCTTTTCCCCCTGTTCTCATCAGTTTTAGACTTTTGTTTCCTTGTTCTCCTGAAATAAATGGCCTTATTCCCTTGTTCCCCAAACCCCTGGGAGGGCCTCATTACATGCAGGTAGATTACAACTTACTGTCATGGTACAAAGTTTAAGAAAAAGAAGAGAATAGATGATAAGGTTAACAGAACATATATAATGAAATAATAAAAACACCGCAAGCATAATACCCAGCCAAAGCAATTATTTGTTTATGTATTAAAGTTATCGTTGAGAAAATGTCTGGAAAGAAAATGACGGAGGATCAGATAACAAGCCTAAACCAGATCTTGATAATATCAATGGGCAGATGACAATCCTAAACCAGATCTTGATAATATCAATGCATATAGCAAGTTTGGTTTAAAGGTCTTGATATTTACTCAAGTTATTGTCCGGAAATGAAAATATGGGCATGTCTCAGGCAGATAACGCCATAAAGATTTGACAAAATTTGCCCATTAGCAATTCCAAAACAGATCTCCTTAAGGTCAATGCATATAGCAAATTTGGTTAAAATCCCTTGTTATTTACTCGTTATCGTCTGGAAACGAAAATATGGGTGTGTCTCAGGCAGATAACTCCATAAAAATTTGACAAAATTTGCCCATTAGCAATTCCATACCAGACCTCCTTAATGTCAATATATATAGCAAGTTTGGTTAAAATCCCTTGTTATTTACTCAAGTTATCATCCGGAAACGAAAATATGGGCGTGTCTCGGGCAGGTAACTCCATAAAAATTTGACGAAATTTGGCCATTAGCAATCCCAAACCAGATCTCCTTAATGTCAATGCGTCCAACTGGAGATCAGGAGGTCACGGGTTCAACCCCTGCCGAGGTCGGCAACATTCTTTCGTGGAGACTGATCATGAAATATTTTCTATGGTCATTCTCCCCCTTTTGCTGATTCAAGAAGGACAGTTGTCAGTTTCTGGCGAAAGAATGTGCACAATACTGGTTAACCGCTTAGAGGACTAAGCCTGCCCAGTAAACATGTGGCTAGGTAAACTGACCACGCTCGACATGACCCCATTCGGTTGACTGGGCCATAAAACCTCAACAAATAATGTCAATGCATATAGCAAGTTTGGTTAAAATCCTTGGTTATTTACTCAAGTTATCGTCCAGAAACAAAAATATGGGCGTCTCGGGCAGATAACTCCGTAAAAATTTGACGAAAATTTGCTCATTAGCAATCCCAAACTTGATCTCCACAATATCAATGTACATACCAAGTTTGGTGAAAATCCATTGATGTTTACTCAAGTTATCATCCGGAAACAAAAAACGGACGGACGACGGACGGACGGACAGACACATGGACGTCCAATGTGAAATCAAGTATACCCCGTCACTATTGTGTGGCGGGGAATAAAAAAAGGATAAAAACAGTTTTTGTTGTGTTACAGAATTTGATGGTCATGTGACCAGACTGCCACACTGAACTGAACTAGAGAGGGCAGTAGTACCATCTCGGCTTGAAGTTGGTTCCAATAATCAATGGTCAAAATTTTGCAAACTTTAACTTCAAAACAACATGCCCTGTATCACCTCATGGTATAACTGTCCACCAAGTTTCAACTCTATATTATGTGTAAGGTTCAGGAAGATCAAAACTGAAGAAGTTGTACTGATGACAAGGTCAAAAATAGGCATTTTTAGCAATCAAGTGGACATAACTCTAAAAGAAATAAATTGATCTGGACAGTTTTCGAATTTTTCCAAGATTTCATCCATGTCCACCTTATCTGTAAGTTTCAGGATGAGCTGATCAGAACTGAATGATTTTATTTTTTTTTTTGAGTTTGGGTTTTACGGCCCTTTCAAGAATATTTGAAGTATATCTAGCCAATCATTCATCAAAGGTGGGCAAAAACTGGAGAACCCAGGGAAAAAACCACTCGACCATCCGTAAGCAGAACTTGGCTTTCCCACATGTGACCCAAGCGAGGCTCAAACCACAGTGGTGAGAAGCCTAATGGATTAAGAGTCAACTCTCCTATCCAGTAGGCTATGGAGGCCCACCAGAACTGAATGAGTTATGCTGATGATAATGTCATATAGGCTTTTTTTTAATAATTGAGGGAAGACAAATGATCCTAACTGGCCAGGTTTCAAACTCATAGATTCCATTCCTGTTCACCTTATCTGCAAACTTCAGGAAGAGCCAATCAAAACTGAAGGAGTTATGCTGATGACAAAGTCAAACATAGGCTTTTTTCAGCAATCAGTGGACATAACTCTAAGATTAATGATCCTCAAACAGAGACTTTTTTCAGCAATTAGATTTTTCGTGCCTATCCCGATGCTAAGTCGCGTCAGGTATTACGACAAACAATCCATTTAGCGTCAATCAGCGCACATGTTGATTATAATTGGAAAACAATAAATTATAATCGCCGTTATTTTCATAATCATTATTATCATTGAGTACACAGACCTACTCAATGCTCACTCTGTCAATGATGCCCACAAACTAATTCTGCTCAACAGGTGAAAACGGTCCACCTCCTTTTCAACACCAGCAAATTTTACAAGACAGTAGTCTTAGAATGTTTCTGTCCCACCTACACAGACCTTAGTCCCCTCATTTTACACTTTTGTAGCAATAAGTATTTTAAAAGATAACAACTGTGTCAAAAAAAACAACAATAAAACTAAAATAAAAGAAAATAACTTTGATAAAAGACAGTTTTTTCGCGCCCGGAACACAATAAGGGAAGCAACTCAAATGATCTAAGTACAACTGAAGCTATTTATGGCACTTCCCTTTGCCATTCCAGGGAACCAGAGTATCCTAAAATGGCGTCCTAAATTGTCAACCCAATGATTTCTTGTTTTCAAACGTAGTTTATCAGCTGGTTTCGATTGAAATTACTTGTTTGACACAGTGCACCATTCTAAATTATACCATTGAGCAATTCTAATCCAATTTTAATTGGGAAATATGGCTGATAGCATGATTGAATGCCATTTATCAGTGATGTCTCAGCAAACTACCCCAGCGACAAACCAAGAAAGTGTTATACATACCATTATACATGCATGATACATGTCTGGACTTATATCATGCTCTGTTTATATCGCGATAGTGGACTTCGGACCCCGAAGACCCCGCTATATTGGATCTACAGTGTTTGTTTGTGTTGAGGTTTTACGGCCCAATCAACCCAATGGGGTCATGTCGAGTGCTGTCAGTTTACCTGTCAGTAGTCCACTAAGTGGTTAACCAGTATTGTGCACATTCTTTCGCCAGAAACTGACAACTGCCCTTCTTGAATCAGCAGAAGGGAGAGAATAACCGTAGAAAATATTTCATGATCAATCTCCACGAAAGAATGTTGCCGACCTCGGCGGGAGTTGAACCCGCGACCTCCTGTCTCCAGTCGGACGGCGCATCCAACTGAGCCACCATTTACATTTGCCATCTTATCTGGAGCGATGATCACCAACCCCACCTCTTGATAATGGAAATGGGACATAGATAGTTTCAGTGCAAATGCATATATCCAAAACACAAGTCTATAATAAAACATTACAAATGCTCATCTGTAACCTTAATTCTTAGTACCTCCATGGGTACTAAGAAGGAGTTAAGGTGTCCCACTATTTAGGGTAAGTACAATAGTAAGGAATTAAATTGTCCAAATATTTACTAGATTAAAGTTTAATCTGATGTTAAACTTCAAGCGGTCTTTTATACAAGCCAAAATTGAATTTACAAGGTGTTTTACTTTCGTTTTCCGCGCCGGTGTCCGCCATACTTTTTTACATCTCGTCCGGTCTCGCGGCAGGCGAGAGCCAGAGAGGTATCCCTTAATAGCGAAATAAAACACAACTAAATGTAATGTAATTGTGTTTTTGCATGCAATGCTTTTTGGCGAGGGGGGATAGTTATTTAAACTCTTTTAATATTTTGAATATATTAAATTGGTATTTTCAGTACCGCATTGTAAGATAGATCTCGTGAGATCTCGCGCGACTTCACTTCGCGCCTTTGTTTGTTGTTATGATCATGTGATAGCATTCAGCCAATCAGGAGTCAGGCACGCATGTTCTGAACCAATCAGATTTAAGTACTTTGTGACGAATAGACCCAGCAAAGGTTTAAGCGTCACTTTTTGAATGTTAGCTTTAAAGTAAGGCAGCCATTTTCAATCAGCAAAATATTACTTTAGAAAATCGGAAAAATGCGTGTTCAAAAACATTGAACTTCGGATTTTAAGTGAATAATACTGAACTGTTACCCAGAAGATCCTTATATACAAAAAAAGCATAAATGTGGTAATGTTTTATTTCGCAATTCCAAGCTTCAGACTCGCGAGCAGAGCAGACATTATTAAGTCAGTTTTTGGAATACCCAAATGGTATGTTTTATCAGAAAAAGAAGAGCAGAGACTATTTAACTACATAATGTCGACAGAAACTGTGCAAGAGGCCATCTTTAACCGTATACTGGACTGCTCGACGTTTTGTGACGAGGCGTCTTGTTATTTTTGTTTGGAGACCGAGCCGGTAATGTGTTGCTCTCGAGTTATGGAACGCAGGGATTAAATGAACGCAGTAATAGACGCGATCATTGGACTAACAAACATGGCAAATGAACAAAGAACGGGGGAAACTCCCGAACCCTCTGACGAGGACTTAACAAAACAATTTCTCCTGCAAAATAAAGTCTCGGAGCAATGTACGAACGAGCTAATTCAATACAGGGGATTTACGAGTTTGTATGCCCTGGCACTGGCAGAACCAGAGGACGTTCTGGGGCCAGAAATCCCCACTGGCCAACAGAGACTCATACTTCATCTAGTAAAAGTGCTAAAATCTCAGTCGGAAGACAAGTCTGCAGACAAAACAGGTGCGCCTAAGCAAACACCGCTACAAAATACGGATCCTGGCTTGACACCCCAATCGTCAACGGCTCAACAGCCAGCTCTTCAGCATCCTACACTGCCCCCTCACCAGGGGGGTGCACCAACGGTACAAACCAGCGATTTATATGGCTCCGCTATTCTACATTCAATGATAGCGGAACAACAGAATCTCCGGGACAGCAGCTCGACAACGGCTCCCTGCCCCGCCCCGGCCATCAACCCCAATGGATACACCAGTCAACAGCCAACTTGGAATGACCCACAGATACACTTATCAACCGCCACTGGTAAGTCAGTTTCTGCTTTTTATGACATCTGTGACTTCGTTCAGGGCAGTATTGAAGAAGAAACCATCATAGGTGGTCAGGGCGATCAGCATATTGTTGTTAAATCTGGTCCAAGAAGGCCCAAATTAGAGAACTTAACTCTTAGTCAGTGGTCAATAGCCAACCTGGCAATTCTTTATAAGTTGGTGGGGGAGAACAAGTTAGGTGGCAACTCCATGCTGGATTACCTTTCGTATACTACTAAGGTGTATCAGCTGGTACAGCGCTTTAGTTTGCCATCTGTGCTTTTGTATGACCGGGAATATCGCAAGCTGCAAGCTAGTGTGAATTTCCGCTGGGGAACGGACGTCCAGCACTTGCATACTCTATGTCTGCAGGCTCGAGATAAGCCTGTAGCACAGGGTATGCAAGGTCCAAAGAAACCGGGCACTCGGAGGCCGGGTGGTGGCAAAGGCGATAAGTCAAGGCGCGATACACCAATATGTCGAAACTTCAATTCCACCAGGGGCTGCACCCATCCTAACTGTAGTTACAAACATGAGTGTATTGTGCCAGGGTGTGGCAAAGCCCACACTGTCATGACACACACAACTGAAAAAAAGCAGGTGTTGAGGTCAAACCTGTTCCGGGACTCCAGTTCTCTGCTTGGGAGCAAGAATTAGCTAATGATCCTGATAAAGAATTTTTGCTGCAAGGGATTGCAAATGGGTTCGATATCATTGATGATGATGTAGTTGTCTCCCCTGTCTCAGTGGAGAACCATCCGTCTGCTAGGCCTTCCAGTAAGCTATATGGGAAAGCGACTGAGCAAATTCTCACTGAGATAGAGCTTGGCAACTATGTTATTTGTGATAGCCCCCCAGAGATTGTTAGTCCCATTGCTGTGATCCCGAAAACTGATGGCGGCGTTCGGCTGATCCACGACTGCTCTCGACCGATTGGAAATGCAGTCAATGACTATTGCTCAACAGATTGGAAACAAAAATTTTCCACTGTTGACGATGCAGCAGCTCGCATGACGGAGGGTTGCTTCTTCGCCAAGGTGGACTTAAAAAGTGCATACAGGTCGGTGGGTCTTAGTCAGCGCAGTCAGCAGGTGACGGGACTTAAATGGCAAATAAATGGGCAAACTGTATATATGCGTGATTCGAAACTTTGTTTTGGAGCCCGGTTAAGCCCGGGCATTTTTCATAGAATAACACAGGCAGTAAAAAGAATGATGGCCCGGAGGGGGTTTGACCTTGTTGTTGTGTACTTGGATGACTTCCTTATTATCTCCCAATCAAAAATTGAGTGTCAAATTGCCTTAAATGTCCTCATTCAGCTTCTCAGGAGGCTGGGTTTCTCCATACACTGGGGTAAAGTTGTCGACCCGACCACCAAAATCACATTTTTGGGGATCGAACTTGACTCTGTAGCAATGGTGCTTCGGCTCCCAGATGACAAACTGCAAAGTTTTAAGCAGGAACTTCAGGGTTTCATACATCGCAAGCGCGCGTCCAAGCGTCAACTGCAGGCTCTGGCCGGTCGGTTATCTTGGGCGGCTGGAGTAGTGAAAGGCGGGCGAGTTTTTCTCCGCCGGATCTTTAACCAGATCAATGTACTCAAGCATGTTTCGCATAAGGCAAAACTGTCTAAAGCAGTTAAAGAAGACCTACTCTGGTGGGTCAACTTCTTACAAACTTTTAATGGGAAATCAGCCTTGTTGGAGGCAATGCCCATAGACTGTGTGTTTACCGATGCGTGTGATGATGCAGCTGGAGGAGTCTTTGGTGCAGACTGGTTTTATACCAACTGGACCAGGGATATCCCCCAGGCGCAAAACCTTCATATCAATGAAAAGGAAGTTCTAGCAGTAGTGGTTGCTGCCCATCGCTGGGCCCCATTTTGGGCAAACAAACGAATCATCATACGCTCCGATAACATCACCACAGTTGCATCTATAAACAAATGCACCTCCCGCAATGACTTCATTATGCAATGCTTGCGGAAATTATTCTGGTTAGGCGCGACCTTTAATTTCCACCTTACATCTAGATATGTCCAGGGCCATCTTAATGTAGCAGCTGATGCGGCCTCTAGACTTCACTTACCTGGTTACTTGCAAGTGCTACTACAGTATACTGCCGGCACCCCCTTGGACTTGCATATGTCACCTAATTCCCTTCTGTTTCTCTTCAACAGAATCAGAAGAAAGCCCTCCCCAGTACTCCAATAGTGATCATCATCCAGCTCCCTCATCACTGTCGTGTGAACTTGACCAGGAAGTGTTATTCTACCGAGGGCACACTTTTGCACCTTCTACTACTCAGACTTATATTGCTCAAAGGCAATCTTTCCTCCAGTTCTGCCAAAAAGTAAGCATTCCACCAGTCCCCCTGTCCCAAGAGAATTTAGGTAGATATATTGCTTATTTATCTAGGCGACTAACTTTTAGTTCAGTAAGACAATATCTCAATGCAGTACGCCTTATGCACCTAAACGCAGGCCATTCGAACCCCCTGGAAAATAATTGGTACGTGGCCTCAATCCTAAAAGGGGTAAAAAGGGTTAAGGGAAATAAATCTGAGCAAAAGTTGCCTATTACTTAAGACATATTAAAAATGTTAGTGGCCCGGCTAGATATGTCCAACTCCTTGGATAGAGTGTTTTGGACTGTATGTATTGTTGCCTTTTATTCCTTTTTTCGTAAATCTAACCTATTAGTACCAAACATTGCGTCATTTGATCCATCTCGCCATCTATGCACATCTGATGTAGAATTTCAGAGTGAAGGGGCTGTGTTGACTGTGCGGTGGTCAAAGGTTATTCAGTTTCGTGAGCGGACTCTGAGAATCCCATTGCCAAAACTAAGGAATCCACTTTTCTGCCCATCTACAACCCTATTGGGTCATTGTCTGACCTGTCCTTCAGTTCAGGGCCCTACCCCCCTTTTTGGCTATGTCGAAAATGGTACTCCAATCGCATTGACCCAAACAAAATTTGTCAGCAAGTTGCGTCATAGCCTGGCGGACCTGGGATTCCCTGCTGACCATTACAGTGGTCACAGCTTCCGTCGCGGCGGTGCCCAGTTCGCCTTGCAGTGTGGCCTACCAGTGGAATTAATCAAACTACAGGGGGACTGGAACAGTAATGCCTATGAAAGGTACTTGCAACCTTCCTATGATCTCCGTAGGAAAGTGGCATGTACAATGGGTTCCCATACAATGAGCTTTCTCGAACCAGGTTGCACTGATCAGGTCACAGATGTGTAATTTGAAGCGGACTGACTTACACTTGTCTCGATGTTGTATGTATATATGTATTCTTGATGTTGTTGTTTTGTATGTTCATTCAACTATGGATCGGTAATAATGGCATAATTTTACTTTTTTTTTTTTTTTTCATGATTTTATTACACTTATTTTCGCCTACTAATAACACTACTTCTACCCTTTGGGTCTTTGGAGGTATTTTTGAAATGGTTTACTATATTTGACATGTTCTAGTCAGAAGAAAATGGAATGTGTTTGCAATCCATTTCATGCTTTGTATATATGCAAACAAAACATTTCAAATATATGGTTCTTTGACCCAAAGGTGTGGTTTGTCTTTACTCATAGACCAGCAGGACGTAACATTAGGCGGTCACCACTGCTCAGTCATGGATTTGAACTGAAGATTGCACGAGACAGCTACCCTAGATTCATATCATTGCAGTCCGAGTCTTGCAGGGAGTTAGCGCAATCTACAGTTTGGAGCTGGGGGCTGGGCAGGGGTGGCCAATTGATGTAAGCGAAGTAAGTTTAATTACTAGATTAAAGTTTAATCTGATGTTAAACTTCAAGCGGTCTTTTATACAAGCCAAAATTGAATTTACAAGGTGTTTTACTTTCGTTTTCCGCGCCGGTGTCCGCCATACTTTTTTACATCTCGTCCGGTCTCGCGGCAGGCGAGAGCCAGAGAGGTATCCCTTAATAGCGAAATAAAACACAACTAAATGTAATGTAATTGTGTTTTTGCATGCAATGCTTTTTGGCGAGGGGGGATAGTTATTTAAACTCTTTTAATATTTTGAATATATTAAATTGGTATTTTCAGTACCGCATTGTAAGATAGATCTCGTGAGATCTCGCGCGACTTCACTTCGCGCCTTTGTTTGTTGTTATGATCATGTGATAGCATTCAGCCAATCAGGAGTCAGGCACGCATGTTCTGAACCAATCAGATTTAAGTACTTTGTGACGAATAGACCCCGCAAAGGTTTAAGCGTCACTTTTTGAATGTTAGCTTTAAAGTAAGGCAGCCATTTTCAATCAGCAAAATATTACTTTCCCTCCCACCCTCGCCATATCTTTTTGTTTTGTATTTACATGTAGTAGTTAGATTGTAGTTTTAGTTCGGAACCATATATTTTGAGGGTTAAATACTTAGCCTGTATGTGATATTGAGTATCCTAATCACGGCATTATTGATCTGATGTGTAGTGAGTCAGATACTCCATGCCAACGCATACTTTTTAATTGTGATATCAGTTATTACTGCTAAAATCGTGGCATGCAGATGGTTGTTTACGGACAAGGAACGTGACAAAGTAAACAGTGTTTCTTTTACATACATTATACATACCCAGCTGTATATGAGATAAAGGATCTATCCTAACTGATATATATAGGACTCACCCTAAATGACATTTGTTAAGTTAACAAGGATTGAAGGAATGTGTTACCTTGTGTATGTGCTTCGCCCCTCAATGGGGACGGGGCTCTTTGATGTAATGCATAAAACTGGACTTATGTGCTACCTTGTGTATGTGCTACACTCATCATGAAAACGGACATGCAGTACTAGTGCTAGGTACATATAGCATAGAATGTGATATAGAAATCTTCTAGTCTCTTAAGAAACATGGACGTTACCTAGACGGGTGTTAAAACAAGTATCAATGTTCCATACTTGATGTGGAGGTATTTTTGAAATGGTTTACTATATTTGACATGTTCTAGTCAGAAGAAAATGGAATGTGTTTGCAATCCATTTCATGCTTTGTATATATGCAAACAAAACATTTCAAATATATGGTTCTTTGACCCAAAGGTGTGGTTTGTCTTTACTCATAGACCAGCAGGACGTAACATTAGGCGGTCACCACTGCTCAGTCATGGATTTGAACTGAAGATTGCACGAGACAGCTACCCTAGATTCATATCATTGCAGTCCGAGTCTTGCAGGGAGTTAGCGCAATCTACAGTTTGGAGCTGGGGGCTGGGCAGGGGTGGCCAATTGATGTAAGCGAAGTAAGTTTAATTAGAGTAAAATACAGTACATCATATTGTGCTGAGCCTTTGAACATGTACAAAATGTGCAAATTCAGATCATCATGCACTTGAGCAAAGTATCATCTGGGCCGTTCTCTCCATTCATACATTCTGTAGTATCCAACTATTCTGTTAGTGGACAGTGAAGGCCCTGGTCAGACTGCCCACCTACACAGTCTGACCTTGGCCTTCAAAATCTGCACATGTTTGGTTGGGCCCATGTGATGACTGTAAAACAACCAGCAAGAATTGGATATAGTAGACTACAGTATTGACCCTACGGTCCTATCGATATCACTCAGAAAGAAAGTTTTTGCTTGCCATTCTGATTGACTATATCTTTTCAGAAACCATTTGTCTTTTCTGTTTCTGTATTTTGTTCTCAAATATTTACCCTAAAATCAAATTTACAGCCAACAATTGGTCTGACCTACGTAATTTCTATAGTAAAGCACTTTTTGGGAATTTTTGTCTCAAATATTATTTTTTATTTCTCTTTCTGCATTTGAATTACTGATGTTTCACAACAATATTGTGAAAATTTCAGAAAAAAATTGAACAAGCGGAACTTGATTAAAATCTGTCTCTAAGTTACCTACCCTACAGATTTCTGTATAATTTGTGTTAATTTTTACTATGAAGAAAAAGTGAAAAGTAATTGATTTTTAAAAAACCAATGACTAGAATAAAACTTTTTGTACACAGGTAGTTGTGATGAATGATTTTGCTTTAAATCATGACAAAAGTTTTCAAATTTACTTCTTCTGTGCGAAGTGCCAAGCAAAAAAACAACTTTCAACAAGAGCTCCGCCAAGCAGGGCATTATACGCCCGTGGCAAGTAATAAGATGCAGCATATTAACTGGCTCCTGTATCATTCAGTGCTCCGGATATAAACTGTAAGTGGAATTACAAAAAAAAAAAAAAAAAAATTTTTAAAATTCATTGGGGCATAATCTCTGCTGATATTTGGTGAATTGTAACCTAAGGGTCCAAGCTGGCCAAGAAATTAAGGGAGAAGTTTGCTGCTTCTAGGGAGAAGTGCTTTCTGACGGAGGACACACCACAGAAGCATGGCTATATTATAAGCTCATATGAGCCTTTGGCACACTATTACCTCTAAACAATATGCTGTGAAAAGTTTACAAAAACTTTCAAAGGGGCATAAATCTGCAAATATTTGGTGCACTGTAACCTAAAAATAATATGTGCTGCTCCACATCATCGTGTAAGTATTTATGAAGTTTCAGCTTGATCCGATGTAAACTGTAGGAGGATTTAGCCGGAAACAAAAAATTAATAGAAATTTTCAAAGGGGTTTAACTCTGCTAATATCTGGTGGACTGTAACCTTGAAACAATATGCGCTGCTCCACATCATGGTCTTACTACAAATCAAGTTTCAGCTTGATCGGATGTAAACTGTAGGAGGATTTAGCCGGAAACAAAAAATTAATAGACATTTTCAAAGGGGTATAACTCTGCTAATATTTAGTGGACTGTAACCTCGAAATAATACGCGCTGCTCCACATCATGGTCTAACTGTACATGAAGTTTCAGCTTGATTGGATGTAAACTGTAGGAGGATTTAGCCATAAACTAAAAATTAATCGAAATTTTCAAAGGGGTATAACTCTGCTAATATTTGGTGGACTGTAACCTCGAAATAATATGCGCTGCTCCACATCATGGTCTAACTATACATGAAGTTTCAGCTTGATCAGATGTAAACTGTAGGAGGAGTTAGCTGGAAACGAAAAGTCTACTGAAATTTTCGAAGAGGCATAACTCTGCTAATATTTGGTGGACTGTAACCTCGAAACAATATGTGCTGCTCCACATCATGGTCTAACTATACATGAAGTTTCAGCTTGATCGGATGTAAAATGTAGGAGGAGTTAACCGGAAATGAAAAGTTTACAGAAATTTTCTAAGGGGCATAACTCTGCAAACATTTGGTGGACTGTAACCCCGAAACAATATGCACTGCGCCACATCATGGTCTAACTATATACCAAGTTTCAGCTTGATCGGATATAAACTGTAGGAGGAGTTAGCTGGAAACGAAAAGTCTATTGAAATTTTCAAAGGGGCATAACTCTGCTAATATTTGGTGGACTGTAACCTTGAAATAATATGCGCTGCTCCACATCATGGTCTAACTATATATGAAGTTTCAGCTTGATCGGATGTAAAATGTAGGAGGAGTTAATCGGAAACGAAAAAGTTTACGGACGGACGGACGCCATACCCCGTAACATAATACGTCCCGTTTTTCAAATGGGCGTATAAAAAGATGTCAAAAGCACAGTAAATATTTGGATGCCTTTATCTCTTACAGTTCTGGTCCCAAAATTTGAATAAATAGATTTTAGTAATGTCGGATGTGTCTGAAACAAGGTTGGCAAAATGCCAACAAATATGAGTATTTTCCAGGCTGGCGGTATTTACTGGAATATACCGGCAAATACTGGAAAATACTGGCAAATACTGGTCAACTGAATTGACCACCCTGGAATTTATTCAATAACCTACACTCAGCATTCATAGGGGTAATTTCAGTTATACTGGTCAATTGACTTAATGATTATACTAAAGTTTAACTCAAGTATCAACATATTTATTCAATAGCTTATTTAATAAATTTAGAAACTTTTTATAGGGGAAAAAATAACTTGTTTTATATTTACCAAAGTACTCATCAGGTGGCTTATAACTACCTCTAGTCTTTTTTCTCTTTTTTCTTTTCATTATATTTTTCTCTTTTTTCTTCTTTTTTTCCCTCTTTTTTTGATTTTTATTTATTTTTTTTTCAATAATATTTATATCTAATTTCTTAAATAAATAAAGAATATACTCAATTTTTGTATAAAACAGAAAATCATTTGTAACATTTCCTTGACACTTGTTGTTTTGATAATTTAGACCATGTGGTCTTCCTAATTAAGTGTCAATGGCCAGGTGCACGGGTGAATTTTTACCTGCAATTCCTCACCTGTATGTTTATGCTATATTGAGTTTCAGTTCAAATTTTCAAGATGTTTCAGTTCAAATAATAACAAGAGCTGTCGTAGGACAGCGTAGCTCGCCTGCTGGGTACATTTTATATTGTAACATTTTTATCATTAAGCCATATAATATAGGTCACACTGACCTAGATGTATTTGTATGTAAATCATTTTGTCACATAGATATAATAATCCAGGTATGACAATTCTCCATGAAATAGTTATAAAAATAAAAGGCAAAATCACTGAAGCATGAAATATAGGTCACAATGACCTAGATATAGTAAGTGGTCATTCATTGGGTCACATGGAACTAATATCCCAGGTGTGACATTTATCCAACAAATAGTATTCAAGATATAAGGCAAAATCACTGAACCATGAAATATAGGTCACACCAACAGAGATATATTTTGACGTCAATAATAGGGTCACAAGGAACTAATATCCCAGGTGTGACATTTATCCAACAAATAGTATTCAAGATATAAGGCAAAATCACTGAACCATGAAATATAGGTCACAATGACCTAGATATAGTAAGTGGTCATTCATTGGGTCACATGGAAGTAATATCCCAGGTGTGACATTTATCCAACAAATAGTATTCAAGATATAAGGCAAAATCACTGAACCATGAAATATAGGTCACACCAACAGAGATATATTTTGACGTCAATAATCGGGTCACAAGGAGCTAATATCCCAGGTGTGACATTTATCCAACAAATAGTATTCAAGATATAAGGCAAAATCAAAGAACCATGAAATATAGGTCACAATGACCTAGATATAGTAAGTGGTCATTCATTGGGTCACATGGAAGTAATATCCCAGGTGTGACATTTATCCAACAAATAGTATTCAAGATATAAGGCAAAATCACTGGACCGTGAAATCTAGGTGACCTGGACCGTAAAATGTAGGTCACCATGACCTTCACTCTCTTACACTTAAACCGATGTCACATAGTTAGCTGATGTATAACCAGTTGTGTCTATAACCTGTAGGCATATAAGATTTTACAAATGCGTCCTAGATTTTGACCCCTAGCCCCACTCCAAGGCCCACCGAGGTATGAACCCAGGGGTATGTTCTTTTGGAATCTCAGAAGACTCCTCCAGGTACCCAAATTCTAAATATGAATGCTCTATGAGGAGTGAAAGTCAAGATGTAAGAATTTGAAAAACTTTAACACAGTATTACAAAGGTGTCCTAGATTCTGACCCCTAGCCCCACCCAGGGGCATGAACCCAGGGTTTATTCTCTTGGAATCTCAGAAGACCCTCCAAGGTACCTAAGTTCCAAATTTGATGCCTCTGTGAGGAGTGACTGTTGAGATATAAGCATTTGAAAAACTTTAACGCAGTGTGACGGGAACGGGAACGCAAACGCAAACGCGGACGACCGGGGTGACTACAATAGCTCTCCTTGTACTTCGTACAGGTGAGCTAAAGATGAATTTTAAAAATTGAAGATACTATTATGTATTTTTGAAATGATTTCAAAATTTTAGCCACTGATTCACTTTTTGGCTGTTTCAACATGCTTAAATTGTGAAATATTTACTAATTAACTAAAACATCTTTAAGTCATTTAGCTGATTATATATTATTTTAAGTCAATTTGATTAAGATTTCTAAAGTATTTTAAGGCAAAAAAGTTCAATCGACCAGTATTTGCCACTTTAGGAGTATTTCTCAGGACGGTAAATACCAGTAAATACCACCGGTAAATACCAAGGCTGGAATTTACCACCCAGCCTTGGTCTGAAAACTGCTGGATGAGTAGCAAAAGGTGTAGACCTTATCAGTCTGATCTGGGTCTATTGTTTTTTTTTGGCCTATCTATTCGAACTTAATATAAATTCATATGAAGAAATAAGAAAAATCCAACTTTCCCTTTTTTTGAAAAAGTACCTTACCTAAGGTATATGTCAGATCCTCTGTGGCACAAAACTACTTTTCAAACAATGGGACTCATTTCTGTTGTCCCAAGATTCTAATCCAATTTTCACATGACAAACTTACTTTGATCCATGCCAAGAAGACAGCAATGGCATTGGCTTTGTTTGTGTTTGTGTTGAGGTTTTACGGCCCAGTCAACCCAATGGGGTCATGTCGAGCACGGTCAGTTTACCTAACCACACGTTTACTGGGCAGCCTTAGTCCTCTAAGTGGTTAACCAGTATTGTGCACATTCTTTTGCCAGAAACTGACAACTGCCCTTCTTGAATCAGTGGAAGGGAGAGAATGACCGTAGAAAATATTTCATGATCAATCTCCACGAAAGAATGTTGCCGACCTCGGCGGGGGTTGAACCCGCGACCTCCTGGTCTCCAGTCGGACGGCGCATCCAACTGAGCCACCGAGGCCGGCAGGCATTGGCTTTGTCAAACTGACTCTGTCCATAGCTGCGGAACCTGAAGTACTGATATGGGCCCAGTTGTTCAAAACTAACGATGTCATTAGTTAATGAATTGTTGAAACTTTGATCATTAAATATGGCATTAAACGCCAAGTTTTTGCTGAAAAAATGTGAGTAGCTTTGCAAAAGTTACTCACATTTTTTTTTCAGCAATAATAGTTGTGAATTAAATATTGTACTTACTAGGATAGTTAACATTTTGACCACTAATGAGCTTGTTAAGCTAACGATGCTTTGAACAACTGGGCCCTGGCCATCTGAGGAGGTCTTCTAGTAGCTCATCCACTTTCAGAGTATGACACATGTTGAATGCCACACAGACCATTGATCACTATGGCGATCATCAGAATATCCAGAATGTTCTAGACATTCTTGGTGTAGAACTGGTGTTTCTTGACCTGGAAATATGGAAGATGCCTTTGAACAATGGATAATATTGCTCTGGAGGTAAAACATAAGTATCAACTGGTCCAAGCAAACAGGGCCCAGTTGTTCAAAGCGTCATTAGCTTAACGAGCTCATTAAGGGTCATTTCGTTAACTGTTTTAGCGGATTCAATATACAATATTCTGATATTTTTTGCTGAAAAAATTGTGAGTAGCTTTGCACTACAAAAGCTACTCACATTTTTTCAGCAAAAAATTTCAGCATATTTGCATATCACTCGATGTAAATTTTAACGAATTGTTAACTAACGATGTCGTTAGCTTTGAACAACTGGGCCCAGGTTGATCTCTGTGGCTTTAAACAAGTGGTGTATGCAGTTAAATATTTTGCCCACTTCTTCCCAAAAAATGTATGTTGCGAGTTTCATCAGGAACACTTCAACAATGCACTTCTGAATGCATACTGTGTATTTGTTGTTTTTTTTTTCAGAAATAAGAAAGTATTCTTTTTGGTAGACAAAGGACCTGGTCTACCACTTGGAGCGCCATATGTATGTCCATTAAATTAGCTATTTAAATGCTTCACAGTATCTATCCAAAGTATTCCGACAGACAGGATGAGAAAACTGTGTGGATCTAGATCAGAAGCTGAAGAATCCACTCTATCTGCCATTTTTTCAGCAGTTTTCAGACACAGAAATGTGGAGTAAAACATCTGATCAGACTGATTACGGTCTATATTGTTTGCTCAGGGGCACAGTTCTAGTTAGGGCACTTTTTTCAATCCAAAAGTATTGATATTTTTCTTATGCTCCACAAAAACATATATTGTGGGTACTCATTAGAAGCGCCTCGGCAAGGCGCTTCTAATGAGTACCCACAATATATGTTTTCGTGGAGAAATAAGAAAAATGTTAATCTGATACCCACTCTTATCTAGACCTATGCTCAGGGGATCCTGTCCCAATGCATAATTATGTTATATGAGTCCTGGATGATGTTTGCACACATTCAGAAAAATAGCCCTGTCATTAAAATAAGCAAATCTAAATGCATTACAGTATTTATCCAAATCATGATTTGACAAACAGGTCTGAGCAAACAGTGTGGATCTAAATCAGACACTGCAGTGGATGGATGGATGGATGGATATTTTGTTTATAGACGCTCAACCCTAAAAGGGCATATCGCGTCTAATAAGTTTTATGTTATATGATGATTTTATTTAATGAGAAATTTAAAAATATCTAGGATTCATGTATTTATTTTAAAGAGATAAAGTATCAATGATTTTAAGTGATTAAAAATACTGATCATATTTTATTAAAAAGTCCGATCTCTTTAAGAAAGTCGAGTATTTTCTGAGTTGGCATATCAAAAAGTTCCTTTATAGTTTTTATATTAAATTACTTTGTGCGAATGTGATTAAATTCAGCACAAGTGATAAGAAAATGTTTGACTGTGAAAGGTTCATTACAAGGAATGCAGAATGGAGCTTGTTCATTGTTTAAAATATAAGAATGAGTAATTCTAGTGTGTCCAAGTCTACATCTCGTGATTTTTGTTTGTTCTTTTCTGCTGAGATTAGAGAATGTGCATTTGCTGTTAAAATTTGGTTTGATTTCATTTAATTTATTATAAGTTTGTGTTTCCCAAACAGACTGACATTTGTTGTTGATGTATTGACAGACGTTTGATTTAAAGTCGGAGTGAGGAATTTTGAAATTGGTTATTACTAAGGATAATGCAGATTTGGCTTCTGAATCTGCTAATTCATTTCCACGAATATTAACATGGCTGGGAAGCCAACAAAATACAATTTCTTTTGAAGCGGAAAGATAATAATATTTTTTAAGAATTTGCTGAATTAATGGGTTTGTATGGTGTAAATCTTTAAGAGATTTTAATACAGAAAGAGAATCTGAATAAATGATAAACTGTTTTTCAGACTGATCTCTGATATGGTAAAGTGCAATATCTATTGCCTTGGCTTCGGCGGTAAAAATGGAGCTATTATCAGGTAATCTGATACTGTCAGTAAAATTTGGACTAATAACAGAACAAGCAACTTTCTCATCTTGTTTCGAACCATCTGTATAAATTGACAGGTAATGTTTATAATTTGATTTGATTTCTAAAAATTCATTCTTAAAAATATGCGACTCGACTTCTGTTTTTTTATTTTTATGAAGGTCTAAAATAATCTTTGGAGGGTTTAACGTCCATGGCTCTTTTGATGGAAAAGAAAAATGCTGAACATTTTTAATATTGATATTGGCCTCTTCAAGTAACGGTTGTATTCTCAGGCCTAGGGGTTTAATAGCCGTTGGTTTGTTGTTGTAAAGTCTTTCATATTTAGGGTTAAAAACACAATCATAGGCTGAATTACGTGGATTGGCGGCTAATTTAGTAACATATTGAAGAGACAATTTCTCTCTTCTTATATACAATGATGGTTCATTTGATTCAGCGTATAAACTTTCGACGGGGGAAGTACGAAAAGCCCCTAGAGCCAGACGTAAACCTTGGTGATGAATAGTATCCAAAGATTTCAAATAAGATTTTCTTGCGGATCCATAAACTATGGATCCATAATCCAATTTAGATCTAATTAAAGATCTATAGAGATTTAAAAGAACAGTACGATCTCCTCCCCAGTCGGAACTGGAGAGAACTTTAAGAATATCAAGAGCTTTTAAACATTTAGCTTTTAAAGCTTTGATGTGTGGTATAAAAGATAATTTGTTATCGAACAAAAGACCCAGGAATTTTGCTTCACTGACGACTGGAATTGGACTACCGTATATGGTGAGATGAGGATCTAAATGTAGCTGACGTATCTGACAAAAATGAACGCATTGAGTTTTTGTTTTTGAAAATTTGAAACCATTTTCTGTTGCCCAATCTTCTATATTGTTTAAACATCGTTGTAGTTTGAATTCAATGGTTTCCATATTTTTCGATCTAATAAATATTCCAAAATCGTCAACAAAAAGTGAACAATCAAGGTCTTTCACACATTTAACAATATCGTTAATTTTAATGCCAAACAAGGTAGGTGATAAAATGCTTCCCTGTGGTACACCTTGTTCTTGTTTAAATATGTCCGATAACGTATTACCTATTCGAACATTAAATGTTCGATCTGATAAAAAGTTTTGAATAAAAAGTGGTAATCGGCCTTTAAGGCCTAATTTATGTAAATCTTTCATGATGCCATGTTTCCATGTAGTATCGTAAGCTTTTTCAAGATCAAAAAATACAGCTACGACATGTTCTTTTTTAATAAAGGCATCACGAATAAAGGATTCCAAACGAATCAAATGATCGTTTGTACAGTTATTTTTTCTGAATCCAGCTTGATATTTTGTTATAAGCTGGTTTGATTCTAAGAACCAAACCAGTCTATCATTAATCATTCTCTCCATTGTTTTACACAAACAACTTGTCAAAGCAATAGGTCTATAGTTAGTAGCTTCAGTATGATCTTTATTTGGTTTTGGTATAGGTATAATCGTTGCTTTACTCCAGTCTTTTGGAAATTTTCCAGTGATCCAAATATCATTTAAAATATTTAATAAAGTTTTTAAAGCGTTATCGGGTAAATGTTTAAGAATTTGATAATGGATGTCATCAGGACCAGCAGCTGTATCGTGAGATTTATTAAGAGCATCTGATAATTCTGAAGCTGTGAATGGTACATTATATTTTTCATGATTTAGTGACGTAAAATTTAGATGCTCTTTCTCTCGTTCCTGTTTTATGTTTTGAAAGGTTTCGGAATAGTTTGCACTAGAAGAGTTTTTCTGAAAATTCTCTCGACACTGCAGTGGAACCAGATCAGATGCTGCAGAATCTGATCCAGGTATGCTATCTTTGCCATTTATCCAACAGTTTTAAGACACATTAACACAGAGTTCAAATGATCCATAGAGGCCTTGTTTGTGGTTTTCTTGTGTTCTGGTTTCAGATCACCATTGAGCCCTTTGCTTTGTTTCATCATAATGTCTATGATAATAGGTATTTCAATGTGATGCTTCACATGTGTCAGATTTCAGAATGAGATATCACGCAAGTAAAGTTAGTTTAACCCATTGTAGTCTGGAGACCCCTTACAGGGTAACTGGCAAACAGTGCAGTCCCAGATAAGAAGCTGCAGACTGCAGCTTCTGATCAGGCTCTCCACTGTTTGCAAATAGTTCAACCATTTTACTCTAGGAATATCTAAACCATATAGCCTGAAGTACCTAAAATTGAAATTAGAATCTTCCATTATATAGTGTGAGGGAGTTCATTCTGTCTACAACGGGTTAAGGCAATTCACCTTTGTTCATGCAGTGGTGGTTTTGTATGTGGCATTTGTTTTGTTATTGTTAGTTCCTTATCTCTTCTTCTTTTAGTACCTTGGGAAGGCTGTGCTTCGTGATTGTGGCATTTCTTGGGTAGCTCCAATTATATTTTACTTATCATATGTCTTATGATATACATGTGAACATACGATGTACAGTGAACCGTCGTTACAACGACAGTATTTGTTCCCAAAGATATTGCCATTAAAATGAATTTGCTGTTATAAAGAATCCTTAACGGACAGAATGATACGTGAGAAAGACCTTGCTTTATTCTTATTTCCTACTAGAACATATGTTTTGGATATTGTTAGAATTGCCTCAGTGAGGCAATTCTAACAAATATCCAAAACATATGTTGCTTAAAGTTTTATTGCAATATTCTTGCATAACATCATTAACTATCACCTCTTGAGCAAAGGGTTTGTGAGATTCAAATTGTCAGTGTAACGAATTTTGTCATTGTATCGAGTGTCTGTATAAAGAGGGTTGACTGTATCTGAAAAAGTAGTGTGTGACTAGCAAAATGTTATAGACCTTGATCAGTCACTGCATTCTGCCACATCTAATATGGGTCTTTCCTGTCTGCTCAGACCTATTTGTCCTAATACTAAAGGTAAATATAGAACTTACTATGTCATCATTAATAAAAGTATTACATTTACCAGCATCATTCAGTTCAATTAGAATCAATATATTCTTTGCTGTTCTCAAATAAAAGTATTACATTTACCAGCACCATTCAGTTCAATTAGAATCAATATATTCTTTGCTGTTCTCAAATAAAAGTATTACATTTACCAGCACCATTCAGTTCAATTAGAATCAATATATTCTTTGCTGTTCTCAAATAAAAGTATTACATTTACCAGCACCATTCAGTTCAATTAGAATCAATACATTCTTTGCCGTTCTCAAACCATAACACTTAGCAACCACACCCACTATATTCTGTAATTAGATCATCATCATCATCATCATAATCACTACCATCATCATCACGGGTTATAGCATCATCTGTAAGTATATACAGTTACCCGATCTGTAAAACAACAATAACCAGGAGCAATCATCATATGGTTCTTATAACAATGATTCTTAACTGTTAAAGCACTAATTACAACTTATCCCTAGTTTATATTTACCAAGGGCGCTATGTGAATAATTGGCCTACAATTTTCCCTGTGGTTTTTAGGGCACAGTAGGTGGCTAAGGGCTACAGCATATTTGTTTACATTGCTAATTTGTGTTGAGGTTTTACAGCCCAGTCAACCCAATGTGTGTGTGTGTGTGTGTGTGTGTGTGTGTGGGGGGGGGGGGGGGTCATGTTGTCAGTTTACCTAACCACACTTTCACAAGGCAGGCTTAGTCCTCTAAGCCATTAACCAGTTTTGTACACATTCTTTTGCCAGAAACTGATAATTGCCCTTCTTGAATCAGCAGATGGGAGAGAATGACAGTAGAAAATATTTCATGATCAAATCTCCACGAAAGAATGTTGCTGACATAGCAGTGGTCGAACCCGCAACCTCCTGACCACCAGTTGGACCCGCATCCAACTGAGCCACTGAGGCCAGCTTGTTTACACTGTCTACACGCACTGTACAGGCTCTCAAGTGGCAGGTTAAGGCAAATCCATACAGAGGATCAAATCCATACAGAGGATCATGCAGTTACTACTGTGCAGTAAATGAGCGGTCTCCGCAGCTTCAGCACAGAAATCGTACGGAGAGTATGCTTCTGTGCAGAGTTTGCGCAGAGATGGTACTTTGACTGTGCAACTGCTGTGCCGTTTTTGAGAGTCAAATCCCCAGTATATAAGAGCTGCAATGACTGCCTGTTCCCTTCTTCTTATCTGCCTCAGTTGCATATGGAGGTACGCCACACTGAGCCTGGATGGTGGTATCACTGACATCGTCAAATTCTTTAATGTCTCAGACTTGGATGAATGATGAAGAGCTGCTCAAGATAGCCAATGTATATACCCATCTGAAAAATGTTTGGCCCATCCTAAGGCATCTGCACGACCATGATGCAGCTGCTGTGGGATCGCCCCAGGTGGACTGCTCAATACCCATGCAATTTCACAGGTACTGTATAGGAAGCAAGCAGAAACCTTGAGATAGCTGTGCAAGGGCTGTGCAAATGTCCCAAAGTCTCAAATCTCTATACTATTTTTTGGCTCCCATGTCTACCATGCTGCATGATTAGTGTTAGGCCTCCACCCAGTGCCCATGCTGGGATTGTGCAATGCCACATATATATATATATGATATATGGCATATCTATGGGCTATAGTCTTACCTTTTTTCAAAGATGTATAACTTTTTGTTAAACAAAATCATTGAGGCTGAAGAGCCCATGAATCCATACAAACATCTCACAGCTGCCTCCTGCTTCCACATGGGAAAGGGGAATATGGGCAGGATATAGGCAGCATAAACCCATCCAAGGTCAAATATGGGGCTTAAAGAAATGCCACTTTGAATTTTTTTATTTTTTCTTATAGATAAGATGGCTTGAAAATAAGTGTTGACATTTCATGTGAATTGTCTACAGGGCAGACAATTCACATGAAATGTCAAGATATATTTTCTCCAAAAAAACAAAACAAAATCAGTCTTAAAATGATGTTATCTGCTATAAATTTGCTTAGCACTTTAAGGTTACATTCTGCCATAAAACTAGAAGTTCCCTCCCTTTTCAAAGTGTATGTCACTACTAAATTTATGCAGAAAATTACTCCATCAAAGACCAAATTTTTTAACAGTAGCCCTCAACCACATTTACAGCCAGAGAAGCATACTCTTCTCTGGTGGCATGATGCCTCTGCCTCATGTCAATGGGAGGAAAACACTTACTATGAAGAGAACTCTCCTATTCATCAAGATTCTTTATGGTTGAGTTGAGGTTTAAAAGCACTGTCAACAATCTCTAAGTCATGTCATGACCATGTCAGTATTTGAAGATGGGAACTGATGCCCTTTTACAGTGCTGCCTCACTGCAGTATAATAAACCAGGGCCCAGCTGTTCAAAGCATTGTTAGCTTAACAAGCTTGATAGTGGTCAAAATGTTAACTGTTCTAATAAGTACAATACCAAATTCACAGATATTTTTGCTGGAAAAATAAAAGCTACTCATATTTTTTCTTTCAGCCAAAATATTAGCGTATATGCTATATTTAATGATCTAAGTTTTAATGATAAGTTAACTAACAACATCGCTAGTTTTGAACAACTGGGCCCAGGCAATGAAATGATACTACCACCAGTCATATTATACTGACAGTGGTGTGACCAATCCTAGCACTTCTTCCTAATGCTGATTGCCAAGCTATTACCAATTTTAGGAACTTTTTAGATATGAACCAACCAGGGATTAAACTTACAACCTCTTAATCTTAGCACAGATGCTCTATCAAGTAATCCACTTTGACTGGTCTCTTATGATCATATTATGATCTACTGTATGGATATGCATTATGAGAAGAAAAGGAGTTACAACAAGAGTTTGAAAGTGTGACCATCACTATGCTATCAATGAAGTTCAACAGCCATCATCATAATCTTTGCCAATTAGAATAACGCAATCAACAAGTCTGATCAATGGTACTATCAATTAAACATAAAAATAAGAGGGCCATTCTGGCCCTGGATTGCTCACCTGAGCTAAAGATAGCTTGTGGAAATGATAGTGTCTTTGCTTGGGAGATGTTAATTAAAGGTGGCCATTTTGTTTGGTTGACATGGTAAAACTTTAAAGTAGAATATTTGTGAAGCACCAGCAGGGTAAGAGGATCATGTGAATCACCTGCAGGGAAAGACCATGTGAAGCGCCAGCAGGGATAGAAGACCCCCTGAAGCACCAGCAAGGAAAGAAGATTTGTAGAGCTTGTCTATTTTTAACTCTGGTGGCCATTTTGTTCAGCCAAAAGGAGCCATTTTAGCAAATTAGGCATAAGGGGAACATTTCTGTGAAATAATTTTGATATTGGGACACTGGCCTAGGAAATGTCATTTAAAGGTTTTTCTATTTTTAGCTCTGGTGACCATTTTGTTCCGCTAAGTGGAACCATTTTAGCAATTTTGGTGAAAGGGGCATATGAGGAACATATCTCTGAAATTAGTTTGAAACCGGATCATTGGCCTAGGAGGAATAAATAAATAAATAAATAAATAAATAAATAAAATACTATTTATCTTATTAATTTTCTGTATTTGATCCAAAGAAGCAGACAAAGACAGCATTTGATGATAGATTAGCATATAAACATAAGTATCTTATTTCTCTATAAAACATGTTGTGAGTAATTATTAGAACTGCCTTGGCAAGACAATTCTAATGAATAACTACCAGATATATTTTATCGAATAGAGAGAAAAAATATCAAATTGACACCAAATTACCCACCTTATCTGTTTCTCTGTCTTCATCATAAACTTTGCTGATACTTAATCTAATTTCCCCTTATCAGGCCCCTACCTGTAAGGCAGACCTAAGTCACCAAAGGTTTCTTATCTCAATCTGCTTGGAGTCATTAGAATGTTATGCAATCCAAAATGTGTCTTTAAAGGTTTTTTCTATTTTTAGATCTGGTGGGTTTTTGTTCAGCCCAGAGGAACCATTTTATCAATTTTGGTAAGGGGCCATAAGAGGAATTCAGTTCTGTGAAATTATTTTAAAATAGGGCAAATTGCCACGGAGATGTTGTTTAAAGATTTTTTCTATTTTTAGCTCTGGCAGCCATTTTGTTCAGCCGAGCTGAACCATTTTACTAATTTGGTAAAGGGCAATAAGAGGAACATTTCTGTGAAATTATTTTGAAATCAGGCAACTGGTCGAGATGTCGTTTAAAGGTTTTTCAATTTTTAGCTCTGATGGCGATTTTGTTCAGCCAAGCAGAACCATTTATGCAATTTTGGTAGAGTGCCATATGAGAAATTATTTTGAAATTGGGCCACTGGCTAAGGAGAGTTTAGTTTAAAGACTTTTCTATTTTTAGCTCAGGTGACCATCTTATTCAGTGGAGTGAAATAGTTTGAGAAATTTTGGTAGAGGGTCACCCAAAGAACATTTCTGTGAAATTGTTTGTTTGTTTGTGTTGAGGTTTTACGGCCCAGTCAACCCAATAGGATCATGTCGAACGCGGTCAGTTTACCTAAACACACGTTTACTGGGCAGCCTTAGTCCTCTAAGCTGTTAACCAGTATTGTGCACATTCTTTCGCCAGAAACTGACAACTGCCCTTCTTGAATCAGCGTATGGGAGAGAAAGACCATAGAAAATATTTCATGATCAATCTCCATGAAAGAATGTTGCTGACCTCGGTGGGGGTTGAACCCGCGACCTCCTGGTCTCCAGCGCATTCAACTGAGCCTGTGAAATTATTTCAAATTCTGTCCAACGGTTTTGGAGGAGACGTCATTTAAAACAAAAGTTGCCAACGGACAGACACACAAATAGATGACCGACAGAGGCCTATCACAATAGCTTACCTTGAGCACAGTGCTCATGTGAGCTAAAAAACATCATCTTACCATAATCAGGGTAATTTTCTGCCATCTGCCATCTGCAGTGACACCAATAGTCACTACTGAGGACTTCATCACAGTCATCATCATTATCAACATCATCACCTGTAATTAACAGCAGAATCACTAATCACTTGTAAAAATTTCAATCATTGCTCAACAAATATCAGAACACTACTCCTTAATCGTTTGTCACTTGCAACTCATATTTTACAGAATTAACAACAAAACAATCAAAATTTGATCATCATCACTGGAACTGAGCTAATTATTTACATCCCTTTTTTACAACTGTATTAAGACATATAAATTACAAACATCTGCTAAAAAATGAGGCATTCAAATTACAAACAACTGAAAAAAATGATTAAAGCATATAAATTACAAACACCTGCAAATGAACATAATTAAGGAAATTAAGACAAATTACAAACACCTGCATATAAACATAATTAAGCCATATAAATTACAAACATCAGCAAACATAATTAAGGCATATACATTACAAACAACTGCAAATGAATATAATTAAGATATAAATTACAAACAACTTCAAATAAATATAATTAAGTCATATAAATAATAAACACCAGCAAATAAACATAATTCATATAAATTACAAACACAAGCAAATAAACATAATTAAGGCATATATACAACAACTGCCACCACAAACTAATGAAGAGTAACATACAAAACAATAAACCAATCAACAGCAACATCCACCACCACAACCTAATAATGAACAGCAACAATCACCACCACAAACTTATACACAGCAAAAAACAGCAACCGTAAAAAGACAAACAACATCAGACACTACCACAAACTAATAAACAGCAAATAGCCACTACAAACTATTGAACAATGGCAAATAAGTATATTTAAGGCATATAAATTACAAACATTAGCAATTAAACATAATTAAGACATAAATTACAAACACCTTCAAATAAACATAATTAAGCCATATAAATTACAAACACCTGTAAATAAACATAATTAATGCATAATTTACAAACACCTGCAATAAAACATAATTAAGACATAAATTAAAAACACCTTCAAATAAACATAAGTTTAGCACATAAATTACAAACACCTGCTAATAAACATAATTAAGTCATATAGATTACAACAACTGCCACCACAAACTAATGAAGAGCAACATACAAAACAATAAACCCATGAACAGCAACAATCACCACCACAAACTAATGAACAGCAACAACCACCACGACAAACTAATACACAGCAAAAAACAGCAACCACAAACAGACAAACAACAACAGACACTACCACAATCTAATGAACTGCAAACAGTCACTACAAACTACTGAACAATGACAACTTAACATAATTAACGCATATAAATTACAATCACCAGCAATTACACAAAATTAAGACATAAATTACAAACACCTTCTGATAAACATAATTAAGACATATAAATTGCAAAACACCCACAATATACATAACTGAGGCATATAAATTACAAACACCTGCAATTTAACATAATTAAGACATATAAATTACAAACGGAAAGCAAATAAATATAATTAAGGCATATAAATTACAAGCACAAGCAAATAAACATAATTAAGGCATATAAATTACAAACACCTGCAATTTAACATAATTAAGGCATATAAATTACAAACACAAGCAAATAAACATAATTAAGGCATATAAATTACAACAACTGCCACAACAAACTAATGAGGAGTAACATACAAAACAACAAACCAATCAACAACAAAAATCACCACCACAAACTAATAAACAGCAACAACCACCACAACAAACTATAACAGCAAAAAACGGCAACCACAAACAGACACTACTTTAAATTAATGAAAGGCAAACAACAATTGCAAACTACTGAACAATGACAACTAAACATAATTAAGTCATATACATTACAAACACAAGCAATGACACAAACTTAAGCCATAAATTACAAACACCTTCTGATAAACATAATTAAGACATATAAATTGCAAAACACCCACAATATACATAATTGAGGCATATGAATTACAAACACCTGCAATTTAACATAATTAAGGCATATAAATTACAAACGGAAGCAAATAAATATAATTAAGGCATATAAATTACAAACACAAGCAAATAAATATAATTAAGATGTATAAATTACAAGCATAAGCAAATAAACAATTAAGGCATATAAATTACAAACACAAGCAAATAAACATAATTCAGGCATATAAATTACAAACACAAGCAAATAAACATAATTAAGGCATATAAATTACAACAACTGCCACAACAAACTAATGAGGAGTAACATACAAAACAACAAACCAATCAACAACAAAAATCACCACCACAAACTAATAAACAGCAACAACCGCCACAACAATCTATAACAGCAAAAAACGGCAACCACAAACAGACACTACTTTAAATTAATGAATGGCAAACAACAATTGCAAACTATTGAACAATGACAACTAAGCATAATTAAGTCATATAAATTACAAACACCAGCAATGACACAAAATTACGATATAAATTACAAACACCTTCAAATAAACATACTTAAGCCATATAATTTCAAAACACTCGCAAATAAACATAATTAAGGCGTATAAATTACTAACACCTGCAATTATACATAATTAATGCATATAAATAACAAACACCTGCAATAAAACATAATCAAGACATAAATTACAAACACCTTCAAATAAACATAAGTATGGCACATAAATTACAAACACCTGCTTATAAACATAATTAAGGCATATAAATTACAATAACTGCCACCACAAACTAATGTAAAGCAACATACAAAACAAACCCATGAACAGTAACAATCATCACCACAAACTAATGAACAGCAACAATCACCACGACAAACTAATACACAGCAAAAAACAACAACCACAAACAGACGAACAACAACAGACACTACCACAACCTAATGAACTGCAAATAGTCATTACAAACTACTGAAAAATGACAACTTAACATAATTAACGCATATAAATTACAATCTCCAACAATTACAGAAAATTGATGCATAAATTACAAACACCTTCTAATATACATAATTAAGGCATATAAATTTCAAACACCTGCAATTTAACATAATTAAGACATAAATTACAAACACAAGCAAATAAATATAATTAATTAAGGCATATAAATTACAAACAAGATAATAAACATAATTAAGGCATATACATTACAAACACAAGCAAATAAACATAATTAAGGCATATAAATTACAACAACTTGCACCACAAACTAATGAAGAGTAACGTACAAAACAACAAACCAATCAAGAACAAAAACTACCACCACAAACTAATAAACAGCAACAACCACCACAACAAACTATAACAGCAAAACAAACGGCAACCACAAACAGACACTACTTTAAATTAATAAATGGCAAACAACAATTACAAACTACTGAACAACAACAATTGAACATAATTAAGTCATATAAATCAAAAACACCAGCAATGACACAAAATTAATATATAAATTACAACACATTAAAATAAACAAAATTAAACCATATAATTTCAAAACACTCGCAAATAAACACAATTAAGGCGTATAAATTACAAACACCTGCACTTATACATAATTAATGCATATAAATAACAAGCACCTGCAATAAAACATAATTAAGACATAAATTACAACAAACACCTTCAAATAAACATAATTAAAAAAGGCACATAAATTACAAACACCTGCTAATAAACATAATTAAGGCATATAAACTACAACAACTGCCACCACACACTAATGAAGAGCATTATACAAAACAACAAACCAAGGAACAGTAACAATCACAACCACAAACTAATGAACAGCAACAACCACCATCACAAACTTATACACAGCAAAAAGAGCAACCATTAAAGGACAAACAACAACAGACACTACCACAAGCTAATGAGCTGCAAACAGCCACTACAAACTACTGGACAATGACAGCTGACATAAATAAGGCATATAAATTACAAACACAGCAATTAAACATAATTAAGACATAAATTACAAACACCTTCAAATAAACATAATTAAGCCATATCAATTACATACACTTGCAAATATACATAATTAAGGCCTATAAATTACAAACACCTGCAATTAACCATAATTAAGACATAAATTACAAAAACTTCAAAGAAACATAATTAAATCATATTAATTACAGACACAAGCACAAAAAAGTATAATTAAGGAATATAAATTTCAACAACTGCTACAACAAACTAATGAAGAGGAACATACAAAACAACAAACCAATGAACAGCATTAACCATCACCACAAACTAATACAAGGCAAAAAAACAGCAACCACAAACAAACATACACTAACATAAACTAATGAATGGCAAACAGCCACTACAAACTATTGAACAACGACAACTAAACATAATTAAGTCACATAAATTACAAACACCAGCATTAAAATTAACACCTTCAAATGAAGACATATAAATTGCAAAACACTCGCAAAATACGCAAAATATACATAATTAAGACATATGAATTACAAACACTTGCAATTAATCATATTTAAGACATAAATTACAAAAACCTTTAAATAAACATAATTAAGTCATATAAATTACAAACACCTGCAAATAAACATAATCAAGACAGCAACAACCACCACCACAAACTAATGCATAGCAAAAAAAACAACAACCACAAACAAAAATGGAACCTACCACAAACTCATGAACAGCAAACAGCCACTACAGACTACTGAACAACAACTAAACAGAATTAAGGCATATAAATTTCAAACAGCAGCAATTAAACATTATAAAGACATAAATTACAAACACCTTCAAATAAACATAATTAAACCATATTAATTACAAACAGCCATAAATAAACATAATTAAGGCTTATAAATTACAAACACCTGCTATTAAACATAATTAAGACTTAAAGTACAAACACCTTCAAATTAACATAATTAAGTCAAATAAATGACAAACACCTGCAAATAAACATAATTAAGGCATATAAATTACAACAACTGCCAAACAAACTAGTGAAGAGTAACATACAAAACAACAAACCAATCAACAGCAACAACCACCACCACAAGCTAATGAACAGCACCAGTTACCACCACTAACTAATACACAGCAAAAAACAGCAACCACAAACAGACAGACAACAACAGACATTAACATAAACTAATGAACAGCTACCAGCCACTACAAACTATTAAACAATAACAACTAAACATAATTAAGGCATATAAATTACAAAGACCTGCATTAGACAAAATTACGATATAAATTGCAAACACCTTCAAATAAACATAATTAAGCCATATAAATTGCATAACACTTGCAAATATACATGATTAAAGCCTATAAATTACAAACACCTGCAATTAACCATAATTAAGACATATATCACAAACACCTTCAAATAAACATAATTAAGTCATATAAATTACAAACACCTGCTAATAAACATAATCAAGGCGTATAAATTTCAACAACTGCCAGCACAAACTAATAAAGAGCAACATACAAAATAACAAACCAATGAACAGCAACAACCACCACCACAAATAAATGAACAGCAACAACCACCACCACAAATAAATGAACAGCAACAACCATCACCACAAGCTATTAACAGCAAAAACCACCACCACAAACTATTAACAGCAACAACCACCACCACAAATACACAGCAAAACACAGCAACCACAAACCGACAAACAAAAATGGACCCTATCACAAACTCATGAACAGCAAACAGCCACTACAGACTACTGAATAACAACAACTTAATAGAATTAAGGCATATAAATTACAAACACCAGCAATTAAACATAATTAAGACATAAATTACAAAAACCTTCAAATTAACATAATCAAACCATGTAAATTACAAACACCTGCAACTAACCATAATCATTAAGACATAAATACAAACACCTTCAAATTAATATAATTAAGGCATATAAATTACAAAAACTGCCACCACAAACTAATATGGAGAGCAACATACAAAACAACAAACCAATGAACAGCAACATCCACCACCACAAACTAATAACAGCAACAATCACTGCCACAAACTAATACACAGCAAAAAAAAGCAACAACAAATAGACAGACAACAAGAGACACTAACAAACTAATGAACAGCAAAAATCCACTACAAACTATTGAACAATGACAGCTTACATAATTAAGGCATATAAATTACAAACACCAGCATTAGACAAAATAAAGACTGCAACCACACACTAATGAACAACAACTGCAACCACACACTACTGTACAACATCAACTACGACCACACACTAATGAACAACAACAAATACAACCACACACTAAGGAACAACAACTGCAACCACACACTAGTGAAGAACAACTAGGACCACACACTAATGAACACCAACTGCAACCACATACTAATGAACAACAACTATGACCACACACTAATGAACAACAACAACTACAACCACACATTAGTGAACAACAACAACTGCAACCACACACTAGTGAACAAAAGCAACTACAACAACACACTACAACAACACACTAATGAACAACAACAATTGCAACAACATTCATAAACAACAACTGGAACCACAAACTAATGAACATCAACTGCAATCACACACTAAAGAACAACAACTGCAACCACACACTAATGAACAACAATAACTGTGACCACACACTAATGAACAACAACAATTATGAGTGCATACTAATGAACAACAACAACTGCAACCACACACTAATGAACAACAACTGGGACCACACACAAGTGAACAACAAGAACCACACATTAATGAACAACAACCACCACATATTAATGAACAACAATTGCAACCACACACTAATGAACAACAACTGCAACCACACACTAATGAACAACAACTGGGACCACACACTAGCGAACAACAACAACCACACACTAATGAACAACAACAACTGCAACCACACACTTATGAACAACAATTGTAACCACACACTAATGAACAACAACTGCAACCACACACTAATGAACAACAACTGTGACCACACATTAATGAACAACAACAATTATGACCACATACTAATGATTAACAACAACTACAACCACACACTAATGAACAACAACTGTGACCACACACTAGTGAACAACAACAACTACAACCACACACTAATGAACAACAAATACTGCAACCACATACTAATGAACAACAGCTGCAACCACACACTAACAACAACTGAGACCACACACTAATGAACAACAACTGCAACCACACACTTATGAACAACAAAAACTGCGACCACACTAATGAACAACAACAACAACCACATATTAATGAAACACAACAACTGCAACCACACACTAGTGAACAAAAACTACGACCACACACTAATGAATAACAACTGCAACCAAATACTAATGAACAACAACTGCAACCACACACAAACAAACAACTGCAACCACACACTAACAAACAACTGCAACCACACACTATTAATGAAACACAACAACTGCAACCACACACTAGTAAACAAAAACTATGACCACACACTATTGAATAACAACTGCAACCACACACTAATGAACAATAACTGCAACCACACACTAACAAACAACTGCAACCACACACTAACAAACAACTGCAACCACACACTAACAAACAACTGCAACCACACACTAATGAGCAACAACAACTACAACCACACACTAGTGAACAACAACTGCAACCACACACTAATTAACAACAACTGCAACCACACACTAATGAACAACAACTGCAACCACACACTAATATACAACAACAACTGCGACCACACTAATGAACAACAACTACAACCACATATTAATGAAACACAACAACTGCAACCACACACTAGTGAACAAAAACTACGACCGTACACTAATGAATAACAACTGCAACCACACACTAATGAACAACAGCTGGAACCACACACTAACAAACAACTGCAACCACACACTAACAAACAACTGCAACCACACACTATTAATGAAACAACAACTGCAACCACACACTAGTTAACAAAAACTACGACCACACACTATTGAATAACAACTGCAACCACACACTAATGAACAACAACTGCAACCACACACTAACGAACAACTGCAACCACACACTAACAAACAACTACAACCACACACTAACAAACAACTGCAACCACACACTATTAAGGAAACACAACAACTGCAACCACACACTAGTGAACAAAAACTACGATCACACACTATTGAATAACAACTGCAACCACACACTAATGAACAATAACTGCAACCACACACTAACAAACAACTGCAACCACACACTAACAAACAACTGCAACCACACACTAATGAGCAAAAACAACTACAACCACACACTAGTGAACATTAACTGCAACCACACACTAATAAACAACAACTGCAACCACACACTAATGAACAACAACTGCAACCACACACTAATGTACAAAAACTAAGACCACACACTAATGAACAACAACAAATACAACCACACACTAATGAACAACTGCAACCACACACTAGTGAACAACAACTAGGACCATACATTAATGAACAACAACTGCAACCACACACTAATGAACAACAACTGCAACCACACACTAATGAACAACAACAACTACAACCACACATTAGTGAATAACAATTGCAACCACACACTAGTGAACAACAACTGCAACCACGCACTAATGAACAACAACTGCAACCACACATAATGAACAACAACAACTGCAACCACACACTAATGAATGACAACTGCAACCACATCTTTATGAACAACACCTGCAAGCACACACTAACCAACAACAACTGCGACCACACACTAATGAACAACATAACTACAACCACACACTAGTGAACAACAACTGCAACCACACACTAGTGAAAAACAACTATGACCACACACCAATGAACAACAACAACTGCAACCATACACTAATGAACAACAACTGCAACCACACACAAACAACTGTGACCACACACTAATGAACAACAACAACCACACACTAGTAAACAACAACAACTGCAACCACACACAAGTGAACAACAGCAACAACAACTACATTACACTAATGAACAATAACTGCAATCACACACTAATGAACAACAACTGCAACCACACCCTAATTAACAACAACTGCAACCACACACCAAAGAACAACAACTGCGACAACACACTAATGAACAAAATAACTACAACTACATACTAGTGAACAACAACTGCAACCACACACTAATGAAGAACAACAACTGCAACCACACACTAATGAACAACAACTGCAACCATACACTAATGTACAACTGCGACCACACACTGATGAACAACAACTACAACCACACACTAGCGAACAACAACAACTGCAACCACACACTAGTGAACAACAGCAACTACGACCACGCACTAATGAACAACAACTGCGACCACACACTTATGAACAACAACAACTGCAACCACACACTAATGAACAACAACTGCAAAAACACCCTAATTAACAAGTGCAATCACACACAAACGAACAACAACTGCGACCACACACTAATAAACAACATAACTACAACCACACACTAGTGAACAACAATTACAACCACACATAAGTGAAAAACAACTGACCACACACTAATGAACAAAAACAACTGCAACCACACACTAATGAACAACAACAGCAACCACACACTAACAAACAACAACTGCAACCACACACTAATGAACAACAACTGCAACCACACACTAGTGAACAACAACTGCAACCACACACTAATGAACAACAACTGCAACCACACACTAACCAACAACAACTGCGACCACACACTAATGAACAACATAACTACAACCACACACTAACAAACAACAACTGCAACCACACACTAATGAACAACAACAACTACAACCACACACTAATGAACAACAACAGCAACCACACACTAACAAACAACAACTGTGACCACCACTAATGAACAACAACTGCAACCACACACTAACAAACAGCAACTGCAACCACACACTAACCAACAACAACTGCGACCACACACTAATGAACAACATAACTACAACCACACACTAACAAACAACAACTGCAACCACACACTAATGAACAACAACAACTACAACCACACACTAATGAACAACAACAGCAACCACACACTAACAAACAACAACTGTGACCACCACTAATGAACAACAACTGCAACCACACACTAACAAACAACAACAGCAACCACACACTAGTGAACAACAATTACAACCACACACTAGTGAACAACAATTACAACCACACATAAGTGAAAAACAACTGACCACACACTAATGAACAAAAACAACTGCAACCACACACTAATGAACAACAACTGCAACCACACACTAACAAACAACAACTGCAACCACACACTAATGAACAACAACAACTACAACCACACACTAGTGAACAACAACTGCAACCACACACTAGCGAACAACAGCAACTATGATCACACACTAATGTAAAACAGCAATTGCAACTACACACTAATGAACAGCAACTGCAACCACACACTAATGAACAACAACTGTGACCACACACTAATGAACAACAACTGTGACATTAATGAACAACTGTGACCACACACTATGAGCAACAACTACAACCACACATTAATGAACAACAAAAACTGTGACCACACACTAATGAACAACAACTGCAACCATACTTTGCAATACTTTGAACAACAACAATTGTTGACTGCACACTAATGAACAATAACAACTGTAACCACACACTAATGAATAACAACAACTGTAACCACACACTAATGAACAACAGCAACTATGACCATATACATATGAACAACAACAACTGTGACCACACACTAATGAACAACAGCAACTATGACCATACACTCAGGAACAACAACTGTAACCACACACTAATGAACAACAACAACTATGACCATACACTAATGAACAACAACAACTGTAACCACATGCTAATGAACAACAGCAACTATGACCATACACTAATGAACAACAACAACTGTAACCACACACTAATGAACGACAACAACTATGACCACATACATGTATTAATGAACAACAACAACTATTACCACATTCTAATGAACAGCAAAAACCCCCACCACAAAATGTGGAAAAAGTGGGAAAAAATTATCAGGATTATACCAAAATCATATCTATACATTACGGTATTCTGGAGAGCTGAATACTATGTCCCCTGGCTCTTCTTTGCCCAGACTAGCTTTATCACCTTTTTTTTCATGTTGTGAACTTTGTCAGCAGATAAAAGAGGATGGGATATAAATTTGCTGAAAAATATTTGAATATAATGTCCGCTGAAAATTTTACTCAGAAATCTTTGCTTTAACACCTAATGATATGCCTAATAAAACTGCAAGCCATGCACCATGCCCCGCCGCAGGGACATATTCCCTATGCACTTCTGTAGTATAAGGGCTGAAAACAATCTAAGTTAAACAAGAAGAGAAGCAATAAACAGTTATTTCATAACTCAAAAAAAAAAAAAAAACACCAAAAAGGTCTAAGTTAAAAATGCAATAAAAAGTGATAAAAAATAATTTCAGGATTCTGAAAAATACAATATGCATATCTTCAGACCATCCTAAAAGCCTGTGTAATGTTTCAAAAGGATCGGCCTGAAAATGTAGGAGGAGTTGCGCATACAAGGTACATACTCCCTATACATTTCTGAAGTATTAGAGCTCGAAAAAAGTCTAAGTTAACAAGAGCTGTCGTAGGACAGCGTAGCTCGCCTGCTGGGTACATTTTATATTGTAACATTTTTATCATTAAGAAATTCAAAATGAAATAATCTATGAAATAATTTTCAAGTTATATGGCGAAATCATTCAACCATATAATATAGGTCACACTGACCTAGATGTATTTGTATGTAAATCATTCTGTCACATAGATATAATAATCCAGGTATGACAATTCTCCATGAAATAGTAATAAAAATAAAAGGCAAAATCACTGAAGCATGAAATATAGGTCACAATGACCTAAATATAGTAAGTGGTCATTCATTGGGTCACATGGAACTAATATCCCAGGTGTGACATTTATCCAACAAATAGTATTCAAGATATAAGGCAAAATCACTGAACCATGAAATATAGGTCACACCAACAGAGATATATTTTGACGTCAATAATCGGGTCACAAGGAACTAATATCCCAGGTGTGACATTTATCCAACAAATAGTATTCAAGATATAAGGCAAAATCACTGAACCATGAAATAAAGGTCACAATGACCTAGATATAGTAAGTGGTCATTCATTGGGTCACATGGAAGTAATATCCCAGGTGTGACATTTATCCAACAAATAGTATTCAAGATATAAGGCAAAATCACTGGAGCGTGAAATCTAGGTGACCTGGACCGTAAAATGTAGATCACCATGACCTTCACTCTCTTACACTTAAACCGATGTCACATAGTTAGCTGATGTATAACCAGTTGTGTCTATAACCTGTAGGCATATAAGATTTTACAAGTGTCCTAGATTTTGACCCCTAGCCCCACTCCAAGGCCCACCCTGAGGTATGAACCCAGGGGTATGTTCTTTTGGAATCTCAGAAGACTCCTCCAGGTACCCAAATTCTAAATATGAATGCTCTATGAGGAGTGAAAGTCAAGATATAAGAATTTGAAAAACTTTAACACAGTATTACAAAGGTGTCCTAGATTCTGACCCCTAGCCCCACCCAGGGGCATGAACCCAGGGGTTTATTCTCTTGGAATCTCAGAAGACCCTCCAAGGTACCTAAGTTCCAAATTTGATGCCTCTGTGAGGAGTGACTGTTGAGATATAAGCATTTGAAAAACTTTAACGCAGTGTGACGGGAACGCAAACGCAAACGCGGACGACCGGGGTGACTACAATAGCTCTCCTTGTACTTCGTACAGGCGAGCTAAAAATGCAAAAAATGTGATAAAAAGTAATTTCAGGATTCTGAAAAAAACAATATGCATATCTTCAGACCATCCTAAAAGCGCCTGTAAAGTTTGAAAAAGATTGGCCTAAAACTGTAGGAGAAGTTGCGGGCAGAAGGTACATACTCCCTATACATTTCTGTAGTATTAGGGCTTGAAAAAAGTCTAAGTTAAAAATGCAAAAAATGTAATAAAAAATAATTTCAGAATACTGAAAAAACAATATGCATATCTTCAAACCATCCTAAAAGCGCCTGTAAAGTTTGAAAAGGATTGGCCTAAAACTGTAGGAGGAGTTGCGGGCAGAAGGTACATACTCCCTATACATTTATGTAGTATTAGGGCTTGAAAAAAGTCTAAGTCAAAAATGCAAAAAATGTAATAAAAAATAATTTCAGGATTCTGAAAAAACAATATGCATATCTTCAGACCATCCTAAAAGCGCCTGTAAAGTTTGAAAAGGACTGGCCTAAAACTGTAGGAGGAATTGCGGGCAGAAGGTACATACTCCCTATACATTTATGTAGTATTAGGGCTCGAAAAAAGTCTAAGTTAAAAGTGCAAAAAATGTGATAAAAAATAATTTCAGGATTCTGAAAAAACAATATGCATATTTTCAGACCATCCTAAAAATGCCTGTAAAGTTTGAAAAGGACTGGCCTAAAACTGTAGGAGGAGTTGCGGGCAGAAGGTACATACTCCCTATACATTTATGTATTATTAGGGCTCGAAAAAAGTCTAAGTTAAAAATGCAAAAAATGTAATAAAAAATAATTTCAGGATTCTGAAAAAACAATATGCATATCTTCAGACCATCCTAAAAGCACCTGTAAAGTTTGAAAAGGACTGGCCTAAAACTGTAGGAGGAGTTGCGGGCAGAAGAATGGTGGGGGCGCTGACGGACGGACGGACGGGCGGACGGACGGATGGACACTCAAAATTTCAGAAGGTATAACATAATACCCCGCCACTTTTTTGGTGGCATGGCATAAAAACTGCTGGATGAGTGGAAAACAGTGTAGATCCTAATCAGATGCACATTCTGTGGCATCTTATCTGGATCTACAATGTTTGCTCAGGTCTATCTAACCTAATTTAATCTGGTAAATATGGTATCAGAAATCTTTTAACCATTACCACTCTCTGGACAAATACAACAGATGACAAGCTGATGATCTTTTCCTTTTTTTCCTAGAAAACAGGGTTTGACATTGCATGCAAATTGTCTCCACTGGAGACAATTTGCATTAAATATCAAAACCTGTTTCCTGGAAAAATTGAAAAATATATCAAAATGTTGTCTGTTGAAAATATTACCCAGAGTGCTAAGCGTTCAACTGATTATGGGCTATTAATATACAGAACTGTGTTTTAGAAACCAGACATCAAAAGTTAATAAAACATCAGCTTTCTGGAATTATAGTTCAACATCAAGAATAAGGGACACACCTTCAGGGGAAGCAATTCTGTCAAAACTGATTTTCCACCCTTCTAAAAAGAGGTCTTCTCTTTAGAAGGAAGAATTTGCTTCTATCTACTCTAAAGCTAAAGTATTTGCTCCCACTCTATTCCACTTGCAGTACAGGAAACAGCAAATGACAAAAATTATCTCCCTTGTAAAGGTTGTGGAAATCTACCAAGCGTATTCACTCGCCTTGGAACCATACCATGTTCAATCTATCTATGTAGAACTCTTTCCTTTTGGCTCTTCTATAATGAAGGTATAACCAAAGCTGGACCCGAAACATTAAAGTTTCAGTGGTGGTGTCTTCATACTCATCAATTCTCTATTCTGTACTAAAGAATATAAAGCTTGGTGCAGAAAACTTGTTAAACCTTAAAATGCCAAGAAAACCTGCATCTGAAAATTCCGTCTGTATAATATGTTGACTGCTTAATATTCTTGCAAACTTTTCAAACCTATTTTTGCATACAGGCAAACAGTGTGTATCCTGATCAGACTGCTCCTAGAGGAGCAGTCTGATCTGGGTTCACACTGTTTGCAATAAAAACATTAGACTATAATACCCGCCATTATTGTGTCTCTGGCAGATAACTCTGTCAAACAGTGATGAAATTTGCCCATTAGCAATCCCAAACAAACCAGATCTTCTTTGTATCAATGCATGTACCGAGTTTGGTTAAAATCCCTTGACATTTCCTCAAGTTATCGTCCAGAAACAAAAATATGGGCATGTCTCTGGCAGATAACTCCGTCAAAATCTGACTAAAATTTGCCCATTAGCAATCTCAATCCAGATCTCCACAATATCAATGCACTTACCAAGTTTGGTGAAAAGCCACTGAGATTTACTGAAGTTATCATCCGGAAACGAAAATATGGGCATGTCTTGGGCAGATAACTCCATCAAAATTTGACGAAATGAAGTTTTTAGAAGTAAAACTTATTTTAACTAGCAATACTTAACCTATAGATAATGTGCTATGTGCTATTCTATTCTGTATTTCAAACCTTCCACAGAAAAAAACGACCGTTCAGTCATCTTAAGAAGTCTTAATCCAGAAGGTCCCTTAGGCAGTTACCTGTGCGAGGTAACTCTTCCCGCTCTTTTAATTAAGAGGATTTGATACATTGGAGCTAAAAGCACAGACTAAACACTGTTCAGCCAAGCATAAAAAGCAGGTCAGTAAATGCAGAGATTTAACATTGTTGACTCCAATGGTGCCAACACCAACACCAAAGCCAATGCTACAGACACTACCCGAGAGTGAGCCCTATGTTGACCCTGCCTGATGAAACAGTGCAACAAAAATAAAACTGATAAAAGATGAATGATTGTTTGTGTTGAGGTTTTACGGCCCAGTCAACCCAATGGAGTCATGTCGAGTGCGGTCAGTTTACCTAAACCACACGTTTACTGGGCAGGCTTAGTCCTCTAAGCAGTTAACCAGTATTGTGCACATTCTTTCGCCAAAAGCTGACAACTGCCCTTCTTGAATAAAGATGAATGATTTCAGTTATGTGGAAATGAAGAATGTGCTCAGACATCAACAGATATAAGGTCATTGATCAACATACCTCCTCACCATTGATAATAATAATCATAAAAAAAAATATTAGTTTTATTTCAACCTTACAACCTTACTATGTCTAAAATAGTGAAATTACTTGAAAACATCCTGTTGGCCAAAATGATGGAAGCATTAAGTTGTGTTGTGTGAAATGTATTTGAAAATTAAATTTTGTATAAGAAATAATAATAACAACAGTAACAAAAAGACGTCCAAGGGCCATGATTTACTCACCCCGATGAAACAACCATGACAGAGTAACTCAGCAGTTTTTTTCATTATTCAAACAGCTTGATGAAGCCAAATAAAAAAAATATGTCTTTAGAGTAACAGGTTAGGTGAAGACAGGTAGGGTAGGTAGGGATTTTTTTCTTTTTTTATATCATGATTACTAAACATATTTGGACTTTGCACATATTTTACATAAAATCTTTAACCCTTAAAGCACCAAGAAAATCTGAAAATGTCGTCTGCTTATGTCGTCTGCTGCATCTTCTTGCAAACTTTTCAAACTTACATTTTGCATATAGGCAAACAGTGTGGACCCAGATCAGACTGCTCCTTTAGGAGCAGTCTGATCTGGGTCCACACTGTTTGCAACAATGACTTTTAAAGTAACCGGCAGAAGACAACGCAGACGACAATTGTTGTGATTGGCGCTTTAAGGGTTAATGGTTTGTTTGTTTGTGTTGAGATTTTACGGCCCAGTCAACCCAATGGGGTCATGTCGAGCGCGGTCAGTTTACCTAACCACACGTTTACTGGGCAGGCTTAGTCCTCTAAGCGGTTAACCAGTAGTGTGCACATTCTTTCGCCAGAAACTGACAACTGCCCTTCTTGAATCAGCGGAAGGGAGAGAATGACCGTAGAAAATATTTCATGATCAATCTCCACGAAAGAATGCTGCCGACCTCGGCGGGGGTTGAACCCGCGACCTCCTGGTCTCCAGTCGGACGGCGCATCCAACTGAGCCACCGAGGCCAGGGTTAATGGTTAATAAAGTCTGTTAGGCTATCCTTAGATGTGTCTAAAAGTACTGATAGAATGGCAAACAGTGTAGCCTGATCAAACCATTTCTGTAGGACGTTTGATCTGGGTCTATGGTCTAAAGTGTTTGCTCAGACCTACTTGTCCAAATATTTAGCATAAATACTTTATCTAAGTAAAACAGGGAAAAAATTGTTAGGTTTCACCAGGAAAATTGGGTAGGGTAGGATTACTCTAAACACACATATTTTTTTATTTGGCCTGATGAAGTATACTATTTTTTCTTATTTCTCCATAAATACATACCTTGTGGTACTAATTTGAAGTGCCTCATTGAGGCACTTCTAATGAGTATTCACAAGGTATGTTTTCATGGAGAAATAAGAAAAATATTTCCATAATACCACCTCTTATCTGGAGCTATAGTTTAGGCTATGTTTTTTTGTTGTTTTTTTGTTCATTTCACACCAATACATCTTATAGATACTCCTAAAAGCAATTCCGGCGAGTTGATGGATGTTGGATTTAAAATCAGAGTAAGGAATTTTAAATTTTGTTATCACTAAGGATAATGCAGATTTAGCTTCTAAATCAGCTAATTCATTTCCATACTAGTGTGGTTGGGAAGCCAACAAAATATAATTTCTTTTGAAACTGAAAGGTAATAATATTTTTTAAGAATTTGCTGAATTAATGGGTTCCCATGGTGTAAATCTTTAAGCAATTTTAATACAGAAAGAGAATCTGAATAAATGATGAATTGTTTTTCAGATTGATCTCTGATATGATAAAGTGCAATATCAACTGCTTTGGCTTCAACAGTAAAAATGGAGCTATTATCAGGTAATCTAATGTTGTCAGTAAAATTTGGACTAATAACAGCACAAGCAACTTTCTTATCTTGTTTCGAACTATCTGTATAAATTGAAAGGTTATGTTTATATTTCGAATTGATTTCTAAAAATTCATTCTTAAAAATATGTGATTCAACTTCTGATTTTTTGTTTTTATGAAGATCTATAATAATCTTTGGAGGGTTCAATGTCCATCGCTCTTTTGGATGGAAAGGAAAAGGGCTGAACATTTTTAATATTAATATTGGCCTCTTCAAGCAACGGCTGTATTCTCAGACCAAGGGGTTTAATAGCCGTTGGTTTACTATTGTAAAATCTTTCATATTTAGGATTAAAAACACAATCACAAGCTGAATTACGTGGATTGGCGGCTAATTTAGTATAACATACTGAAGAGACAGTTTCTCTCTTCTTATATACAATGATTGTTCATTTGTTTCAGCATATAAACTTTCGACAGGGGAAGTACGAAAAGCTCCTAGAGCTAGACGTAAACCTTGATGATGAATAGTATCCAAAGATTTCAAATAAGATTTTCTAGCAGATCCATAAACTATGGATCCGTAATCCAGTTTAGATCAAATTAAAGCTCTATAAAGATTTAAAAGAACAATACGATCTCCTCCAGTGGCGTCTGATCAGGTTATACAATATTTACATTAAAAACAGGCATTTCTATAGAAGATAGTAATAATAGAAACTAACAAGACACTTGCTACTGAAAACAGATTGGTCCAAAAGGTTGACGTAGAAGAGTCCACTCAACATAAATGGGTAAAACAGAACAAAAAGTGTATTATCAAGAGAATGAGGGTCTGGATGCAGTCTGGATTTCTTAGCTATATTCTCTTTCTTTAGAATTTTGGTCTTTTTTTTAAATATTTTCCATTTTTCTTTGAAAAATTTTCCTGTTTTCTGGACATTTTTTAGCGTTTTTTCTTAATACTTCTACTGCAATCTAATGAGTTTTTTTTTTACTTTTGTAATCTTTTTTTTTTAAATTTTGCCCCCTAATGTTAAGTTATTTTAACCCTTAAAGCGCCAATCACAACAATTGTCGTCTGCTTTGTCTTCTGCTTGTGATTTTAAAAGTCATTCCTGCAAACAGTGTGGACCCAGATCAGACTGCTCCTTCCTTTAGGAACAGTCTGATCTGGGTCCACACTGTTTGCCGGCATGCAAAAAATTGCTTTGAGAAGTTTGCAAGAATATTCAGCAGACGACATAAACAGACACATTTTCAGATGCAGTTTTTCTTGGCGCTTTAAGGGTTAAGCCATTTTTTCTCTAATCATTATTAAAATTCTTTTCTCTAATCAAGTAAACCCCATCCAGATCTCTTGTTTATTATATAAACGTGGAAACCCTGACAAGACTGAGCTAATAAACAGGCTGTATGGCTCTTTATAATTCATATATGTCAACATGCAACAGCCCAATTTACAGTTAATGTCCTAAAACTGTGAATACTTTATGTTTTGTTTGCATGGCTAATTTTTTATGTAATTGTTTCATAAATTTTTTACAAGATTGACAAAAAGGGTGGACCCTTTCATTCGGGTCTATGCTGTTGCATACAGCATTGTTTTCACTAAACCTGGTGTATGAAATTTTAGGACAATTATGATGACAACCATGTCATGCAAAAATGTTTCATTGGGCAAATGCTGACAGCCAAAGCCTGGATCAGCCTGTCCATCAACACAGTCTGATCAGGGCCTTCACTGTCTGCTAACAGATTCATTAGATACTACAGAAGGTATGATTAGAGAGCAAAGGCCTGGGACCAGTTGTTCAAAACTAACGATGTCGTTAGTTAACGTATCGTTAAAACTTATCGTTAAAAAATATGTCATATACGCTAATATTTTTGCTGAAAAAATGTGAGTAGCTTTTGCATTTGCAAAAGCTACTCACATTTTTTCAGCAAAAATACCTGTGAATTAGATACTGTACTTACTAGAGCAGTTAACATTTTGACCACTAACGAGCTCGTTAAGCTAATGATGCTTTGAACAACTGGGCCCTGGATGATACTTTGTGCATGCACAGTATGATCTGAATCTGCACATTTTACACGCACATGTCCGAAGGCACTTTTTCACTTGACGTGGCCAATATTATGTATCATGCCTATTTTAGTGTTAAGACAAAAACAAACTTACCAAATACAGCAGATAAATTTTGCTGGCGTAACAGAAACTGCTTACTGTGGCCCTCCCATTTTCCAAGAAATTTCAAATGGCATCTGAAAAGATGAAGTACAGTTCAAAATTGATATCTAAAATGATTTCCATAAATTTCCTAAAATTCAAAACACTTTATTCCATACTTTTTTACCTAAATTTTGCTTTTTATGCAACTGTCTCTCAAACAAAATACAGTGGAATAGTAAATATGTTATATGAATAATGGAAAGGCAAACAGGGTATATGAACACTGGAAAAGTGAGGATCTGCACGTTGGTTACTGAGTTAATGGCTAATACACCAGTCATTTATAACCACCTCCTACTCACCAATGGGGAAGGATTTCAATCCCCATTCTTGACGGCGTATATCCCTGGCTAGTGCTACCGCCCGTTTTAAAAAGTGCAAAATATGTAGCTTAGACTCGAGATGGCCGTTATATGCTATATTTATACAACATTGAAAAAATTTAATCACACATTATGTGAAGCACAAGACCTTAACCTCAAAGGTAAGGCACAGGTGCAGGGATCATGCTAAATAAAACATCAGACCTATAACTATCTCAACTAGAAATGTGTCAGTATGACACAGATGCCCCTGCCCAGGGCCATCCTCACCCACATGCAGGCATTTTGCAACAAGACCTGTCGCCTTACAGGATAGCTCGCCTGATATTGCACATTTTGTTTCTGGAAATTTCTAAGTCTGTGACCTTGATTTTGACATGACCTGGGTGTGTGTGTGTGTGTGTGTGTGTGTGTGGGGGGGGGGGGGGGGGAGGGGGGGGGGGGCTGATGGTGCTGATGAAAACTTTTGACCAGTATCTAGCATGATACCAAATAGGAACTAAATCCATCATTTAGTTTAGTAGTAATGAGATCCTAAAAGCTTTGATGTAAAATTTTAACATGAAAACTCTAAGTCTGTGACCTTGACCTTGACCTAAGTGGTGGGGATGGTACTGCGCAAAATTTTGGACCACTATATATCATCATACCAAAGATGAATCAAATCGGTGATAAGGTTAGAAAATAATGATGTCTTAAAAACTTTAACGAAAACTTTAACATTTAAATTCTAGGTCTGTGACCTTGACCTTGACATGACCTAGAGTGGTGGGGATGGTACTGCACAAAATCTTGGACCAATATGTATCATCAAACCAAAGATGAATCAAATCGGTGATAAGGTTAGGAAATAATGAGGTCTTAAAAACTTTAACAAAAACTTTAACATTTAAATTCTAAGTCTGTGACCTTGACATCAAGGTCACGGTCATGAGTACTGATGGTGCTGATAAAAACTTTTGACCAGTGTTCATCATAATACCAAACAGAAACAAAATCCATTATTTAGTGTAGAAGTAATGAGATCCTAAAAACTTAGACATAAAATTTTAACATGAATATTCTAAGTCTGTGACCTTGACCTTGACATGACCTAGAGTGGTGGGGATGGTACCGAGCAAAATTTTGGACCAATATGTATCATCATACCAAAGATGAATCAAATCGGTGATAAGGTTAGGAAATAATGAGGCCTTAAAAACTTTAACATTTGTGGACGCCGACGCCAACGCCGACGCCGGGGGTAGTACAATAGCTCTTCCTGAATGTTGTTCAGGCGAGCTAAAAAATGAAGTTGAAAAAGGGCCATAACTCTCATAATAATTGGCAGATTTTACCCTAAATCGAACTTGACCATATTTTATAATTATATACCTGTGTATAAAATATGAATCCAATACACAAATCAATCTTTTTTAAAAACATATCGGAAGGAAAACATCTTTTGAAGGTGAATAATGGCCATAACTCCCATAATAATGGGGTGATTTTACCCTAATTGGAACTTGTCCTCTATTTTATGATTATATATGTGTGTGTTTAAATATGAATTTAATACACTAATGTTTTCAAAAGATATCAAACTGAAACTATTTTAAATGTTGAAAAAGGGCCGTAACTCCAAAAAATAATTATTGGATTTTACCCTAAATCAGACTTGTCCTATATTTCATAATTATATGCTTGTGTATAAAACATTAATCCAATTCAGCTTATCTTTTCAAAAGTTATAGAACGAAAACCATTTTTCAAAGTTGAAAAAGGGCCATAACTCCCAAAATAATTGGTGGATTTTACACTAAATCAAACTTGACCTACAGTTTATGATTATATACCTGTGTATAAAATTTGAATCCAATACACTGCTCTTTTCAAAAAATATCGAATGGAAACCATTTTTCAATTATTTTTCAACACTGAAAAAGGGCCGTAACTCCAAAAATAATTGGTGGATTTTACACTAAATCGAACTTGACCTATATTTTATAATTATATGCTTGGGTATAAAATATGAATCCAATACACTAATCTTTTCAAAAGTTATGGTTTTTTGATTGTGTTGGGGTTTAATGACACGTCAACCCTTGTGGGTCATTTTGTGTCTACAAGTCACCCCCATGCTTCCTACAGAAGAATTAATAAGTAGAAGAGATGAAAGAGAGGAACAGGGAAGAAAGAGGAACAGAGATGAAAGTGAAGAAACAGAAGAAATAAAAATACTCCCCCTCTACCCTTACCTGCTACAAGGATAGCAGGCCATGCCCAACTGTACGCCAATATCAGTTGGATGCCCCGCTGACGTAAGATACACGACACCTTCGCACCACCCGACCACCCCTCAAAAGTTATGGAACGGAAACCATTTTTCAAAGTTGAAAAAGGGCCATAACTCCCAAAATAATAAGTGGATTTTACTCTAAATCAAAGCTGACCTATATTTTATGATTATATACCTGTGTATAAAATTTCAATCCAATACACCAATCCTTTCAAAAGATACTGCACGGAAACAATTTTTCAAAGATGAAATTTTTTCAAAGTTGAAAAAGGGCCATAGCTCCCAAAATAATTGGTGGATTTTACCCTAAATCAAACTTGACCTGCATTTTATGATTATATACCTGTATAAAACTTCAATCTAATACATCAATCCTTTCAAAAGATATCGCACGGAAACCATTTGTGTTACGTACGGGATGGATGGACCGGACGGGACGGACGTTCGTACGGACAGCGGTGATACTATATGCTCCCCCCACACCACTGAAAATGGCTGCGGCATAATAACAAATACCAGAGAAGTCAATCAATGTTTTATATAAAATAAGCAAAAACTGACATTTGTATGAAAACTCTAAATTTGTAACCTTGACCTCAAAGCAACCTGGGGTGGAGATTGTGCTGAGCCATGCCCTAGCTTGGGAATGATGCTGAGAAAAACTTTAGATGTATATATACCAAAATATGCAAAATATTAATGAAACCTATCAAATATAGCTATGTAAACTTTGATGCAAAAAGTTTTACTTTTATATGAAAATTCTAAGTCTGTGACCTAGACCTCAAGGTCACATCCCTGGGTAGGGATTGTGTTGAGTAAAACTAGACCTATATCTACATGCCAAATACACATGAAATTAATCAAGGGTCTTGATAATATATCTATATAAACTTAAGTGCAAAAGTTTTGACTTTTATATTGAAATTTCTCTGAGATAGGAATTACTCTGAGTAAAACTTGAAATCTACATCTACCATCATGCCAAACATACATGAAATTCATCAAAATGTCTTGATGATATAGCTATATAAACTAAAATGTAAAAATTATATGAAAATTCTAAGTCTGTGACCTTGACCTCAAGATCACACACCCAGGGGTGGGGATTGTGCTGAGTAAAACTCTAGACCTTTATCTACCATCATGCCAAATATACATGAAACTCATGAAAGAGTCTTGATAACACACAGTGATTTTTTTTTACAATTTTGCCTTTATGGGTCCTGGGACTCGCTAGGTCCAGAATTCATGCATACCAAACTCGAACTATGCATCCAGCCTTGGACTCGTGGTGAAATATTTTGTTGCGTCCTAGACTTTTCATTTAAATTTGTGTAACAGTGTTTTATAATTACTTAGTATTTTAATTAGATGTGCAATAAAAGTAAATAGTGGTGACTGAGTTGCTTTAATTCTTTCCAGAAGACTTCCTGAGAAATATGAAACTATAGTACCACTGTCTATTAAAACAGAAGTGTTAAGAAAATGTTTTCACCTACAGGTTTATGAAAATGTTTCATAAAACTTCAGTTTTTGTGACAGATGATCAAATACCTGTGATACATAATTAAGGACAGACATTTTTTCTGTTTTGACTAGACCGTAATATAAAGCAGAGACTTTTTTTTTGCTTTGTGGGTTCAGTTTGGATCGCCATCATCGGCAGTCACAGACTTTGTTGTCCGTGTCAGTCTGATTTGCTGAGGTAGCAGACCGAACAGCGTTTGCTGTAAGGGGTCTAGTTTTATTGTTTTATTATCTTTTTAGGGTGCATCTTTTTCTTCTTTCAAAAAAAAACAAAAAAAAGAAACAAAAAACGATCGCTGTTTCCTGTTGACAATTGCAATGTCAATGTCGGTGTTACGATATAGGTAGAATCGGTGTACCGTAGAGATACGACGCCTTTCAGTAATGGCTTTTACCAAACACGGTACTGAAACACCGCTTGCACATTCGCTTTTTCCGAAAATGAAAGCAGATTTCAAGAAGCAAAACGTGCGTACATTCGAGAATTTTATGAGTCCACGGGACTCACCGAGGCTAATTTTTTGCGTCCTCTGGTGAAATTATGCGTACAGGACCCAGGACTCACGCCTAAAAAAATCAAAGAACACAGCTATATAAACTTAAGTGCAAAAAGTCTGACTTTCATATAAAAGTTCTGAGTCTGTGACCTTTACCTCAAGGTCAGGCCCTGTGGTGGGGATGGCACGGAGTAAAATTTTAGACTATATCTACCGTCATGCCAAATATAAATGAAATCCATCAAAGGGCCTTTATGATGCAAGGTCTTTTTAATAAACTTTGACACAAAAACTTTGACCCTTGTCCCATGAATGTGATGGAAAGACAAACAAATGAACATACATATAAACAAACAAAAAAAAATATACACTTTGACATACTAAATGTCAGTTACAAGAGATATAACTTGTAATACTGATCCTTCTGTCCCTGTTTTCCTACCACATATGCACTGTCTGATGTTGAAGGTGGTGAAAATTTGAACAAAATTTAAAACAAGAGGCCCATGGGCCACGGGTTGCTCACCTGAGTAACAAAACCACTGCATATATGCAGATGTTATGCAACATTTTTCCAATCCTGTCATCGCAACTAATGAAAAGATCATCATTTAAACAGCTCTTATTGAAGAAGAATACATATGACATGACAGTCAATGGAGCATGATCATTTGATCAAACTCTCAATCACATTTTAACAGTAGGATCAATGTGAAATTTGGTAGCAAATGGCTAAGTGGTTTCTGAAGAATCATGATTTTATACATGTAAACAGATCAGTGGCAGGGAAATATAATAAACATAAACAAGATGGCAGCCATCTTGGATTTCCAATCAGAATGATTTTAGCTACTAGCTGTTGATCTACAAGTCACCTCGATACTTCCAATGAACTTTGAGTCAATTGCCCTTTCGGTTCAGGAAGAAAAAGTTCAAAACAGATTTTCAAGATGGCCGCCATGGCCACAATTTTTGGGATTTCCTATCGCAACGATTTGAGCTATTTTTTATCTACAAGTCACCCTGATGCTTCCTACCAAGTTTCGAGTCAATTGGCTTTTAAGTTCAGAAGAAGAAGGGAAAAATACAGCCTCAAGATGGCCGCCATCTTGGATTTCCGATTGGAATGATTTTAGCTATTTTTATATCTACAAGTCATCCCGATGCTTCCTACCAGTTTTCAAATCAACTGGCCCTTTCGTTCATGAAAATTAGTGAAAAAAAGGGTTTCAAGATGGCCGCCATAGTGGCCATCTTGGATTTCCAATCCAAACAATTTAAGCTATTTTAGATCTACAAGTCACCCCAATGCTTCCTACTAAGTTTCGAGTCAAATGGCCTTTCAGTTCAGGAGAAAAAGTGAAAAACAGATTTTCAAGATGGCTGTCATGGCAGCCATCTTGGATTTCTGATAGGGATGATTTTAGCTATTTTTGATCTACAGGTCACCCTGATGCTTCCTACCTAGTTTAAAGTCAATAAGCCTTTCAGTTCAGGAGAAGAAGTGAAAAATGGATTTTCAAGAAGGCCGACATGGTGGCCATCTTGGATTTCCAATTGGAATGATTTTAGCCATTTTTGATCTATAAGTCACCCCAATGCTTCCTACCAAGTTTCAAGTCAACTGGCTTTTGGGTTTAGGAGAAGCGAAAAAAAGGTTTTCAAGAATGGTGGCCATCTTGGATTTCCGATCAGCACGATTTTAGCAAATTTTTATCTATAAGTCACCCTGATGCTTCCTACCAAGGTTGGAGTCGATTAGCCTTTCGGCTCAGGAGATGAAGTGAAAAACAGATTTTCAAGATGGCGGCCATGGCCGCCATCTTGGATTTCCGATCGGAACGATTTTAGCTATTTTTGATCTGCAAGTCACCTTGAAGCTTCCTACCAAGTTTCGAGTCAATTGGCATTTGGGTTTAGGAGAAGAAGCGAAAAATAGATTTTCAAGATGGCCACCATGGTGGCCATTTTGGATTTACAATTGGCACGATTTTAGCAATTTTTGATCTACAAGTCACCCCAATGCTTCCTACCAAGATTCGAGTCAACTGGCCTTTTGGCTCAGGAGAAGAAGCAAAAAATATATTTTCAAGATGGCGGCGATCTTGGATTTCCGATCGGAATGATTTTAGCTATTTTTGATCTACAAGTCACCCTGATGCTTCCTACTAAGTTTCGAGTCAAATGACTTTTGGGTTTAGGAGAAGAAGCGAAAAATAGATTTTCAAGATGGCCACCAGGGCTGCCATCTTGGATTTATGATCGGCACGATTTTAGCTATTTTTGATCTACAAGTCACCTTGATGCTTCCTACCAAGTTTCCGATTGGAACGATTTTAGCTATTTTTGATCTACAAGTCACCCCCATGCTTCCTACCAAGTATCAAGTCAATTGGCCCAGGTGTGTAGGAGGAGTAGGCTTTTAAAGCAATTGTTGACGCCCCATGCCGCATGATGGACATTGACTGACCACAATAGCTCACCATGAGCACTTCATGCTCAGGTGAGCTAACAAAGGCTAGTAAAGTTACAGAGAAAACTTTAAATGTTGACAGAATGCCAGAATCACAGACATGCTGAAAATAGTATACTCCTCTAAAAAAGTTTCTTTTGCAAGGGGTATAAAAACTCTGTTTTGCAGGGCTATAATCAAAGTGGATGAGTGCATGAAGTTTCATTAGCCTATAGGCTTGGGTGCTCACGAAAATCGAGCTAAGTGCACAGACAAAACATAGGTAGACAAGGTGGGAACAGGCGAGCTATGCTGTCGTGACAGACCTTATAAACAAATTCATTGAATACTGAAGATCTTTGCTCACATATGGTAGCATGTTGGGTCTAGGTTTCTGTTTGTTTTGGTTTTGCATATGGTTTTGCATATTGAATGCTGCAGACACAAACACAGAACACTTAACCTTTAGCACTCTGAGCAATAATCAATAATCAATACTGCCAGCCACTGAAACAATTTACCTATATTTTACTTCCTGCCACTGGGTTTTTTTTTAATGTCGCCAGTTGTCAGCATACCCATTATATTAAAATTATTATAACTTTGTTATTTATTGGAATATTTTGATGAAATTTGAAGCATTTGGGAAGTAAATGATTTTATTTGATATTATCATGTTCACATTTTATGTACTTTGTTCATCTTTTGTTAAAATATGTAATAAATTCAAAAAATAAAGTTTGAAACACTGAATTTTTGTTTGTGTCAGTCATTTTTCAACCCTGTTTTCCTTTTAACCACAGTAAAAAGAGTCACAATCTTTTCAATGATGAAGTGCTGGAGTACAGTCTATTTTGTAATTGATAAGAGTATGCCATCTCTCAAAACAAAAAGGAACTGGGCACATGGACCGATTACATTTTTTACATACGTAAATTGTCTGGTGCCTTTTCTTGGCACGGTTCGAACATACACAGCAGTCAGGCTTTGAGTGTTTTCCGTTTGGAAGGAGAGCATGGTTCAACCCCAGGAAATGGTCACCAGCAATTAAGCGGTCAGGTCTCTCTAAAGCAGGCCTACCACCGAGCCTTGCGACTGGGCGGTTGTAACCCTGCAACATACCATGCACTATTTTCAAACGAAAAGTCTCAGCATTGGTTCTTTTCTCATAAGTTCCCCTCCATATTACCAAAGCATTACAGAAGCAGACTTCAAGGAGGTAGAAAAATACTTTTTTCCACCATTTGCAACACTTATGTAAAACCATATAGAACGTCATGGCTTTATCTGCACGGTCAATGCCACCCATATGTTGTGAGTAGGCCTGGATAGCACATGGTTTGTCAACTTCTCGAACATTATCATCGTGACGTTTAGATCTAACCTGCTTCCGAAATGTTATAGCACTGTGAACAGTTGTAATTAGGTTAACCACTTTCTTGTCATACCAAGAAATATACAGAATATGTCCATCTCTGTCTGTAACTGGTGGCTCACCAGCTTTGGGTTTTGCCCGCTTGATAGTTTCTGGAACACCTATTCTATTTGCCCGTAAAGTCCCACATGCCCCGGTCTGGTTGTCAGCGAGCTCTTTGAAGAGTCCCGGTGAAGAAAAAAAGTTATCCATATATATCACATGACCCTTATTAAATAAGGGCATGGCTAAAGTTTTAACAACATGAGTCCCGAGCGGCACATTGTCTGGCCGACCACCATCCTTCCCCAAATACAACTGCCAATTGTACATGTACCCAGTTGCCGCATCTGCCAAGCCCCAAGCTTTCAGTCCCCATTTGGTAGGTTTGGCAGGCATGTACTGCATCAGTGAAGTCCTCCCTTTAAATGGTATCATTGACTCATCCACTGATACCTCCTTGTCTGGTCCATAATAATGTTGCCATAAAGGAATGAACAAGTCAATCAGGGGACGAATTTTGAAGGCCTTGTCATAGTTTGGATTGTCCCTCAGCAAGGCATTCTCATTATTCACAAGGTGAAAAAACTGCAGAATACTCAAAAACCTGTCTCTAGGCATAACTTCCCTGAAGCCCTTCATGTCAATTAGAGGATCAGATGACCAGTACAAATCATAACTCGAGCGCTTGCTAATGCCTGTCAGTAAAAGCAAAGCAATGAATGCTGACATTTCATTCCTAGTCACCGGTGTCCATTTGGCTGCTCGGGCATTAGCTGAGATAGTGTGGGTGGAAATAAAATGATCTGCATATCTATTGGTCTCTTGTATACATAAATCAAAGAAGACATCATTCAGAAACAACTTCATAATGTCATTTTCACTTGGGTCATCAGGAATACGTTTTGGACCTATAAATCCCGGCCGAAAAAAATTCTGAAGCCATGGGTGATCATATCCCGACGGAATAAATTGCCTTCTCAGTCCATCCTCATTGTCCGAGTCCGCTAGAATATTTCCATTTTCATTTTCGGGCAAATCATCCTCGCTACCGAACCCAGAAAAATCACTTTCTGATCCACTATCCTCAAATATTTCGGCTAGATTTTCCGCCATTCTATCGTCCCTCGATCGTTCGGCCAATTAAAATTCAATCTGTCAACTGACAATTTAAATTTTGTTGAAAAAAACGGGAATAAATCATGAAATTTCGGCGAATTTCGGTAAACTCGAAAGTGAAAGCGGAAATAAGTCTCTACGCATGCGTGCCATGTGCAAACGGGGTTTCCCAGGGGCATCCAATCGGCAAGAGACGTGGTTAATTTGAAGTGTTATTTTTGGGCGATCGGAGTCGCCTTCAGTGGAATGCAGCAGGAGTAATTTCGGCAATCGCAGTCGCCGACAGTGGCACCAGATATGCTTTCCACGGGCGACCGCGGTCGCCTTCAGAGTGCTAAAGGTTAATTCACAAGAAAAATGAAAGTTCTGAAGATTGCTTTGTAAGCCAATAATTATAATGTTCTCAATGTATATAATGGTGTTGAGGAGTGGATTTTGCGACTGATGCAAGGGATGTATGCCCTGAGCCGTGTCCGTGTTGGTGAGAGGTTCAGCGAAGTGAAGGTAAGTGTTCATCAAGGCTCGGTTCTCAGCCCACTGCTCTTCATCAAAGTGCTTGATCCCATGTCACGCCAGTTCCAATCTGGGGTCCCTTGGGAGGACCTCTATGTCAATGACCTTTTTATCATTGCTGAATCATTCGAGGAACATGTCAGGAGGCTCTTGACTTGGAAAGAAGCAATAGAGGAAAATCAGGGTTTAACGACACTTCGACCCTTGATGGTCATTTTGTGTCGTCTTCCATAGAAAGGGAGAAAAGAGATAGAAGAGATAAAACAGAGGGACAGGAAAGAAAGAGGAACAGGAATGAAAGTAAAGAAAGAGAATAAAAACATTCCCCTTCTACCCTTACCTGCTACAAGGATATCAAGCCTTGCCCAGCTGTAAGCCAATATCAGTTGGACGTCCCGGTGACATAAAAGATACATGAAACCTTCACCACACCCGACCACCCAAGAATGGAGGAGAAAGGACTGAGAGTAAATGCAGGAAAGACAAAGATCATGATCTATGGTACAGCTCTGGACCTCCTGCAGAGTTCAGACAAGTTCCTATGCACCGTCTGCTGCACTGGAGTGGGCAGCAATAGCATCTGCATCAGCTGCAAGCACTGGGTGCAAAGGACCCTGATTACAGATGTACATGGAGCCTGGGCACTGCATGCCCCTTGTACGGCAGACCACAGAGGGAAGTCCAAGTTGGACCTGACAAGCTGGTAGCTTCCTTCTGCTACCTAGGAGACCAAGTCAGTTAGAGTTGTCTTTCTTGTACCTGACACCCTACCAAATGCCCTCTACAACCTGACAGTTTCCTGAAAATAGCTCAAAGGGTAGTTAGGAGTTATGAGACACAATAATGCATTTATGGACAGACAGATGGATGGATGGATGAATGGATGAATTCCATGCTGATAGCTATATCCCCTAAACCTCTCAGGAGGAGGATAACGAAATTCAACAAAAGGTCTTGATGGTATAGCTATATAAACTTAGATGCAAATTTTTTTACTTTTATATGAAATTTCTAAGTCTGTGACCTTGACCTCAAGATCATACCCCAGGATGGGGATGATGCCGAGTAAAACTCTAGACCTATATCTACCAACATGTCAACTATAGATGAAATTCCTCAAAGGGTCTTGATGGTATAGCTATATAAACTTAAACACAAAAAACTTCGACTTTTTTTTATAAAAATTCTGTGACCTTGACCCCAAGGTCACCACCGGGGTGGGGATGGTGCTGATAAGAACTTTAGACTTATATCTACTATCATGCCAAATATGAATGAAATCCATCTAAGGGTCTTCAAAATAAAAGGTCTTATAAACTTTAACGCAAAAACTTTGACCCAAAGACAAAAATAAAGTATGAACAAATAATGCTTCAAAGGATGGACGGACAGACAAACAGATTTCTTGCTGATAGCTATAACTGCTCAACCGTTCAGTTCAGTTTGGGGATAATGAAATTTAATAAAAGGTCTTGATGATATGGCTATCTAAACTTAAACGCAAAATTTTTTACTTTTATATGAAAATTCTAAGTTCGTGACCTTGACCGTGTGGGGATCATTCGGAGTAAGACGCTAGGCCGATATCTACCAACATGTCAAATATAAATGAAACTCCTAAAGGGTCTTGATGATATGGCTATATAAACTTAAACACAAAAAACTTTGACTTTTTTATGAAAATTCTAAGTCCGTGACCTTGACCCCAAGGTCACCCCTGGGGTGGGGATGGTGCTGATAAAAACTTAATACCTATATCTACCATCATGCCAAATATGAATGAAATCCATCACAGGGTCTTCAAAATATGAGGTCTTATAAACTTTAACGCAAAAACTTTGACCCTTAGACAAAAATAAAGTATAAACGAATAATACTTCAACGGACTGACGGACAGACAAACAGATTCCTTGCTGATAGCTATATCAGCTCAACCTTTCAGTTAGGGGATAATGAAATTTAATAAAAGGTCTTGATGATATGGCTATATAAACTTAAACTAAAAAATTTTTACTTTTATATGAAAATTCTAAGTTCATGACCTTGACCTCGGTCACATCCATCTACCAACATGTCAAATATAAATGAAATTCCTCAAGGGTCTTGATGATATAGCTATATAAACTTACACACAAAATACTTTGACTTTTTTCACGAAAATTCCAAGTCATTGACCTTGACCGGGGCGGGGACAGTGCCGATAAAAACTTTAGACCTATATCTACCATCATGCCAAATATGAATGAAATCCATCAAAGGGTCTTCAAAATATGAGGTCTTATAAACTTTAAAGCAAAAACTTTGACCCTGTGACGGAAAGACGAACAAATGAACGAACGTACAAATGAACAAACGAACGTACAAACGAACGGACGGACAGAAAAGCAAAAACTATATACCCCCACATACTTCGTATGTCGGGGGTATAAATATAGCACATACTACAGCAATGACTACAACTGCAAAATTTTTCAAGTCTGTAGTTGTAGTAGTTGCTGTAGTACAGGCTTAGTTGGTATTTGGTGTAGTTGTAGTTGAACAACAACAACAACAACAACAACAAACAACAAAAACAACTAGTACAGAATGTTCGAGGACAGCTGCTGCAACTAGTACAGAATGTTCGAGGACAGCTGCTGCAACTAGTACTAGCTACTACTACAACTACTACAGATATGTACTTACATGTATGTGTTTTGTGTATATATATTTGTATTGTCTTGTTTCAGTAAATGGTAAAAGGAGGCCTGGTTTTGCTTTTATTGATATGCATGCATGAAGTAATGTTGTATTGACTGTGTTCTGTTGTATTATAGGAGGCATCTTACAACACGCACGCTTCAGAAAAAATTTTGGAAACGACATGAATAATTTCAGTTTGGCATCAACCCTGGGAAGCAGGATTGACCCCAAACTATGATAAAAGATACTATATTTCCAAAATCTCTGCTGAAGTGAACAAGGAAGTAAGTCCTGCTTCCCAAACTGTGATAAAAGAATATATTTCCAAAATCTCTGCTGAAGTGAACAAGGAAGTAAAAGACCTGCATCAAGGGACTCTTACAATGGTGTTTGCTGGGTATAATATTGACCCAGAAGATGAGTACATGACAATCACTAGTTACCGTATTTACCCTAAGTATTCAGATACCTTAAATCATTACCCTACTTATCCTAAACCTAGGACAAGTCCATTTTACTGCCTGTTTTTGTGTCTAAAATCTTTTTGAATGAGTGGCAAACAGTGTAGAGCCAGATGAGATGCCACATTTTTTCAGTCTGATATGGGTCTACACTGTTTGCTCAGACCTGTCCATCCAAATATGTTTGGTAAGTATGGTAGTCCTATGGCTAGTCAGTGTCATGTCACATCATTTAAATTTTACTTACTCTTACTGTGATCTAACTTACATTTTACACTCCAACAAACAATCTGGATACCCCGCATGACCCTTGCACATGCCCAGATTAACACAACTGACCCTGTCACAGTTGACCGTATGTGGCTCCATGGACAGATGGCACAAATGAATACAGAGGGTATTGTGGCACAGATGGTTGATGTCCATTGTCCCTATATCCAAGGTCCCTGAAAACATCATGAAAGTAAACAGGTGAACATTCATACTTCCCCATTTCCCACTCAAGGACACTTGAAATTTATCACCTCATATCCGCTTTTTTTGGTCATCCCACTCCAGAGTAAACACTGGCCATTCGGTGATAAATGTGAATTTTCCAAAAATTTTGTCTTATATTTTTCAAAAAATCCCTCCATTGCAACATTACAAACAAAATTCTCAGAAAGAGGCTGCATTTAGACACAGTGTAGGGATTCTACTTTCACTTTCAATAAATTTTAATGAAAATTTAAAAAATTAAAAAAAAAATAAAACACCTTCTATAGACTGAAATTGCCTCCATTACCTTTAAATTTGTTAGATGGGCTGATAATCTGTCAAGTTTCAGCTCTGTGTGACCAAAAATAGCTTAAATAATTGAAGTTCAAAAACTCTGCACTTTGCTCATAGCAGGACTCGAACCACAATTATTTTTCCATTACCTTCCATACAAAGACCTCTTGGGAAAAAATTGCTGACAACTTTGCAATTGATGCATACTTTCTTCTGCTTATGTCATCATTTCTTAATTTCAAATTTATCGACTTTACACATGACCATGACCCTCTACTTTTCCTGCTGTCGTCCATCAAAGTAAACACCTGTCAATTCATACCAGTTACAGCCCATGTAGGCTCACTTCTTAGGGGTGTGCTTAGGTTCACCTGTTTTCCTGAAATTAATAAGGAAACAAAACTAACTCTTAATTTTCAAATCACCTACATGTTGATCTGTCAAAAGAATCACAGTGAAGTAGTCTGCTCTGTCACTCTGGCATAAGACACAGCATCCAAGTGAGGGACTATTTGTGCAACTATATTTCCTTATTTTGGTAAACAAATCAGGGGAGCTAATTGTGGACTGGTTCCACCTATATTTTCATGAGGAATCCATATATGAAATTTCAAAACATTAGCACACATGGTTCTAAACTTATGCTATGCACATGAAAGCAGCAAATGGTCAAAAATTGCAAAGGGCCATTACTCCAACAAAATTTCATTAAATTGGTTGAAAATTTCATCAGGTGATTTCCTTCTCAGTCCCAATCTGTATACCAAATATCAAGGCTCTAGCTTAAATACTTTTTGAGATATCTTGCTAACGAGATTTCAATGTTATTTTATTAAAAGGGCAATAACTCTAAAATGGGAGATAATTCGGATAAGAAAAAAATATGGGTCACCTATTTTTTCATGAGGAATCCATATATGAATTTTCAAAACATTGGCATACATTGTCCTAAACTTATGCTATGCATATGAAAGCAACAGATGGCCATAAATTGCAAAGGGCCATAACTATATGAGGAATCCATATATGAATTTTCAAAACATTAGCATGCATGGTTCTAAACTTATGCTATGCACATGAAAGCAACAAGATTAAATAGCCAGAAATTGTAAAGGGCCATAACTCCAACACAAAATTTCATTAAATTGGTTGAAAATTTAAAAAGGTGATCTCTTCAGTCCCAATCAGTATACCAAATATCAAGACCCTAGGCCAAACACTTTTTGAGATATCTTGCTAACGAGATTTCGATGTTATTTTATCTAAAGGGCAATAACTCTAAAATGGGAGATAATTTTGGGTAAGAAAAAAATATGGGTCACCTATTTTTTCATGAGGAATCCATATATGAAATTTCAAAACATTAGCATACATGGTTCTAAAGTTATACAATGCACCAGAAAGCATGACTAACGAACAAACAGACAAGCCAGAAGCAATATGCCCCACAATTTTTTTCAAAGTTGGCGACATAATGATAACAGAATAATGGTCAAAATTAAGCATCATGGTGAAGGCTAACAAGCTCGGCTTTTAGTAAAGTTCTCCCATTATCAGTTCATTATGCATTTTCAGAGCTCTTTGCTTTTTAAAGAGCAAAAGAGACACAGAAAAAAAGGGAGGGGAAAAGCAAGAAAATCTGTCAACTAGGTAATAAAAATTATTCTTACACATATTATTTGGTACTGATCCAATATTTCTTTTCTACTTGATAGTCCCTCTTTCATCAGTCCTCTTTCATCAGTCTTGTTTTCTATTAGGTCCTAAAAATAGACAATAAAATAGACAATTAAGAGCATTTAAATATTAAAAAATAAACAGAAAAAATAAAGAGGACCATGTGGTCCTCAATGCTCACCTGTGGTGAAAAGTAGGTCAAAGCCACTAAATGTCTACAACATTCATTAATCTAGAGGACATTGTTTGCTTGTGTTGAGGTTTTACGGCCCAGTCAACCCAATGGGGTCATGTCGAGCGCGGTCAGTTTACCTAACCACACGTTTACTGGGCAGGCTTAAGTCCTCTAAGCGGTTAATCAGTATTGTGCACATTCTTTCGCCAGAAACTGACAATCTGGAGGACATACTTCTTAACATATCCATAACTCTATCTTTCTTTTGACATTGCAACACCCCCTCACAAGGATTACGGAGGCCCTCCCATGGGAGGGGTACCTGTTCTCTTGTTCCCCTAATGAAACTCAGCATTTTCCCTTGTTCCCCAGAATCAAAACTTTTATTTTCTAATTCCCTGTTCCCCAAAATTGCCTTTTCCCCCTGTTCTCATCAGTTTTAGACTTTTGTTTCCTTGTTCCCCTGAAATAAATGGCCTTATTCCCTTGTTTCCCAAACCCCTGGGAGGGCCTCATTACATGCAGGTAGATTACAACTTACTGTCATGGTACAAAGTTTAAGAAAAAGAAGAAAATAGATGATAAGGTTAACAGAACATATATAATGAAATAATAAAAGCACCGCAAGCATAATACCCAGCCAAAGCAATTATTTGTTTATGTATTAAAGTTATCGTTGAGAAAATGTCTGGAAAGAAAATGACAGAGGGAAAGATAACAATCCTAAACCAGATCTTGATAATATCAATGCATATAGCAAGTTTGGTTTAAAGGCCTTGTTATTTACTCAAGTTATTGTCCGGAAATGAAAATATGGGCATGTCTCGGGCAGATAACGCCGTAAAGATTTGACAAAATTTGCCCATTAGCAATTCCAAAACGGATCTCCTTAAGGTCAATGCATATAGCAAGTTTGGTTAAAATCCCTTGTTATTTACTCGTTATCGTCTGGAAATGAAAATATGGGTGTGTCTCAGGCAGATAACTCCATAAAAATTTGACGAAATTTGCCCATTAGCAATTCCATACCAGACCTCCTTAATGTCAATATATATAGCAAGTTTGGTTAAAATCCCTTGTTATTTACTCAAGTTATCATCCGGAAACGAAAATATGGGCGTGTCTCGGGCAGGTAACTCCATAAAAATTTGACGAAATTTGGCCATTAGCAATCCCAAACCAGATCTCCTTAATGTCAATGCGTCTGACTGGAGATCAGGAGGTCATGGGTTCAACCCCTGCCGAGGTCGGCAACATTCTTTCGTGGAGACTGATCATGAAATATTTTCTACTGTCATTCTCCCCCTTTTGCTGATTCAAGGACAGTTGTCAGTTTCTGGTGAAAGAATGTGCACAATACTGGTTAACCGCTTAGAGGACTAAGCCTGCCCAGTAAACGTGTGGCTAGGTAAACTGACCACACTCGACATGACCCCATTTGGTTGACTGGGCCATAAAACCTCAACAAATAATGTCAATGCATATAGCAAGTTTGGTTAAAATCCTTTGTTATTTACTCAAGTTATCGTCCAGAAACAAAAATATGGGCTTGTCCCGAGCAGATAACTCCATAAAAATTTGACGAAATTTGCCCATTAGCAATCCCAAACTTGATCTCCACAATATCAATGGACATACCAAGTTTGGTGAAAATCCATTGATGTTTACTCAAGTTATCATCCGGAAACAAAAAAGGGACGGACGACGGATGGACGGACAGACACACGGACGTCCAACATGAAACCAAGTATACCCCGCCACTATTGTGTGGCGGGGAATAAAAAAAGGATAAAAACAGTTTTTGTTGTGTTGCAGAATTTGATGGTCATGTGACCAGACTGCCACACTGAACTGAACTAGAGAGGGCAGTAGTACCATCTCGGCTTGAAGTTGGTTCCAATAATCAATGGTCAAAATTTTGCAAACTTTAACTTCAAAACAACATGCCCTGTATCACCTCATGGTATAACTGTCCACCAAGTTTCAACTCTATCTTATGTGTAAGGTTCAGGAAGATCAAAACTGAAGAAGTTGTACTGATGACAAGGTCAAAAATAGGCATTTTTAGCAATCAAGTGGACATAACTCTAAAAGAAATAAATTGATCTGGACAGTTTTCGAATTTTTCCAAGACTTCATCCATGTCCACCTTATCTGTAAGTTTCAGGATGAGCTGATCAGAACTGAACGATTTTTTTTTTTTTTTTGAGTTTGGGTTTTACGGCCCTTTCAAGAATATTTGAAGTATATCTAGCCAATCGTTCATCAAAGGTGGGCAAAAACTGAAGAACCCAGGGAAAAAACCACTTGACCATCCGTAAGCAGAATTTGGCTTTCCCACATGTGACCCAAGCGAGGCTCAAACCACAATGGTGAGAAGCCTAATGGATTAGAGTCAACTCTCCTATCCAGTAGGCTATGGAGGCCCACCAGAACTGAATGAGTTATGCTGATGATAATGTCATATAGGCTTTTTTTAACAATCGAGGGAAGACAAATGATCCTAACTGGCCAGGTTTCAAACTCAAAGATTCCATTCCTGTTCACCTTATCTGCAAACTTCAGGAAGAGCCAATCAAAACTGAAGGAGTTATGCTGATGACAAAGTCAAACATAGGCTTTTTTCATCAATCAGTGGACTTAACTCTAAGATTAATGATCCTCAAACAGAGACTTTTTTCAGCAATTAGATTTTTCGTGCCTATCCCGATGCTAAGTCGCGTCAGGTATTACGACAAACAATCCATTTAGCGTCAATCAGCGCACATGTTGATTATAATTGGCAAACAATAAATTATAATCGCCGTTATTTTCATAATCATTATTATCATTGAGTGCATAGATCTACTCAATGCTCACTCTGTCAATGATGCCCACAAACTAATTCTGCTCAACAGGTGAAAACGGTCCACCTCCTTTTCAACACCAGCAAATTTTACAAGACAGTAGTCTTAGGATGTTTCTGTCCCACATACACAGACCTTAGTCCCCTCATTTTACACTTCTGTAGCAATAAGTATTTTAAAAGATAACAACTGTGTCAAAAAAACAACAATAAAACTAAAATAAAAGAAAATAACTTTGATAAAAGAGTTTTTTCGCGCCCGGAACACAATAAGGGAAGCAACTCAAATGATCTAAGTACAACTGAAGCTATTTATGGCACTTCCCTTTGCCGTTCCAGGGAACCAGAGTATCCTAAAATGGCGTCCTAAATTGTCAACCCAATGATTTCTTGTTTTCAAAGGTAGTTTATCAGCTGGTTTCGATTGAAATTACTTGTTAGACACAGTGCACCATTCTAAATTATACCATTGAGCAATTCTAATCCAATATTAATTGGGAAATATGGCTGATAGCATGATTGAATGCCATTTATCAGTGATGTCTCAGCAAACTACCCCAGCGACAAACCAAGAAAGTGTTATACATACCATTATACATGCATGATACATGTCTGGACTTATATCATGCTCTGTTTATATCGCGATAGTGGACTTCGGACCCCGAAGACCCCGCTATATTGGATCTACAGTGTTTGTTTGTGTTGAGGTTTTACGGCCCAATCAACCCAATGGGGTCATGTCGAGTGCTGTCAGTTTACCTGTCAGTAGTCCACTAAGTGGTTAACCAGTATTGTGCACATTCTTTCGCCAGAAACTAACAACTGCCCTTCTTGAATCAGCAGAAGGGAGAGAATGACCGTAGAAAATATTTCATGATCAATCTCCACGAAAGAATGTTGCCGACCTCGGCGGGAGTTGAACCCGCGACCTCTTGTCTCCAGTCGGACGGCGCATCCAACTGAGCCACCATTTACATTTGCCATCTTATCTGGAGCGATGATCACCAACCCCACCTCTTGATAATGGAAATGGGACATAAATAGTTTCAGTGCAAATGCATATATCCAAAACACAAGTCTATAATAAAACATTACAAATGCTCATCTGTAACCTTAATTCTTAGTACCTCCATGGGTACTAAGAAGGAGTTAAGGTGTCCCACTATTTAGGGTAAGTACAATAGTAAGGAATTAAATTGTCCAAATATTTAGAGTAAAATACAGTACATCATATTGTGCTGAGCCTTTGAACATGTACAAAATGTGCAAATTCAGATCATCATGCACTTGAGCAAAGTATCATCTGGGCCGTTCACTTCATTCATACATTCTGTAGTATCCAACTATTCTGTTAGTGGACAGTGAAGGCCCTGGTCAGACTGCACACCTACACAGTCTGACCTTGGCACTCAAAATCTGCACATGTTTGGTTGGGCCCATGTGATGACTGTAAAACAACCAGCAAGAATTGGATATAGTAGACTACAGTATTGACCCTACTGTCCTATCGATATCACTCAGAAAGAAAGTTTTTGCTTGGCATTCTGATTGACTATATCTTTTCAGAAACCATTTGTCTTTTCTGTTTCTGTATTTTGTTCTCAAATATTTACCCTAAAATCAAATTTACAGCCAACAATTGGTCTGACCTACGTAATTTCTATAGTAAAGCACTTTTTGGGAATTTTTGTCTCAAATATTATTTTTTATTTCTCTTTCTGCATTTGAATTACTGATGTTTCACAACAATATTGTGAAAATTTCAGAAAAAAATTGAACAAGCGGAACTTGATTAAAATCTGTCTCTAAGTTACCTACCCTACAGATTTCTGTATAATTTGTGTTAATTTTTACTATGAAGAAAAAGTGAAAAGTAATTGATTTTTAAAAAACCAATGACTAGAATAAAACTTTTTGTACACAGGTAGTTGTGATGAATGATTTTGCTTTAAATCATGACAAAAGTTTGCAAATTTACTTCTTCTGTGCGAAGTGCCAAGCAAAAAAACAACTTTCAACAAGAGCTCCGCCAAGCGGGGCATTATACGCCCGTGGCAAGTAATAAGATGCAGCATATTAACTGGCTCCTGTATCATTCAGTGCTCCGGATATAAACTGTAAGTGGAATTACAAAAAAAAAAAAAAAAAATTTTTTTAAAAATTCATTGGGGTATAATCTCTGCTGATATTTGGTGAATTGTAACCTAAGGGTCCAAGCTGGCCAAGAAATTAAGGGAGAAGTTTGCTGCTTCTAGGGAGAAGTGCTTTCTGACGGAGGACACACCACAGAAGCATGGCTATATTATAAGCTCATATGAGCCTTTGGCACACTATTACCTCTAAACAATATGCTGTGAAAAGTTTACAAAAACTTTCAAAGGGGCATAAATCTGCAAATATTTGGTGCACTGTAACCTAAAAATAATATGTGCTGCTCCACATCATCTTGTAAGTATTTATGAAGTTTCAGCTTGATCCGATGTAAACTGTAGGAGGATTTAGCCGGAAACAAAAAATTAATAGAAATTTTCAAAGGGATTTAACTCTGCTAATATTTGGTGGACTGTAACCTTGAAACAATATGCGCTGCTCCACATCATGGTCTTACTACAAATCAAGTTTCAGCTTGATCGGATGTAAACTGTAGGAGGATTTAGCCGGAAACAAAAAATTAATAGACATTTTCAAAGGGGTATAACTCTGCTAATATTTAGTGGACTGTAACCTCGAAATAATACGCGCTGCTCCACATCATGGTCTAACTGTACATGAAGTTTCAGCTTGATTGGATGTAAACTGTAGGAGGATTTAGCCATAAACTAAAAATTAATCGAAATTTTCAAAGGGGTATAACTCTGCTAATATTTGGTGGACTGTAACCTCGAAATAATATGCGCTGCTCCACATCATGGTCTAACTATACATGAAGTTTCAGCTTGATCGGATGTAAACTGTAGGAGGAGTTAGCTGGAAACGAAAAGTCTACTGAAATTTTCGAAGAGGCATAACTCTGCTAATATTTGGTGGACTGTAACCTCGAAACAATATGTGCTGCTCCACATCATGGTCTAACTATATATGAAGTTTCAGCTTGATCGGATGTAAAATGTAGGAGGAGTTAACCGGAAATGAAAAGTTTACAGAAATTTTCTAAGGGGCATAACTCTGCAAACATTTGGTGGACTGTAACCCCGAAACAATATGCACTGCGCCACATCATGGTCTAACTATACACCAAGTTTCAGCTTGATCGGATATAAACTGTAGGAGGAGTTAGCTGGAAACGAAAAGTCTATTGAAATTTTCAAAGGGGCATAACTCTGCTAATATTTGGTGGACTGTAACCTTGAAATAATATGCGCTGCTCCACATCATGGTCTAACTATATATGAAGTTTCAGCGTGATCGGATGTAAAATGTAGGAGGAGTTAATCGGAAACGAAAAAGTTTACGGACGGACGCCATACCCCGTAACATAATACGTCCCGTTTTTCAAATGGGCGTATAAAAAGATGTCAAAAGCACAGTAAATATTTGGATGCCTTTATCTCTTACAGTTCTGGTCCCAAAATTTGAATAAATAGATTTTAGTAATGTCGGATGTGTCTGAAACAAGGTTGGCAAAATGCCAACAAATATGAGTATTTTCCAGGCTGGCGGTATTTACTGGAATATACCGGCAAATACTGGAAAATACTGGTCAACTGAATTGACCACCCTGGAATTTATTCAATAACCTACACTCAGCATTCATAGGGGTAATTTCAGTTATACTGGTCAACTGACTTAATGATTATACTTAAGTTTAACTCAAGTATCAACATATTTATTCAATAGCTTATTTAATAAATTTAGAAACTTTTTATAGGGGAAAAAATAACCTGTTTTATATTTACCAAAGTACTCATCAGGTGGCTTGTAACTATCTCTACAGTCTTTTTTCTCTTTTTTCTTTTCATTATATTTTTCTCTTTTTTCTTCTTTTTTCCCCTCTTTTTTTGATTTTTATTTTTTTTTTTCAATAATATTTATATCTAATTTCTTAAATAAATAAAGAATATACTCAATTTTTGTATAAAACAGAAAATCATTTGTAACATTTCCTTGACACTTGTTGTTTTGATAATTTAGACCATGTGGTCTTCCTAATTAAGTGTCAATGGCCAGGTGCACGGGTGAATTTTTACCTGCAATTCCTCACCTGTATGTTTATGCTATATTGAGTTTCAGTTCAAATTTTCGAGATGTTTCAGTTCAAATAATAACAAGAGCTGTCGTAGGACAGCGTAGCTCGCCTGCTGGGTACATTTTATATTGTAACATTTTTATCATAAAGCCATATAATATAGGTCACACTGACCTAGATGTATTTGTATGTAAATCATTTTGTCACATAGATATAATAATCCAGGTATGACAATTCTCCATGAAATAGTTATAAAAATAAAAGGCAAAATCACTGAAGCATGAAATATAGGTCACAATGACCTAGATATAGTAAGTGGTCATTCATTGGGTCACATGGAACTAATATCCCAAGTGTGACATTTATCCAACAAATAGTATTCAAGATATAAGGCAAAATCACTGAACCATGAAATATAGGTCACACCAACAGAGATATATTTTGACGTCAATAATCGGGTCACAAGGAACTAATATCCCAGGTGTGACATTTATCCAACAAATAGTATTCAAGATATAAGGCAAAATCACTGAACCATGAAATATAGGTCACAATGACCTAGATATAGTAAGTGGTCATTCATTGGGTCACATGGAAGTAATATCCCAGGTGTGACATTTATCCAACAAATAGTATTCAAGATATAAGGCAAAATCACTGGACCGTGAAATCTAGGTGACCTGGACCGTAAAATGTAGGTCACCATGACCTTCACTCTCTTACACTTAAACCGATGTCACATAGTTAGCTGATGTATAACCAGTTGTGTCTATAACCTGTAGAAATACAAGATTTTACAAATGCGTCCTAGATTTTGACCCCTAGCCCCACTCCAAGGCCCACCCTGAGGTATGAACCCAGGGGTATGTTCTTTTGGAATCTCAGAGGACTCCTAGAGGTACCCAAATTCTAAATATGAATGCTCTATGAGGAGTGAAAGTCAAGATATAAGAATTTGAAAAACTTTAACACAGTATTACAAAGGTGTCCTAGATTCTGACCCCTAGCCCCACCCAGGGGCATGAACCCAGGGGTTTATTCTCTTGGAATCTCAGAAGACCCTCCAAGGTACCTAAGTTCCAAATTTGATGCCTCTGTGAGGAGTGACTGTTGAGATATAAGCATTTGAAAAACTTTAACGCAGTGTGACGGGAACGGGAACGCAAACGCGGACGACCGGGGTGACTACAATAGCTCTCCTTGTACTTCGTACAGGTGAGCTAAAGATGAATTTTAAAAATTGAAGATACTATTATGTATTTTTGAAATGATTTCAAAATTTTAGCCACTGATTCACTTTTTGGCTGTTTCAACATGCTTAAATTGTGAAATATTTACTAATTAACTAAAACATCTTTAAGTCATTTAGCTGATTATATATTATTTTAAGTCAATTTGATTAAGATTTCTAAAGTATTTTAAGGCAAAAAAGTTCAATCGACCAGTATTTGCCACTTTAGGAGTATTTCTCAGGACGGTAAATACCAGTAAATACCACCGGTAAATACCAAGGCTGGAATTTACCACCCAGCCTTGGTCTGAAAACTGCTGGATGAGTAGCAAAAGGTGTAGACCTTATCAGTCTGATCTGGGTCTATTGTTTTTTTTTGGCCTATCTATTCGAACTTAATATAAATTCATATGAAGAAATAAGAAAAATCCAACTTTCCCTTTTTTTGAAAAAGTACCTTACCTAAGGTATATGTCAGATCCTCTGTGGCACAAAACTACTTTTCAAACAATGGGACTCATTTCTGTTGTCCCAAGATTCTAATCCAATTTTCACATGACAAACTTACTTTGATCCATGCCAAGAAGACAGCAATGGCATTGGCTTTGTTTGTGTTTGTGTTGAGGTTTTACGGCCCAGTCAACCCAATGGGGTCATGTCGAGCACGGTCAGTTTACCTAACCACACGTTTACTGGGCAGCCTTAGTCCTCTAAGTGGTTAACCAGTATTGTGCACATTCTTTTGCCAGAAACTGACAACTGCCCTTCTTAAATCAGTGGAAGGGAGAGAATGACCGTAGAAAATATTTCATGATCAATCTCCACGAAAGAATGTTGCCGACCTCGGCGGGGGTTGAACCCGCGACCTCCTGGTCTCCAGTCGGACGGCGCATCCAACTGAGCCACCGAGGCCGGCAGGCATTGGCTTTGTCAAACTGACTCTGTCCATAGCTGCGGAACCTGAAGTACTGATATGGGCCCAGTTGTTCAAAACTAACGATGTCATTAGTTAATGAATCGTTGAAACTTTGATCATTAAATATGGCATTAAACGCCAAGTTTTTGCTGAAAAAATGTGAGTAGCTTTGCAAAAGTTACTCACATTTTTTTTTCAGCAATAATAGTTGTGAATTAAATATTGTACTTACTAGGATAGTTAACATTTTGACCACTAATGAGCTTGTTAAGCTAACGATGCTTTGAACAACTGGGCCCTGGCCATCTGAGGAGGTCTTCTAGTAGCTCATCCACTTTCAGAGTATGACACATGTTGAATGCCACACAGACCATTGATCACTATGGCGATCATCAGAATATCCAGAATGTTCTAGACATTCTTGGTGTAGAACTGGTGTTTCTTGACCTGGAAATATGGAAGATGCCTTTGAACAATGGATAATATTGCTCTGGAGGTAAAACATAAGTATCAACTGGTCCAAGCAAACAGGGCCCAGTTGTTCAAAGCGTCGTTAGCTTAACGAGCTCATTAAGGGTCATTTCGTTAACTGTTTTAGCGGATTCAATATACAATATTCTGATATTTTTTGCTGAAATAATTGTGAGTAGCTTTGCACTGCAAAAGCTACTCACATTTTTTCAGCAAAAAATTTCAGCATATTTGCATATCACTCGATGTAAATTTTAACGAATTGTTAACTGACGATGTCGTTAGCTTTGAACAACTGGGCCCAGGTTGATCTCTGTGGCTTTAAACAAGTGGTGTATGCAGTTAAATATTTTGCCCACTTCTTCCCAAAAAATGTATGTTGCGAGTTTCATCAGGAACACTTCAACAATGCACTTCTGAATGCATACTGTGTATTTGTTGTTTTTTTTTTCAGAAATAAGAAAGTATTCTTTTTGGTAGACAAAGGACCTGGTCTACCACTTGGAGCGCCATATGTATGTCCATTAAATTAGCTATTTAAATGCTTCACAGTATCTATCCAAAGTATTCCGACAGACAGGATGAGAAAACTGTGGATCTAGATCAGAAGCTGAAGAATCCACTCTATCTGCCATTTTTTCAGCAGTTTTCAGACACAGAAATGTGGAGTAAAACATCTGATCAGACTGATTACGGTCTATATTGTTTGCTCAGGGGCACAGTTCTAGTTAGGGCACTTTTTTCAATCCAAAAGTATCGATATTTTTCTTATGCTCCACAAAAACATATATTGTGGGTACTCATTAGAAGCGCCTCGGCAAGGCGCTTCTAATGAGTACCCACAATATATGTTTTCGTGGAGAAATAAGAAAATTGTTAATCTGATACCCACTCTTATCTAGACCTATGCTCAGGGGATCCTGTCCCAATGCATAATTATGTTATATGAGTCCTGGATGATGTTTGCACACATTCAGAAAAATAGCCCTGTCATTAAAATAAGCAAATCTAAATGCATTACAGTATTTATCCAATTCATGATTTGACAAACAGGTCTGAGCAAACAGTGTGGATCTAAATCAGACACTGCAGTGGAACCAGATCAGATGCTGCAGAATCTGATCCAGGTATGCTATCTTTGCCATTTATCCAACAGTTTTAAGACACATTAACACAGAGTTCAAATGATCCATAGAGGCCTTGTTTGTGGTTTTCTTGTGTTCTGGTTTCAGATCACCATTGAGCCCTTTGCTTTGTTTCATCATAATGTCTATGATAATAGGTATTTCAATGTGATGCTTCACATGTGTCAGATTTCAGAATGAGATATCACGCAAGTAAAGTTAGTTTAACCCATTGTAGTCTGGAGACCCCTTACAGGGTAATTGGCAAACAGTGCAGACCCAGATAAGAAGCTGCAGACTACAGCTTCTGATCAGTCTCTCCACTGTTTGCAAACAGTTCAACCATTTTACTCTAGGAATATCTAAACCACATAGCCTGAAGTACCTAAAATTGAAATTAGAATCTTCCAATATATAGTGTGAGGGAGTTCATTCTGTCTACAACGGGTTAAGGCAATTCACCTTTGTTCATGCAGTGGTGGTTTTGTATGTGGCATTTGTTTTGTCATTGTTTGTTCCTTATCTCTTCTTCTTTTAGTACCTTGGGAAGGCTGTGCTTCGTGATTGTGGCATTTCTTGGGTAGCTCCAATTATATTTTACTTATCATATGTCTTATGATATACATGTGAACATACGATGAACAGCGAACCGTCGTTACAACGCCAGCATTTGTTCCCAAAGATATTGTCATTAAAACGAATTTGCTGTTATAAAGAATCCTTAATGGACAGAATATGTGAGAAAGACCTTGTTTTATTCTTATTTCCTCCTAGAACATATGTTTTGGATATTTGTTAGAATTGCCTCAGTGAGGCAATTCTAATAAATATCCAAAACAAATGTTGCTTAAAGTTTTATTGCAATATTCTTGCATAACATCATTAACTATCACCTCTTGAGCAAAGGGTTTGTGAGATTCAAATTGTCATTGTAACGAATTTTGTCATTGTATCGAGTGTCTGTATAAAGAGGGTTGACTGTATCTGAAAAAGTAGTGGGTGACTAGCAAAATGGTATAGACCTTGATCAGTCACTGCATTCTGCCACATCTAATATGGGTCTTTCCTGTTTGCTCAGACCTATTTGTCCTAATACTAAAGATAAATACAGAACTTACTATGTCATCATTAATAAAAGTATTACATTTACCAGCACCATTCAGTTCAATTAGAATCAATATATTTTTTGCTCTTCTCAAACCATAACACTTAGCAACCACACCCACTATATTCTGTAATTAGATCATCATCATCATCATAATCACTACCATCATCATCACGGGTTATAGCATCATCTGTAAGTATATACAGTTACCCGATCTGTAAAACAACAATAACCAGGAGCAATCATTATATGGTTCTTATGACAATGATTCTTAACTGTTAAAGCACTAATTACAACTTATCCCTAGTTTATATTTACCAAGGGCGCTATGTGAATAATTGGCCTACAATTTTCCCTGTGGTTTTTAGGGCACAGTAGGTGGCTAAGGGCTACAGCATATTTGTTTACATTGCTAATTTGTGTTGAGGTTTTACAGCCCAGTCAACCCAATGTATGTGTGTGTGTGTGTGTGTGTGTGTGTGGGGGGGGGGGGTTGGGGGGGGTCGTCAGTTTACCTAACCACACTTTCACAGGGCAGGCTTAGTCCTCTAAGCCATTAACCAGTTTTGTACACATTCTTTTGCCAGGAACTGATAATTGCCCTTCTTGAATCAGCAGATGGGAGAGAATGACAGTAGAAAATATGTCATGATCAAATCTCCACGAAACAATGTTGCTGACATAGCAGTGGTCGAACCCGCAACCTCCTGACCACCAGTTGGACCCGCATCCAACTGAGCCACTGAGGCCAGCTTGTTTACATTGTCTACACGCACTGTACAGGCTCTCAAGTGGCAGGTTAAGGCAAATCCATACAGAGGATCATGCAGTTACTACTGTGCAGTAAACGAGCGGTCTCCGCAGCTTCAGCACAGAAATCGTACGGAGTGTATGCTTCTGTGCAGAGTTTGCGCAGAGATGGTACTTTGACTGTGCAACTGCTGTGCCGTTTTTGAGAGTCAAATCCCCAGTATATAAGAGCTGCAATGACTGCCTGTTCTCTTCTTTTTATCTGCCTCAGTTGCATATGGAGGTACGCCACACTGAGCCTGGATGGTGGTATCACTGACATTGTCAAATTCTTTAATGTCTCAGACTCTAAAAGGACTTGAATGAATGATGAACAGCTGCTCAAGATAGCCAATGTATATACCCATCTGAAAAATGTTTGGCCCATCCTAAGGCATCTGCACGACCATGATGCAGCTGCTGTGGGATTGCCCCAGGTGGCCTGCTCAATACCCATGCAATTTCACAGGTACTGTATAGGAAGCAAGCAGACACCTTGAGATAGCTGGGCAAGGGCTGTGCAAATGTCCCAAGGGCTGTGCAAATGTCCCAAAGTCTCAAATCTCTATACTATTTTTTGGCTCCCATGTCTACCATGCTGCATGATTAGTGTTAGCCCTCCACCCAGTGCCCATGCTGGGATTGTGCAATGCCACATATATATATATATATATATATATATATATATATATATATATATATATATATATATATGATATATGGCATATCTATGGGCTATGGTCTTACCTTTTTTCAAAGATGTATAACTTTTTGTTAAGCAAAATCATTGAGGCTGAAGAGCCCATGAATCCGTACAAACATCTCACAGCTGCCTCCTGCTTCCACATGGGAAAGGGGAATATGGGCAGGATATGGGCAGCATAAACCCATCCAAGGTCAAATATGGGGCTTAAAGAAATGCCACTTTGAATTTTTTTAATTTTTCTTATAGATAAGATGGCTTGAAAATAAGTGTTGACATTTCATGTGAATTGTCTACAGGGCAGACAATTCACATGAAATGTCAAGATATATTTTCTCCAAAAAAACAAAACAAAATCAGTCTTAAAATGATGTTATCTGCTATAAATTTGCTTAGCACTTTAAGGTTACATTCTGCCATAAAACTAGAAGTTCCCTCCCTTCTCAAAGTGTATGTCACTACTAAATTTATGCAAAAAATTACTCCATCAAAGACCAAATTCTTTAACAGTAGCCCTCAACCACATTTACAGCCAGAGAAGCATACTCTTCTCTGGTGGCATGATGCCTCTGCCTCATGTCAGTGGAAGGAAAACACTTACTATGAAGAGAACTCTCCTATTCATCAAGATTCTTTATGTTTGAGTTGAGGTTTAAAAGCACTGTCAACAATCTCTAAGTCATGTCATGGCCATGTCAGTATTTGAAGATGGGAACTGATGCCCTTTTACAGTGCTGCCTCACTGCAGTATAATAAACCAGGGCCCAGCTGTTCAAAGCATTGTTAGCTTAACAGGCTTGATAGTGGTCAAAATGTTAACTGTTCTAATAAGTACAATACCAAATTCACAGATATTTTTGCTGGAAAAATAAAAGCTAGTCATATTTTTTCTTTCAGCAAAAATATTAGCATATATGCTATATTTAATGATCTAAGTTTTAATATTAAGTTAACTAACGACATCGCTAGTTTTGAACAACTGGGCCCAGGCAATGAAATGATACTACCACCAGTCATATTATACTGACAGTGGTGTGACCAATCCTATCACTTCTTCCTAATGCTGATTGCCAAGCTATTACCAATTTTAGGAACTTTTTAGGTATGAACCAACCGGGGATCAAACTTACAACCTCTTAATCTTAGCACAGATGCTCTATCAAGTAATCCACTTTGACTGGTCTCTTATGATCATATTATGATCTACTGTATGGATATGCATTATGAGAAGAAAAGGAGTTACAACAAGAGTTTGAAAGTGTGACCATCACTATGCTATCATATGAACTTCATCATAATCTTTGCCAATTAGAATAACGCAATCAACAAATCTGATCAATGGTACTATCAATTAAACATAAAAATAAGAGGGCCATTCTGGCCCTGGATCGCTCACCTGAGTTAAAGATAGCTTGTGGAAATGATGGTGTCTTTGCTTGAGAGATGTTAATTAAAGGTGGCCATTTTGTTTGGTTGACATGGTAAAACTTTAAAGTAGAATATTTGTGAAGCACCAGCAGGGTAAGAGGATCATGTGAATCACCTGCAGGGAAAGACCATGTGAAGCGCCAGCAGGGATGGAAGACCCCCTGAAGCACCAGCAGGGAAAGAAGACCAAGTCTTGTACAGCTTGTCTATTTTTAACTCTGGTGGCCATTTTGTTCAGCCAAAAGGAGCCATTTTAGCAAATCAGGCATAAGGGGAACATTTCTGTGAAATAGTTTTGATATTGGGACACCGGCCTAGGAAATGTCATTTAAAAGTTTTTCTATTTTTAGCTCTGGTGACTATTTTGTTCAGCTAAGTGGAACCATTTTAGCAATTTTGGTGAAAGGGGCATATGAGGAACATATCTGTGAAATTATTTTGAAACCTGATCATTGGCCTAGGAGGAATAAATAAATAAATAAATAAATAAAATACAAAGACGGCATTTGACGATAGATTAGCATATAAGCATAAGTATCTTATTTCTCTATAAAACATGTTGTGAGTAATTATTAGAACTGCCTTGGCAAGACAATTCTAATGAATAACTACCAGATATATTTTATCAAATAAAGAGACAAAATATCAAATTGACACCAAATTACCCACCTTATCTGTTTCTCTGTCTTCATCATGAACTTTGCTGATACTTAATCTAATTTCCCCTTATCAGGCCCCTACCTGTAAGGCTGACCTAAGTCACCAAAGGTTTCTTATCTCAATCTGCTTGGAGTCATTAGGATGTTATGCAATCCAAAATGTGTCTTTAAAGGGTTTTTCTATTTTTAGATCTTGTGGGTTTTTGTTCAGCCCAGAGGAACCATTTTATTAATTTTGGTAAGGGGCCATAAGAGGAATTCAGTTCTGTGAAATTATTTTAAAATAGAGCAAATTGCCATGGAGATGTTGTTTAAAGATTTTTTTCTATTTTTAGCTCTGGCAGCCATTTTGTTCAGCAGAGCTGAACCATTTTACTAATTTGGTAAAGGGCAATAAGAGGAACATTTCTGTGAAATTATTTTGAAATCAGGCAACTGGTCGAGATGTTGTTTAAAGGTTTTTCAATTTTTAGCTCTGATGGCGATTTTGTTCAGCCAAGCAGAACCATTTATGCAATTTTGGTAGAGTGCCATATGAGAAATTATTTTGAAATTGGGCCACTGGCTAAGGAGAGTTTAGTTTAAAGACTTTTCTATTTTTAGCTCAGGTGACCATTTTATTCAGTGGAGTGAAACGGTTAGAGAAATTTTGGTAGAGGGTCACCCAAAGAATATTTCTGTGAAATTGTTTGTTTGTTTGTGTTGAGGTTTTAGGGCCCAGTCAACCCAATAGGATCATGTCGAGCGCGGCCAGTTTACCTAAACACACGTTTACTGGGCAGCCTTAGTCCTCTAAGCGGTTAACCAGTATTGTGCACATTCTTTCGCCAGAAACTGACAACTGCCCTTCTTGAATCAGCGTATGGGAGAGAATGACCGTAGAAATATTTCATGATCAATCTCCATGAAAGAATGTTGCTGACCTCGGCGGGGGTTGAACCCGCGACCTCCTGGACTCCAGTCAGACAGCGCATCCAACTGAGCCTGTGAAATTATTTTAAATTCTGTCCAACGGTTTTGGAGGAGACGTCATTTAAAACAAAAGTTGCCAACGGACAGACACACAAATAGATGACAGACAGAGGCCTATCACAATAGCTTACCTTGAGCACAGGGCTCAGGTGAGCTAAAAACATCATCTTACCATAATCAGGGTAATTTTCTGGCATCTGCCATCTGCAGTGACACCAATAGTCACTACTGAGGACTTCATCACAGTCATCATCATTATCATCATCATCACCTGTAATTAACAGCAGAAGCACTAATCACTTGTAAAAATTTCAATCATTGCTCAACAAATATCAGAACACTACTCCTTAATCGTTTGTCACTTGCAACTCATATTTTACACAATTAACAACAAATCAATCAAAATTTGATCATCATCACTGGAACTGAGCTAATTATTTACATCCCTTTTTTACAACTGTATTAAGACATATAAATTACAAACATCTGCTTAAAATGAGGCATTCAAATTACAAACAACTGAAAAAAATGATTAAAGCATATAAATTACAAACACCTGCAAATGAACATAATTAAGGAAATTAAGACTAATTACAAACACCTGCATATAAACATAAGCCATATAAATTACAAACATCAGCAAACATAATTAAGGCATATACATTACAAACACTAGCAAATGAATATAATTAAGATATAAATTACAAACAACTTCAAATAAATATAATTAAGTCATATAAATAATAAACACCAGCAAATAAACATAATTCGTATAAATTACAAACACAAGCAAATAAACATAATTAAGGCATATATACAACAACTGCCACCACAAACTAATGAAGAGTAACATACAAAACAATAAACCAATCAACATCAACATCTACCACCACAAACTAATAATGAACAGCAACAATCACTACCACAAACTTATACACAGCAAAAAACAGCAACCGTAAAAAGACAAACAACATCAGACACTACCACAAACTAATGAACAGCAAATAGCCACTACAAACTATTGAACAATGGCAACTAAGTATATTTAAGGCATATAAATAACAAACATTAGCAATTAAACATAATTAAGACATAAATTACAAACACCTTCAAATAAACATAATTAAGCCATATAAATTACAAACACCTGTAAATAAACATAATTAATGCATAATTTACAAACACCTGCAATAAAACATAATTAAGACATAAATTACAAACACCTTCAAATAAACATAAGTTTAGCACATAAATTACAAACACCTGCTAATAAACATAATTAAGGCATATAGATTACAACAACTGCCACCACAAACTAATGAAGAGCAACATACAAAACAACAAACCCATGAACAGCAACAATCACCACCACAACTAATGAACAGCAACAACCACCACGACAAACTAATACACAGCAAAAAACAGCAACCACAAACAGACAAACAACAACAGACACTACCACAATCTAATGAACTGCAAACAGTCACTACAAACTACTGAACAATGACAACTTAACATAATTAAAGCATATAAATTACAATCACCAGCAATTAAACAAAATTAAGACATAAATTACAAACACCTTCTGATAAACATAATTAAGACATATAAATTGCAAAACACCCACAATATACATAATTGAGGCATATAAATTACAAACACCTGCAATTTAACATAATTAAGGCATATAAATGACAAACGGAAGCAAATAAATATAATTAAGGCATATAAATTATAAACACAAGCAAATAAATATAATTAAGGCATATAAATTACAAACACAAGCAAATAAACATAATTAAGGCATATAAATAACAACAACTGCCACAACAAACTAATGAGGAGTAACATACAAAACAACAAACCAATCAACAACAAAAATCCCCACCACAAACTAATAAACAGCAACAACCACCACAACAAACTATAACAGCAAAAAACGGCAACCACAAACAGACACTACTTTAAATTAATGAATGGCAAACAACAATTGCAAACTACTGAACAACGACAACTAAACATAATTAAGTCATATACATTACAAACACCAGCAATGACACAAAATTAAGATATAAATTACAAAAACCTTCTGATAAACATAATTAAGACATATAAATTGCAAAACACCCACAATATACATAATTGAGGCATATAAATTACAAACACCTGCAATTTAACATAATTAAGGCATATAAATTACAAACAGAAGCAAATAAATATAATTAAGGCATATAAATTACAAACACAAGCAAATAAATATAATTAAGGCGTATAAATTACAAGCACAAGCAAATAAACAATGAAGGCATATAAATTACAAACACAAGCAAATAAACATAATTAAGGCATAAAAATTACAACAACTGCCACAACAAACTAATGAGGAGTAACATACAAAACAACAAACCAATCAACAACAAAAATCCCCACCACAAACTAATAAACAGCAACAACCACCACAACAAACTATAACAGCAAAAAACGGCAACCACAAACAGACACTACTTTAAATTAATGAATGGCAAACAACAATTGCAAACTATTGAACAATGACAACTAAGCATAATTAAGTCATATAAATTACAAACACCAGCAATGACACAAAATTAAGATATAAATTACAAACACCTTCAAATAAACATACTTAAGCCATATAATTTCAAAACACTCGCAAATAAACATAATTAAGGCATATAAATTACTAACACTAGCAATTATACATAATTAATGCATATAAATAACAAACACCTGCAATAAAACATAATCAAGACATAAATTACAAACACCTTCAAATAAACATAAGTATGGCACATAAATTACAAACACCTGCTTATAAACATAATTAAGGCATATAAATTACAACAACTGCCACCACTAACTAATGTAAAGCAACATACAAAACAAACCCATGAACAGTAACAATCACCACCACAAACTAATGAACAGCAACAACCACCACAACAAACTAATACACAGCAAAAAACAGCAACCACAAACAGACAAACAACAACAGACACTACCACAACAAACAGTCATTACAAACTACTGAACAATGACAACTTAACGTAATTAACGCATATAAATTACAATCACCAACAATTACAGAAAACTGATGCATAAATTACAAACACCTTCTAATAAACATAATTAAGGCATATAAATTTCAAACACCTGCAATTTAACATAATTAAGACATAAATTACAAACACAAGCAAATAAACATAATTAAGGCATATAAATTACAAACAAGATAATAAACATAATTAAGGCATATACATTACAAACACAAGCAAATAAACATAATTAAGGCATATAAATTACAACAACTTGCACCACAAACTAATGAAGAGTAACATACAAAACAACAAACCAATCAAGAACAAAAACTACCACCACAAACTAATAAACAGCACCAACCACCACAACAAACTATAACAGCAAAACAAACGGCAACCACAAACAGACACTACTTTAAATTAATGAACGGCAAACAACAATTGCAAACGACTGAACAACAACAATTGAACATAATTAAGTCATATAAATCAAAAACACCAGCAATGACACAAAATTAATATATAAATTACAAACACATTAAAATAAACATAATTAAACCATATAATTTCAAAACACTTGCAAATAAACACAATTAAGGCATATAAATTACAAACACCTGCACTTATACATAATTAATGCATATAAATAACAAGCACCTGCAATAAAACATAATTAAGACATAAATTACAACAAACACCTTCAAATAAACATAATTAAAAAAGGCACATAAATTACAAACACCTGCTAATAAACATAATTAAGGCATATAAACTACACCAACTTCCACCACAGACTAATGAAGAGCATTATACAAAGCAACAAACCAAGGAACAGTAACAACCACAACCACAAACTATTGAACAGCAACAACCACCATCACAAACGTATACACAGCAAAAAACAGCAACCATTAACAGACAAACAACAACAGACACTACCACAAGCTAATGAGCTGCAAACGGCCATTACAAACTACTGGACAATGACAGCTGACATAAATAAGGCATATAAATTACAAACACAGCAATTAAACATAATTAAGACATAAATTACAAACACCTTCAAAATAAACATAATTAATCCATATCAATTACATACACTTGCAAATATACATAATTAAGGCCTATAAATTACAAACACCTGCAATTAACCATAATTAAAACATAAATTACAAAAACTTCAAATAAACATAATTAAATCATATTAATTACAGACACAAGCACAAAAATGTATAATTAAGGCATATAAATTTCAACAACTGCTACTACAAACTAATGAAGAGGAACATACAAAACAACGAACCAATGAACAGCATTAACCATCACCACAAACTAATACACAGCAAAAAAACAGCAACCACAAACAAACAAACAACAACATACACTAACATAAACTAATGAATGGCAAACAGCCACTACAAACTATTGAACAACGACAACTAAACATAATTAAGTCACATAAATTACAAACACCAGCATTAAAATTAACACCTTCAAATGAAGCCATATAAATTGCAAAACACTCGCAAAATACGCAAAATATACATAATTAAGACATATGAATTACAAACACTTGCAATTAATCATATTTAAGACATAAATTACAAAAACTTTAAATAAACATAATTAAGTCATATAAATTACAAACACCTGCAAATAAACATAATCAAGACAGCAAAAACCACCACCACAAACTAATGCACAGCAAAAAAACAACAACTACAAACAAAAATGGACCCTACCACAAACTCATGAACAGCAAACAGCCACTACAGACTACTGAACAACAACTAAACAGAATTAAGGCATATAAATTTCAAACAGCAGCAATTATACAAGTTAATTGTTCCAATACTTTGTTATGGAGGTGAAGTCTGGGGGTTTTCTAAACCTGTACAAGAAGAGAGAGTGCATCTGCAATTTTGTAAGAAATTATTAGGGGTAAAAAGGTCAACGCAGAACAATTTTATATACGGTGAGTTGGGTAGGGTACCATTACAAAATAAAATTTTTCTTTCTATACTGAACTACTGGTTTAAAATTTTAGAGTCGGAAGAAAGTAGATTTATAAAAAATGCATATCAGTTATTGTTAAATGATATTGCAAATAAACCAAACTGTGTTAACTGGGTATCTAAAGTTAATGTTTTGTTGTCGTCATTAGGTTTTCATGACGTCTGGGTTAATCAGGGTGTAGGCAATAAGAGGGCATTTTTAAATGTTTTCAAGCAAAGATTAAGTGATAATTTTATGCAAGATTGGAATAGTAGACTTGCTGAGTCTAGTAGAGCAAAATTTTATTCTCTTTTCTTAAATTTTGAACATCAACTGTATTTAGAAACTCTCCATGTGAAAAAATTTAGGGTGGCAATGACAAAATTGAGGGTCTCTTCTCATCGGCTAGAAATTGAAGTTGGAAGGTGGACTAGACCCAACAGGACACCAGTTGATGAAAGAAAATGTAGATACTGTAATAAAGTTGAAGATGAGTTTCATGTTTTATTAGAATGCACACTATATGAAGATTTGAGGAAACAGTATATAAAAAAGTATTTTTGGCATAGACCAAACATGTTGAAACTTAGGGAATTAATGTCTGCTAAAAATAGAAATATTATAAAAAACACAGCAATATACATTGAAAAGGCTTTCAAGTTTAGATATGGTCAAACGAATGTATAGGCACAATGAAAATGATGAATGTATTATTTTCTACTTTGTGGTTTTCATCACTTGTGTTTCTCCCATTTGTCAGTATTTTGAAATGATATTGTCAGTTTACTATGATGTTGCCAGTACTTTGAAATGATATTTGTTAGTTTGAACGTATTATGACTTTGCCATTTGAACCCACATTGTATTTATAAAATCATATGTATTTCATATGTATGTATATTTATACATGTACTACACATAACCATGTCTTGGTTAAAGTAGAAATAAATTACTTACTTACTTACTTACTTACATTATAAAGACATAAATTACAAACACCTTCAAATAAACATAATTAAACCATATTAATTACAAACAGCCATAAATAAACATAATTAAGGCTTATAAATTACAAACACCTGCTATTAAACATAATTAAGACTTAAAGTACAAACACCTTCAAATTAACATAATTAAGTCAAATAAATGACAAACACCTGCAAATAAACATAATTAAGGCATATAAATTACAACAACTGCCAAACAAACTAGTGAAGAGTAACATACAAAACAACAAACCAATCAACAGCAACAACCACCACCACAAGCTAATGAACAGCACCAGTTACCACCACTAACTAATACACAGCAAAAAACAGCAACCACAAACAGACAGACAACAAAAGACATTAACATAAACTAATGAACAGCTACCAGCCACTACAAACTATTAAACAATAACAACTAAACATAATTAAGGCATATAAATTACAAACACCTGCATTAGACAAAATTAAGATATAAATTGCAAACACCTTCAAATAAACATAATTAATCCATATAAATTGCATAACACTTGCAAATATACATGATGAAAGCCTATAAATTACAAACACCTGCAATTAACCATAATTAAGACATATATCACAAACACCTTCAAATAAACATAATTAAGTCATATAAATTACAAACACCTGCTAATAAACATAATCAAGGCGTATAAATTTCAACAACTGCCAGCACAAACTAATAAAGAGCAACATACAAAATAACAAACCAATGAAAAGCAACAACCACTACCACAAACAAATGAACAGCAACAACAATCACCACAAGCTATTAACAGCAACAACCACCACCACAAATTATTAACAGCAACAACCACCACCACAAATACACAGCAAAACACAGCAACCACAAACAGACAAACAAAAATGGACCCTACCACAAACTCATGAACAGCAAACAGCCACTACAGACTACTGAATAACAGCAACTTAACAGAATTAAGGCATATAAATTACAAACACCAGCAATTAAACATAATTAAGACAAATTACATAAACCTTCAAATTAACATAATCAAACCATGTAAATTACAAACACCTGTAACAAACAATAATAATTAAGACATAAATTACAAACACCTTCAAATTAACATAATTAAGGCATATAAATTACAAAAACTGCCACCACAAACTAATATGGAGAGCAACATACAAAACAACAAAGCAATGAACAGCAACATCAACCACCACAAACTAATAACAGCAACAATCACCGCCACAAACTAATACACAGCAAAAAAAAAGCAACAACAAATAGACAGACAACAACAGACACTAACAAACTAATGAACAGCAAATATCCACTACAAACTATTGAACAATGACAGCTTACATAATTAAGGCATATAAATTACAAACACCAGCATTAGACAAAATAAAGACTGCAACCACACACTAATGAACAACAACTGCAACCACACACTACTGTACAACAACAACTATGACCACACACTAATGAACAACAACAAATAAAACCACACACTAAGGAACAACAACTGCAACCACACACTAGTGAAGAACAACTAGGACCACACTAGTGAACACCAACTGCAACAACATACTAATGAACAACAACTATGACCACACATTAATGAACAAAAACAACTACAACCACACATTAGTGAACAACAACAACTGAAAAAACACACTAGTGAACAACAGCAACTACAAGAAACACACTGCAACAACACTTTAATGAACAACAACAATTGCAACCACATTCATAAACAACAACTGCAACCACACACTAATGAACATCAACTGCAATCACACACTAAAGAACAATAAAAACTGCAACCACACACTAATGAACAACAATAACTGTGACCACACACTAATGAACAACAAAAATTATGAGTGCATACTAATGAACAACAACAACTGCAACCACACACTAATGAACAACAACTGGGACCACACACAAGTGAACAACAAAAACCACACACTAATGAACAACAACAACTGCAACCACACACTTATGAACAACAACTGCAACCACACACTAATGAACAACAACTGCAACCACACACTAATGAACAACAACTGGGACCACACACTAGCGAACAAAAACAACCACACACTAATGGACAACAACAACTGCAACCACACACTTATGAACAACAATTGCAACCACACACTAATGAACAACAACTGCAACCACACACTAATGAACAACAACTGTGACCACACATTAATGAACAACAACTGTGACCACACACTAATGAACAACAACAATTATGACCACATTCTAATGAACAACAACAACTACAACCACACACTAATTAACTACAACTGAGACCACACACTAATGAACAACAACTGCAACCACACACTTATGAACAACAAAAACTGTGACCACACTAATGAACAACAACTACAACCACATATTAATGAAACACAACAACTGCAACCACACACTAGTGAACAAAAGCTACAACCACACACTAATGAATAACAACTGCAACCACACACTAATGAACAACAACTGCAACCACACACTAACAAAAAACTGCAACCACACACTAACAAACAACTGCAACCACACACTATTAATGAAACACAACAACTGCAACCACACACTAGTGAACAAAAACTACAACCACACACTATTGAATAACAACTGCAACCACACACTTATGAACAATAACTGCAACCACACACTAACAAACAACTGCAACCACACACTAACAAACAACTGCAACCACACACTAATAAGCAACAACAACTACAACCACACACTAGTGAACAACAACTGCAACCACACACTAATAAACAAAAACTGCAACCACACACTAATGAACAACAACTGCAACCACAAACTAATATACAACAACTGGGACCACACACTAGCGAACAACAACCACACACTAATGAACAACAACTGCAACCACACACTTATGAACAACAACAACCACACACAAATGAACAACAACAACTGCAACCACACACTTATGAACAACAATTGCAACCACACACTAATGAACAACAACTGCAACCACACACTAATGAACAACAACTGCGACCACACATTAGTGAACAACAACTACAACCACACACTAATGAGCAACAAATACTGCAACCACACACTAATGAACAACAGCTGCAACCACACACTAATTAACAACAACTGAGACCACACACTAATGAACAACAACTGCAACCACACACTTATGAACAACAAAAACTGCGACCACACTAATGAACAACAACTACAACCACATATTAATGAAACACAACAACTGCAACCGAACACTAGTGAACAAAAACTACGACCACACACTAATGAATAACAACTGCAACCGCACACTAATGAACAGCAACAGTAACCACACACTAACAAACAACTACAACCACACACTAACAAACAACTGCAACCACACACTATTAATGAAACACAACAACTGCAACCACACACTAGTGAACAAAAACTACGACCACACACTATTGAATAACAGCTGCAACCACACACTAATGAACAATAACTGCAACCACACACTAACAAACAACTGCAACCACACACTAACAAACAACTGCAACCACACACTATTAAGCAACAACAACTACAACCACACACTAGAGAACAACAACTGCAACCACACACTAATAAACAACAACTGCAACCACACACTAATGAACAACAACTGCAACCACACACTAATGTACAACAACTGGGACCACACACTAGCGAACAACAACAACCACACTAATGAACAACAACAACTGCAACCACACACTTATGAACAACAATTGCAACCACACACTAATGAACAACAACTGCAACCACATACTAATGAACAACAACACTTACAACCATACACTAATGAACAACAACTCCGACCACACACTAGTGAACAACAACTATGACCACACACTAATGAACAACAAATACTGCAACCATACACTAATGAACAACAGCTGCAACCACACACTAATTAACAACAATTGAGACCACACACTTATGAACAACAACTGCAATCACACACTTATGTACAAAAAAAAACTGCGACCACACTAATGAACAACAACTACAACCACATATTAATGAAACATTACAACTGCAACCACACACTAGTTAACAAAAACTACGACCACACACTCATGCATAACAACTGCAACCACACACTAATGAACAACAACTGCAACCACACACTAGTGAACAAAAACTACGACCACACACTAATGAATAACAACTGCAACCACACACTAATGAACAACAACTGCAACCACACACTAACAAACAACTGCAACCACACACTAAAAAACAACTGCAACCACACACTAATGAACAATAACTGCAAACACACACTAATGAACAATAACTGCAAACACACACTAATGAACAATAACTGCAACCACACACTAACAAACAACTGCAACCACACACTAATGAGCAACAACAACTACAACCACACACTAGTGAACAACAACTGCAACCACACACTAATAAACAACAACTACAACCACACACTAATGAACAAAAACTGCAACCACCCACTAATGTACAACAACAACTAAGACCACACACTAATGAACAACAACAAATACAACCGCACAAATGAACAACTGCACAAACAACAACTGAGACCACACACTAATGAACACTAACTGCAACCACACACTTATGTACAAAAAAACTGCGACCACACTAATGAACAACAACTACAACCACATATTAATGAAACATAACAACTGCAACCACACACTAGTGAACAACAACTAGGACCACACTTTGAGGAACAATAACTGCAACCACACACTAATGGACAACAACTGCAACCACACACTAATGAACAACTACAACCACACATTAGTGAATAACAATTGCAACCACACACTAGTGAACAACAAAGGCAACCACACACTTATGAACAACAAAAACTGCGACCACACTAATGAACAACAACTACAACCACATATTAATGAAACACAACAACTGCAACCACACACTAGTGAACAAAAACTACGACCACACACTAATGAATAACAACTGCAACCACACACTAATGAACAACAACTGCAACCACACACTAATGAACAACAACTGCAACCACACACTAACAAACAACTGCAACCACACACTAATGTACAACAACTGCAACCACACACTAATGAGCAACAACAACTACAACCACACACTAGTGAACAACAACTGCAACCACACATTAATAAACAACAACTGCAACCACACACTAATGAACAACAACTGCAACCACACACTAATGTACAACAACAACTAAGACCACACACTAATGAACAACAACAAATACAACCACACACTAATGAACAACTGCAACCACACACTAGTGAACAACAACTAGGACCACACATTAATGAACAACAACTGCTACCACACACTAATGAACAACAACTGCAACCACACACTAATGAACAACAACTGCAACCACACACTAATGAACATTAACAACTACAACCACACATTAGTGAATAACAATTGCAACCACACACTAGTGAACAACAACTGCAACCACACACTAGTGAAAAACAACTATTACCACACACCAATGAACAACAACAACTGTAACCATACACTAATGAACAACAACTGCAACCACACACAAACAATTATGACCACACACTAATGAACAACAACTACAACCACACACTAGTAAACAACAACAACTGCAACCACACACTAGTGAACAACAGCAACTACAACCACACACTAATGAACAACAACTACATTACACTAATGAACAACTGCAACCACACACTAATGAACAACAACTGCAACCACACCCTCATTAACAACAACTGCAACCACACACCAAAGAACAACAACTGCAACCACACACTAATGAACAACAAAACTACAACCACATACTAGTGAACAACAACTGCAACCACACACTAATGAACAACAAAACTACAACCACATACTAGTGAACAACAACTGCAACCACACACTAATGAACAACAACTACTGCAACCACACACTAATGAACAACAACTGCAACCACACACTAATGAACAACATACTAATGAACAACTGCAGCCACACACTGATGAACAACAACAACTACAACCACACACTAGCAAACAACAACAACTGCAACCACACACTAATGAACAACAACTGCAACCACACCCTAATTAACAACTGCAATCACACACTAACGAACAACAATTGCAACCACACACTAATAAACAACATAACTACAATCAAACACTAGTGAACAACAACAATTTCAGCCACACACAAGTGAAAAACAACTATGACCACACACTAATGAACAAAAACAACTGCAACCACACACTAATGAACAACAACAGCAACCACACACTAACAAACAACAACTGCGACCACACACTAATGAACAACAACAACTACAACCACACACTAGTGAACAACAACTGCAACCACACACTAGTGAACAACAGCAACTATGACCACACACTAATGTACAACAACAATTGCAACCACACACTAATGAACAGCAACTGCAACCACACACTAATGAACAACAACTGCAACCACACACTAATGAACAACAACTGTGACCACACTATAATGAACAACAACAACTGTGACATAAATGAACAACTGTGACCACACACTATGAACAACAACTACAACCACAAAGTAATGAACAACAAAAACTGTGACCACACACTAATGAACAACAACTGCAACCATACTTTGCAATACTTTGAACAACAACAATTGTTGACTGCACACTTATGAACAATAACAACTGTAACCACACACTAATGAACAACAACAGCAGTAACCACACACTAATGAACAACAGCAACTATGACCATATACATATGAACAACAACAACTGTGACCACACACTAATGAACAACAGCAAGTATGACCATACACTAATGAACAATAACTGTGACCACACACTAATGAACAACAGCAACTATGACCATACACTAAGGAACAACAACAACTGTAACCACACACTAATGAACGACAACAACTATGACCACATACATGTATTAATGAACAACAACAACTATTACCACATACTAATGAACAGCAAAAACCACCACCACAAAATGTGGAAAAAGTGGGAAAAAGTTATCAGGATTATACCAAAATCATATCTATACATTACGGTATTCTGGAGAGCTGAATACTGTTCCCTGGCTCTTCTTTGCCCAGACTAGCTTTATCACCTTTTTTTTTCATGTTGTGAACTTTGTCAGCAGATAAAAGAGGATGGGATATAAATTTGCTGAAAAATATTTGAATATAATGTCCGCTGAAAATTTTACTCAGAAATCTTTGCTTTAACACCTAATGATATGCCTAATAAAACTGCAAGCCATGCACCATGCCCTGCCGCAGGGACATATTCCCTATGCACTTCTGTAGTATAAGGGCTGAAAACAATCTAAGTTAAACAAGAAGAGAAGCAATAAACAGTTATTTCATAACTCAAAAAAAAAAAAAAAAAAAAAAAAAAACACCAAAAAGGTCTAAGTTAAAAATGCAATAAAAAGTGATAAAAAATAATTTCAGGATTCTGAAAAAAACAATATGCATATCTTCAGACCATCCTAAAAGCCTGTGTAATGTTTCAAAAGGATCGGCCTGAAAATGTAGGAGTTGCGCGTACAAGGTACATACTCCCTATACATTTCTGTAGTATTAGAGCTCGAAAAACGTTTAAATTAAAAATGCAAAAAATGTGATAAAATATAATTTCAGGGTTCTGAAAAAAACAATATGCATATCTTCAGACCATTCTAAAAGCGCCTGTAAAGTTTGAAAAGGATTGGCCTAAAACTATAGTAGGAGTTGCGGGCAGAAGGTACATACTCCCTATACATTTATGTATTATTAGGGCTCGAAAAAAGTCTAAGTTAAAAATGCAAAAAATGTAATAAAAGATAATTTCAGGATTCTGAAAAAACAATATGCATATCTTCAGACCATCCTAAAAGCACCTGTAAAGTTTGAAAAGGATTGGCCTAAAACTGTAGGAGAAGTTGCGGGCAGAAGGTACATACTCCCTATACATTTATGTGGTATTAGGGCTTGAAAAAAGTCTAAGTTAAAAATGCAAAAAATGTAATAAAAAATAATTTCAGAATTCTGAAAAAACAATATGCATATCTTCAAACCATCTTAAAAGCGCCTGTAAAGTTTGAAAAAGATTGGCTTAAAACTGTAGGAGGAGTTGCTGGCAGAAGGTACATACTCCCTATACATTTATGTAGTATTAGGGCTTGAAAAAAGTCTAAGTTAAAAATGCAAAAAATGTAATAAAAAATAATTTCAGGATTCTAAAAAAACAATATGCATATCTTCAGACCATCCTTAAAGCGCCTGTAAAGTTTGAAAAGAATTGGCCTAAAACTGCAGGAGGAGTTGCGGGCAGAAGGTACATACTCCCTATACATTTATGTAGTATTAGGGCTCGAAAAAAGTCTAAGTTAAAAATGCAAAAAATGTAATAAAAAATAATTTCAGGATTCTGAAAAAACAATATGCATATCTTCAGACCATCCTAAAAGCACCTGTAAAGTTTGAAAAGGATTGGCCTAAAACTGTAGGAGGAGTTGCGGGCAGAAGAATGGTGGGGGCGCTGAAGGATGGACGGACGGACGGACAGATGGACGGACACTCAAAATTTCAGAGGGTATAACATAATACCCCACCACTTTCTTGGTGGCGGGGCATAAAAACTGCTGGATGAGTGGAAAACAGTGTAGATCCTAATCAGATGCACATTCTGTGGCATCTTATCTGGATCTACAATGTTTGCTCAGGTCTATCTAACCTAATTTAATCTGGTAAATATGGTATCAGAAATCTTTTAACCATTACCACTCTCTGGACAAATTCAACAGATGACAAGCTGATGATCTTTTCCTTTTTTTCCTAGAAAACAGGGTTTGACATTGCATGCAAATTGTCTCCACTGGAGACAATTTGCATTAAATATCAAAACCTGTTTCCTGGAAAAATTGAAAAATATATCAAAATGTTGTCTGTTGAAAATATTACCCAGAGTGCTAAGCGTTCAACTGATTATGGGCTATTAATATACAGAACTGTGTTTTAGAAACCAGACATCAAAAGTTAATAAAACATCAGCTTTCTGGAATTATAGTTCAACATCAAGAATAAGGGACACACCTTCAGGGGAAGCAATTCTGTCAAAACAGATTTTCCACCCTTCTAAAAAGAGGTCTTCTCTTTAGAAGGAAGAATTTGCTTCAATCTACTCTAAAGCGAAAGTATTTGCTCCCACTCTATTCCACTTGCAGTACAGTAAACAGCAAATGACAAAATTATCTCCCTTGTAAAAGTTGTGGAAATCTACCAGGGGTATTCACTCCCCTTAGAACCATACCATGTCCAATCTATCTATGTAGAACTCTTTCCTTTTGGCTCTTCTATAATGAAGGTATAACCGAGGCAGGACCCGAAACATTAAAGTTTCAGTGGTGGTGTCTTCATACTCATCAATTCTCTATACTGTACTAAAGAATATAAAGCTTGGTGCAGAAAACTTGTTAAACCTTAAAATGCCAAGAAAACCTGCATCTGAAAATTCCGTCTGTATAATATGTTGACTGCTTAATATTCTTGCAAACTTTTCAAACCTATTTTTGCATACAGGCAAACAGTGTGTACCCTGATCAGACTGCTCCTAGAGGAGCAGTCTGATCTGGGTTCACACTGTTTGCATGCAATAAAAACATTAAACTATAATACCCGCCATTATTGTGTTTTTGGCAGATAACTCTGTCAAACAGTGACGAAATTTGCCCATTAGCAATCCCAAACAAACCAGATCTTCTTCGTATCAATGCATGTACTGAGTTTGGTTAAAATCCCTTGACATTTCCTCAAGTTATCGTCCAGAAACAAAAATATGGGCATGTCACTGGCAGACAACTCCGTCAAAATCTGACTAAAATTTGCCCATTAGCAATCCCAATCCAGATCTCCACAATATCAATGCACATACCAAGTTTGGTGAAAAGCCACTGAGATTTACTGAAGTTATCATCCGGAAACGAAAATATGGGCATGTCTTGGGCAGATAACTCCATCAAAATTTGACGAAATGAAGTTTTTAAAAGTAAAACTTATTTTAACTAGCAATACTTAACCTATAGATAATGTGCTATGTGCTGTTCTATTCTGTATTTCAAACCTTCCACAGAAAAAAACAACCGTTCAGTTGTCTTAAGAAGTCTTAATCCAGAAGGTCCTTTAGGCAGTTACCTGTGTGAGGTAACTCTTCCCGCTCTTTTAATTAGGAAGATTTGATACATTGGAGCTAAAAGCACAGACTAAACACTGTTCAGCCAAGCATAAAAAGCAGGTCAGTAAATGCAGAGATTTAACATTGTTGATTCCAATGGTGCCAACACCAAAGCCGCTATAGACACTACCCGAGAGTGAGCCCTATGTTGACCCTGCCTGATGAAACAGTGCAACAAAAATAAAACTGATAAAAGATGAATGTTTGTTTGTGTTGAGGTTTTTCGGCCCAGTCAACCCAATGGAGTCATGTCAAGTGCGGTCAGTTTACCTAACCACACGTTTACTGGGCAGGCTTAGTCCTCTAAGCGGTTAACCAGTATTGTGCACATTCTTCGCCAAAAACTGACAACTGCCCTTCTTGAATAAAGATGAATGATTTCAGTTATGTGGAAATGAAGAATGCGCTCAGACATCAACAGATATAAGGTCACTGATCAGCGTACCTCCTCACCATTGATAATAATAATCATAAAAAAAAATAATAGTTTTCTTTCAACCTTACAACCTTACTATGGCTAAAATGGTGAAATTACTTGAAAACATCCTGTTGGCCAAAATGTTGGAAGCATTAAGTTGTGTTGTGTGAAATGTATTTGAAAATTAAATTTTGTATAAGAAATAATAATAACAACAGTAACAAAAAGAAGTCCAAGAGCCATGATTTACTCACCCCGATGAAACAACCATGATAGAGTAACTCAGCAGTTTTTTTCATTATTCAAACAGCTTGATGAGGCCAAATAAAAAAAATATGTCTTTAGAGTAACAGGTTAGGTGAAGACAGGTAGGGTAGGTAGGGATTTTTTTTTTTTTTTTATATATATATCATGATTACTAAACATATTTGGACTTTGCAAATATTTTACATAAAATCTTTAACCCTTAAAGCACCAAGAAAATCTGCATCTGAAAATGTTGTCTGCTTATGTCGTCTGCTGCATCTTCTTGCAAACTTTTCAAACTTACATTTTGCATATAGGCAAACAGTGTGGACCCAGATCAGACTGCTCCTTTAGGAGCAGTCTGATCTGGGTCCACACTGTTTGCAACAATGACTTTTAAAGTAACCGGCAGAAGACAAAGCAGATGACAATTGTTGTGATTGGTGCTTTAAGGGTTAATGGTTAATAAAGTCTGTTTGGCTATCCTTAGATGTGTCTAAAAGTACTGATAGAATGGCAAACAGTGTAGCCTGATCAAACCATTTCTGTAGGACGTTTGATCTGGGTCTATGGTCTAAAGTGTTTGCTCAGACCTATTTGTTCAAATATTTAGCATAAATACTTTAAGTAAAACAGGAAAAAAATTGTTAGGTTTCACCAGGAAAATTGGGTAGGGTAGGGTTACTCTAAACACATATATTTTATTTTGGCCTGATGAAGTATACTATTTTTTCTTATTTCTCCATAAATACATACCTTGTGGTATTAATTTGAAGTGCCTCATAATTTGAAGTGGCACATTGATGGATGTTGGATTTAAAATCAGAGTTTTGTTATCACTAAGGATAATGCAGATTTAGCTTCTAAATCAGCTAATTCATTTCCATACTAGTGTGGCTAGGAAGCCAACAAAATATAATTTCTTTTGAAACTGAAAGATAATAATATTTTTTAAGAATTTGCTGAATTAATGGGTTCCCATGGTGTAAATCTTTAAGCGATTTTAATACAGAAAGAGAATCTGAATAAATGATGAATTGTTTTTCAGATTGATCTCTGATATGATAAAGTGCAATATCAATTGCTTTGGCTTCAGCAGTAAAAATGGAGCTATTATCAGGTAATCTAATGTTGTCAGTAAAATTTGGACTAATAACAGCACAAGCAACTTTTTCATCTTGTTTCGAACTATCTGTATAAATTTAAAGGTTATGTTTATATTTCGAATTGATTTCTAAAAATTCATTCTTAAAAATATGTGATTCAACTTCTGATTTTTTGTTTTTATGAAGATCTATAATAATCTTTGGAAGGTTCAATGTCCATCGCTTTTTTGATGGAAAGGAAAAGGGCTGAACATTTTTAATATTAATATTGGCCTCTTCAAGCAACAGCTGTATTCTCAGACCAAGGGGTTTAATAGCCGTTGGTTTACTATTGTAAAATCTTTCATATTTAGAGTTAAAAACACAATCACAAGCTGAATTACTTGGATTGGCGGTTAATTTAGTATAACATACTGAAGAGACAGTTTCTCTCTTCTTACATACAATGATTGTTCATTTGATTCAGCATAGAAACTTTCGACAGGGGAAGTACGAAAAGCTCCTAGAGCTAGATGTAAACCTTGATGATGAATAATATCCAAAGATTTCAAGTAAGATTTTCTAGCGGATCCATAAACTATGGATCCGTAATCCAGTTTAGATCGAATTAAAGCTCTATAAAGATTTAAAAGAACAATACGATCTCCTCCCGTGGCGTCTGATCAGGTTATACAATATTTACATTAAAAACAGGCATTTCTATAGAAGATAGTAATAATAGAAACTAACAAGACACCTTGCTACTGAAAACAGATTGGTCCAAAAGGTTGACGTAGAAGAGTCCACTCAACATAAATGGGTAAAACAGAACAAAAAGTGTATAATCAAGAGAATGAGGATGATTTCTTAGCTATATTCTCTTTCTTTAGAATTTTGGTCTTTTCTTTAAATATTTTCCATTTTTCTTTGAAACATTTTCCTGTTTTCCGGACATTTTTTAGCATTTTTCCTTCATACTTCTACTGCAATCTAATCAGTTTTTTTTTTACTTTTGTAATCTTTTTTTTTAAATTTTGCACCCTAATGTTAAGTTATTTTAACCCTTAAAGGGCCAATCACAACAAATGTCGTCTGCTTTGTCTTCTGCTTGTGATTTTAAAAGTCGTTTCTGCAAACAGTGTGGACCCAGATCAGACTGCTCCTTTAGGAGCAGTCTGATCTGGGCCCACACTGTTTGCCGGTATGCAAAAAATTGCTTTGAGAAGTTTGCAAGAATATTCAGCAGACGACATAAACAGACACATTTTCAGATGCAGTTTTTCTTGGCGCTTTAAGGGTTAAGCCATTTTTTCTCTCAATATATTAAAATTTTTTTCTCTAATCAGTAAACCCAATCCAGATCTCTTGTATATTATATAAACGTGGAAACCCTGACAAGACTGAGCTAATAAACAGGCTGTATGGCTCTTTATAATTCATATATGTCAACATGCAACAGCCCAATTTACAGTTAATGTCCTAAAACTGTGAATACTTTATGTTTTGTTTGCATGGCTAATTTTTTATGTAATTGTTTCATAAATTTTTTACAAGTTTGACAAAAAGTGTGGACCCTTTCATTTGGGTGTATGCTGTTGCATACAGCATTGTTTTCACTAAAGCTGGTGTATGAAATTTTAGGACAATTTATGATGAAGACCATGTCATGCAAAAATGTTTCATTGGGCAAATGCTGACAGCCGAAGCCTGGATCAGCCTGTCCATCAACACAGTCTGATCAGGGCCTTCACTGTCTGCTATCAGATTCATTGGATACTACAGAAGGTATGATTAGAGAGCAAAGGCCTGGGACCAGGGCCCAGTTGTTCGAAACATCATTAGCTTAACGAGCTCGTTAAGGGTCATTTCATTAACTATTTTAGCGGATTCAATGTACAATTTTCTGAAATTATTTGCTGAAAAACTGCAAAAGCTACTCACATGTTTTCAGCAAATAATTTCAGCATATTTGCGTATCACTTGATGTAAATTTTAACGAATCATTAACTAACGACATCATTAGTTTTGAACAACTGGGCCCAGTTGTTCAAAACTAACAATGTTGTTAGTTAACGTATCGTTAAAACTTTGATCATTAAATATGGCATATACGCTAATATTTTTGCTGAAAAAATGTGAGTAGCTTTTGCATTTGCAAAAGCTACTCACATTTTTTCAGCAAAAATACCTGTGAATTAGATACTGTACTTACTAGAGCAGTTAACATTTTGACCACTAACTAGCTCATTAAGCTAACGATGCTTTGAACAACTGGGTCCTGGATGATACTTTGTGCATGCACAGTATGATCTGAATCTGCACATTTTACACATGTCCGAAGGCACTTTTTCACTTGACGTGGCCAATATTGTGTATCATGCCTACTTTAGTGTTAAGACAAAAACAAACTTACCAAATACATCAGATAAATTTTGCTGGAGTAACAGGAACTGCTTATTGTGGCCCTCCCATCGTCCAAGAAATTTCAAAAGGCATCTGAAATGATGAAGTATAGTTCAAAATTGATATCTGAAATGATTTCCATAAATGTCCTAAAATTCAAAACACTTTATTCCATACCTTTTTACCTAAATTTTGCTTTTTATGCAACTGTCTCTCAAAATACACAGTGGAATAGCAAACAGGTTATATGAATGATGGAAAGGCAAACAGGGTATATGAGCACTGGAAAAATGTGGATCTGCATGTTGCTTACTGAGTTAATGGCCTAATACACCAGTCATTTATAACCACTTCCTACTCACCAATGGGGAAGGATTTCAATCCCCATTCTTGATGTCGTATACCCCTAGCTAGTGCTACCGCCTCTTTTAAAAAGTGCAAAGTATGTAGCTTAGACTCAAGATGGCAGTTATATGCTATATTTATACAACACTGAAAAAATTTAATCACATTATGTGAAGCACAAGACCTTAACCTCAAAGGTAAGGCACAGGTGCAGGGATCATGCTAAATACAACATTGGACCTATAACTATCTCAACAAGAAATGTGTCAGTATGACACAGATGCACCCGCCCAGGGCCATCCTCATCCACACGTAGGCATTTTGCAAAAAATGAAGTTGAAAAAAGGGCCATAACTCTCAAAATAATTGGCAGATTTTACCCTAAATCGAACTTGACCATATTTTATGATTATATACCTGTGTATAAAATATGAATCTTTTTTAAAAAAAATATTGGAAGGAAAACATCTTTTGAAGGTGAAAAAGGGCCATAACTCCCATAATAATGGTATAATTTACCCTTATTGGAACTTGACCTCTATTTTATGATTATATACCTGTGTGTTTAAATATGAATTCAATACACTAATGTTTTCAAAAGATATCAAACTGAAACTATTTTTCAATGTTGAAAAAAAGGCTGTAACTCCAAAAATAATTGGTGGATTTTACCCTAAATCAAACTTGACCTATTTTTTATAATTATATGCTTGTGTATAAAATATGAATCCAATTCACTAATCTTTTCAAAAGTTATGGAAGGAAAAACCATTTTTCAAAGTTTAAAAAGGGCCATAACTCCCAAAATAATTAGTGGATTTTACCTTAAATCAAACTTGACCTAAATTTTATGATTATATACCTGTGTATAAAATTTGAATCCAATATACACTAATCTTTTCAAAAGGTATCGAACGGAAACCATTTTTCAACTATTTTTCAACATTGAAAAAGGGCCATAACTCCAAAAAATAATTGGTGGATTTTACCCTAAATCGAACTTGACCTATATTTTATGATTATATGCTTGTGTATAAAATATGAATCCAATACACTAATCTTTTCAAAAGTTATGGTACGGAAAAAATTTTACAAAGTTGAAAAAGGGCCATAACTCCCAAAATAATAGGTGGATTTTACTCTAAATCAAACTCGACCTATATTTTATGATTATATACCTGTGTATAAAATTTCAATCCAATATACCAATCCTTTCAAAAGATATTGCACGGAAACCATTTTTCAAAGTTGAAAATTTTTCAAAGTTGAAAAAGGGCCATTTCCCAAAATAATTGGTGGATTTTACCCTAACTCAAATTTGACATACATTTTATGATTATTATACCTGTATATAAAATTTCAATACAACACACCGTTCCTTTCAAAAGATATCGCACGGAAACCATTTGTGTTACGTACGGGATGGACAGATGGGACGGATGGACAGTACTGGACAGACATACGTATGGACTGCAGTGATACTATATGCACCCCCATTGAAAATGGCGGGGGCATAATAACAAATACCAGAGAAATCAAGTCTTTATAATATAAGCAAAAACTGACATTTGTATGAAACTCTAAATCTGTGACCTTGACCTCAAAGCAACCTGGGGTGGAGATTGTGCTGAGCCATGCCCCAGCTTGGGAATGGTGCTGAGAAAAACTTTAGACCTACAGGTATATATACCAAAATATGTAAAATATTAATGAAACCTATCAAATATAGCTATGTAAACTTTAATGCAAAAAGTTTTACTTTTATATGAAAATTCTGTGACCTAGACCTCAAGGTCACATCCCTGGGTAGGGGTCGTGTTGAGTAAAAGTAGACCTATATCTACCATCATGCCAAATACACATGAAATTAATCGAGGGTCTTGATGATATATCTATATAAACTTAAGTGCAAAAGTTTTGACTTTTATATGGGAATTTCTCTGAGACAGGAATTACTCTGAGTAAAACTTTAAACCTATATCTACCATCATGCCAAACATACATGAAATTCATCAAAATGTCTTGATGATATAGCTATATAAACTAAAATGCAAAAATTTTGACTTAGTATGAAAATTCTAAATCTGTGACCTTGACCTCAAGATCACACACCCTGGGGTGGGGATTGTGCTGAGTAAAACTCTAGACCTTTATTTACTTTCAAGCCAAATATACATGAAACTCATGAAAGAGTCTTGATAAAACAGCAATATAAACTAAAGTGTAAAAAGTTTGACTTTCATATAAAAGTCTGTGACCTTTACCTCAAGGTCAGGCCCTGTGGTGGGGATGGCACCGAGTAAAATTTTAGACTATATCAAAAAGTATTGACGAAATAAGGCAAAGTCATTGAACCATGAAACAGAGGTCACACTGACCTAGATATAGTCTGAAATGGAACTTATATTTCAGGTATGACATTTCTCCATCAAATAGTATTCAAGATATGTCCAAATCACTGAACCATGAAATATAGATTACACTGACCTATATATATTTTGAGGTCAATCATCTGGTCACAAGGAAGTTATATTCAAGGTATGTCATTTCTCTGTCAAATAGTTTGAATCATCTGGTCACAAGGAAGTTATATTAAAGGTATGTCATTTCTCTGTCAAATAGTTTGAGTTATAAGGCAAAATCACTGAACCATGTAATGTAGATCACATTGACCTAGATATATTTTCATGTCAGTCATCAGGTCAGATGGAACTTATAATCCATCAGGTCAGATGGAACTTATAATCCAGGTATGACGTTTCACCATCAAATAGTATTCAAGCTATAAGGCATAATCACTGAACCATGAAATATAGGTCACACTGACCTAGATATTTTTTTAGGTCAATCATCGGTTCAGATAGTGCCTATTATACACGTATGACATTTCTCCATCAAATAGTATTCAAGATATAAGGCAAAATCACTGAACCATGAAATATATGTCACATTGACCTAGATATATTTTGAGGTCAATCATCAGATCATAAGGAACTAATACACCAGGTATGACATTTCTCCAACAACTAGTTGTCAAGATATAAGGTAAAATCACTGTACTGTGAAATGTAGGTCACCATGACTTTCACTTTTGACACTTGAACCAATGTCATATAGTAGGCTGATGTAATTCATTCTGTCTGCAACTTGTTAGCATAATGGAAATGCATGTAACATATTAAAACGGACGGTGTCCTAGATTTTGACCTCATGCCCCACCCCTAGGTATGAACCCAGAGGTATGTTCTTTTGGAATCCAAGGTACCCTAGTTTTAAATATGAATGCTTTGTGATAAGTGACTGTCTAAATATGAGCCTCTGAAAAACTTTAACACATATGAATATAAAAACGTTAACCTAAAATACCCGCCATTATCGTGTCGCAGGCAGATAACTTCGTAAAAATTTGACGAAATTTGCCCATCAGCAATCCCAAACCAGATCTTCACATACCAGCACATATCAAGTTTGGTGAAAATCCATTGTTTAATCGTTATCATCTGGAAACGAAAAATGGACGGACGGACGTATGACTGACAGATGGACAGACACACGGACGTCCAACGTGAAACCATAATACCCCGCCACTATTGTGTGGCAAGGTATAATAACAACAATACATTGTGCGGATACTCATTAACCCAATCACAACAATTTTTCTCTTGTTTGTCATCTGCTTGTGATTTTAAAAGTCATTTTTGCAAACAGTGTGGACCCAAATCAAAATAGGATTTGACACTTCAAACAAATTGTCTCCTATGGAGACAATTGAGTCCCCCGTGAAATCACCTGACCAGTAATTGACACCAAAACCTGACCAACCAAAATAGCTTACCAGTTAACGGTTAATGTTATTGCTTAGACAAACAATATTACCTATGTACTTTTTCATTGATAAATACAGGTACACATGCAGTTTTCATTGACAAATACAGGTATCACGATACTGTTTGTCTAAAGATTTACGCATGGGCGTGGTTATAGCCTTCTGACGGAGGAGTCAATTGGCATGATGGATGGATGGATGGATATTTTGTTTATAGACGCTCAACCCTAAAAGGGCATATAGCGTCTAATAAGTTTTATGTTATATGATGATTTTATTTCATGAGAAATTTAAAAATATCTAGGATTGATGTATTTATTTTAAAGAGATAAAGTATCAATGATTTTAAGTGATTAAAAATACTGATCATATTTTATTAAAAAGTCCGATCTCTTTAAGAAAGTCGAGTATTTTCTGAGTTGGCATATCAAAAAGTTCCTTTATAGTTTTTATATTAAAATACTTTGTGCGAATGTGATTAAATTCAGCACAAGTGATAAGAAAATGTTTGACTGTGAAAGGTTCATTACAAGGAATGCAGAATGGAGCTTGTTCATTGTTTAAAATATAAGAATGAGTAATTCTACTGTGTCCAAGTCTACATCTCGTGATTTTTGTTTGTTCTTTTCTGCTGAGATTAGAAAATGTGCATTTGCTGTTAAAATTTGGTTTGATTTCATTTAATTTATTATAAGTTTGTGTTTCCCAAACAGACTGACATTTGTTGTTGATGTATTGACAGACGTTTGATTTAAAGTCGGAGTGAGGAATTTTGAAATTGGTTATTACTAAGGATAATGCAGATTTGGCTTCTGAATCTGCTAATTCATTTCCACGAATATTAACGTGGCTGGGAAGCCAACAAAATACAATTTCTTTTGAAGCGGAAAGATAATAATATTTTTTAAGAATTTGCTGAATTAATGGGTTTGTATGGTGTAAATCTTTAAGAGATTTTAATACAGAAAGAGAATCTGAATAAATGATAAACTGTTTTTCAGACTGATCTCTGATATGGTAAAGTGCAATATCTATTGCCTTGGCTTCGGCGGTAAAAATGGAGCTATTATCAGGTAATCTGATACTGTCAGTAAAATTTGGACTAATAACAGAACAAGCAACTTTCTCATCTTGTTTCGAACCATCTGTATAAATTGACAGGTAATGTTTATAATTTGATTTGATTTCTAAAAATTCATTCTTAAAAATATGCGACTCGACTTCTGTTTTTTTATTTTTATGAAGGTCTAAAATAATCTTTGGAGGGTTTAACGTCCATGGCTCTTTTGATGGAAAAGAAAAATGCTGAACATTTTTAATATTGATATTGGCCTCTTCAAGTAGCGGTTGTATTCTCAGGCCTAGGGGTTTAATAGCCGTTGGTTTGTTGTTGTAAAATCTTTCATATTTAGGATTAAAAACACAATCATAGGCTGAATTACGTGGATTGGCGGCTAATTTAGTAACATATTGAAGAGACAATTTCTCTCTTCTTATATACAATGATGGTTCATTTGATTCAGCGTATAAACTTTCGACGGGGGAAGTACGAAAAGCCCCTAGAGCCAGACGTAAACCTTGGTGATGAATAGTATCCAAAGATTTCAAATAAGATTTTCTTGCGGATCCATAAACTATGGATCCATAATCCAATTTAGATCTAATTAAAGATCTATAAAGATTTAAAAGAACAGTACGATCTCCTCCCCAGTCGGAACTGGAGAGAACTTTAAGAATATCAAGAGCTTTTAAACATTTGGCTTTTAAAGCTTTGATGTGTGGTATAAAAGATAATTTGTTATCGAACAAAAGACCCAGGAATTTTGCTTCACTGACGACTGGAATTGGACTACCGTATATGGTGAGATGAGGATCTAAATGTAGCTGACGTATCTGGCAAAAATGAACGCACTGAGTTTTTGTTTTTGAAAATTTGAAACCATTTTCTGTTGCCCAATCTTCTATATTGTTTAAACATCGTTGTAGTTTGAATTCAATGGTTTCCATATTTTTCGATCTAATAAATATTCCAAAATCGTCAACAAAAAGTGAACAATCAAGGTCTTTCACACATTTAACAATATCGTTAATTTTAATGCCAAACAAGGTAGGTGATAAAATGCTTCCCTGTGGTACACCTTGTTCTTGTTTAAATATGTCCGATAACGTATTACCTATTCGAACATTAAATGTTCGATCCGATAAAAAATTTTGAATAAAAAGTGGTAATCGGCCTTTAAGGCCTAATTTATGTAAATCTTTCATGATGCCATGTTTCCATGTAGTATCGTAAGCTTTTTCAAGATCAAAAAATACAGCTACGCCATGTTCTTTTTTAATAAAGGCATCACGAATAAAGGATTCCAAACGAATCAAATGATCGTTTGTACAGTTATTTTTTCTGAATCCAGCTTGATATTTTGTTATAAGCTGGTTTGATTCTAAGAACCAAACCAGTCTATCATTAATCATTCTCTCCATTGTTTTACACAAACAACTTGTCAAAGCAATAGGTCTATAGTTAGTAGCTTCAGTATGATCTTTATTTGGTTTTGGTATAGGTATAATTGTTGCTTTACTCCAGTCTTTTGGAAATTTTCCAGTGATCCAAATATCATTTAAAATATTTAATAAAGTTTTTAAAGCGTTATCGGGTAAATGTTTAAGAATTTGATAATGGATGTCATCAGGACCAGCAGCTGTATCGTGAGATTTATTAAGAGCATCTGATAATTCTGAAGCTGTGAATGGTACATTATATTTTTCATGATTTAGTGACGTAAAATTTAGATGCTCTTTCTCTCGTTCCTGTTTTATGTTTTGAAAGGTTTCGGAATAATTTGCACTAGAAGAGTTTTTCTGAAAATTCTCTCCTAGTGCATTGGAAATATCTTTAGTCGTTGAGCATATATTTCCATTTGATTTAATATGGACATGCTTGTTATTTTTATTTTTGCCAGTAATTTTTCGAATCATGTCCCATATTTTCTTTGCTGGAGTTCTAGAATTAAGTTTGGAGACGTATTGCTGCCAAGATGTTCTTTTAGCCGTTTTTATTGTCTTGCGAGCTTTTGCTCGCATTTGTTTGGCATGGATTAGATTTTCTTTTGTTGGCTGCCTATTGAACTTTCGTAAGGCAGATTTTCTTTTATTTATTGAATTTTTAACATCTTTATTAAACCAAGGTCTATTTCTTTTTGAACGTGTCGAGGACTTTGGAATACATTTTTCGGCTACATGAATTAATGTATCAGTAAAAGCTTGTATATCATCTGCTGTTTTAAACATTTCAGGATTTAATTTTTCATTACATAGCTCCATAAAATTCTCCCAGTTTGCTTTATTGAAATTCCATCGGGAATGATGGTCTTCATTTGTCGATTCAATTTCTTCAATTTTAATTGGAAAATGATCGCTCCCATGAAGGTCATCTAAAACTGACCAATCAAAATCTAAGTAAATATTTGGAGAGCATATAGACAAATCTAAAGCAAAATAATTTCTTGTAGGAGAATGAAGATAAGTTGGTTGTTTATCGTTAAATAAACATAAATCATTTTCTGCAATAAAATTTTCTATTATTTCTCCTTTGTCATTTGTATCCAGACAACCCCATAGTTTGCTGTGACTATTAAAATCACCTAATAATAAATAAGGACGAGGTAACTGGTTTATAAGATTTTCTAAATCGTGTTTAGAAAATTTACAGTGTGGAGGAAGATATAGAGAACAAATTGTTATGGATTTAGACAGAGTGACATTTACAGCAACAGCTTGTAAATTACTATTTATATCTATCTGTCTATGAGGAACATTTGATTTTACAAGGATAGATGAACCTCCTGAGGCTTTCTGATTTTCAGTTGCGATATGATTATATAAACTATAATTTTTAAAATTAATATTATCTGTATTTTTTAAAAAGGTTTCCTGGAGACAAAAGACAGTCGGAGAAAGTAGTGTTGTTAAAATTAAAATTTCGTTATAATTTGCTTTTAGTCCTCGACAGTTCCACTGAATAATTGATTTTTTATCCATGATAAATGGAGAGATGATTTGAAGATAAGGAACTTAATCCTTTTGTTTTCTCTGAGACTGCGAGAACATGGAGGAGTCAGTCTCTAACTCCATGGTCTCAAGGGAATCGAACCGATTGACCAACTTGATCGGATCGGCCGATGCCCCTTTACTATATGGATTTGGTTCTTTATCTTTTTCTTTTCCATTTTTTCCTTTCTGGTCAGCTGTCCTGGACCTGGATCTCTGTTGTGATCCACTTGTTTTAGTCGGCTGTGTTTGTGAACTGTTTTGAGATTTTGTTGGTGGTCTAGACTGATGAGTAGATGTGGGTTTAGGTTTAGGTTTTACAGTAGGAGTAATAACTTTTGAATTTGCTTTGATGACAGAATCTTTTTCGTTAAACTGGGTAGAAATTTCTTTGGTTTCAGGTTTAGTGTTTAGGGATTGAACAACTTTTGCAAAGGTGATTTCAGGTTGATTTTCTTGAATCTTTTTGGCTTCTAAATAAGTGATTTTTTGTGTAACTTTAATTTTCATGATTTCTTTCTCTTTTTTCCAAATTTCACACTGATTTGATTTTGATTGATGGTTTTTGTGACAGTTCACACACTTGGCTTCATTTTTACAAGCATTTGTAGGGTGATCAAATTCACCCATACCACATTTTTCACATACTGATCCAGGTGCTTCCGGACAGCCGTTTTCATGATGTCCAAACCTCTGACAGTTGAAACACCGCAGAGGATTTGGAATGTAGACTTCAACCGGTATAATTCGGTAAAAGATTTTTAGTGATTTCGGTAAAGTTGTGGTGTTGAAAGTTAGTAAAAGTGTATTTGTTTCTATAAAGTTTCCATCTTTTTTAATTTTAAAACGTTTGCAAGCTGTTACTCCTTGTGTGTTAAGATATTCTGTGATATTTTCTTCAGTTTCATGTTTTAGCATCCTGTCACGGATAATACCTTTGCAACTATTGAGTGTTTTATGTTCCGTGACAGAGACATTAATGTTAAAGAATTTTGTAATTTTCAAGAGATTATCAGTTTGAGATTTTCTGTTAGTTTCGACCAAAAGAGTTCCATTTTTTAATTTTTTTACATTTTTTGGAGTGCCTATTAAAGATTCTATTTGTTTTTCTATGATGAAAGGAGACAGTGAAGTAATTGGTTTGTCCTCTTTACTGGAAATCACTAAAAATTTAGCGAAGTTCTCATTTGCTTTGAAAGTAAAAGTAGTCGGTTGCGTGTCGTCCTCCGAAGAGTCGAACGCCAGAAATCGTTTTCGAGATGCCATGGTGATGAAATTTTTGATTCGATAGCTATGCGCCCCACCCTCCATGGAGCCCTACAAGGGGACGTTTAACAGAAATGGATCTCCTATTTCTAACGTCAAGGCTACATTGCTATTATACTCGGTGTCAAGATCAGAGTCTTCAGCTCGGCCTCATGCTTAGATGATTTCCCACCTATTCATCTAAATTTCCATAGAAAAATTTATGAACAGTTGAGTTCATCCCCCTATCCACAGCCTCCACTCACAGAGGTTTCCGCCAAAGCCCCAATACAAGCCCACCAATTGACCCTTCAGCCGCCGCCCATTGAAACTCACTTAAAGTTAGAGGAACATGAGAAAAATAAGCCCGGTTTGGTACCATAAAGATACGTATGAAAGAGAGAAAGAAGCTAAGAACAAGTTGTGCGCTTCTAGAGCTTGGCACGACTGAGCCGATTGATCCAGGCCGGATCTAACCCAGACCGCTCTTCTATCTGAAATAAGGGCCAAAATGATGTGTTGAAAAGCTGGAGATCCCTGGGCTTTCCTCAATCATCAGGTTCCCCTCTCCCAGCATACGAGACGCCACCCACGGCAAACAGGTGGTTCCTGTTTTAATAGGGGATTACACCCTATCCACTACAGAAGGAAAGTGATCTGTAGATTTTATTCCCTACAGACAAGGGAGGCCGAAAACGTCTGGGAAATTGAAAGGTTATTTTTAACAAAGTAGGAGATCCATATTTAAAATAAACAGTTTATTATAGAAAGATGGATTCATTTTGGATTCATTTTTTAAGAGATCAAACAAACAAGCTGTGTTAGATGATATGTAGCTTTCAAATGATATGTAGCTTTCATACCTTGAAAAACGTTTAGTTTTTTATCTAACAATATTAAATGCATCTTACTTTTTAATGTGGAAAATGCTAGAGTTCGGAAAAATGACACAAACACAAGACAAACACATATGTTAAATACAGATGAGGTTATAATCTTCGTCCCATGTGCGACCCACGGGCACAAAATGATACACAAACAAATGAAGCATGTTAGTAACATGAGATAGGAAAGATTTAAAAGGATAGATATCGCGAAATTTGTTTTTTCCAATTTAAGATGCATTTCAATAAATGAATTTTATATTCTGGAATTATACCGGTTGAACGGACGGTTGCTCTGTTATGTTAGGGGTTTTACCCAACTGCCACAGAAGCGGAAGGCAGCCACCTATTTCGAGGGCCCGGGTGGTCACGGGCGGCCTCTTTTAGCCGGCTCGTACGTCACGCAGAGGGTACGTCTGGCCTATTCTAAGCCCGGGACCAGCACGGGACTCAATTGGCATGAAGTGTCAAATCCTATTTTTATGCCTAGATTCAGGCTATGGGCAGATTCAGCACTGACCACAAACTGGTGATATTTTTCTTAATTTTTCTAGAAAAAAGGATTTGACACTTCATACAAATTGTCTCCTAAACATGAGGCCCACAGGCCACGGTTCTCTCACCTGAGTGACATAGCTACTGCAGATATGCAGATGTTATGCAACATTTTTCCAATCCTATCATTGCAACTAATGAAAAGATCATCATTTGAGCAGTTCTTAGTTTTGAAGAAGAATATATGGGCCTGACAGTCAATGGAGTGTGATCATTTGAACAAACTATCAATCACATTTCAACAGTAGGATCAATGTTAGATTTGGTGGAAACTGGCTAAGTGGTTTCTGAAGAATCATGCTTTTATACATGTAAACAGCACAGTGGCAGGGAAATATAATAAACATAAACAAGATGGCGGCCATCTTAGATTTCCAATCAGAACAGTTTTAGCTACTGTTGATCTACAAGTCACCTCAATACTTCCAAATAAATATATATGGCTCATACAATTGCATGGGGAAGCAAATATGACCTTTGGGTAAAAGGGTCAAATGTCAACATAGGACCATCATCTATACTACTAAAAGAACGAATTAGCCTCAAAAATTAGAAAACGGTAAAAACCTGCTGCGCTTGGTTAGTTTAAATTAATAACGATATTGTTCTTATTGATAAATTTTATATTTAATTTCCGGAATTTTAATGAGTTTTCATGTTTTTTGTGGGGAAACAGACAATACTTTATTCAAATTCTCCCAAAGTAGCTTCTCGAATTTACCACCTATAAATAGATTACGTGCACATTGTAAATCAATCGGACGTCATCGAAGCATAGACGAGTGCGTATTTATATTCTGCGTGTGGCGTAATAGTCAATTTATACATTGCAGCGATGCTTCTGTTAACGACAAAGGTGTGAACCAAATGAAAGAACAAAGTTCGAGAACGTAATGGCATGCGTAATTAAGGATTTTTTCGGGAAAATTCATTTATTTCAAACTGCATAGAAAATCTACCCAATAAATATTTTAATTTTGGTCAGTTATTACTGTCCTCTGTGGTCAATATAAGTGAATTGTTGTATAAGCAGGCTACGTCGTACTCACTCTTCGAACCATCTCAAACACCGCTGGGTCAGTCCGAACCTAAACTGATCACCATCGGGTTTGAGCTTTTGAGGTGCGACTGTAATTGGACCTAGCGGCATCTCTGCATATATGAGCCGTCGCATGACAAAATCAACAAAATGACCTGTGTATCACGTGCAGTGACCTGTGCATCTGCCCAGTCTGATCCGTCTTCACTGTCTGCACATAGAAACCTTGGACCCTTAGCAACCCATCGAGTGCACAGTCAGACTGATGAAACGGTATAAATGTTAACCTGACTCTCCCCTGGGTAGCCAAGTCATTTTGTGGGTTTGGCATGCGCTGATTGATTGTGTTGGGGTTTAACGACACGTCAACCCTTGAGGGTCATTTTGTGTCGTCTCCCAGAGAAAGGGAGAAAAGAGATAGAAGAGAGAGTAGAGGAGATGAAAGAGAGGGACAGGGAAGAAAGAGGAACAGGAATGAAAGTGAAGAAACAGAAGAAATAAAAACATTCCCCCTCTACCCTTACCCACTACAAGGATAGCAGGCCTTGCCCAACTGCAAGCCAATATCAGTTGGACGCCCCAGTGATGTAAGATACACAGCACCTTCGCACCACCCGACCACCCCCTTGGCATGCGCTGGCTCATATGGTTAAACCGTCAGAAATCAGCAGGCCGATTACCTACAAATTTACCGGCATATTGGCTAAGTTGCTAGAACGTCCGCCTTGCGTTCCAGAGGTTATGTGCTCGATCCACTGCCAAGTCATACTAAAGAATTTAAACATGATATTACTGCAGCTGATCTTTCGCTTGGCGATCAACATTGAGCAAACGGAAATGTTGGCCTGGTATAACGTGACTGAGTGAAATGTTACGTCATATGTCTGGCGCGGGATATTTTAGTGAGGCAGCACTTTAAAGGTAAATATTAAGCTCCCTGTCATATAAAGACATTGTCGCGATATGACTAAAATATCGTGACGTTGAACACATATAGAATTAAATAATAATAATAAAAAAAATAACCTTCGAACTTTTTTTTCAGTTTTCAATCTGTTCGATGAATCAAAATGTAATATAATACCCGCGCTTGCGCGGGTCCTTTGTCCTTTTCTAGTTTTATCAATTTTGGTAGACCTCCTGTCCCCCGATAATTTATGCAAAGATTCACCCACAAGGCATCCTCTTTTCTGGACAAGAAGATTTTTAAATTTTTTACCAAGGCGGCCATTTTGGTCAATGGACAGCAACCATTTTAGCAATCTTTCATTCCCCTACCCCAGGGAGGCTCCAAATGAAATTTGAGCAACATTGGCCCAGAGGCTCCAGAGGAGAAGTCATTTGAAATTCTGAACATTTTTTTTTCCATGCAAATGCATAGGGAAGCGAACGACCTTGTCAAAAAAATGGTCAAATGTCAATGTATGACCATTATTTTAGCAATTTTGGTAGACCTCCTGTCCCCGATGATATATGCAAAGATTCAGCCACAATGCATCCTCAGTTCTGGAGATTTTTAAAGGTTTTTACCATCTATGGGCATGGCGGCAATCTTTGTCAATGGACAGCAACGATTTTAGCAATCTTTCATTTCCCTGCCCCAGGGAGGCTCCAAATGAAATTTGAGCAACAATTGCCCAGAGGCTCCAGAGGAGAAGTCACTTGAAATTCTGAACATTTTTCCTATACAAATGCATAGGGAAGCAAACTTGACCTTGCCGTAAAAAGGTCAAATGTCAATGTACAACCATTATTTTAGCAATTTTGGTAGACCTCCAATCCCCAATGATTTGTGCAAAGATTCAGCCACAAGGCATCCTCGGTTCTGGAGAAGATTTTAAAGGTTTTTACTATATATGGGCATGGCAGCCATCTTGGTCAATAGACCACAACCATTTTAGCAATCTTTCGTTCCGCCTAACTAAGGAGGCTCCGTATGAAATTTGAGCAAAATTGGCTCAGGGGTCAGAGAATTCCTTTGAAAATGTTAACGGATGGACGCAGGCACTGACGGATGACAGACGAAAAGTGATCACTATAGCTCATCTTTTTTCTGTGAGAAAAAATATGGAAAGTATTTCAAAAATTTAATTTTTAAATTAAAATTCGTTTCAATAGAATACTTACCAGTACATTCAATGATAGCATATTACCGTACTACCCGCAAGATTTTTTTGGGTCGAAACGTCCCGGTACCGGGAAATACCTCCGGAGAAACCCGAGCATATACGTCACACCTTGTGACGTCATCCTCAGAATTTTTCTAGAAATAGACTAGAATACTAAAAGAATTAGAGGGGCTCAGGGAGGCGGGAATTCTGATTGAATGTACTGGTAAGTATTCTATTGAAACGAATTTTAATTTAAAAATTAAATTTCAATACGAATACTGTAACCAGTATATTCAATGATAGCAGAATAAAGGTTGGTGGGATGGAAATTCTCCCACATAACCCCGGACCGGAACGTTTGGCCCATATCAGGGACTGAAGAAACTTAGGCCATATAATGGTCTAAAGGAAATTTGAAAGATAAATTCCCCAAATTTCCACCATTTCAATCCTTGAATATATATGAGATCTGTAATTATCCAATTACCTATATACAGTAAGGTCCAGGCATCAGATAAGTACTTCTGATTAGCAACTGTGGCTGGAAGAACTGACGGCTCCCCCCACAACTTTTTGGGCTGTGACCATAGGACCCAAAAGCTGAAGATTCTGCGACTGCTTCTGAAGATCTCTCAGATAGAATTTGGCAAATACTGAGTGACTCGACCAATGTGCAGCCCTAATCACCTCTTCTAGAGGAGTCTTACTGAAGTATGACCAGGAAGTGGCTAAAGCCCTTACTTCATGTGCTCTAATGTTAAGCAAAGCTAACTTTTTCTTAGACAAATCTTTATAAGCTAATCTAATAACAGAAGAGATCCATCCTGAGACAGAACCCTTGTTAATGTCATGATTTCCTTGGACAGGAAGAAAAAGTCTATTCCTGCCCTTTCTAATAGTTTTGGTTTGTTTAACATAACATTTAAGAGCTCTAACAGGGCAAAGGAGTCTGTTAAAGTCTTTTCTTTTGAGAGTTTTAGCTAAATTTGGAATCAATATATCATCCGGACATCTGGATGGCAATTGATTTTTAGCTAGAAAGCCTGTTTGCGTCCGGAGAGAAACGGAACCGTCTGGCTTGTTGAATCTGAGGTGTTCAGAATCTACAAAGAAAGCATGGATCTCACTAACTCTGCTCGCCATAGCCAGAGCTAGTAAGAACACAGTTTTCCGAGTGAGATTTAGTAATGAAGTTTTGTGTAAAGGTTCATATGGTTCTTTACATAGAGAAACCAGAACACAGCCAAGATCCCATTTAGGTAGTAAAGACCTTTGAACAGGTCTCTGTAATTCAAAAGCTTTCATAAGTTCAGAAATTATTGGATCAGATCCAACATTAATGCCAGACCGGAACTTCAAGGTGTTAGAAATCATAGATCTGTAGCATTTGATAGTACTAGCTTGGCATTTTTTAACTTCAAAAAGATAGAGCAAAAAGTCTGCTACATTTGAAACAGATGCCTTGCTAGGAGTAATTTTTCTTGTACGACACCAACTGGAAAAGACGCCCCATTTTGCCTCGTAAAGCTTTCTAGTGGAAGGTCTTCTTGCTTTAGAAACGTGCTCTGCAATGTCTCGCGAAAAATTTTTATTTGTGACTGATCGTTTGACAATATCCAGGCGAGAAGAGAAAGAGACTGGGGATTTTGATGAACTAGCACAGAGTTTCCTGTTCCGGTTTTTTGAGTTAAAAAACCTGGAATTACCGGAAGAAATATTGGAGCAGCTATCGATAGATGAAGCAACTCTGGAAACCAAGTTCTCTGAGGCCAGAGAGGAGCGATCAACACTATTTTGCATCGGTGCATGCGAATCTTGGTGAGGATCGCTGGAATGATGTGAAATGGGGGAAACGCATATGCGTGAATCCCGTCCCAATTCATGGACATAGCATCTATTGCTAGAGCCTTGCTGTCCGGAATTGGGGAGACAAATAGTGGAAGCCTGTTGTTCAGCCGTGTCGCAAAAAGATCTATGTTGGGATGTCCCGACATCAGAAAAATCGAATTGCAAATTGACTGATTCTGGGACCATTCTGTTGATATTGGCTTGTCTGACCGAGACAGGCGGTCTGCCAAAATATTGGTTCTGCCAGGAATGTGTCTGACCCTGAGAGATATTCCATTCTCTTGACACCAAAGGAGGGTTTCCCAAACCTCTACGCATAAAGTTGGTGAATGGGTGCCGCCCTCCTTTTGGAGATAAGCCACGACAGAAGAATTGTCTGTCGCTATCATTACTGAGGAATTGGACAGAATGAGTTGGAACTCTTTGAGAGCTAGAAGAATAGCCTTCATTTCCAGGATGTTGATGTGTAGATGAGATTGGTTCTGATGCCAAACTCCATGACACATGAGTCCCTCCGGTTCCAGATGAGCACCCCAGCCTGAACAACTCGCATCTGTAAAGACTGTGTGCACTGGAGGAGGTTGTTTGAGAACAACTCCTCGTAAAAATCTGTCCCTGTCCAACCACCATCCCAGATGATGTTTTATCTGTTCTGTAACAAATATTTTGTGTTCTAGTGGAAGAACATGCGGTTTCCACTGAGCGAACAGAGCCATCTGAAGAGGGCAAAGGTGCAGTCTGCCTAAAACGACAAATTGAGCAGAAGCACTCAGTTTCCCCAGTAAAGAGAGAAATATTCTTGCTGTGACAGCAACTTGTTTCCGAAACCAACCTATTAGGTCTAGAATACATAGTACTCTGTCCCAAGGAACTCGGACAATATTGTCTTGAGTTATAAATTCCATCCCTATGAATGTGAAATTCTGGGATGGAATTAGTTCCGATTTCTCTGGATTGATTATTAGACCTAGTGAAGAAATCAGTCTGAGAGTGAACTCTCTGTCCTTGATTAACTGGAGGCGACGCTGGTTTCTGACCAGCCAATCGTCCAGGTATGGAAACAGAATAATTGCTCGAACTCTGAGATGAGTTGCAATGACTACCATCAGCCGAGTAAAAACGAACGGACTTGTAGCCAGGCCAAATGGAAGAGCCCTGAACTGAAATACTCGACCCTTCAGACAGAATCGAACATATTTCCGTGATGTCACATGAATTGGAACATGAATATAGGCGTCTGTTAGATCTAGCGAAATCCCCCAATCTTTGGGGTAAATGGCATTCCTGACCTCGTTCACTGTTTCCATACTGAATGACTGAATATTCAGAAACTTGTTCAGTCTGGACAGATCGATTATAAGTCGGAACTTTCCGTTTCTTTTCCGGACAAGGAAAATCCGTGAGTAAAAACCGGGATCTTCCGGGTTGATACTCTCCACTGCCCTCTTTTGGAGGAGCTTTTGGACCTCTTCTTCTAAAACAGGACTTGCGGACTGTTTGAAGAAGTGTGGAGATGGGGAAAGGATCGGTTTCTTGTCGAAAGGAATCTTGTAGCCTCGCTTTACGACAGAAAGGACCCAACTGTCTTGAGTTATTTTTCCCCACTCTTTTGCAAAATGGCCCAGGCGTCCTCCTACAGGAAGATCCCTTCGAGGATAGGGCAGTGGAGGATATACATCAATGTCGTCTATCGGAAGAGGCTCCTCCACGAATGGGGACATTCCTGTCCCTTCTCAGAGAGCCTCGACCTCGGAAGGTCCCTAGAACCACCTCTACCAGCCTGAGGATGCCTAGTAGGTCTAGGAAGATCCGTTTTGGAATCCTGTTTCTTTCTAGGAACTCGTGGAGTCCTAAACTGAAAAGACTGAGTCTGAGAAGAGCCAGGTTTCTGGGAAACAGAATCAGCAATAAGTTTCTGTTGATGAGTCTCTGAGTTAGCCTTTTGAATCTCTGAGATTTTACCTCCAAAAAGTGAATTCACAGAGAAAGGAATAGATCTTAGACTGTCTTTGGAAGATTCTGTAAGAATTTTAGATCCAGATATAGCTAATTCCCTCCTAGCTAGCATAAGTTCCACTGCCATAAGAAACGATAAATTAGTAGAGTGTTTGAGACAATTGACCAATGCCTGTACCAATCTACGGAGCATATTAGTGTCCATGTCATCAGATTGCATTGTACTAAAAGCGGAAGTAGCAAACAGATCTGCATATGAATTGATGGAAATGACATTCCTTGCCTGACGTTCCATGGATTCAAGGAATTTAGATGAAACATTGACAGACCCCGTAGTAGACAAATCCAGTTTAGATGCATCTTTGTCCACTTTAGGGATACTAGATGGGAATTGTTCATTATGAAGTTTATAAAACTTCATATGAGTTCCTAACTCCCTTTCCAGGTTAACCGGTGCAGTCCAGCCTGGTTCTAATTTAACCTTGTCAGAAACATAAGTTTGGACAAGATTAAGAATATCTTTAATCAGTTGGGACTGGGGTAAAGATGATGATTCTTTATCCTCTGTAGGATTAAGAAGATCAATGCCTGACCTGGGTTTAGAAGGAATTGATGGATCATTTTTCCGAGGACAAATAGACGTGGGAAGAAGATTAAAAACTTCTTCAATGGTCTCAGCGTAAGAGATTTTTCCGTCATCTTCTTCCTCAGAATAGACAGAACAACTCTCAGAAAGCCTATGAGTAGAAGATTTGTCCTTAACCCTATGTGAAGAGGTTGTGACAGACTTCTGAATAGGAGAAGCAACGCTTTCTCCTTCAAACTCATTATCTGTAATAGACCCTGATACGACGTCTGGAACAACATTCTTATCAGAAGAATGAGAGCGAGAAATCCGTCTCCTCTTTTCTTGAAGATAGGGAGACCTACTAGAACGGTGACGCTTATCACGTGAGTGTGATAGCTTCCTGCCTCTAGCCTGACGATGTCTAGATCTCCTGTCATTATGTGAACGAGACCTAGAACGTCTTTTATGTTTCCGTCTATAGGAATCTCTAGAATGAGACCTATGGCGATGAGATTTCTTTTTCCTAGAATATCTTCTAGACCTATCCCGGGACCGGGACCTAGAAGAGCTTGATACAGAATGATATCTAGCTGAACTAGATTCATCTGAATCAAAGAAAGAAGAAGATTTGGACCTACTTCTTTTATCACGCTGGTTGTTCCTACCACGCCCGGAACGAGAAAAAGATACACCACCCGGTGAATGACGTAAACCGGAAGTTTGAACCCGATCGGACCGGGTACCTGGTACGCTGGACTCGTGGGAAAAAGACCGGACCGGAGATGACCGGTAATCGATTCTCTGAGAAGAGAAATTCCCTTACCGGGTATTCTCCTCAGAACTAGGATGTCTTGCCCGGTCATCTCGTGATGAAACACCCGGTAACTCTATAAGCCCGGTAGAAGAATCGTCCGGAGGTTGGCTGCCCGGCGAAGGAACATTCTCTAGGCCTGTGTCCAATGGAATGACCCCCTTTTGGCGATTATCAGACCGGGCGTTTGACACAACGTCGTCAACCCGGTCTGAATGGCGTTTATCAGAACGAGCGTTTGACACAACGTCGTCGGCTCGAACCGAAAGGGCTTCCTCAGCCCCAGAGTCATGATGACTGGAGGCATCATCAATGGAATTCTTCTTAGAAGCCTTGGAAGCTTGTCGTTGAGACTCATCTTGTTTTCTCGGCATCCTGGAAGACCTGGAAGAATAAGCCCTTCTACGAATGGCCGAATACCAAGTGTCTTCGGACCAAGAAATACAAATATCACACTTGTTATCAACAGAACAATTAGAACAAGAGAGACAAGATGGGTGGTTATCCCATTTAGCTTTTTTATGACCACAATTACCGCGAAGCTGTGGCATAACAAAGAAACAAACAAGTAAAAATTGGAAAGGACTCACTTTGAATAGACAGTCCGAATATCCAAAAAATCCAGAAAAAGGAATTAAATCCAAAACTGAATGCGAATATACAACAAATAATCACTGCGGGAGCACTACTTGGCAACCAATGGAAGAAAAAGGCGAAGATAACGCCGATGGAAACAGATTTTATCGAGAGCAAAATCAAAACTAATCCGCCATTGGAAGCGCAAGAAAAATTCTGAGGATGACGTCACAAGGTGTGACGTATATGCTCGGGTTTCTCCGGAGGTATTTCCCGGTACCGGGACGTTTCGACCCAAAAAAATCTTGCGGGTAGTACGGTAATATGCTATCATTGAATGTACTGGTTACAATATTCGTATTGAAATGTCCTCTGCTGAAATTTATTACCCAGCATGCAAAGTGTTTATGTTCCTGTATGGCAATGTATATGTAGTATATACGAGGGATGTTCGAAATGAATTGCTTATTGTCCTCTAGCTCGATACCCACGTGGGGCACGATAAAAACCAATACATACCTGTATAGGTTTATTCAATATCTACACAATGGTATATAAATGTACATGTTAGACTAAGTGTAAGACATAAAATTTACCATTTGAATACACGCAGTCATTGACCACTGCAGTAAAAATGGTTGGTAGAAGCGTCGACAAAAAAGATGAAATATGGGCTTACATCAAAGCTCGCTTAAAACTTGGTTGTTCTTTGAAGAAGCTGATGACTGAAATTCCTACTGCTTTTGGACCTTCTTGTGTGTCTTATGACACAGTTCGGCGGTGGAAAAAGAAATTTGAGTCTGGTGTAGAGTCCATCAAAAATGCACCGAAATTAGGCAGATTTACAGTTCGTGATATTGCATGAAAGGCAGGCATATCACTATCAATGATTCACCTTATTTTGAAGAAGCATTTGAAAGTCAGAAAGATTTCTGCTAGATGGGTGCCACATCTGTTGACTGACGAGCAAAAGATGCAACGGGTTAAAGTGGCCAAAAAGCTGCTTCAAATGTTTCCAAAATATGACAAAAAGCAGTTTGCCAATGTCGTCACAGGTGATGAAACCTGGGTCCATTATTCTGAGCCCATCAGAAAGGTTAGCAATAAGATCTGGGCCACTAAACACAGCAAACGCCCAATAATTGCCAAACGTTCTTTGAGTACAAAGGTTTTATATGCAATCTTCTTCTCTGGTGAAGGAGTCACAATAAAAGTGCCAGAGAAAAAGGGCAAAAGCATCACTGGAAAGTACTACAAAGACGTAGTACTGAAGAAACTGAAGAAGTATTATCAGAAACGACACCCTGCCACTGGTTTTAAACATGTCCGTCTTCTACATGACAATGCCCCAGCTCATACCTCCGCAATAGTTACGGCGTTTTTGAAGAAAGAAAAAGAAACTGTTTTGCCTCACCCACCGTATTCCCCAGACCTTGCCCCATGTGATTTCTTTTTGTTTCCAAAATTGAAAGCATTCCTTGCTGGGCGGAAATACCAGTCCCGACAGGCACTTGGATCTGCCATTCATCAGTACCTTATTACTGTGCCCAAATCAGCGTACCGTGACGCCTTCAAGAAGTGGATACATCGGCTGAAACTTTGCATTTCTAGCCACGGGGAGTACTTCGAGGGCATGAAATGAGTACTTTTGGGCTAACTTGAAATTTGAAGTCTCCAGATAGAAATAAGCAATTCATTTCGAACATCCCTCGTATATATATATACAGTAGATGTCCTAAAATTTTGCTCATTTTATTCCATTTGTTTTGGTTTGGCTGATTTTTTTTTTTTTTTATGCATTTTTTTCACAAAAGGCTTGAAGACTGGAAAACAGTGTAAGCCCTCTGTTCTAGATCTGCACTGTTTGCATATGTCATTGTTTTGTTGTTTTATTTTCCTTTTTTTTTTTTCTACAAATGCTGGTGTATGGAAGGCAATTACCATATGTATCATGCCTATTATTAACGCTTAGCACTCCTGTTTTCTAGGAAAAATAATATAAAAATATCATAAATTTGCATCTGCTGAACTTGCCCATAGAGTGGTTTAGTGGTTAAAGTATGAAGATAAAAACAAACTTACCAAATACATGGGATAAAGTTTGCTTGAAAAACAGGAACAGCTACTTTGGCCCTCCCAGCTTCAAGAAATTCAAATGGCATCTGAAATGATAATGGTCAATTCAAAACTGGCATCTGAAATAATTACAGTAAATGCTTTCGTTTGTTTGTTTTGAGGTTTTTCGGCCCAGTCAACTCAACAGGGTCATGTCAAGCATGGTCAGTTCACCTAACCACACTTTTGCTGGGCAGGCTTAGTCCTCTAAGTGGTTAACCAGTATTGTGCACATTCTTTTGCCAGAAACTGACAACTGCCCTTCTTGAATCAGTGGAAGGGAGAGAACAACTGTAGAAAATATTTCATAATCAATCTCCAAGTAAGAATGTTGATACAGTAAATGTTTCTATACCAGTGCTCCAGCTAACCCTATACAGATGGACGGGCTGCCCCTCTTACCCTTTCCTGCCACCAACCCCATCTCCTTTTAAAGCTCCCCTCTGCCTTATTTCAACTCCAGATACCAAATCCTACATTTTGGTGAAAATTCTATGAAAATCAGACCAAAATTAAAAAATAAAAGCGCTGCAAGCACTGCAACATGCCCCACCACTGCATTTACATTAAGCAAGTGCATAACTATGTCAAAAAAGTTCAAAGGACCATAACTCCAACAGTAGATTAACCAGAGTTATGGTTCTTGTGTTCTGCACCTTGTCTTATGATGCTTTACGTTTGTGCACATGTGAAGTTTCATCAAAATGTCTGGAACGGTTTTCAATTTACAGAGTGGACAGGAGTAATTGAAGAGATGGCCGTTTTCAATATCTAAGGGCCGCAACTCCAAAAGGTCAACCAGAGTTACAGTTTCTGTGTTCTGCATGTTGTCTTATAGTGCTATACATTTGTGAGAAATGTTATAATAATATCTCGAATGTTTTTTTTTTTACAGAGCAGAAATGAGTACATGCTAAAAAAAGCTATGTTCAAAGGGCAATAACTTCAAAAGTAGGCAATCAGAGTTACGGTTCATGTGTTCTGCACAATGTCTCCTAGAGCTTTACATTTGTGTTACATTTCATGAAAGTATCTCTGACAGTATCAGAGCTATAGAGCTGAAACAAATGATGGAAGCGCTGATGGACGGATAGATGGAGGCGTTCACAATATCCCCATTGCTTTTTTAAAAAAGCGTGGTTATAACAAACATTAGCAAATTTATGATAATTATTTTATTAGTTCATACAATTTCAAAAGAAGTTTATCAACCATATAAAGAAATAAGAAATACCTTTCATTGCAATGTTCTTTTTTGTATGTTGTTCAGATGTCTGGAAACTTCCAATAGCCAACCCAGTTTTGGCAATCAGTGACTTTGTCCTGAAGTTTCAAAACAGTAAAATTTTAAGCAAACTACAATTCCTAACAATTTGAACAGCAAGAACAATAATTATCAAATTTTGTTCGAAAATGTACTGTACCCTTAAATGGTAGCTATTCAGTATGTAGCAAGTTCATAAGAAGTAAGGTCAGTTCATCCCTTATAGAAATGAAAAGGTAGCCAATTTAAAGTGGCTTTGTTGCTGCAATAATGCTACTATAAAATTTAGTAGCCACAACTGCCAGTCAGAAAGAGCCAATGATAGCGGCTAGTGGCTATACTGCTGCAATATTGCTGCTAACGTCAGCCACTACTGGCTATATAGCCACTAGTGGCTTCTAATAGCCAGAAGTTATCCTCAACTCAAACATTACAGTTAAAAGACAGAAACAAAACCACTCGCAGCTTTTAATAGCCTGAAGATAGGAACAATTTTTAGAGTCACAACTTTTATTTTATGTCACCAGTGACACCATCAGTGATGTCACTCAAGGGATAATTAAGTTCATTTCTTCTTCCTGAGGCCATACTTTCAAAGAGCAAAAGAAAAGTTTAGCTCTTTTTAAATGTGTTCAAAATCTCTGTCATCTGAAGAATGCCAGGCAAGGAAAAGCCAAGATAAGATGCTAGGAGGGTCAGAAAGCCTACAAGGCTGACTGGGAATAGGATTTCTGCAGAAGTTGATCCAAAAGGAACAGTGATAGACTGACCATGTCGTGGGATATGAGGAAACCATCTCTTTAGCTGAGGAACCAGGTACAAGTATGCGGCGATGCAGCAGGCATTATCCATTTTGATGATGTGTTCTAAAAAATGTGCATTAGGAAATGCAAATTCTGTATGTCTATTAGAAAGAAAGCCTTTAGGATGTGATCTTTCAGACATTGATATTTATATTCCAAAACAAATAAGGGAAAAAATCCATCAATATGCCTCTCCTGCTGAAAATAAAATCTGCCAGTATTTTTCAGCAACTTAATTTCCCAACAAATGTCTGGAGATACAAAATATATATGTCTGTCAATTTGTTGTTGTTTAATTATCTATATTATACTGCCTGAATTTTGGTCCTACCACCTGGGTAGGGCCAAAGCTACATAGCATACCACTGTCAAAATGAGCCAGTATATTATTGAATTTGGTAAAGTAGAACAATGTCATGTAAGTTCATCAGATGGCCAAGGATCAGTCATCCATCTGTCAACATTTTCAAACATCAAGCAACTGAACAAATTGTAGCCAAATTGGACATGGAGCCTCCATGGATGGGAGGAATGGAACATATATTTTTTCTCTTAAAAATGCATCTTCAGGTCAGCCATTTGAAAGGTAGCCAAAAGTAGGCACAACTTGTAGCAAGCACAAAGCCATAACTAGTAACCAGAAAACTAATTTGCGTACAAATGCGAAAGCTGCTATACAGCCACCACTACCAACCATAAGGTAGCCACAATAAGTAGCCAAAGCCAAGCCACAACTAGTAGCCAGAACAGAGCCACAACTTAATTTGCATACAAAATATACTAAACTCCTATAAAGCAGCTAGCAGTTGCGGCTTTGTAGCTGCAACTTAGAGCCAGAGACCTTTTTTTTCTGTAAGGGATTACATTTATATGCTATACCGGTATGGACACATGGAACGCTCCAAAGGTGCAGTCAAGACAGCCTATGACATACAGGGTGGGAGGCCCAAGATGACATGGAAGCAGCTGACAGAGAGGGACTGCAGAGAATGGAAGCTCTCGGCTATCAACCCTAATGATAGACACACCTGGAGTTCTGGCGTGAGATCTGTCATGCATGCAGCAAGCCAGCTTCCTGGAAGGGGCCACTGATGTTGAAGTTGCCCCTGTACCTGCATGTTAATAAAAAATCTTATGATGATGATGAAAAAATATGAACATCCTATGGACACCTCTACTTAGAAGGAAGAGGGGCAAGGACTGAAGCATAAGCCAAACCCACCTTTTCTGCACCACTTTTTTGAAAAATTTGAGTTGGAAAAAAAAAAGCTAACAACTCTGATCAAGGCCATCCGGGTTCAGCAGGACACAGGTTAATATATTAACCACCCTCTTGGCAAATTCAGCAGTTGACAAATTATTCTTACTTTTCTCCAAAAAGAAGTTTAGACACAACAAGCAAACTGTCTCCTTTGTTAAATCCTGTTTCTGGGAAGAATAAGAAAAATATTTCAAAACACTGTCAGCTAAAAATTTTACTCAAGCGTGCTATAAGAGTTGAATCTTGCAGGTTTGCTTTTAAGTGCACACAGATACATTATGATTTCAAAAAAAAAAATAAATAAATAAATAATAATAATAATAATAACAAAAAAAAAAAAAAGATTCTCACCAACTGCTATCTTCTGATGTTCAGCACTGACCTGATGAGCAAACTGAACAGTGGTGGCCAGGTCAAAAAATCAACTCACAAATCCAAGCCCTACCATTGGTCAGCTTTGAGAGTTAATTGTACAAGACAACAATGGGTGCAACAGTCTTTTCAAGCAATATATACCCTAGAGGTAAAATATTTTCTGAGTCACATTTGTTTGTTCATGGGCTGTTAATTCTTCCTTCAACTAAGTCACAACTAGTAAATAATAAAACCAGTGAACAATGAAAACAAGAAAAATAAGACATATCATATTTCTTCTAATAAACAACCCAACCCTACAATTCACAAGCCATAAAGAGATGCTTTGAGACAAAATTTTGGTAAAAACAGATTTTTTTTGTCCTAAACCCTATGTGGATGGCATTTGGCTATTTTACCCATAAAAAAAAATGGGAAGGAGGCATTTATCAGACAGGGACATTCAAGTATCAAAATAAATGTGGTACAAAGAATGGTAGCTGCAAGTGCTGAGGCATTTCTACTACCATATTCGAACTAATTACTGCACTGTGTGGTTAAGTTTTTCAAAATTACTGTGAAAACTTGTGGTAAAATATGTATACAAAAACATCTATAAGAAGGATACATGAAAAACTGTTACTAGCAATGAAAAAGCTTATGTATGTTTTTTGTTTGTGTTGAGGTTTTACGGCCCAGTCAACCCAATGGGGTCATGTCGAGCGTGATCAGTTTACCTAACCACCTGTTTACTGGACAGGTTTAGTCCTCTAAGCAGTTAACCAGTATTGTGCACATTCTTTCCTCAGAAACTGACAACTGCCCTTCTTGAATCAGCAGAAGGGAGAGAATGACCGTAGAAAATATTTCATGATCAATCTCCACAAAAGAATGTTGCCGACCTCGGCAGGGGTCGAACCCACGACCTCCTGGTCTCCAGTCTGACGCACATCCAACTGAGCCACCGAGGCCAGCCTATAGACGCCTTGCATGTCGAATTACCTTACAATGTTGCAATACGTGGTTATATACCTAAACAAATTGTCAGCTGGAAAGAGTTGCTGAGCCCATAAGGCTGGACACTAACAACAATCAATATGAATGTGCCTGCAACACGCACTGAGGCCTTCCTCAGGAGGGTGGGTACCTGTTCCCTTGTTCCCCTGTAAAAAAAAAATTGGCATTTCCCTTGTTCCCCAAAATCAAATCTCAACAAATATTTATAACATTTTGTGTTGTGTGCAAAACTGTCTTAAAATGGGATTTCGACGCAAAATGTTATAAACTTTTGATGTGTATTCTTTTTGAGGTTTGCCTGATAAATGAAGTTTTCGAGTCTAAAATGTCTCAATTGGAGAAATAGTTTTCAAAATATAGTAAGAATTTGGCAAAATTCGTTTTCAAAAGTTTATAATATTTTGCGTCGAAATCCCATTTTAAGACATTTTTGCACACAACGCAAAATGTTATAAATATTTGTTGAGTTCAGGTTTCGTGGCTAGGCTGGTAAATGAAATTTGCGAATTTGAACTGTGATTTATTCATTAATATTTTTCAAAGAAATAGCTTGAATTGTTTAAAATATGTTTCATAATTTTATAACATTTTGCGTCGAATGCGCATTTGTTCATTATTTTTCATTCAACGCAAAATGTTATAAATTTATAACATTTTGCGTCGTTGTAACATTTTGCGCGGTGACAGAGCTCATTGCACATCATTTGAAATGATTTAATATTGGCCTCTTCAAGTAACGGTTGTATTCTCAGGCCAAAGGGTTTAATAGCCGTTGGTTTGTTGTTGTAAAATCTTTCATATTTAGGGTTAAAAACACAATCATAAGCCGAATTACGTGGATTGGAGGCTAATTTAGTAATATATTGAAGAGACAATTTCTCTCTTCTTATATACAATGATGGTTCATTTGATTCAGCGTATAAACTTTCGATAGGGGAAGTACGAAAAGCCCCTTGAGGCAGACGTAAACCTTGGTGATGAATAGTATCCAAAGATTTCAAATAAGATTTTCTTGCGGATCCATAAACTATGGATCCATAATCCAATTTAGATCTAATTAAAGATCTATAAAGATTTAAAAGAACAGTACGATCTCCTCCCCAGTCGGAACTGGAGGGAACTTTAAGAATATCAAGTGCTTTTAAACATTTAGATTTTAAAGCTTTGATGTGTGGTATAAAAGATAATTTGTTATCGAACAAAAGACCCAGGAATTTTGCTTCACTGATGACTGGAATTGGACTACCGTATATGGTGAGATGAGGATCTAAATGTAGCTGACGTATCTGACAAAAATGAACGCATTGAGTTTTTGTTTTTTAAAATTTGAAACCATTTTCTGTTGCCCAATCTTCTATATTATTTAAACATCGTTGTAGTTTGAATTCAATGGTTTCCATATTTTCGATCCAATATTTTTTTTTTTTTTTTTTTTATTGGAGTAGGCGGCAGGGGGAGTAAAAAGAAAAATAACATTGATCATAAATTTTTGGCTTAACATATACTATTGCTGGCAACCTGCGCCCCGCATGCATGCCCCCAGCCTGTATGCCCGCAGCCCGCATGCCCACAAAATAGCAATTCCAGAGGGCCTGCACACTCGGTGCCACGAAATTGGAGTTTGTGATAGTTTTTAAATCATCCTGTTGATTTTGCAGACAGTATTTCGACCAGTTTTTATACATACTATTTTGCTATACCTACTTACAAACAGTGCCTTTGATTTTTCTCCGAAACAAATTTGTTTCGACTTTTCCCTGCGCGGTTACAAAGCACCGTTATGTGGTCAACAGCGCTCTAACAAAAGGTCCGGGACTGATAATTTTGGCGGGAAAAAGGCACGTGCAAGAAAAACAAGAGGTGCACGGGCCGCGGCCCGCTCACCTGAGAGAAATAGCCACAGTAAATGGGTAATGTCATGCAACATTTTTTCAATCTTGTCATTGCAACTAATGAAAGGATCATCATTTTAGCAATTCTTGGTTTTGAAGAAGAGTATGTTTTTATCATCATTTTTTTTTTACGATAATTAACATTATGAATGGAACATGACCATTTGCACAAACTCTCAATCCCGTTTCAACAAGTAGGATCGACATGAACTTTTGGTGGGTGCCTGAAGAGAAAAAAATGTTTAACAATATAATGATTTTGTATATACATGTGTACAGTACAATGGCAGGAGGATATCCGTCGCAGAATTAAAGTTTTATTGTAACTTAAAGCTTTTGCTACTTTAATCACATATTGTAAGTTTTAGATACTTCAACTATGTTCGTCTTTGTGTGTTTGTTCATTGCTCTCAAAGATCTTCGTCAGAATACAGGGACTTGCCAAGCGCTCATCTTCATTGAATAAGAAAAGAATTGCTGGGAGAAGAAGTATTTCAGTTGCCACTCCCACATATGCTAAACACCCTATGTCTCTTTACAAGGCAAGACAAGGACAAGCTCAAAAGGATCGTCTTTCCCATCTGGTGCGCAACAGGAATATTCTTTCACTGCTCGTGTGCAACAGGATCCTCTTACCCTGCTGGTGGACAAAATGAACCTCTTTCCCGACTGGTGCTTCACATAGTCGTCTTTCCTTAGAGCAAGGCTATCCGGTGTGCCATAAAAGTTAAAGGGCTTCAATAGTTTATCCCGTTACATAATTTGGGGCACGCCCCATTACACGTCATCTGCATAATGCTTTGTAAACCTTCCATTATAGTTACTCTTCTGTTCACATCTTTTTTATGTTCCCACAAACGTGTCTTTTGCTTCAATTCATTTCTGCGTAACATTCCCAATTTCCACTAGTAACTTCCCAGGTATGACATATATCTTTTCTTGTTTATCAATAAAAATTCAAAATAAAAAGCAGTAAAGCGCCGACCCTCAACAAAATAACTATTTTCATAAAATTACTGGCCCTCCCTGTTATTTTCTAGAGAAAAAATAGAAAAATAAAAAAATGTTTCTACTCATCGACCAATTTTTTTCAGCATTTTAGCGGAAACACAGCTATTTTTTTATTTTTATTTATTTATTTGTTTATTTTTACGCCTTATACGGCATGCAAGACAGAAAGAAATTATTAAAGGAATTAGTGGACACTATATCACAACATGGCAATATCATTCTTAACATAATCCTAAATGGCGATCTTAATTTATCTTATGAATCTAATATAGTCATTTTTTGAGGCAGTACAGAGGTATATCCAAAGAACGAAAAGATTTTAAAGACACATTTTGGATTGCATAACACCCTAATGACTCTGAGGAGATTAAGATAAGAAATTCTTGGTGACTTTGGCCATCCTTTCAGGTAGGGGTCTGATAAGGGGAAATTAGATTTTATATCAGCAAAGTTTATGATGAAGACAGAGAAACAAATGTGGGTAATTTGGTGATAATTTGATGTGTTTTTTTTTCTAGTTATTCAATAAAATATACCTGGTTTTTGTTCATTAGAACTGTCTCTCCCAGGCAGTTCTAATGAAACCCACAATATATCTCATGGTGAAATACAGATATTTATGCTATACGCTAATTTATCACCAAATGCCCCCTTTATTTGTTTCTTTGGATCAAATACAGAAGATTAGGAAGATAGTATGAGAAGCTTTTTGGCATAAAATACAAATTCTAAATTGTCCAAGAACTTTTTGACATATTTCATAATGTATTGTTTTACTGATATGGAAATGGAATAATTGTGCAGTGTTCTTATTTACTTTAGAAAATAAATAAATGAATAAATAAATAAATATTTTCAATTTTATATTTCTATTTCAGTTCATTTGTACTTTTTCACAATGCAAGAAAAAAACAACACTTTTGTGTTTAGAAAAAAAAACTATCAAAAAAAAAAAAAATAAAAAAATAATAATAATAATAATAAATAAAAAAATAAAATGATACAATACATATCAACAAATAAAATCAAGTTAAATGCAAAATTTGCAAATGAATTTATTTGATAGTACCATATTGAATACTGCTCAATTTTAAGAATTAACCCTTATATGGCCCCACCTAAGGAGACTTAACAGCCTTATAAAGACTCCATAATCACTTAGATAAGATAAGCCTTTGATGTGCGCTCTGTTATCAGGACTGTATATTGGGGGTGATCATGAAGGGGGGGTCTAGCCAAAGAAGGAAAAAAATGTGTCTTTAAGCGAAAGTTAATCGGTTGCACTCGTATCAATTGTTATTTGTACCAGAGTAAATGGATTTTTACAGAGTGACAGTGATTCGGAGCATACATCGATGATATCTCCCCAGCACCACTTGCTGTCCCCAGTAATTTCTTACTATATCCATAGTCTTCGTATATATTGATCTGCTTCATTTCTTTCTTCCTCTCTGTTTTTCTTAATATCATTTTGCGTTATTTGTTTCTCTCTTTTCTCTTCTTATTCTCAATTTATACTTGCTCATCTCTTCATGTCAAACTTCACAATTATTTTTACTAATAAATTGTTATTACTTGAAGAGGACTATTGAAAATTAACCATTCTGGATTTTCTCTAGACTGGCTTTAGTCTCTAGTGACAAAATATTTTTTTCTTATTATCTCTTTAATAATCCACTAAAATAAAACCAAAGTAAGATCATGACTCTAAAGGCTCGTCACTTGAGTGACCAGCCTTTATAGTCATGATAGTTTTTTTTTTTTTTTTGTTATATTTTAGTGGATTATCAAACAGGATTATGAGAAAAATATTTAGTCACTGGAGACTGGAGCCAGTCTAGATTTTCCCGTATACTCATATTTCTGACAATAATCACATTTTAGGAGAGGAACTGAATAAGCTCTTATGATTTCGTTCTAATCCTGTTGTTGTATTTTTGTATGTGTTGTATATGCAAACACTTTGGAAATCAATATGTTTAAAACAAAGAAATTATCCACTTATTCACGAAATACTGGCGTCAGATTTTACTCTTATTAATTGGCCAACCTTGTTAAATGGGCATAGGATCTGACACTTGCAGTAAGTTTTGTTTTCACAAGCACCGATATGTATTTGAAAAGATAAAAATTTTATTTTATGATACTGTGCATTTTCCTGGACATCTTCTGTTCTGTTTTATAATCTCTTTGACCGCATGTGACGAAAAAGAAGATAAAAAAAAATAAATAAATAAAAAAAAATGCTTCAGCAGTTTATGTGTATGACTTAATTGTTTGCAGTTACACATGGACACATTCATGATTTAACGCTTAGCTTGCCAAGCAAAACTTTCAGCAGACGACATTTGTTTTAAACATTTGTCTCACCTTTCCCAGAAAATAGATTTGACATTTCACAGACGATAGATAGATAGATAGATAGATAGATAGATAGATAGATAGATAGATAGATAGATAGATAGATAGATAGAGGCATTATCTTGAGCTGTATGAATAATAACAATTATTCACAAATTTTATAATTTTGTAAGTAATAAATTATGTTGTTGAAAATTACCATGAATAAACGTTTAAACATTTGTCAAAAGAAATAAAGACGGACATCAAGTGAAATCAAAGTTTCTATCAATTAAAGCATTTTCAAATCTTCGAATTCAGCAAAAAAAAAAAAAAAAAAAAAAAAACGCTTCGGACATCATCATCTTGCTTCCTAATCTTGGAAACAATTGTCTTATACAAAAGATCGTTCTAAAATTGTTTGCTGATACTTAATTCGCCCTGTAAAAGCAAGACTTCCATTCCATTATGTTCTAGAGCAAGACAATGAAATCTGTACACTTAAAATGTACCCAACATTTTACAATGATTATTTGGGAGTTTACAGGGGTACGACGAAGTGGTTTGGAGGTGGGCCAGACTGGGTTGGGGCTGTGACGGATCCCTCCTCAGGAGCTTGACGCCCGCCGATTTATGCCCTGAGTTGGACTTTCATGATCTAATATGTGGCTTTCTCCTGATCTGACGTCCCAATGTGGTCGTTCCTCTGAAGTGTCTTATATGCGTTTTGGATTTCTGTGCTGGGGCACGTTCTGTTGTTATTTAAGAAATAAATGTAATTCATTTAACGTTCATCGAAGTATGAACAACATCGGGTCACGAGCAAATTAAGTGAACCCCGAAGGGATTTATTTAAACTTTGCTCGTGACTCAATGATGTTCATAATTCGATGAACGTTAAATGAATTACCTTTATTACTTATATTTACATTATTTTCCCTCTATCATATGACGAAACATTCGTGTTTAAGGGCTAAAATGAAAGAAGAAAACAATTGCACGCAGTTTTCCTATTGACAGCGGAACAGCGTCATTGGCGCCATAACGTCGCCATCATCCAATCATATTGAAAAGAACCATTGTTTATTTCGACGCCACTGACGTCGCATGAGTCAATGTATTCATTTAAGAAATGTATTTTTTTTTCGAAGCTCATTGAGGTATGACCGCAGTGGGTCGCGTGCAAAGTGAATGAACCCCGAAGGGGTTCATGTAAACTTTGCTAGCGACTCACTGTCGTTCATACCTCAATAAATTTCGGAAAAATCAAGTTCATTATTGGAGAGAACTTCACATTACAGGCTGCATTAAGGGCAGACGGATTATATTTGGATAGCTTAAGAGCGGCGACGTCATCACAACAGTAGCGGCGTCCCGAATCAAATCTCCGAAAGCGTCAGTTATTTTTACGTCACGACTTCGCGTGATCCATTGCGTCATGGAGGAATGAACTACACTGGGTTCTATAGGTTTCTCCGAGAGTCTTAAATCGAAAATGTAAATATTGAAGTATGAACAATATTGCTTCCCATTAGTTAATTATATTGGTTTTCTAAATGCTCTGAGAATGTAAATATTGTGTGTGTGTGTGTGTGTGTGTGTGTGTGTGTGTGTGTGTAACCTTCAGTTTTGTTATATATGCAAAACTATTCTCCGTACACTTTATGTTTATAACTTTTGCAACAATCCCTACTCGTCAGTTTCCATTCTCCGTACAACAAGTTTTTTTTTTTTTTACCAAATAACTTGCTTGCACGATATATTTCCGTTTGGAATTCTTGTAACTGACGTCGTTTCCTATAATTGTGTTCCTACAAATGTGAAAGACTCTAAAAGAAAATGCAAACGTTTGAAAACAAATGCGGGGTTAAAGTAAGAATGTATCTTGTTTTCGGTACCAAGCAACGAATTATCTTTTCATAAAATCCATTGTATTTACTATTTATCTAACATAGCGCTTGAACAGATCCATTATTGATGCGTTGTAAATTTATTATGATACTGTTATATATTACTGGTACATGTATATTTGGCTATTTGCGACAAGCACTCAACTGTGTTTGGCTTTCGCCTTCGCTCCACTGGTAGGCTTTTTTTCTGATGTTAGACGGCTACAATTAGAAAATTTAGAAATGTTTGAATCATTCCATTTTACTTGTATACATCGACTGCTAGTTAAATTCACTGAATTTTCCTGACTATTTACAAAACGCTTGAACATTTTGATGTCCATTTCACACCGAATTTAGTTTGTGGCTTTTACCCTAAATGATCAAGTCGGATGAAGCAGCACAGACCTAGAACAAACTGCTCCAAAAGAAGCAGTTTGATCAGGATAAAAAAAAATCATTTTACTACATACATGATTTTTGTGTCTAAGGTGAGCTGTCTTAAGTGGCGTTTTTCTCCTGACTTTGTGTGCCTGCTGGTTTGTATTGTGTTTTCTTTTAATCACGTTCAATCATAGTATGGAAAATATTCTCCTCTGATTATCTGCCCTTTAGGGGCCCTTGATCTGCAATAAACCTACTGTCATTGGGCATAGACTATATTAGACAGGAGGCGGGACAGGGGAAGTGAATCAGCTTTTAATCCATTATTCATCATTGACCTGATGTGTACAACTAAAACAAGGAACTGTATATTGCTGGAGCACTGACTAGAACAGAATAGAATAATATTTGTTAGAAAACCTATATATATATAAAAGATGTTCTCCATTTGTAAATAAACATGCACTGTTTCGGCACTTCACACTTATGTAGACATTCTAAAAGGTTACTATTGCAACACTTTACCAAAGGTTACGGGATATACATTAATTTCGGGATTATTTTTGACAATTTCACTTTTGAAGTGGATGGATGCATCGGCTCTGCTAAGTGCAATTTATAGCATTCCCGGTAAAGCGCGACAAAATTTTGGTACTCTGAACTACTTATTTTAATTTTGATGAGGTAAGCCTGAAAAGCGAAGTAAAATTACCTGTAATTATTTTATAATGTATCATTCTTGAAGAGGCCAACAGGACGAGATTTCATTCGTAGACCTCTTGAATTCATATTTTGCATTATGGAATCTAGATTTCGCCAAGATTTGCATGTAAAGAACCCAAGACCATTCCGTATTAAGATCAGCTGTTAACGCTAAGCAAGCTTTTGCGAAAGCTTATACTTGTTATGCAACGGGCATCGGCATTACTGTAGGCGTAGTCTCCCTTGCCGGAAGTTTACAAAAATAGTAAAACACGTGTGAAAAGTTGACTGCGAATTTCACTCTTATTTGAATCCGAATTGATGTTGAACGTATAATTTATTTTATGTTTTTGTGCCCTGCAATTTCTACGGTAAGCTTCGGATCTCATCAGCGTGATACACAGGAAACAGTAAACCCGAGTCGATGCACAGCCACAGGTTTTAACTTTGGTGAGAGCTAGGGACTAACTTCGCATATTACAGGTCGAGTGTACATGTAAGACAATAGCCCACTAGACAATAGCCCACTGGGACAATAGTCCACTAGGACAATAGCCCACTATTATGCATAATTTTGCACTTAGATTAAGAAATGGAGTATTAAAGTAAACCCGCTAAGGTTACCTTTTTAAGTCCTGTATTGTGCTGCTCCGGGATCCCTCAGAGCTTCCAAACACGTCCTTACAGCTGGGTGCTCTAAGTAGAAGTAGGCCGAAATATTGGTTCGCACAGGTGACGTCAGTGGCTATTAAACTACCGGCAACGCCTGTCAATGGACCCACGCGGATCTGCTGTCGTTGCTATCCAGCCGATATCTGCGCACCACTACACTCCTCCCCACTTTATAAAAAGGGAGGGAACCTCATTCGGCAAAAAAGGACGTTGGAACACTGGTAAATATACTTGACCAAGGCATAATATTTTTACATTACATAGCCATGCCTTATCTGTATTGAGGAGACATCTGATGCAAAAACATCAACGCTTACTTTACTGTATTCAACTAGCTGTGCATCAGACATCGATTTTGCAGCTATTTTACAGACTGACATGTATAATTATTATATGTAATTATTGGACCAATTTTAGCTTTGTTAGATGGTATACATACATCATGCACCTTGTAAGTACCGTCTCACATCATCTCACAGTTTTCTATCCTGGCACTTTGACTGTTCACAATCTGTTGAACCATACCCCATTGCCAATCTGACCACAGTACCATTTTCACATCACAGCCCACTGCAAAGTACCACAGTGTCATTACCACACCACAGCCATATCTAAATCAGTACTTTATTGCTTCCGTGAGACGTCAAGTATCAAGGTGTCTTAGATGTATGGATTTGACTCAAGACTAATACAGAGTGGTAGTTCAAATTGCTTTGTAGAATGTTTTAGGCTTGATTTAATCAGGTTGCAATTGTGAGAGGCCAACAGAGGAATTAGAGGGAACACTTTGTACAGACAATGATACGAAGTACCATATGATCTTGCAGACCAAGTGGCCATCTACATTGCTGTCAGCTGTTCTGTTTATTTTGGACAATTCTATGAAGCACCATATGATCTAACTGATCAAGTGGCCATCAACATTGCTAGCAGCTGTTCTCCCTCAGATTCTTGATCAGTAGAATATTTCCTTCACCCTATAACAATGTGTTTATCACCTCTTTCGTCTTGGAGCAATGAGAAGAACCATATGATCGCCATATGACCAAGTGGCCATCTACACTGCTATTGTATTACTTTCATCATAGAGCAATGAGAAGAACCATATGATCGCCAAATGACCAAGTGGCCATCTACATTGCGTGCATATCCTTCGTGAGCTTCAGACCAGTAAAAGTATCTTACTTTTTGTAGCAATAAGAAGAACCCTATGATCGCCAAGAGACCAAGAGGCCATCTGTATTGCTTATTGCAGTTTTCTGCTACTGTTAAGTTACTGATCAAAAGAATACTACTGATCTATGTTCTACTATCCTATGACCTCATGAGCCGTTCTACAAAGTCTCTGCACGGCGGTATTCTATTTTCTTTCAGCCTTTACTACCTCCTTCCAGGACATCCCTCATTGTTGAAATCTTATCTTTTCAACTTTACTCTTCAGAGGGATACAGAGATCCTTCTCGTTATAATGGCCGGTCCCTTCCAAAGTGGGGATAGTTTTATACATTTGCCTTTTAACACCTGCAGCACAAAGCAGACACACTAGACCACCCTCGTCGTAGGTTTTTCTAGTATCTCTCTTCATGCGGCGAAGAGAGGTTTTGAGTGTATTACTGGCAAAGTCATGAGCTTTCTGGATGCTACCCGTGCATCTCGCAGCATAGTCCTCTACGTCAGTTAGCCTGATCGCAGCAAGAGGGAACATGAGGTGAGCTGGGAAATTTATGTCCCTACCTAATATCAGCCTGTTAGTCGTATACCGGTAATACGGCCAACAGTCGATCTTAGGGCTCCCGCAAACTGTTGCAAATGAAGGTTCCACTAATTCCGCGACATGCCAATAAAATACACAATAGCACCCATAAGCAATTTGTTAAATGTATAATTTTCGGTTTGGTCGCTACAACCTAGAAGGTCTGTTTGGTAAAGTCCTGGATTTATGGATCTGGAGCGCTTTCCACAAGGCGGCATACAGTTTTGAAACTTTCCACCTTGGTCTGAGAATACTTGGAACGGACATCTGAATGTCGAAGTTATCCACAGCTTCTTTTGCTGTGACTTCTGCTGTCTGTGATGGAAGTGTCACACATTCTACCCGCTTTGTGTACTGGTCCACCACCATGAGGAAACGTTCAAACCGATATGGAACCCCACACGGGAGCTCCCGCCCGATACCCCCCATGGGTGTCCAAAATTCATTAAGACACCCATGAAGCAACATATCCGGCAACAGTCCCCACAACGATCCCATACCAATAGACCACCCTGTCAGGCTTTTGTTTGGGCCACTTTGGTGACTTGGAGATGACAGATCAAGGCTCAACCGTATAGCTTCTGCTCTCAATCCTTTTGGGGGGTGGGGGTGACGAGATCCTTCTCATCACAATGGTCTCTATTCCGGTAGAGTACTTCATCAATGTGTGTGAATTGTTCCTTATTAAGCCAGTACGCGTTCGCCGCTGGCCCAGCAAGGAACAACACACCTACCCCCGGTTCGACAGCATCCACCAGCTGGTCAAGTATTATTGAAAGATCCGCATCTGCTGCTTGTTTTTCTCCCACATTGGTGAGAGGGCGGCCCCAGCATGATGGTTCCTCAGCCACAACAGCATTAGTGACCTGTGTCGTTATCTCTTCATTACCATCTACAGACCTAATTCCTGTGCATAGTTTTGCTCCTAGTCTCACATTTTTTTCGCATCAAGGGACAATTCAATGACCTCCTCATGCGGGCTATTGCCTGTGACCTGCAACGGTTGTGACCCCAGGGGCAAGCCAAATTCACATACCCCAGGTCTTGCTGCTCCTTCGCTAACACTCTATGACCAGTTTCCTGGTCATTCTTTCCAAGTTTTTCGCTTCTGCAGCTCGAATTGAAAACTGTGCTGGACTCTGGTACCTGTGCCTCTATCCCCAGATTTGACAACTGTACTTCTTCAATGGCGCTTCATCATTCCTCGGTTTTTGAATCCGACATTTTCTGGGTACCAATTTTACACTCCCCAGTTGCATCACCTTTGTGCATCCATCATTGCTAGCCATGATCCTATGCAGCCCTTGTGATGCCATTGTTACTGTGCAGTTTACCACCCTGGCTAAACTGCCCCAAATCTTGTCAGCCCTTGTGCAGTAGTCACAGCCTCCGCAAGGTAGATTACTAGGTTTCTCCTCAAGCTTAAAGACCTTGTAATATTCTCTAGACACAGGAATGCTATCCAGACTCAAAGCATCCGCATTCCCGTGCCTAGCCCCATACCTGCACTCCAGTATCCTGTTATACTGACATAATTCTTATACAGAGATCCACCTAGCAAGCTGACCTTCTGGAATTTTCTAACCGCAATAGCCATGTGAGACCAGCTTGATCAGTTCTATCTGTAAACCGTCGGGCGCCCTAACATAATACCGGTACTGACGATCAAATCCTACAGCCATTCTTTCCCTGTAGCTCAGTACCGCCACTGATCTGAGTCAATGCAAAACTACCAATGACCCTTTCCTGGTCATTCTGCACTTTAATTTACTCCGCTCCAATCGCTGTGCATAACCTGAACCACTTCCTGTTGAAACAAGAGGCATTTCTTTGGCTTCAATTTAGACCATACTTTCTTTTTCCTAAGATGAGTATGTCATCTAGGACGGCCAAACTGTTTTCCATGTGAGGACCCTTAATGCAAGATTCATAACTTGCTAATGTTGAAGGTATCATTTACCGCATTGACCCGGCCACAAGACGGGGATTAAAATACTAGCATTTTCCTGCGAACATCTGTCTTATCAGTCTGTGTTAGACAATGTTTACTGAGACTTTATTGAGATTCTCATACAAGGGGGAAGCTTGTTATAATCAATCCCAAGCCATATTCTACCCCTTAGAAATCTTTAACACCACCGTCTTTCAATCAGATCGTCCCATAGCCAGATCAATATGTTATAATTAATTCATTACAGAGCCTAAACCAAATAAGCCATACTTGGAAATGAAGGCTGTCTCACCATCTTCCTCCTTTATTCCTACCTGCCAGCATGTGGAATTCATATCCAGCTTTGAAAACCACAAACTGCCAGCCAGTGTATCTAAACAGTGTAAAGGAAGACTAAACATGTTTTAAACAGCGACTTCATTTAGCGCTCTGTAATCCACCTTACTGATCCATCCCCGGGGATTCATCTCTCTTCCGGATCAGTACAGGTGCCTAAGTCCGATCCGAAGGGCCTCCTCTCCCCCACTAAAATTGGCTGGGGTTCGCCTCGCGTTGTTTCACAGGTTTGGCACTGGCTGTATTGATACCATGCTGTTTGTCATGGAATGTGTCCGAGTCAAATTCTGATTTGGCAAAGACATCTAGGAACATCATCAATAATTGTGCCACTCTACTATTATATTGATTAATTAGAGATGCGTCTTTTACTTCTCATGTATCAGCTATTGAAGATGCTCCTGCATTTCCGGTTCATGGCTGAAATCACCACCGTTGAGCATCTGGATTCACCTTGGTGGTCTATATTTTCTCTAATTTATGCATCTTCTGCCATGCTTTCTTTTTCAGCAGTCCATTCTTTCTGGGACACACAACCGGATCTGACCCGGTTTCCCGCTAAAATCTAGGTATGAGCATCTTCACATCCTCTAGTTTGGCATCTCTCCCTGCATGTGGCACTTCACACGCACCACTATTTGGGTGATATTCTCTGCTCCTTCTGGTGCGTCTTGACTGTCCTCCAAAAATTGAAAGATCTGGCCATCAAACATAAGAGTACCCGGGGCCTTGTCCATTATCGATTTTTCTCGGTGAACAAGAATAACTGTTAGACTTTTGCAATCTCGTTGAATAGTAGCCACGTGGAATTCTTCTGTGTACAACTGGTTGCCTATCTTGATCTTGACTGGCCCGATAATTGTCACTTGGGCTCCTGAATCTACCATGACATCTTCTCTTCTACCTGGATTTCTAGGCTGAATTGGGACACAGACTAGCTGTAGTTGGCTTACTATAATATGTTCTTGTTCCATATTGCCCTTTTCTGGCAAGACAGATAAAGTTTGTTTGTTTTTGCAACCTCTGGCGCTTCTGGGGAGGTGAAGTGACCGTTGATTTGTTGACTGGTGCCAGGTAGTTGCAAGGGAACCTCTTTAGTGTTTTTCAACTTCAGAGTGGGAGTCATAGACACAGTATTCAGGTTTGAGTCTGCTTTCACAGACACAGATGGAACACCTTTAATCTTAGACTCTCCTCCTGTGTTGTTCTTTCTTGTCTGAGTCATAGACACAGTATTCAGGTTTAAGCCTGCTTTTGCAGACACAGTGGGAATACCTTTAATCTTAGACTCGACATTTTTTATGTTCTCTTCCAGTGTGGGAGTCATAGACACAGTATTCAGGTTTGAGCCTGCTTTTGCAGACACAGATGGAATACCTTTAATCTTAGACTCGACACCTGGTTTCTGTGGAACAATTTCTTGTATTGGAGAGGTTCTTTTGATTATGTTGGTATCTGTCTTAAATTTTTGGTACTCTTGTTCTGGGGATTTGTATTTACTTTGCCAGATTATTGTGTGGATTTTAAACACGGACAGTCATTTCTAAAATGACCCTTAGCCCCTCAGTTTAAGCAAGACCCCTTTTTTGGATACGTTGCACAAAACTGAGGGCCTGAGGAAATTTTCATATTCAGTTTTTCTTTAGTTCCTACATTGCCAAATATTTAACTAGTTCTGTCAAAGACTTTTCAACAGTACTCGCAGTCTCCCCTCTCAGATATTTTAAATCAGAGTCTGGCGCCGCCCTTTCCTGTACTGCTTTGACAGAATACTGCTCTTTCTCTATTATATCAGTCTTTTTATCACGCTTTGCGGGATTGCTATAGACGGAAGAGTGCACATGTTGGTACCATCGCACTTTATAGCCATTGTTAATGGCATATCTACACAAACAGATAGCTCAGATTTTTTATCTGATAAACCCTCGCAAAACCTTGAAACAGCTTGTTTTCTTGAGTCAGGACTCTGTCAGACCATCCCCTCCTCCAAGGACTCTCCGTCGTTTCGGGTTGCATGTTGGAATCAATGCGTTGCAGTTTCATCCAACGCTTTTATAAGAAAACGTTAAAGCCTCCTTAGACGATGGGAATGGGTCCAGTGCTCACTTCAGGGCTCATACATTCAGGACTGACCAAATTCCTGGACAATTCCCTGACACAAATTCAAATTTCCCTGATAGTATTACAGCCAAAAATTTTATAAATTTAGCACGAAAGCTACATCGTGACCAAATATCCCAATTTCATCGGCATGAAATGTAAAATTTTGTGACATTTCCCGGATATTTTTGCAAAATAACATTCTTTTCTGACATAATTTCCTGACAATTCCCCGACCTTGAAAAAATCCTAATTTCCCTGCCATTTCCCTGGCATGTATGAACCTTGTACTTGTTTCCATCAGTAGCACATAAAAATCAGATGCTTTATCAGTCAAGCACCAACAAAGGTAGTCCCGGCACTCCCGCCCACTTCACTCGCAAGTTTTCACATAGCAAGTGAATCATGCTTGAATGCCATTCAACCACCTTTGCCTTCATACGTCAGATTTCGTGTCAGTTGTCTAATGATGGAAGATCTGGGTTTCTTAGCTTTGCGAGTTTTGTTTTTATGAGCCACATCATCAGATACACTGCTTGTATCAGAAGTCACAGACTGATAATTTTTAGGCTTGTTGGCTTTTGCCTGTCTAGACCTTTTTTGTCTAGCACAAGCCCTCCTCATCAGCGGTTGATTTGGACCTTGTACTGGTACAACAGTGTGATTTGGTCTGATGTTTTTTTACATTTATGAGGGTCATAAAGATTCCTACCTCAGAATCTGATGAGGCCTCCGTGTTAGAAGATTCTGAAGATGTTTGCTGGGATAGAGAATGCTGTTTGGTAGATGTTTGTTCGGGAATAGCCTCCTGAGAGTTTCTTGCATTTTTCCCTGCAAGAGCTTCTGCAACTGCTCATCAGCCTGTTTTTTTATTCATAAAAGCTCAGCAATTTGCTGATTCTCTGTACTGGTTGGCTGAAATTTCTTTTGGCACAGTTTTCTCCCACTTTATGGAAGAAACTTGCTTTACTGGAGAGCTAGTTGCCTGTGGGAAATACATCAGTCTAAAAAAATTCCCACCTTGTCTATCATCTATATCAGGATCATGTGGTTCCGGTTTTATGTGTTTAAAATAAACATGCAGCCTTTCACTCCTTTGCTGGCCAGCCAGTTCTTTAAATTATTTAATAAACATTTTTTAATTTCCCTCTTTATCCCTAACACCACTCCGACTGAGCTGCATCTGTCTGATCCGGGCCCTTCAGACAAGATTGGCTAGACTCCATCTGGCCACTATGCTGGAATTGACCAGATGCGTGCAAGCTTCCTAGCCTCTCTCCCTCAGCTCTATATTCATGAGGTTCTCCTCACTGGCAAACAGGTGTTAGAGATAAAGTCCAAAACACGAAAAACCGCACTAACTTTGTCCGGATCAAAGTTTCAAGTGTGTCCTGACCGAGGCTACCCTTAGTTTCCCAAGTGCTATGATGGTTTGTGCATTAATGGGTCCAATATATGGAATTAGCTGCAATTCCTGTTCATATATATGGGTCAAGTATATTATATTAATGGACATGTTTGGCTTATATTGTCAAATTTGGGTACGATTTGTTGCAAAGAAAAGGTCAAGACAAAGAAATAACTTTTATTAATGTTGTTATTATGCAGTTTTTGTTGTTACTGCAGTTACACCTTTCCAAGCAACAAAAAGGCTACTTCTATGAAACAGCACAATTCAGTAATTTTCGATAAATACTAGACTTTTTCAGTATAACAGACGTCTTGCTTACTGAAAATGTAGACTAGTATCTGCTCCTTTTGATGTTTTATTTTTTATAAAACAGTTTAAACTGCAGTCCATTGAAGGAGGTGGGATAAAATTCTAAGTTGTTTTGCACCCTCTGTTGGTACAAAACCTACCAGAATCCTTCCTCTTCTTTTTCTCTTCCCCTTATGGAGATTTATTGCAGTAGACAGTGTAAACAGTTTTTACACAGGAGCTTCCGAAATATTTTTCAGATATTTTTTCCAGGTTTTCAAAGTTTTTGCATCCTTTTTTGATACAAAACCCCCCAGAAAAACTATTCTGAATATTTCAGTATTGCAACTGGAGCTAGAAAATACAGAAACACAACTTTTTTGTTGTTTAATTTGCACGAAAATTTTCGGCTGATTTGGCGCCAAAATGTCATGTGATGAAAATCTCGGTGCAAAATTTCTATCTTTTCCAGTCTCTTCCGACAACGCACAGTCAAAATAGATCGTTATATCCTTGTTTTTGTTGTTTTTGACTGCAAAAGACCTGGCTTCCGCAGATTTTATAGTCCGCGAAAAGATGCTGTTTGGCAGACGGGAAGACGAGAACCAGTTTTCTAGTTTCGTTTTCGCAGCTTTTGTTGCTTTTCCGATCTGGTATTTTTATTTTATTTCAGCATAAATATGGTCTTTCAGGCGTTGGAACGATGTTAACCGCTGCCACCATTAAAGTAAACCCGCTAAGGTTACCTTTTTAAGTCCTGTATTGTGCTGCTCCGGGATCCCTCAGAGCTTCCAAACACGTCCTTACAGCTGGGTGCTCTAAGTAGAAGTAGGCCGAAATATTGGTTCGCACAGGTGACGTCAGTGGCTATTAAACTACCGGCAACGCCTGTCAATGGACCCACGCGGATCTGCTGTCGTTGCTATCCAGCCGATATCTGCGCACCACTACAGTATGTAGTATTGAGCCCTTTTCTTTTTCATAAATTCATAAAATACTAACGTCAGTTTGTTTCACAATGTTCCGTCTACAGCAGCCGGAAATATAAATATCCAAAATCTTTCAAATAAAAAACACAATATGCCTTATGTCTGCAGGTACCCAGACTGATACACAAAACTAAAATCTTGTCTTTTCATGTATATAACAGACTGGATACCGGTCTGCACGTGCAAGGGTGGCAGCTAAGTACATTATATATGTATGGTCAATGTACATCATTTAGATCTGTTTGAGTAGCCTTCTTGGTAGCCAAAGTGTGTCTTAATTTGAATGAATTTGGATATTTTATTTTCCGGTTGCCCTAGATGGAACATGTAAAACAAAATGACATTAGTACTTTATGTAGTCATGGAAAAGAAAAGGAAATGTTTTGTCTCAAATTAACGCATATTTGCAGGGTTCTCGGGGACGCAGAATCCTGCGTCCCGGGACGCATAAATCATGGTCCGGACTCCTAAAAATTTCCAAAGCCGAGTCCGCCGGACGCATGTGTTTTTTTCCCGTGGGACTACTACTAATTATGATTGGATTATTTGACTGAAGTCTGAAGTCGGCCACGTGTTATTCGTACCGTCGGTAGCATCTTAAAAGAACAGTAGTAATCCGCCGTGTGCCTTTCACACCTGCGACAAGTACCGTTATTTGCTAAGCAAGCGGTAGTTAAACAGATATTGGCTGTTCACACTTCAGCGATCGAGTAATTAAAGCATGCAACTGACACTGGTATGCAACCCTTTCCCTCACTGTGTATTGCTTGCGCAGACGACTGATTCATCAAAAACGCACACGCAGGTTGGCGGTTTTTTTGGTGTTTTTTTTTTTTGTTATTAATACAGAGTTCTCGGAAACGCCGAATCCGGCGTATTTTTAGGCCTATTTTTGTTTTTGTACGCGTAAAATTTCCTTCCGAGGATTCTCATTTACGCGCTATTGCCACCAGACGTCCAAACTGAACTTCAAAGACGTACCGCGGACTTCCGAAATTTCTTTTGTCCGTCGAAATCGATACCCGAGATGTCCAAACATTGTCATAAAGCCCGCCCACTTTTAACGAGTTGTATGATCTTTGCCCCACCTACTGATTGGAAATTCGCTACCTGTGTTGACTGAGCTTTAAGGACGTCCCACTTTCCGCTTGCGGGAGTTTTATTGACATCGGTGTCAAGCGTCGCGGCACCCTTTTGATGGCTGCGTGATCACTGTGTATATTTGTTACGCGTGCTGAGTTGATTAATTGATGTTTGTATAATTAAACTTTCTTCTGCGACACCCGAAAATATTCGGTGAAATTATATGAAGTCATTATTATTTTTAAAATATTCACATCTTAAAATCTTAAATTATTATTTTGCTAAGAACGTGTGTCGTCTGAAAACACCTCAACACTTCCGGGAGTTACCGAGTGAAATTAAATAAATAAATAACAATTATGCACAGAACGCAAATTTAAATAATTTTTAATTTAGAAGCTTATGTTTGTCATGACAACAAAAGCAATTTTTCAAATGAGAAGAAAACATATTTTTCGTCAAAATTTTCGGAAAACCCGTTTCTAAATTCGTAGCCTTGTTCTGGCTGCGCTGTTTCCCAGCGCGGAAAAGACGCTATATAAGTCTAAATATAGGCGAATTGCGATGGTTTTGCTTGCTATTCTCCGCGAACGAACGTATTGCTGTTGGTAACTCATCGAGAGCTGCCTTTTATTTGTTTGTTGTTGCACGAGTCGGTGCCGTTTTCCCGCATTTTTTGTGAAGTAAGCAACTCGCTCGCTCGTGTAGATCAGCTTCAGTCCGAGCAAATATTTCATTAAATACATTTCTGCAAAATAATTTCAGCATAGTTTGTTTTTAAGAAAACATGTTTTGGGTATTTTCTCTCATGTAATTTCTTTTCTTTTTTTCTTTCTCTGGGCTTTGAAACGAACGCGAAGTTGGACCAATGTTGATGCTTTCTCTAAGGTCCGACATACAAGTACAGGCATTCCAAAAAGATGCGATCGAATTTTAATAAGCGATAAGGATATGTTTAAAACACATCTAAGAGAAGTGTATATCATGATTCTGTGTGACACTGAATTAAGAACCTCTGTTCTACTAAAGAAAGGGCAGACTGCCGCAGCAGGGAAAAAAGCGGGACTTCCTAGATTTTCCTGTGGGACTTCCAAATTTGAGGGGTAGGAAGTCTGGGACTTCCTGAGTCTGGAAGTTAATGGAAGACCTGTCACTATTTCCTAAGCCCCAAAAGCTTTTGGATCCTTACCAGACACTCAGTGGTCAAGGTTAACTATGTTGAAAAATGAAGTTGTCCAGACAATGTCCTTAAATATTAAGTTTTCATATTTAGCCGAAAACTCCCAAGTTTTCTAGGTCAAACTCCTATTTTTCAATTTTAACTCCAACTTTTCTCAGAGATGGATTCTTAAACTCCTGCTTTCAAAATCCTAGTGAGAACTCTGGAATAGATTTTTGGCTGTGGCTATTGACAACCGGTTGTCAGTAGCGATTTTCGCTATTGACAACCGGTTGTCAGTAGCGATTTCGCTATAGACAACCGGTTGTCAATAGCAATTTCATTATTTCATTATTGACAACCGGTTATCTATAGCAAAATCACTGCTGACAACCAGTAAAATGTTTTAAAGTCTTGACCTTATCATCAGTTTCAATATAGAATGATTATTTTCCTACTTAATAACTACATGTACGAGAAGCATATAATTAAAGTTTTATTTTTAAAAGCACTTTTTATAAAGTTCACATGCAGATATAAGAAACTTGCAAATATACATGAATGGTAATGTAAAGCAATATTCAAACAAAACAGAGAAACATCTTAATCTCCTGATCAGACTGCTCCTTCAAGAGCAGAAGCAGTCTGATGAGGATCTCTACTCTTTGCTCATGATGACTCAGATTACTGTATTGTTTTATCATAAGACATTTTTTTGTTATTTACAAACATTTACCATAATGTCATAATACAGCTGTTAATCTCTTTTGGGTAACTAGCAAAGAAAATAAAGGGTATGGTCTGATCTTGGTCTACTCTCAAGCACAAGACTTTGTTTGTAGTATTTACAATTCTTCTTCTAACCATAAGTCATCTTTGTTATCCGCATTTACCATAATCTGATAAAACTGTAATTAAACTACATTGGGTAGCATGTGATTATTATGATAGCAGTCAGAACAATGGATGTAAAAACAGGGCTTAAGGATCATTAATGATACATTATCTGAAGCTGGAAACCTTCAATGATGTGTTTTCTTTTAGTATTTTTACATGTACACACACATACTTGATTGCACAGTGTTATGTCCCCCCACCGAAGGGGAGGGGCATAATGTTTTTGCCGCAGTTCCCATAGGCATTAATGTTACACTTAATGTTTGTTTGATATCTCAAGAACCATTGGCTAACACTAATTTTTGCCCATTTTTGGACCATTTTACTTGGTACTTAGTAAACATGAATTCCAAACAGTATTTAGGGGTTTTAAGCTGCTGACAGTAGTTTCTCAGTACTTCCCTGAAACAAAAATACATGTATATGTGTGTAAGTCTATTGTAATGCTAATAGAGGCATATAACAAGACTTAGGTGAAAAATCTTTGCTGAGCCATATAGCTTGAAACTGTATTTCTGTGTCAGTTTATTCAGTACATCTATCTCTAAGCATTTTAAGCATTTCTGTTAAGCATTACTGATATCTTTGTTTATAATACTTTCACCTATTTTAGATGATACATACTGCCTAATGCTTTTAGTTTCATCATTCATTTCAATGAGGGGTTTATTTTGTGTCTTTCATCTTCCGTCAGAGTTCAGTTTTTGGAGCCCATTGGCAAAATGGATGTGCTGAGACAGGGTGATTAAGGTCAAGGATGAGTTTTGTTACTTTATATTTTTCTTCATTGCTATCATTAATCAAGATTAAAAAATGCCTGAGAACAGCTGAACAACCAGTTGCAAGATATTGTTGCACAGGTCTTTTACCTTCACTCTTTATTGTGGGTTTGCCATCATGTTTTTCACACCTTAACCCATGACAAAAGGTGATAGTCATTGTTTTATCTTAATTGTAAGTCATTAAAATAGTTATTATTATTAAAAGAATTTTGTACACTTGTGTAAATTATGTTTCAAAATCAATTATTAAATAATATTTTACCGGTTGTCAATAGCGAAATCGCTACTGACAACCGGTTGTCAATAGCCACTTCCAAAAAGAAATTGCTACTGACAACCGGTTGTCAATAGCCACTTCCTAGATTTTTTTTCCATTTCAAAATTTTCGGACGCTGAATTTTCATCACTAACATAAAAAAAAAACCCGCTTACTGTTTACAGTTAAAAGCCGACAAATGTACCTTATCCCATGGCGAGATAACAGTCTGCGCATCTAAACGGTTATTCCTGCTTGTCACTAAAACAAAAAAAAAAAAAAAAAATTCTAAGTCCCATCGAATCTATCCCGTAAACCCTGTGAGTCTAATAATAACCCAAAGAGTCTAATAGGACAGCTCAGATGCACCCTTGGACGGCAGTATACAATTTGAGACTGTTCTAGTATAAGTTACATTTTCCATTGCTTCCGCATGAAGAAAGCGCATGCTCCTAACAGTAGCGCGTGCTCGTAAGGGTAACGTCATTTGACAGCATGGCGGGAAACCTTTTTGGGAGAAAATTGAACTATTTCTATGTTGCATTGTAGAGCATTTTCTTGTAAGAAATGCATATGAATCAGACACATATTTAAAACAGAACTAAATTATCAAGACTTTTATGGCAAATCAAAGCAGCAGACTGAAATTTCAGCTGGTGAAGATGTCTCTAGTTCCCCATGAGGGAGATATGACGTCATCCTAATTTCTGGGCCAACTCGTTGAATAAACAACATCAGGATGTGTGATAAGACTACCAGTTGGTTACATGCATTGCTCGGAATAATACATAATGCAAAGGACCATAAAAAGTATATGAAAATAAGGAAATTGATTCTCCATCAGGTATTTATAGAATGAAGTTACTGGGGACATGCTCACTATCAAAGGAGAATGAAGTTACTGGGGACATGCTCACTATCAAAGGAGAGTCGTGAAAAAAAAAAAAAAAAAATAATAATAATGGGACTCCTATTTTGTGGGGGTGGGACTCCTACTTTTTGGCTGGGACTCCTACTTTTTACAAAAAGGGAGTCCCAGACTCCTACTTTTAAAATCCTAGTGAGAACCCTGAGTTAGAACGTAAGTTTTTTCATACGTATAAAATGCATTTTTATCTATTAATAACCACTTGATATACCCTGACATTTAAGTTATCAATTCAATTTGTGAGACACGCATTATATTTGTGAGTTTTGTTGATATTTTATGATGACATGTACAGGTGGCAAATTCCGCCGCCATGTTCGGTCAGCCGGCAGATTATCCTTAAAATATATAGATGTAAATATTAATTAAAACAATTAAACACCTGGAAGCAGGGTTCGCGTTACCGATCGCCATTGTCGCCATTTGCGCAGAAAAATAAAATTTGGCACAAAAAATCATAAATTGGCGAAAACAAGTGGCGAAAAAAATATCACCTGAATTACCCGCTACTGAGTCATATAATTGTCGCGCGTATCTATCGCACCTTCCTTGATTGTATAATTCGCCAATTAACAACTCAATTATCGATCAAAAAATGGTAGCTGATCAAATTAACTTGAATTTGATGAAAGCGATATAAGGTCATGTGCCGTGATGCGCAGTTTGACAGTAGCACCACCCACTTTCCACGCCTTTGGTCCTAAATATTCATGACGCTCTGCCAAAACTACCAATCAGAAATTAATGTCAGAGTCGCATCGCCTACGTCACGGAAATTTACCCAGAATGTAATCACATGGAACCCTATGTCAAACACAGAGATGGAAAAAAAATTGATTACATGAGAAATAATTATTGTCATTAATCGGTTCGGCTTATTAAAGCGGTAAGTACACTTTGACAGTGCCGACTTTAATTAAGCATGTTTCGGTACTTTCTTATGAGCCTTAATTTTATTTGGCGATCAACGAACGTCGTCTCGAAATAAAACACAAAAAAAACAAAACACGAATAATGCCTTGGAGGCGGACACATTAGTCTCCGATGGTCCGGATCGCGCATTCGATCCCCACAGATTGTAGCGATTTATTATGAAACACATAAATTTGCTATGGTCATTCGCTCCTTCCACTGCTTCAAGACTGGCAGTTACAAGTTTCTTGCGGAAGGGTGTTCAATGTACTGGTTAACCGCTTATTGTATAAGCATGCCCCCTCTTTTTTATTGGCGCGATTCATAAAAAAATGCTGTTCCCCATTCCATTTCGCATAGACCAGACTCGTAAAGCAATTGCAGTAAACTCCCTTTTAAGTCAGTTGCAGTTAGCTCCCTTAAAACAGTAAAACCTGCTGTGTTAGAAACTTACCCCGCATTTATCAGGGTACAAATGAATATTGTTACGTTATTCTCTTACAGTATAATACATTAATAACATTATATTTATTGGCTTATACAGCACTTTTCAGAACTTTCGTTTCCATGTAAAGAGTTCCATTTTTGTGTCCAACATTCGATATGCAAAACAAAAGACTTATTATTAATTATTAATTCATGACATTGTAATTAATTAATTACAGCAGAAGTTTTAAAAATCAGTGCGAGAATTAATTTCAAGTCCCCCACACATTTCACATTTTACTGACTCTTGAATCTATTGCTGCAATTAAAGGAATCAGTAAATGAACACCTTTTTTCTGACAAGATAATTCTTTGGCGAAAAATGGCCAAAATTTGGCTCAAAATCTGGCTCAAAGTTAAAGAAAATGGCACAAAAAAAATCAAATTGGCGAAAATGGTGGCGAAAGAAAAAGAAATCCTAGTGCGAACCCTGTGGAAGGTACAGGCAAATTTCATTTTAATTTTGTACAATAGTCTATTTCTACTATTTAAAGCCAGAAGATTGTATGTGCATTGGAATTTCATTTGCACTTACATTATGGCTTTTAATCTACAAAATTTATAGACCTTTTTAATGTTATTGTTTTCATCGGGGCTACTGACCACTTGATTACAATGTTATGTCACGTGACCAAAAATTGTGAATGGCAAAAACATTTCCGGTTCCATTGATACCAGTTGATTCAAGCCAAATTTTACTTGGAAAATAAATCACTTTTGTTTAATATTGAATTGTAAATTTTATCTTGTGTTTTAAAATACAGCTTTAAGAAGCAACCTGACTGTTTTTCCTAAGACAAATACAACTGCTTCAATATTTTTTCCTATTTAAGCAGGCATGCGTGCAACCGTAATATTGCTTTATGGAGACCATTTTTACACATAGTTTTAGCTACTATAAAGCCAAAATATATGTTTATATTTGTGGTTATGACATTTAAATGATCACTCGATAAAAATCTCCTCTGAAAAGAAACTTTTGATGAATGAAACTGCTTTATTTTTCTGAATAAACATTGGCAATTATACTGTCCAGTAAATGTAAACAACAACTTTCTGCCATCCAGTAGGAACAAGGCTAGAACCTACTCTGCATTAAAGACCAGAGGTTTTGAATGATGTTTATTGTGTGATGTATTGTTTAAAAAGGCATATTATGATGCATGTAGAAATTCCAGGATTAAACATCTAGAAGAAATAGGCAATTTTCATATCAAATCAGCTTGGTCAGCATGATTATTACATCAGTTATCAATTTTAGTTTTATAAAATAATCATACAGAGCATCCTAAAATCAAAACCGCTTAGGTAAGATTAAAGGGGACTCAGATTAAAGTACAATATAAGATGGCCAAACTTTGGATGATCAAAGGAGAAAGGTGTGAAATTAAAATAGCACACTTTTGAGCTAAATGATTAAAGAAGAAAGGCATGAAAATTAACAACTAATATCAAAACAAGTAATCATTGTCAATGTTGAAGAATTATAATGCCACTGAATTATATTTCAAAACAATATTGATTAATTACAAAAATTTAAAAGTTTGATAACTATTAAATACAGTTTAATTTGGTAGATAAAATAAAATTAAGACAATTCTAAATTAAACATAATATTAAGATCTGTATTAAATTCTTATAAAAAACAATGAAATTTGACATATATGTCTCATTCTATATTTAATGTGCTCAAGAAAATGTTATTGCTACCTTCATTCAACAATAAATATGTATAAATAGATATGACTTTTTTAGGTAAACATATATCATATTGCAGCAGATTTGATATTATTTACTAGCAGAATTCTGTAATATTATATTAAAAAAAAAAAAAAAACTATGAAATTTGACAAATAATCCCATTCTATATGTAATGTGCTCAAGAAAATGGTACTGCTAAAATTTTCATTCAAAATTAAATATGTATAAAAAGATATGTACTTTTTTAATAGGTAAATCTAGCTCATATTTCATCAGATTTGACATTATTTATATTGTGACAACAGGGATCAAGCTACAGGGCGACTGGGGCGAAATAGTCGCCCTAGAGGGCTCAAAGTCGCCCTGGGAAGCCCAGAGGGCGACAAAAACTTCGCCCTCCGTTTTTGCAACTTTTGAAAAAGCTAGTACTTATTCAAAACGAACTTCTTGTTGGAGGAAATCCAGTGAAAAATGAGCAAACATGCAAAGGTAAAAATCTGTTGAAAAATGTTGTTAGATGTATCAGAAATGCCACTGAATGAAAGTCTGATGTGATTTAACAAGTTTTGGAGGAAAACTGTTCGCCTATTAAGTGACCAAAAGATCGTTTTCATCAATGTCATTAGTTTTCGTGGGTATGGCATGTTCTCATAATTCCGTTCACCCCCATAAATCCGTTCACCTTCTGCTTAGAATAATATGAAAACAAATCTTTCTGTAATTTATGCCACATTAAAATTAACAAGAAATAACTACCATTATAGCTGATTTTGAAGAAAATCAGTTATCGCTTACAATTTTATGCAAAAAAAATCAAAATTTGTCACAAAATGCTAAATATTTAGGGGGTACCCCCAAAAAATCACTAACCAGTGACAAGCATGTGAATGAATACAAATAGTATCAACAATTTTAGAACAGTTATAGTCTTAATTAAATGTTCATTATATAAAATATGCATAAAATAAATCTGGTTGCCTGTGATAAACAAAGAAATTTGAGTGAACGGAGTTATGAGATCATGCCCTAAACACCCCCTTCATATTCTGAAGAGTGTAGAATTTAAAGATATGATATTTATTTCTTTTAATCTTGGGATTCTTATAGGTATTTAGTCAAATGTATAAAATATATGCACATAAAACCATTCTTGCAATAAAAAATGATAGCAGGATTGCTCAGCCTTAGGTGAACGGAGTTATGGGTTTCCAGGCTATCCGTTTTTTCATAAATGAACAATTTACATGCTGAAAATTGGCCAGAAACAGCATTAAAAGTGCAAAAACTAAGTTTAGAAGTTGGCAGACACTTTAGTTTATCAAATTTATTATTATCATTATGTTTATAGCTTACTTACCAAGCCACAGACCTTGATGTTTTGACTGTATCTACTCAAAAGAATTGTCAATTTCCAAAGAGATATGAATGAACTTATGTGTCCAGATATAATGTATTTGCCCTACTCATGTCTGTGTTACTTTGCATCATTTAATTGGTTTAGAAGTAAGAATGAACAGGTCTACAATAAAATTTGTTTCCTTCTTTGTTAATTCCCAAGACAATATGGTAAAAATTCCCAAGACAATGCAATAAAGTGAGTCGAGAGTCCTAAATTGTCGAGCTTTCAGTAAGGCGATAGGTGAACCGAGTCTTGACTTCTCCATCATCCTATAAAACTTCTCCCTGTTTTGTCTGGAGGGAGAAGTCACTTCTCCCTAAATTTCTGAGCCAGCTTGATCCCTGTGACAACATCAGTCATTTTCACATATAAATTGATTTTCATGATGAAAAATGCATAAGCAATACTCAATTATTGTATTTTTCATGACAATGTAAAACATATGTATCTAAAGTACTTTGAAACACTTCATGTATAGTAGGACAAAAGCCCACTGCTCCAATTCAGATAGGCAGAAATTTTATTCATAATAGGACCTAATTTTAACCATGCCCTAACTAGTAATGTTATGTACTAAAAGTCACCTTAAAGGTAAAAATAGTAAGACATTGATTGTATTTTAAATCCCAAGTGGGAACTTTCTCATGAAAATGTGCAAAATATGATTTTTGAACCCTTTTTGATAAGCAGTGGGCTATTGTCCTTCCTGCCAAATTTAGCAATGGGCTATTGTCCAGTGGGATATTGTCTGGTAGGCTATTGTCCATTCCCCTTACAGGTCCTGGTGAATGAATGTCATTAGACGTATCTCCAGTAAAATTCCGATTCTGAGTCTAGGGCTCTAGTGTACTATATCGTCAGGGTTCTCGGCTGGGACATGTAAAACAGGGTCCAGACTCCTAAAAATTTCAGAAGCTGAGACCACCGGACGCATGTGTTTTCTCCCCCTGGGTCTACTACTAATTATAATCAAATTATTTGACTGAAGTCAAAAGTCAGCCATGTGTTATTTGTCCAGTCGGTAGCTCTTTAAAGAACAATAATAATCCGCCGCTTGCTTTTCACACCTGCGACAGTACTATTAGCAAGCAGTAGTTAAACAGATGTTGGCAGTTCAAACTTCAGCAATTATTAACTGGCGGAGCAAAGCATGCAACTGACCCTCCCTTAATTGTGTATTGCTTGTATCGACCAACTGTTACTGATTCATCGAAAATGTGCACGTAGGTGTCATGATCTTTCATCCCTTGAGGCTGGCGTTTTTTTTTGATGTTTTTTTTTTGTTTTTTGTTATTGATCTATTTTTTTTCCATTTCAAAATTTTGGGTGCCAAATTTCAATTGACATCAGAGATGCACATTTACTGTTTTCTGTTAAAAGCTAACAAGCGGCGACAAGCAAAATAGTACCTTATTCCTTTGTGAGATATCAGTCTGCACATCTAAATGGTTATTACTGCTCATCATATCATCATAATCAGATTGTTGATTAACGTGCAGGTACAGGGGCAAAATCCACATCAGTGGGCCTCCTTCCAGATAGCTGGCTTGCTGCATACATGGCAGATCTCACACCAGATCTCCAGGTATGTCTGTCATGAGGGTTGATAGCCGAGAGCTTCCACTCTCTGCAGTCCCTCTCTGTCAGCTGCTTCCATGTCATCTTGGGCCTCCCAGGCCCACACTTTCCATCAACCTGTATTGACTGCACCATTGGAGCGTTCCACATGTCCATACCATTGCAGTCTTCTCTCCTTCAGGATGAGGTCCAGATCCACAATGCCAAGCCGCACAAGTAGCTAATTGGACCTGGTGATGACAATGTCTGACATTGCAGATCTGTCTGATCATTGCCCTGTCATTTCGCTGCAGACGCTGGAGGTTTGGCTTTGTCAATGGCCAAGTCTCACTGGCATGGAGCATTGTGTTCCTCACACAAGAGCTGTACACATGGCCACGTGTTTCGAAAGAGAGGTGGCTTGAAGAGAGAACTGGTAGCACATCCTTGAACTTCTTCCAGGCAGTTTTCACACATGTTGTGGTTGCAAGTGCTGCTGAAAGCATGTCTCCTAGATAGCAAAAGGAAGCTACCATCTCCAGCTTCAAGCCTTGTCAGGTCCGAAAACTGGACTTCCTTCTGTGGTCTGCCATCCAAGGGGCATGCAGTTCCCTGGCACCGTGTACATCTGTAGTCAGGGTCCTCTGTCAAGTGCTTGAACCCACTGCATTTCTTGTGCACCCAGTGCTTGCAGCCATTGCAGAAGATGCTGTTGCTACCCACTCCAGTGCGACAGATGGCGCATGGAAACTCGTCTATACTCTGCAGGAGGTCCAGACCCGTACCACAGATCATGATCTTTGTCTTTCCTGCATTTACTCTCAGTCCTTTCTTCTCCATTGCTTCTTTCCAAGTCAAGAGCCTCCTGACATATTCTTCAAGGGATTCAGCGATGATAACAAGGTCATCGGCATAGAGGTCCTCCCAGGGAACCCCCGAGCGGAACTCTCTTGACAAGGGTTCAAGCACAATGATGAAGAGAGCAGGCTGAGTACTGAGCCTTGTTGAACTCCGACCTTCACTTCAAACTCTTCACTGTACCCCTCACCTACATGTACAAGAACATGGCTCCACACATGTGCATACATCCCCTGCACCAGTCTGTTGGCAGCTAGATACTTCTCTTGCAGCTGCCTGACAACAAAGATTGCATCTGTTGTGCCAGTGCCTGGGAGTAGCCAAACTGGGAATGGTCGATTGACACCAACTTTCTGATGAGTCCGTCCAGAATCTTCTCCAGGACTTTCATGACCTGCACTGTCAGCTTGAGACCGCGGTAGTTGCCCCTTTCCAGTGCATTCCCCTTTCCCTTGTAGAGGCAGACAATGAAACTCTGCTCCCAGTCAGAGGGTACATTGTTGTTGTACCTTGCCATCACAAATGATTGCAGCTGCGAGGCCACACTTGCCACAAAAAAAAAAAAATAATAATAATAAAAAAAAAATGTTTTTAAGTCCCACCGAATCTATTCCATAAATTCTGTGTAGAGTTTCAGTTCACCTGGACGATGGTACTTAATTCTGGACTAGCTAGCTGTTCTAGTAAAAGTTACATTTACCATTGATCCGGCATGAAGAAAGGGCATGCTTGTAACAGTAGCACATGCTTCTAAGGGTAATGGCATATGACATCGTGGCGGGAAACATTTTGGGAGAAAAAGGAACTATTACCATGTTGAAATGCAGAGTATTTTCTTGTCAGAAACACATATGAAACAGACACATATTAAAACAGAACTAAATCATCAAGACTTTTTCGGCCAAAATAAAGCAGTAAATCAAAATTTCAGCAAGTGAAGAAGTCCCGGACATTTTTTCGTAGCATGTATTAATCGCAGCATGGTGTAAATGTAAACACTGAAATGATGTTTTGCAAGTAGCTCAACAGAGGTGTCCATCATCAGAATGTAAGGATATATTTCATATATAAGTTTGCGATTGCATATGACAGAGCTTTAATCAATTTTGATTAAAATATGTTTCACTTAACATCCATAACACTCAAGATCACTTAATACAGACAGCAACAAACATTTTTTGGGGGTGGGATTGGGTATTGAATTTAACTGAAAAGCAATGAAAGAGGGGTGCCATGGGGAGGATTAGTTCATATTTCTTGAGAAATGTCCTTGAATCTTTTTCTACAGAAACCATAAAAAATTGAATATACTGCTTTACTTGCAGCACATAATGGAAGAGTTAAAAAAAGTATTATTACCTCTGACAAAAAAAACAACAAAAAAAAAAACTAAAAACATTGATTGCATTATTTTATTAACCCTTAAAACGCCAAGAAAACCTGCATTTGAAAATGTCATCTGCTTATGTCATCTGCAGCATCTTCTTGCAAACTTTTCAAACTTACATTTTGCATATAGGCAAACAGTGTGGACCCAGATCAGACTGCTCCTAAAGGGGCAGTCTGATCTGGGTCCACACTGTTTGCAACAATGACTTTTAAAGTAACCAGCAGAAGACAAAGCAGACGGCAATTGTTGTGATTGGCGCTTTAAGGGTTAAGTATCAAAAGTGTGACGGTCTTTACCATGCAAGTAAAACAGGTTAGGATTGTCATGTCACTCTGATCTGCAAAAATGTCTAAATTTTCTCATGAGGGAGACATGAAGTCGTCTTAATTTATGGGCCAGCTCCACAGAATTAATTAACAACATCAGAATGTTTGATAATGACTACCAGTTGATTCTGCAATAAAATGTAAAGCAGAGACCAAAATCAATTGGAAAAAATCCCACAAAAAAGTGTGTAAAAATTAGGAAATTGATTCTCCATCAGATATTTATAGAAATGAAGTTACTGGAGACATGTTCACAATTAAAGGAGAGCCATGAAAACAAAAAATTGGACTCCTGTTTTTTTGGGAGTGGGACTCCTACATTTTGGCTGGGACTCCTATTTTTTTATAAAAGGGGAGTCCCGGAGTACCTAGACACCTACTTTTAAAATCCTAGTGAGAACCCTGATCGTAATCATGTTCAATCATAGAATGGTGATTCAGTTACTAAACTGTTTCGGTGACATATATTTACCACATGCTAGCTTCCTTAAAGGAAACATACCTCCTTGTTTTAATTTCTGTGGTGGAAAATTTTCAATATTTATGATCCAAGTGACAGAACTTTGTTTACACTTGAAGTCACAGGAAGCGATGACATCACTGAGCTCTTCTGTGAGAAATTGGCATTTACAACCCTGGAAGTAAGACAAAACCCTACCCTCAGTATCAACCTATGGACAATGTCTGTAATAGGGGCTACATAGTTGACCTAGTATTTACATTATACTGATTGCAGTTTAACTCTGGTTTAAGTTTACTTTAATATTAAATTCAGTTAAGTGAAATCTAGAGAAAAAAAAGCCTGTTTCATACCTGCCAAAGTACTCATCAGGTGGCTTGTGGCTACCACTACAGGTTTTTATTTTTACTTTTTCTTTCTTTTCATTCTTTTTTTCTTTTTTTTTGTTTTTTAATCTTTTTTTTTTCTTTTTTTTTCTTTTTTAATTTTTTTTTGTATCTTTTCATTTTTATTTTTTTTTTTTTAACTTTTTTTATCTTTTTTTTTTTTTTTTTTTTCTTCAATATTTTGAATATTTTCTTTTGAATAAATAAAGAGTATAAACAACATACAATAGCACATAAGGGCAGGATGCAAAGAATGCATTACACAGGTCTACCAGTCAATCTCTGCTTTCCCTCTGAGGTAGTGGTAACAGAATACCAGCTTGGCAGCTTTCTGGACTTATTGTCTATATGCATTCATTTATGACATCTTGCCCCTGGCTATCAAGTACCCTCTTGAACAAACAATCGTCCTGGGATTTGTTGTTTTAGTAATTAGACCATACAGGTAGTCTTGCTAATTACATGTACACTAAAACTCCTAAAAATTTTGAATATAGTAAAGTGATGTAAATATCCTAAACTTTGCAAAACATACTTTTACCATACAGAAGTGTGTTTAAAAGATGCAGATGGCCTGGCAAACATTTAAGATCCTGATCAGACTGTTCAGTATGATCTTGGTCTGCTCTTTTTGACATGGTCTGCCAGCACAAAAACTTAGGGTCATTATGGTAAATGTCAGTGGCCAGGTGCACAGGTGAATTTCTACTATTGAGATAAGGCCTACATGATTTTTTTTTTTAATTAAAGACCATTTGTTGCTTAAATAATTTCAAAATTTTTGTCTTAGATTCACTTTTTGGCAGTGTTACATGTTTATATTGAGATTTCTTCTATTCTTCAGGGTGGTAACCTTATATAATTAATGATTTTAACATTCTTACTCATCTAGTTTGCTTATACTATTTCAATGCAACTTGTTTAAAGACTTCTGCAGTTTTTTAAGGCCAAAAAAATTTCAATTTGCCGGTATTTGCTAGTATTTGCCACTTGAGGAGTATTTTCCAGACCGGTAAATACCGGCAAATGCCACTGGTAAATATCGGCAAATACTGGTGGAATTTGCCGCCCAACCTTGTCTTCTTGCAAACTTTTCAAACTTACATTTTGCATATAGGCAAACAGTGTAGACCCAGATCAGACTGCTCCTAACGGAGCAGTCTGATCTGGGTCCACACTGTTTGCAACAATGACTTTTAAAGTAACCGGCAGAAGACAAAGCAGACGACAGTTGTTGTGATTGGCGCTTTAAGGGTTAACTGATAACCAAATGTCAAGGCATATCAAGTGGTTATTAAGAGATAAAAATCCATTTTATAAGTATGAAAAACTTACCTTCTAACTTGTGTAAATTTGGGACGACACGTTTCCTTTTTCTTTTTAATGAATACTAATGCCTTTTTGTTTTACCATGTTCCATCTAGGGCAGCCAGAAAATAAAATACCTAAATTCATTCAAATAAAGGCATATTTTGACTACAAAGTAGGCCACTCAAATAGCTCATAATTCCTTCGATTCAGTGGGGTTGAAAAAAAAATGGAAACCCAAAACCCCAGTGGTCCAGTTTTGAATTAAAGGAGTAAAGATACATGTACCTCAGGAAGTGATCAAACCAGAACCCAAACATTATCCCCAACATCAAAGCGCCGTCGTTGTTGAAATCGCATAGTATCATGTCACGCGGATGTTCCAAGATCCTAAGCACTTTGAGATGGAAGCATGCACTTGAAGTGATACAATGCGTCAGATCGAGTTATTGTAGTAATAATGTGCATATCTTCTATAGGTCACAGTGGGAATAAAGCTGAATGGGAAGACAAAAGACAAAATACACGTATCTCATATCTCATCTTTGATTAAAATAAAGGATCTATCTAAATTTATTTGGAGGCAAGGTTTTAAATCTGAGAACTGTATTTTGTGTTATTTTAAGGCAAGGTACATGTAGGCTCACTTTGCCTTAAAATATTTTAATATAAAATCCAGTACTCAAATTTAGTTAGGGCATTTACATGTATTTTAATATTTATTATTTAGCAAAGATCAAAAGCTAGTTTGGGGTGGGGGGGGGGGGGGATGATATTGGTTTGTATTTTACATGTATCTGCACGTGCAAGGAGGACAGCTAAGTACATTGTATATGTACGGTCAATGTACATTGTATAGAGCTACTGTATTTTAGTGGCCTGTTGGTAGTCAAAATATGCCTTTATTTGAATGAATTTAGGTATTTTATTTTCTTTTGACGCCAGTTCTGTTATCTCCAAAACCATGCAATGTTGGACAACACCGTCAATATTTTTTAGCAGTTTTATTTTATTGATCAATGTTTAATTAATCTCTGTGGTCATGCACTTGCGTAAGCTGTCGATTGACCACAAACATTAAGCCAAGATAAATCACTAATTGTAGCTGTATGAAGGTAAATGTCCTAAAATTTCGAACCTTTAACCCATTGTATACTGAATAGACTCTCCCACACTATATATTGGAAGAGTCCAATTTCAATTTTAGGTATGTCCGGCTATGAGATTTACATATTCCTGGAGAAAAATAGCTGACTTATTTGCAAATAGTGGAGACCCTGATCAGACGCCACAGAACGCAACGTCTGATCAGGGTCTCCACTGTTTCCCACTTACCCTTTTACAGGTCTTCCGACTACAATGGGTTAATTGTATACTAGTTTGGCCTAAAAATTACTTTTTATGCACCTGTTGCTAAAATACTTAGTGGAATGGCAAACAGTGTAGACCCTGATTAGACTGCAGTCTGATCTGAGTCTGCACTGTTTGCATATGTCATTTTGTTAGAAACTTTGGTGTTCAAACTTTTAGGATATTTACTGTATCATTACTAGCTCAGTTCATACCTGCACCATTTCAGTTAGTAGAGACAGAAGGAAATGAAGACAACTGATGGATGAAAAACGCGAGAACAAAATTCACCGGCCGAGACAGTCGGGGCCCAAAGCTTTGAAAAAGAAGGCTAAAAGTGATCATGAGCAGGACTTTACACCTCAGCAGAGGAATCCAAAGGCCTTTTCTGTTCAGCATGCCAAAAAGACTCTTAAGATCATACAGAGGTACATTTGATTAGCGTTATATATGGCATTTTTCCTTTAGGAAAACTCTCCTATTCAAATATATTGAAAATTTTACGACCGAAAAAGTAAAATTTTCTGATAAAAAATTCACATATTTTACATATTCCTGCTCAAAACATAGATTGTGGATACTCGTTAGAACCGCCTCAGCAAGGTCTGTCCATCCATCATTTGCACGTCCATCCATCCCTAGTTCATTTCCGGATGATAACTTGAGTAAAGTTCAATGGATTGTCACCACACTAGGTGTGTGCATTGATATTGTGGAAATCTGGTTTGTGATTGCTTATTGGCTAATTTCGTCAAATTTTGATAGAGTTATGTGCCTGAGACACGGCCATATTTTCATTTCTGGATGATAATTGAGCAAATGTCAAGGAATTATAGCCAAACTTGGTATATGCATTGATATTAAGATAATCTGGTATGGGATTACTAATGGGCAAATTTCTTCAATTATTTTATCCTGCCACAAGATGTGGCAGGGTATTATGTTTTCCCGTTGGACATCAGTGCGTCCGTCTATCCGTCAGTTGTACGTCCGTTTGTCAGAGCCCATGAATGGGCATATATTGGGTAGACATGAATTGGGTACTTGCCATTTATTCCGTAAGTGTCCAAAGTAAGTATCCAATAAATTTGAGGCACTTGTTGGATATTTAGACATCTTGTTGGCCATGTTGGGTATTTGGAACTGAAAAATTAATACCGTAGTACCCAACAAATGTCCACACGTACGTCAGTCTGTCCATCCGTCCGTCTGTATTTCATTTCTGGATAATAACTCGAGTTAACTTCAGTGGATTTTCACCAAACTTGGTATGTACACTGATATTGTGAAGCCCTGATTTGGGATTGCTAATGGGCAAATGTCATCAGATTTTGTCGGAGTTATCTGCCCGAGGCACACACATATTTTCCTTTCAGGATGATAACATGTAAACATCAATGGATTTTTCTCCAAACTTTGATATTGTAGAGATCTGGTTTGGAATTGCTAATGGATAAATTTCATCAAATTTTGACGGTGTTATCTGCCTGAGACACACTGATATTTTTGTTTCCGGGCGCTAACTGAAGTAAATGTCTAGGGATTTTAACCAAACTTGGTACATGCATTGATATGAAGTTTAGGATTGCTAATGGGCAAATTTTGTCAATGTTTGACATACTTATCTCCTGCGACATGATTATGGCAGGGTATAATAGTTTAACATTGTTATCGACAGATTTACCTGCCCATGACACCATAGTATGGGGGGTATTATTGTTTTATTTCAATTGAAAAAGATTGATGTTATTCATATTTCTTCACGAAAACATGAAGTCAAACAAGTTCGTAATACTATCCAATGCTTAAACATAAATCATTTTGATTATTACCTCAAACAAACATTCAAGATTGTCTTTATAGGACTCACAGCCTCATACAGACATTTTTGCTGTGGTCTAAATCATTTTTTCTTGGATTAATTATGGAAATGGTTCTGTGGTGCCATAGAGAAGACTAGAACATCTGTTGGGTAAGAAGTTAGGGATATCGACAGCATAGCTCCAGATAAGCTGCTTTTTTCAACAGAAAAACACTGGTATTTTTCATATTTCTCCACAAAAACATGTTGTGGGTATTCATGAGAAGCGCCTCAAGGAGGCGCTTCTCATGAATAGCCACAACATGTTGTTTTGGAGTAAATGAGAAAAAAATAAATTCTGTGACTACCCCCTCTTATCTGGAATACCCACAACATGTTTTGTGGAGAAATAAGAAAAACATTGTTGTGGATACCTCCTCTTATCGGGAGCTGTCGGATAGTTGTCTCACAGAAATGCCATAACAATATTGTACAAATCACATAATTATTCATCGTGATACACAAGGTTGAAGTTTTTCCTTGCTGTAGCGCTTCTAATGAATACCTATATACATTTTTGGGGATAGGAGAAATAAGAAAAGTAATTTTCTGGATGTTCCTGTTATCTGGACCTATGCAAATACTATATGACATGGGACACATCATTTCCTACAAAATTGCGTGTGCACCCAGCAAGGACTCAGACCAGTCTGTCCATCCGTGCAGTATGATCAGTCATCTTAGGGCACTCTGTAGGTAGCCAAGGATTCAAAGCATCTTCTTACAGACAGCAAAGACTGTTATCAGTGTGTGTGTATGTGTTGGCTGATCCGTAGATCTAGATAAGGGGGGTGGGGGTAGCCGGTAAATATTTTTATTATTTCTCCATGAAAACATATGGTGTGGGTACTTATTAGAAGTGCCTCGCAGAGGCGCTTCTAATGAGTACCCACAAAGTATGTTTTTGTGGAGAAATAAGAAAAATATCAATACTTTTTGATTGAAAAAGTGCTATGGCTGATCTGAGTCTTCACTGGGCATATATGCGGTCTCATAGGAAAAGCCGTGTCAAGGCTCACATTGTAGGGTGCTCTGTGATTTGGTGAGTAATTTCATACAATCGGCTGATAAGACATTGAATCAGAAGACTCTAGAACCATTTGCTTGATTACTAAAATTTGCAGTTGACTTTGATTTAAAGGCTCCATATTCCTCAAAAATAGACATTTTGTTATCCACGAAAGGTTTAACCCTTGAAAAAAAACTGCATCTGAAAATGTTGTCTGTTTATGTCCTCTGCTGAATATTCTTGCAAACTTTTCAAACCTATTTTTGCATTCAGGCAAACAGTGTGGACCCATATCAGACTGCTCTGAGCTGGGTCCACACTGTTTGCAGAAATGACTTTTAAAATCACAAGCAGATGACAAAGCAGACAACAATTGTTGTGATTGGCAGTTTAAGGGTTAATAAATTTATATGTGGTTGGTATTAATACAGTCATATAATGTGGCACCTGACAGCCTGTAAAATTTCAGTTAGTCTCTGGTTCTTGAACTGGGTCAAAAAATGCAATGATTTTTGTCATATCTCTGAATTAATGTTGGCACCTGACAGCCTGTAAAATTTCAGTTAGTCTCTAGTTCTTGAACTGGGTCAAAAATAAAATGATTTTTTATTGTATCTCTGAATTAATGTTGGCAGCATCAATTCAGAGATATGATAAAAAATCCTTTCATTTTTGACCCAGTTCAAAAAGGAGAGACTAATTGAAATTTTACAGGCTATCAGGTACCACATGCTATGTTTGTAATCCTACCATATATCCACGTATTAATCCTTTCTTGGATAAAATTGTCTATTCTGAGGAATATGGAGCCTTTAAGCACTTAGTGCCATTTTAATTATTATAATTGTTTGACAGAAGACTTGTGAATGAGGAGTATTTGATGATGATTCTGGAATAGTTTTCTTCAGCTCTCCATAAAACATGTAGTTGGTACTCATTAGAAGCACCTTGCCAAGGTGAGATGCTTCTAATGAGTACCCACAACATATGTTTTTATGAAGATACAAGAAAAATCATCCCATCAAAGTTCTTCTACTTGTCAAGTCCTCTTGAATTTATTTAATCACAGAACTCAGGATATCAAGACTAAGAAACAACACATCCCAGTGGTAGATAGAACTCCAGTAGAGCCTCCACCTGTAATTGTTGGAATCGTTGGTCCACCTAAAGTTGGGAAAACCACACTCTTGAAATGTGTGGTGAAGAATTTCAGCAAACAAAAACTCTCCAAGATTCAGGGGCCAGTTACTGTGGTATCAGGTAGACTGCTTAGGGCTACATAGCTCCAGATAAGATGTTTTTTAGCTCACCTGAGCAAAAGCTCAGGGTGAGTTTTTGTGATCACCCTCTGTCGGTCATCCGTTGTCAATTAGTTTGTTAACACTCTAGAGGTCAGTGTTTTGACCCAATCTTGATGAAACTTGCTCAGTGTTTGCCTCTATGAAATCTAGGTCAAGTTTAATACTAGGTCAGTTGGGGTAAAAAACTAGGTCACCAGGTCAAATCTAAGGAAAAACTTGTTAACACTCTAGAGGTCACAGTTTAGACCCAATCTTGATGAAACTTGCTCAGAATGTTTGCCTCTATTAAATCTAGGTCAAGTTGAATATTGGGTTACTTGGGGTCAAAAACTAGGTCATCAGGTCAAATCAAAGGAAAAACTTGTGAACACTCTAGAGATTACATCTTTGAAGTAATCATCATGAATTTTGCTCAGAATGTTTGCCTTAATGATTTCTAGGTCATTTGAAACTGGGTCACTTGGGGTCAAAAACTAGGTCACCAGGCCAAATCAAAAGAAAACCTTGTTAACACTCTAGCAGTCACATTTTTGAAGCAGTCATCGTGAATATTGCTGAAAATGTTTGCCTTGATGCTTGTTAAGTCAAGCTCGAAATTGGGTCACTTGGGGTAAAAAACTAGGTCACCATACCAAACCAGAGGAAAACATTGATAAAACTGAAGCGGTCACATTTTTGAAGCAATCATCATGAATCTTGCTTAATATATTTGTCTTGATGATTTCTAGATCATGTTGAAACTAGGTCACTTGGGTTAAAAAACTAGGTCATCAGGCCAATTCAAAGGAAAACCTTGTTAACACTCTAGAGTTACATTTTAAGAAAAAATTATCATGAATTTGCTCAAAATGTTTGTCTTGATGATTTCTGGGTCAGGTTTGAAACTGGGTCATTTGGTGTCAAAAACTAGGTCACCATACCAAATCAAAGAGAAACTTTGTTAACACTCTAGCAGTCACATTTTTGAAGCAATCATCATTAATCTTACATAATATGTTTGTCTTTCTGGGCAAATTTGAAACTGGGTCACTTGGGGTCAAAAACTAGGTCACCAGGCTAAATGAAAGGAAAACCTTGTTGACACTCTGTCACATTTTTTGAAGCAGTCATCATAAATCTTGCTTAATATGTTTGTCTTGATGATTTCTAGGTCAAGTTTGGAACTGGGTCACTTTGGGTCAAAAACTAGGTCACCAGGCCAAGTCAAAAGAAAACCTTGTTAACCATCTTGTCACATTTTTGAAGTACTCATTATGAATATTACTTAAAATGTTTGTCTTGATGATTTCTAGGTCAGCTTTGAAACCGGGCCACTTCGAGTCAAGAATTAGGTCACCAGGCCAATTTAAAGGAAAACCTTGTTAACACTCTAGTGGTCACATTTTTGAAGCAATCATCATGAATCTTGCTCAAACTAATTGTTTTGATAATTTCTAGGTCATGTTGGAAACTGGGTCACTAGTGGTAAAAAACTAATTCACTGGGCCAGATCATGGAAGACCTTGCTAGCACTCTAGAGGTCACATTTTTGAAGCAATCATCATGAATCTTGCTCAAAATATTTGTCTTGATGATTTCTAGGTCAGGTTCAAAACTGTGTCACTTGGTTTCAAAAACTAGGTCACCGAGCCAAATCAAAGGAAAACCTTGTTAACACACTGACTGTCACATTTTTGAAGCAATCATCATGAATCTTGCTCAAAATATTTGTCTTCATGATTTATAGGTCAAGTTCAAAACTGGGTCTTTTGGGTCAAAAACTAGGTCACTGGGCCAAATCAAGGGAAAACCTTGTTAACACTCTAGAGGTCACATTTTTGAAGCAATCATCATGAATAATGCTCAGAATGTTCTTCTTGATGATTTCTTGGTCAGGTATGAAACTGGGTCACTTTGGATGAAAAACTAGGTCATCAGGCCAAATCTAAGAAAAACCTTGTTAACATTCTAGAGTCACATTTTTGAAGCTTTCATCATGAGTCTTGCTCAAAATGTTTGTCTTGATGACTTCTAGGTCAGGTTCAAAACTGGGTCACTTGGGGTAAAAAACTAGGTCACCAGGGTAAATCAAAGGAAAACCTTATTAACACTCTAGAGATCACATTTTTGAAGCAATCATCATGTCTTGCTCAAAATGTTTGTTTTGATGGTTTCTAGGTGAAGTTTGGAAATGTGTCACTTATGACCTATATTTCATGGTCCAGTGACATTCTTAAGTTTTTCTGTTTAGGTCAGTGTCTCATTAACTATTGGTCCTACAGAGTTGTATTTGGCACTTGTTAAGTGTTTCTTGTGAAGTGTTTGTGTTTAGGTTAGTTTCTCAGTAGCTATTGCTCCTGCAGTCAGGATACTTAGCTCATGCATACATCTTAGCATGGCCTCTTGAGTGCAGTCATTTATATTTGACCTTGACCTCTATTTCAGAATCCATTAGACATTCTACACTGTCTTGTTAATATAATCATCATGTGTTTGCCTTGATCAGTTCAAGGTCAGGTTCTCTAAGTGCTATGATAGTCAGGTGAGTGTTACAGAGCCATCTAATCCTCTTATTTTTTTTTTCAACAAAAAATTAATGATATTTTTCTTATTTCTCCACAAAAATATATGTTGTGGTACGCAATAGAAGTGCGTCTCAGAGGCACTTCTAGTGAGCACCAACAACATGTTTTTGTGAAGAAATAAGAAAAATGTTATGTGAATACCCCATATTGTCTATAACTATGCAGCCCTTTCAACATCGCTTAGATGGCTAGTTTTTGCCTTGGTGTTTTTGTTTTTTTTTAACCCTTAAAGTGCCATGCAAAAATTTGTAGCGGTCATTTTGATTTTCCTATTTATTATTATTAATTTTTCAGAGAAAATAAATCTTGACATTTCATGTGAATCATATGCCAAGCAGATGATTCACATGAAATGTAAAGACTATTTCTCTGAAAAAAGTAAAATTGTTTTCTGCTGCAGATGTGATTGGGGCTTTAAGGGTTAAATAAAAAAAAAGTTTGTTCTGATTAACCAGATCTTATTAGAAACAAATTGTTTTTTTCTGTGCTTTCTTAAGTATTTCCTACAAAATTGTGTGTGCATCCAGCTAGCACTCAGACCAGTCTGTGCATCCTTGCAGTATTATCAGTTGTCACAGGGTACTCTGTGGATAGCCAAGGATTCAAAGCATCTTCATGCAGACCCTAAAGTAAAATTTGTGGAAAGGAATTTTGCCTGACCTATGCAGTTTCTATAGTAAAATATGTTTCTGGAATTTTTATAAGAAAATATTTTTTGCTTTCTTGTACTGTAATTTAATTACTGGTCTGGCTCTGCACTGTTTTTCTAGCAACCTAGATCAAGCAAATTGGTTAGCTGACAATTACTTAGAAATGGCGTGGCATTTAATTTATTCAGCATGACAAGGGTTAAATTATCAAAATGGCTGTTTAACCCTTAAAGCGCCAAGCAAAATTTGTAGCAGATGACATTCTAAAATTTTCATTTTTATCGCACCTGCTTGTAGCAGGGTGCGATATAGGCGTCCGATTTTCTGTCCGTCCGTCAGTCCGTCCGTCCATCTGTCAACATTTATGTCGACATTCGACATTTATGTCAAAGTTAGTATTCTAATCAACTACAAGACTAAACAACCATCAAACCTTGCATGAAACATCTCCCTGACCTCCTGACTTTGCAACATAGGCGTCCGCTTTTCTGTATGTCTGTCCATTCGTCCGTCCGTCTGTCAACATTTATGTCGAAGTTCGACATTTATGTCAAAGTTAGTATTTTAATCAACTACAAGACTAAACAACCATCAAACCTTGCATGAAACATCTCCCTGACCTCCCGACTTTGCGACATAGGTGCCAACTTTTCCATTCGTCTGTCTGTTCGTCTGTCCGTCTCTTAACAGTTCTGTTATGTCGAAGTTCGACATTTATGTCAAAGTTAGTATTCTAATCAACTACAAGACTAAACAACCATCAAACCTTGTATGGAATATCTCCCTGACCTCCTGACTTTGCGACATAGGTGCCCGCTTTTCCATTCGTCTGTCCGTTCGTCCGTCCGTCCGTCTCTCTTAACAGTTCTGTTATGTCGAAGTTCGACATTTACGTCAAAGTTAGTATTCTAATCAACTACAATTCTACAACAACCATCATACCTTGCATGACACATCTCCCTGACCTCCTGACTTGGCAGATATGTTGACCCAGTGACCTTGACCTATATTTTGCGCTCCATTGACTTTGACACAATTTACGTTGACGTTCCAGATCTTCTCAACTATAAGGTGTACAACTACCAAACCTTGCATAGTGCTTCTCCTAGATGTACAGACTTGGCAGGTACCTTGACCTGGTGACCTTGACCTATATTTTGCACTCCAGTGACTTTGGCATATTTTGCGTCAATGTTCGATATCTCCTCAACTATAAGGCCTACAACCATCAAACCTTGCAAAGTGCGTCTCCTCAATGTACTGACTTAGCAGATACCTTGACCTGGTGACCTTGACCTATATTTTGGCTGCAGTGACTTTGACATAATTTACGTCAACATTCCAGATCTCCTCAAGTGTAAGACCTCTAGCCACCAAACCTTGCATAGTGCTTCTCCTATATGTACTGACTTGGCAGGTATCTTGACCCGATGACCTTGACCTATATTTTGCGCTCCAGTGCCTTTTATACATTTTACGTCAACGTTCAATATCTCCTCAACTATAAGGCCTACAACCATCAAGCCGGCCTCGGTGGCTCAGTTGGATGCGCCGTCCGACTGGAGACCAGGAGGTCGCGGGTTCAACCCCCGCCAAGGTCGGCAACATTCTTTCGTGAAGATTGATCATGAAATATTTTCTACGGTCATTCTCTCCCTTCCGCTGATTCAAGAAGGGCAGTTGTCAGTTTCTGGCGAAAGAATGTGCACAGTACTGGTTAACCGCTTAGAGGACTAAGCCTGCCCAGTAAATGTGTGATTAGGTAAACTGACCGCGCTCGACATGATCCCATTGGGTTGACTGGGCTGTAAAACCTCAACACAAACAAATACAACCATCAAACCTTGAATAGTGCTTCTCCTCAATGTACGGACTCTGTAGGTACCTTGACTGGGTGACCTTGACCTATATTTCATGCTCCATTGACTTTTACACCTTTTACGTCACCCTTCCATATGTCCTCAACTGTAAGGCCTTCAACCACCAAACCTTATACAGCACTTCTTCTCGATGTACTGACTCGGCAGGTACCTTGACCTGGTGACCTTGACCTATATTGTGCACTCCAGTGACTTTGACACATTTTATAATGATGTTCAGTATCTCCGCAAATATAAGACCTACAACCACTAGACCTTGCATAGTGCTTCACCTCATTGCACTGGCTTGGCAGGTACCTTGACCCAGTGACCTTGACCTATATTTGACACATTTTACGTTGATGTTTGATAACTCCTCAACTATAAGGCCTACAACCATCATACCTTGCATTGTACTTCTCCTTGATGTACTGAATTAGCAGGTACCTTGACCCGTGACCTTGACCTATATTTCATGCTCCAGTGACTTTTACACATTTTACGTCAACGATCCATTATCATTGGGCTGTATGATACGAAAAGTCAATGCTGAAGATATAGCCATTAGAGGGAATGGGACTGGCCTGGAATATATGTGCCCCACTAGGCACTTTGTCTACATTTTTTTCAAACCAGTTTTCCAAGTAAGCACTGCTAAGAATGAAATAAACTTATTTAATAACCACATTCTGATTGTGGCTGCTGTGACTTTTGCGCCAGCAGGTGCGATGACGCCTTCCGCGGAATTCTTGTTTATTTTTAAGAGAAAATATGTCTTGATATTTCATGTGAATCGTCTGCTTGGCAGACAGTTCACATGAAATGTCAAGACTTGTTTCTTCTGAAAACAATTCAAAATTGTAGTCTGCTTTAGTTGTAATTGGCACTTTGAGGGTTAACACTCAGCATGCTGGGGAAAAAAATACAGCAGACAATTACAACTGTCTAAGGAGACAGTTTGCATGAAATGTTTGAGCCTATTTTCTTGGAAAAAAACGAGAAAAATACATTTTTATCATCAGTTTGCCCAGGGAATGGTGAAAGTTCAAGTTCAGAATATTTATTTTCCAGGAAAGCAGAGAAGATTGACACTTATAGAGTGCAATAATGACATCAACAGTATGATAGACATAGCAAAAATTGCTGATCTGGTGAGTAACCTGGATAATTTACCTTTAAACTGATAGACAAAATTGTAGAGGGCATCTTGTGTGATCCTTTGATCAAGGGACATTCACTAAACATCACGAAAACATACCTGTATTATCCCCCCCCCCTTAAACCCCACTTTTATATAGTAAAACTGGGGTTTAGACATTATTTTTCTTATTTCTGCTCAAAAATATAGATTGTGGGTACTTGCTAGAATCGCCTCGGCAAGGCGGTCATATTTAAGGAGGCATGTTTGCGTAATGATGATACAGAACATCAGATCATGTTTCTACAGTAATAAAGTGTTTGTACCCCAGCTGTTATCCAGAACACTATTTTAGACTTTTTTTTTTATGAAATATTTTAATCTCCCTGTCCAGTTGGTATGAAGTGGGGCGGGGCAGACCATCCCACTTATATATTCATCATAATCGGGTTTTTGATTAACATGCAGGGACAGGGGCAACATCCACATCAGTGGGCCCCCTTCCAGATAGCTGGCTTGCTGCACGCATGGCAGATCTCACACCAGATCTTACATACCTTATAAATGTTGTATTACATACAGTATTTATGCATATATACAGATTTATTACATATGCTGTGCAACACACAAAAAGGGCCCAGATGCAATTTGAAGACTAGGAAGGCTCAAATCAGCCAGGACATTTGCACAGGTTGATCAAGGCCCTTGTTGTTTGCTTACAGAATCAATGGATACTGTAGTGTATTCAGTGAACAGAGATTGCCGATCTAGACCTTCAGTGTTCTCATATAGCTCTAGTTAAGACTTGACACAGCTCCAGATAAAAAGTACTGACATTTTTAGCTCACCAGAGCCGAAGCACCAGAGCCGAAGGTTCAGAATGAGCTATTGTGATCAGTCTTCATTTGTCGTCCATCCATCTGCACCTATGAACAGCTTCTCTGAACCCCCTGGGCCAATTTTCTTCAAATTTCTCCTGGAGCCTTCTGTTAATGGGGGGTTGAAAATTTGCACAAATGGTCTTAGTCTGTTAATCAAGATGGCCACCATGCACATATATGTTAAAAACACTTAAAAGTTTTCTTCTCCAGAACCAAAAAAGCTTCAAGGTCAGATTTACATCCCCATGCATTTATATGATGGAAAGATTGAAAATTCAGTTTCTCATAATGTATTAATGACCAATGGCTGAAGCTAACAATGTATGAGCAAAGTAGCAAACCCTTTCAGTTACAATCAAAATTTTGTCCCCCAGGGTTATCTGTTCATGCCTTGGGCTCTATATACGTGTATAAAGTCTCATAATATTTAAACGTCTTCTTCCCTGGAACAGCTTGACCAATTTCCACCCTATTTCACATTGGGCCTTCTGTTGAAGGCATATTATCAATTTTTATACCCCGACACATGATAGTGGCGGGGTATTATGGTTTCACGTTGGACATCCGTATGTCTGTCCATCCGTCAGTCGTACATCCGTTAGTCCATCTGTCCGTCCGTTTTTTAGCTCACCTGAGCACGAAGTGCTCATGGTGAGCTATTGTGGTCAGTCAATGTCCGTCGTCCGTCGTCCGTCGTGCAGCGTCAACAATTGCTTTAAAAGCCTACTCCTCCTACACCCCTGGGCCAATTGACTTGATACTTGGTAGGAAGCATCGGGGTGACTTGTAGATCAAAAATAGCTAAAATCATTCCGATCTGAAATCCAAGATGGCCGCCATGGCCGCCATCTTGAAAATCTATTTTTCGCTTCTTCTCCTGAACCGAAAGGCCAATTGACTCCAAACTTGCTAGGAAGCATCAGGGTGACTTGTAGATCAAAAATAGCTAAAATCATGCCGATCAAAAATCCAAGATGGCCGCCATGGCGGCCATCTTGAAAATCTATTTTTCGCTTCTTCTCCTGAACCGAAAGGCCAATTGACTCCAAACTTGGTAGGAAGCATCAGGGTGACTTGTCAAAAGTAGCTAAAATCGTGCCGATCGGAAATCCAAGATGGCCGCCATGGCAGCCATCCTGAAAATCTATTTTTCGCTTCTTCTCCTGAACCGAAAGGCCAGTTGACTCCAAACTTGCTAGGAAGCATCAGGGTGATTTGTACATCAAAAATAGCTAAAATCGTGCCGATCGGAAATCCAAGATGGCCGCCATGGCAGCCATCTTGAAAGTCTATTTTTCGCTTCTACTCCTAAACCCACAGCCAATTGACTCCAAACTTGCTAGGAAGCATTAGGGTGACTTATAGATCAAAAATAGCTAAAATCGTGCCTTTTGGAAATCCAAGATGGCCGCCATGGCGGCCATCTTGAAAATCTTTTTTTCGCTTCTTCTCCTGAACCGAAAGGCCAGTTGACTCCAAACTTGGTAGGAAGCATCGGGGCGACTTGTAGATCAAAAATAGCTAAAATCATGCTGATCATAAAACCAGGATGGGCGCCAAGGCAGCCATCTTGAAAATCTATTTTTCGCTTCTTCTCCTGAACCGAAAGGCCAGTTGACTTGAAACTTGGTAGGAAGCATTTGGGTGACTTGTAGATCAAAAATAGCTAAAATCATGCCCATCGTAAATCCAAGATGGCCACCAGAGTGGCTATCTTGAAAATCTATTTTTCGCTTCTTCTCCTAAACCCAAAAGTCACTTGACTCGAAACTTAGTAGGAAGCATCAGGGTGACTTGTAGATCAAATATAGCTAAAATTGTTCTGATCCGAAATCCCAGATGGCCACCATGGCCGCCATCTTGAAAATCTATATTTAGCTTCTTCTCCTGCACCGAAAGGCCAATTGACTCCAAACTTCGTAGGAGACATTGGGGTGACTTGTAGATCAAAAATAGATAAAATCGTGCCAATCGGATATCCAAGATGGCCGCCATGGCAGCCATCTTGAAAATCTATTTTTCGCTTCTTCTCCTGAACCGAAAGGCCAGTTGACTCGAAACTTGGTAGGAAGCATTATGGTGACTCGTAGATCAAAAATAGCTAAAATCGTGCCGATCGTAAATCCAAGCTGGCTGCCATTTAGAGTTTGTTCAAATGATACGCTCAATTGACCGGCATGCCATATATATTCTTCTTCAAAATTAAGAACTGCTTAAATGATGATCTTTTCATTAGTTGCGATGACAGGATTGGAAAAATGTTGCATAACATCTGCATATCTGTAGTGGCTATGTCACTCAGGTGAGCGACCCATGGCCCTTGGGCCTCTTGTTTTGTTTCAGGATGATAACTTGAGTAAGCATCAATGGATTTTCACGAGACCTTTATGTGCGTTGATATTGTGGAGATCTGGTTTGGGATTGCTAATGGGCCAATTTTGTCAAATTTTTACGGAGTTATCTGCCTGTGACACGACAGATGGCGGGGTATCATAGTTTAACGTTTTTATATCTGGAGCTATGATATTGTGGAGATCTGGTTTGGGATTGCTAATGGGCAAATTTCATCAAATTTTTATGGAGTTATCTGCCTGCAACATGACAATGGCGGGATATTATAGTTTAAATGGTTTTGCATCTTTAACAAGATGGCGACTATACCCATATTTGGAAAAAAAAAACAACTTAAAAATCTTCTTCTCCAGAACCAAGAAAGCTTCAAGGCTGAATCTTGTTACAAAGCATTGGGGACTCAAGGTCATCCAAGTTTGTTCAAATGATGATCCTAGCTTTACATTTGACCTTTTTACGCAGAGGTCAAATTTGCGTCCCTGTGCATTTGTATGGGGAAAATATTGAAAATTCAGTTTCTCAAAATGTGAAGACCAACAAAATAGTCAAAGTAACAAACACTTATTTATTTGATATCACAGACTGACATTTACATAAAACAATATAAAGTGTAGCTAAATATACATAAACATATACTGAAAGGAAAAAGAAACGCAGGGTAAATTTTATTCCTAAATTTCATTCAAGTTTGAAAAAGTTTGTTAAATATTTTACTAGGATTACAAAACGGTACATGTATGGAACAAAAGTTACAAATTTCATTGGTTTGTGATCAACAAGTCTCGAGTTATTGAAGTTCATTGGTAGCTACCCCACAAATCTTGAAATCAAAATCAAACTGAAAATCAATATCGGGTGTGCCCCCCTTTTGCTGCCGTTGCTGCCCTAATTCTCCTTTGGATAGAGATAACCAAAGCATTGACAGTTCACATCGGGATGTTATTCCATTCATCGATCAACGCATTCCTTAGATGTGCGAGAGTTGCGGGGGGAATTCGGTGCTTCCTAACCCTTCTGTCCAGCTCATCCCACATGTGCTCTATTGGGGTCAAAACTGGACTGTATGGTGGCCATGCTAGTGGTGCGATGTTATTGTTTGCCAGGAAATCCTGACAAACTCGGGCAACATGTGGTCGGGCATTGTCCTGCTGCAGAATCAGATTACGTTGTTGCACAAGTGGGACTGCAACAGGACGCAAGATCTCATCCCTATACCTTACTGCGGTCATATTGCCCGCAACAATAATCAACTGTGATTTTATCCCATGAGCAATGCCTCCCCAGACCATAACGGAGCCACCCCCAAACCAATCCCGTTGACAACACAGGCGTCGGCAAACATTCTCTGCGACGTCGGTACACACGACGTCGACCATCTGTGCGATAGTGAACCTAGACTCGTTCGTAAAAAGAACTCGTCTCCACTGCCTCATCGGAAATAGCCTGGGCGCATGCGCCGTCAACCACACCATACGACGCAACCTACATGCCTGGGTCAGAGGGTGACCAACGTATGGACGACGAGCTCGAAGACCAATCTCACGCAATAGACTTCCAACAATCTTCCGAGAAATTTGTCAGTTATGCGTACCTACTGTATTAAGGGCAGTTTCGGTAGCAGTGAGATGATTCCACAAATGTGCCAGACGGATTATCCTGTCTTGACGTCGCGACGTCACGCGTGGACGCCCAGACCGTGGTCGGTCTACTAAATGCCCTGTCTCCCTTAAACGTCTAACAAGACGTTCAATTGTTGAGACGTTAACCCCAAAATGATTGGCAACTTGCTGTTGCCTTTGACCCTGCATCAGCAACGCAATTGCCCTACCCCTCTGAACATCAGTCAGTCCTACCATGATTGAAAAAAAGTTCAAAGTAGCGTAAAAATGAAAAGAAAAATTGGTAAAAGAATCGAAGAGGGTTGTGTATCGTTGAAGTGTACCAAATGGTGTGAGGAAATCTTGTGCTGAAGGTTTAAATATGCTTGTTTTGTACGAAATTTTGGCTTTCCGTATTGTCCGTGCAATGCACTGTGTAGTGCACGGTTGAATGATTTCACGCACTGGATAGATAGCACATCGACCAAAGACTCGTATACCCGTGGTTCACATTCACAGGACAATCTGTAAAAGTGTATGGCTATAGTAAACACAGTAAAAAATGGTTAAAAATAAGAAGGAAAAAACTCTACCCTGCGTTTCTTTTTCCTTTCAGTATATTAAACATATGTTAAAACATACACAATCAATATTCTGACTTGTCAACCAATACCAAGGATAGCACAAAGAAGAGAAAGTGATTTCTCTTATTTCCATTGTGGTCCTTATAGGTATTGCTTGCAGGCCATAGTGAGGCATAAATAACTTTTATCAATTGCAGCTGTAAAAATATCAGGGCCCAGTTGTTCAAAGCGTTGTTAGCTTAACAAGCTTGTTAAGGGTCATTTCGTTAACTATTTTAGCGGATTCGATATACAATATTCTGATATTTTTTTCTGAAAAAATGCTACTCACATTTTTTCAGCAAAAAATTTCAGCATATTTGCGTATCACTTGATTTAAATTTTAACGAATCGTTAACTAACGACATCGTTAGCTTTGAACAACTGGGCCCAGATTTTTTAAAAATGCTTAACTCTACAGCTGTACAGGATGAACAACTAAAAACCAAATATACTATTTATTGATATTGCAAATTATTGTAAGATTGCTTAAGTCAATAATCTCTGAAAAGTGAGATTTAACAGCCAGTTTAAAAGCTTGATGTCATGTCTCTATATACTTTAAATATCCTCCGGAAGGGTATTCCATAAAACTTTTAGTTACGTTGAATTACAATATAAATTTTGCCCCTGTGGGGTTATCTGCCCTTGTCACTGATATATATACATGTATAAAATATCGTCATCTCTAATCATCTTCTTCTCTGAAACAGCTTCACCAATTTTCACCAGATTTCACATTGGGCTTTCTGTTGAAGGGATAGTATTGATTTGTTCACACCATTCTGCATCATTAAACAAGATGTCCACCATGCCCACATATGGTAAAAAAAACAAAAAAAAAAAAAAAAAACACCTAAAAATCTTTAAGGCTGAATCTTGGTATACAGTATCGGCGACTTAAGGTCTACCAAGTTTGCATCCCCATACTCTTGTATTGGATTACGTGGCACTACTGGAAGAAAGTTGTATGGCATCTGCAGATATGCAATGGCTGTTTTACTCAGGTGAGAGAATCATGGCCCATGGGCCTCTTATTCTTATTTCTCCTCTAAAAAATAAGATGTGTGTACTCATTAGAAGCATCTCATACCAAGGCACTACTAATGAGTACCCACGACATATATTTTCATGGAAAGATTGGTAAATATTTTGTGCATACTCCTTTTTATACCCTGCCACACGATAGTGGTTGGGTATTATGGTTCCACATTGGACGTCTGTGTGTCCGTCCGTCAGTCATATGCCCATCCGTCTGTCTGTCCGTTTTTCATTTCCAGATGATAACTTGAGTAAACATCAATGGATTTTCACGAAACTTGGTTTGTATATTGATATTGTGGAGATTTGGTTTGGAATTGCTAATGGGCCAAGTTTGTCAAATCTTTATGGAGTTATCTGCCCATGACATGACAAATGGCGGGGTATCATAGTTTAACGATATTATTATCTGGAGCTATGACTTGACATGCAAATTTTTGCATTCTTTTTTTTTTCACAGGTTCTGCTGCTAGTGGATGCCAGCTTTGGCTTTGAGATGGAGACGTTTGAGTTCTTGAACATCTGTCAGGTCCATGGTTTTCCGAAGATCATGGGAGTTCTCACTCATCTTGACTCCTTCAAGGATAATAAAAGAATGAGAAAAACAAAGAAAAGATTGAAACACAGGTTCTGGACAGAAGTGTATCAGGTGTGGTACCATTTCTCCAGATTTTTCCCTTTTTTACTATTGAAAACTATTGATATTTTTCTTATTTTTAACGAGTACTTACAACATACGGGTTTCATGGAGAAATAAGAAAAATATTTTGTGGATAACCTCTCTTATCTTTTTTCTGCCAAAATGTACTATTATTTTTCTTATTTCTCCATAAAAATATATGTTGTGGTACTCATTAGAAGCACCTCACAGAAGCATTTCTAATTTGTACCCACAACATCTAGTTTCATGGAGGAATAAATAACAAAAAATTGTGAATACTCCCTCTTATCTAGTGTTATGTGTGGTTCTGTTAATACGAGGGTGAGTCAATAAAAAACCAGCCTAACTTATTTCTGGGTGAGATCGATCTCTTCTTTTTCGATGTAATTCCCCTCTAGAATGATGCACTTGGACCAACGGTGTGCCATCAGCCCAGAACTGAAGAAGCCAGGGTCCTTGTCTCTGACCCACTCCTCAACTGCCGCCACGACTTCTTCGTTGGACCGAAAATGACGTCCACGGGTATCTTTTTTCAAGTTTGGGAATAGGAAATAGTCACTAGGAGCTAAGTCTGGAGAATAGGCGGGGTGCAGTATTAGCTCATACCCATTCCGCTCAACAGCATCCATTGCAATTTTGCAAGTGTGGACTCTCACATTGTCCTGTTGGAGCAGAATCCCTGAATCTCTTTGGAGAGTTTACCTCGGCATTTTTCACGGATCACAATTCTCAGTTAGTCGAGCAAATTTGCATAATATGCACCTGTTATTGTACTTTTCTTTGCTAGAAAGTCCAACATAATAACGCCTTGTGCATCTCAAAATACAGTTGCCATCACCTTGCCAGCAGAGGGTTGTGTTTTGAACTTCTTTGGCCTTGGAGATTCCGGCCCAACCCACTGGCAACTTTGAGCTTTATTCTCTGGCTCATAATAATGGACCCAGGTCTCATCTACAGTCACTAGACGTGAAAGGAAATCATCTTCCTTTGACCAAAACCACTTCAACAATGTGCTGTATACAGATGCTCTGGTTGCCATTTGCTTGTCGCTAAGGGATTTTGGGACCCAACGGGCTGTTAGCTTGTGCATACCCAAGCGACCATGTAAAGTTGTTGAAATGCTACCATGTGAAATGTGTAATGCATTTGCTATTTCTTCCACCTTAATTAACCCTATCAGAGTACAGCAGGTCCCGTACTTTTGCTACACATTTCTTCATTGGTGGCATCTGATGGGCGTCCAGACCTGTTTTCGTGTAATGCATTCGCTATTTCTTCCACCTTAATTCGCCCTATCAGAGTACACCAGATCCCGTACTTTGTTACACATTTCTTCATCGGTGGCATCTGATGGGCGTCCAGACCTGTTTTCATCTTCTAAAAGACATTCTACTGCCTTTGAATTCCCTAACCCAGAATTTAACTTGTGCATACGATGGTGCAGAAGACCCACAAACATTGGTCAACTCGCAATGTATTTCCTGACCTGTTTTCCGTTTCAAATACAAGTACCGAATTACAGCACAGTACTCAACTTTTGACGAAAAGCTTACTTTTGCATTGCTAGCCATGTTTGACATTCAATATCTTATGAGTGAATGACATGATAAGGGTGCAATTTTGCCCTCAGGCCTAAAACATGTATTGAAACAATGCATGAAAATCTTGGGTGTCTCGGGTCAATTGGAAATGGGATAGGCTGGACACTTATTGACTTGCCCTTGTATTCAGAGGACATGATAAGGAGGAATACATGTATTATGTCTCCCCCCATGTCTCCCCCCTTTAGGATAGGGAGACATATTGTTTTTTCCCTCAGACATCTGTCTGTCTGTCGATAAGGAGGAGTACATGTATTATGTCTCCCCCCTTTAGGGGTGGGAGACATTGTTTTTCCCCCAGACATCTGTCTGTCTATCTGTCCATCTGTCTGTCACACTCATGTCCGCTCTATAACTTGAAAACTGTTCAAGATAACGTCATGAAACTTTATATGTATATCAATCAATATTAGACGATGTGCAAAGCACAAGAACCATAACTCTTGCACTTACATTTTTTGAATTATTTCCCTTGGAACCTCATTAGTTAATATAAATGTTCACTGAATGTACAAAACAATATGACACCAAAAAGCATATATTGTGGGTACTTACTGAGGCGCTTGCCAGCCTCGGTGGCTCAGTTGGATGCGCTGTCCGACTGGAGACCTGGAGGTCGCGGGTTCAACCCCCGCTGAGGTCGGCAACATTCTTTCATGGAGATTGATTGTGAAATATTTTCTACGGTCATTCTCTCCCTTCCTCTGATTCAAGAAGGGCAGTTGTCAGTTTCTGACGAAAGAATGTGCACAATACTGGTTTACCGCTTAGAGGACTAAACCTGCCCAGTAAACGTGTGGTTAGGTAAACTGACCGCGCTCAACATGACCCCATTGGGTTGATTGGGCCGTAAAACCACAACACAAACAAATACTGAGACGCTTCTAATGGTTACCCACAACATGCATTTATGGAGAAGTAAAAAAAATTATCCAAGAATTATCATCAAATTCTCCTCCTTAGCAAGTCCTATGATTATTGTCAAACTTCTAATACAACAGGAGAATCCTGAAGTTGTGTAGTTGTTGTTTTGCAGTCACTCTTAATTTGTCTCAAGAAAAAGTAATCTTGAAATAAAAAAAAAAATATATATGTACAAAAAGTGGTTAAAGGAAACAATTGCAATGTGCATGTACCTAAGTATTGGGATGATCAGCTCTAAGCAAACAGTGTACACCCAGATCAGTTGCAGCAAAATGTGGCCGGATCAGTGTCTACATTTTTTGCCATGCATCCAGCATTTTTATACACCTAAATAGGTGGTAACATAGATTTATTCAAAATTTCATAGAAGTAGGGTGAAGAGTTGAGGTGTCCCAGTATTTAGGGTAAATATCAGCCCTTGCCATGCTGAAATAATTATGATGCCAATCCACTTCTAATTGTCAGCCTATCGGATTACTTGATCCAGGTTGTTGATACAAATTCACATACTTAATGACAAACAGTGCAGATCCAGATCAGTTGGCTTCTTCAGAAGCCAGCTGATCTGGATCTACACTGTTTGCAAAGGTGGGGCATGTCCGGGTTCAGCAGGACCAGGATTAGTATTTTCATTTTCTGAGAGAGCAGGTGAGCCACATCACATATTAGTTCTATAGTAAACAAACATGTGAACAGCAAAGGCCCATATCACCCTGTACATCTGCTCAGTCTGATCAGGATGTTCTCTGTTTACCGAGAGGAAGCCTGAATATGATGAAAAGTGAAGACCCTGACCAAGGGCCCAGATATACAGCAAATTTATTTTTGAGAATACAATAACAATTCCTGTGAATTGTATACTATACAGATTACTCACAGGAGGTATACATAGCAACAGATAAGGCACTTTTTTCATTCAAAAAATGCTGATATCTTTCTTATTTCTCAACAAAAACATACATTGTGGGTACTTATTAGAAGCACCTTGGCGAGGCGCTTCTAATGAGTACCCACAACATATGTTTTCATCAAGAAATAAGAAAAATAGTATGTGGCTACCCCCTCTTATCTGTAGCTATGGATATAATGTTTTCACTTTGTCTGTCAGTTATGTTTTGGTCCTAGCGGGGGCTATCTAATGAGCACTGCTTATTGACAACTTCTTGTTTTCTCTTAAAAAATAATAAAAAAAAATTTTAACCCAGTTTTATTATCATTATTATTGTTTTTTTTTTTTTCAATTAAAATATTTTTCTGATTTATCAACAAAACCAAATGCTGTAGTACTCATTAGAAGTGAGTCAGCATGATACTTCTAGTGAGTACCACAACATACATTTTTAAAGAGAAATTGGGGAAAAAAACCTCTTATCTTGAGCTATGAATTTAAGATGTTATCTGCTACAATTTTGATTGGCACTTCAATGCTTAGTACGCTAGGTATAAATTTCGCATTACAACATTTTAAAATATTTTTCTTATTTTTACCAGAAAATAAGTTTGACATTCCATGCAAATTGTCTCCAAAGGAAAAAAATAAGAAAAATATTGTCTGCTGTATTTTTTACAAGCATACTAAGCATTAAACAGCTATTATTATAAATCAAAATTAACAAGACTTTTTATCAAACTACCTGTTAACCCTTATCCTGCTGAATAAATTAAGATGCTACGCCCAGTTCTCATTTTCAGCCAATCAGATTACTTGATCCAGATTGTTGATATAAATTCACATACTGAATGGCAAACAGTGTAGATCCAGATCAGTTGGCTTCTTAGAAGCCAACTGATCTGGATCTACACTGTTTGCAAAGGCAGGGTATATCCGGGTTCAGCAGGACAAGGGTTAACATGCTAAGGTTTTTTTGTTTTTTTTTAGGGTGCAAAGCTGTTCTATCTGTCTGGCATGGTGAATGCAGAATATCAGAAGACAGAGGTTCACAACTTGTGTCGCTTTATCTCTGTCATGAAGTTTAGACCACTAACCTGGAGGACAACACATCCATATATTCTTGCTGATAGGTAAGTATATACTTGCCATAATATATATCTGGTTATCCTAAATTTAATTCAGTCTGTAGTGTTGATTGTTCTTCTGTCAAGATTTGCAAAATGTCTAAGTGGTTAACCCATTTCAGACTGAATAAACTCCCCCACATTATATATAGGAAGAGTTGAATTTCAATTTTAGGTATGTAAGGCTATGTGATTAAGATATTCCCAGAAAAATGGCTAAACTATTTGCAAACAGTGGAGACCCTGATCAGATGCCGCTACCCTTTAGAAGCACCTTTGTGAGGCACTTTTAATGAGTTCCTTGTAGAGAAAAAGGAAAAATGTCCCTAACATTTGGTGGAAAAGAAAATGCCTTATCCAGAGCCATGATCTGTTTTACTGTATAGAATATATTGAGGGTTGAGCGCAAGACTGTAGTATAACTCAAACATACTTTTGAAACCCTTGTTTAGGGGCAACTTTGACCCCTTTGTAAACAATGCAGATTTAGGTGCAATGGTACCTAAATTTGCATTGTTTACAGAAATAAATGTTGTAATCTTCATAACTCCTTCATGGTGAGAGGAGTAAGTTTGGGGAAAAACAACCATCTGACTTACTACTGTCTTGAGCTCAACCCTCGGCATGCAAAAAATTGTCTTTAGGCATATGCAGACAACAAAGGCCCAGATCGGTCGGCACAGTCTGGCCTTCACTGTCTGATATCAGAATCATTGGATACTACAGATATGAATGGAGAGGGAAGGCATGGATAAACCTTGTACATGGGCAGGATGATCTGAATCTACACATTTTACATATGTTCGAAGGCATTTTTTCACTTGATGCAGCCCATGTGAAATCCAAAATTAACTGAACTCCCTTACCATTGTTTTACAGAATGGAAGACATCACAGACCCTGAGAAAATCCGACAGTTTGAAAAGTGTGACCGAAATATTTCTCTCTATGGCTATGTTCATGGCACTCATATGAAGAATAATGTCATGGTACACATCCCTGGATGTGGTGATTTCAGTGTCAGAGACATGCAGCACCTGCCAGACCCCTGTCCCACACCTGAGAGAGTGAAGAAACGGTCACTCAATCAGAAAGAGAGGATGGTGTATGCACCAATGTCGGGTGTTGGAGGGATTGTGTATGACAAAGATGCTGTCTATATAGATCTTGGTGGCAGCCACTCCCACACAGATTTGCAAGAGGTACTGTAATACTATTACACAATAGACCCTCATTACAGCAACAACATTTGTTCCCAAAGATGTTGCCATTTAAATGACTCTGTTGTTGTAAAGAATCCTTAACCCTTAAGACCTCAAGCACAACAATTGTCGTCTGCTTTGTCATCTGCTTGCGATTTTAAAAGTCATTTTTGCAAACAGTGTGGACCCAAATCAGACTGCTCCTTTAGGAGCAGTCTGATCTAGGTCCACACTGTTTGCCTGTATGCAAAAATAGGTTTGAAAAGTCTGCAAGAATATTCAGCAGAAAATATAAACAGACGACATTTTCAGATGCAGTTTTTCTTGGCGCTTTAAGGGTTAAAAGCAACAGAATGATATATAAGAAAGGGCTTGTTTTATTCTTACTTCCTACATATTAATATATGCCTTGGATACTTGTTAGAATTGCTGTAGAATTGCACAGAAGCAATTCTTACAAATATCCAAAACATGTTTCTTGAAGAATTAAATCCAGTAGTCTTGCATTATTTCATTATTTCTGATTAACTGCCACCTCTTGTGCGAAGGTTTCATGCCAATCAGACTATCGTTATAATGAATTGGTGGCTGTATCAAGTGTCTGACGGTGTAAAGAGATTTGACTACGTGTACGCTAGCTTCGAAAAAACAATTGGGACAGAGTAAAACATCTTTTCAATTCTTGTAAAAGTAATTAAAATGTTATAATGCAGGGCTTGATTTGGTGAAAAAAAAAAAAAAAAAAAAAAAGACTTCTCAGGTCAAAGATCTCTTTTTTTCAGAACTTATTATTGTATTTATATTGTTAAATAGGGGTGAGCAGATTTCACATGGACAATAACCACCTAGATGGAATTTAAGATTCAGTAGAATAACTCTTGTTCATATTTATTGAATTTGATTGAAACTTTACTTGTGCATACTACAAGTACATTTGTAGATATTGAGAAGACCTGGTTAGGGGTTATTAAAAGGCAAATTAGGGTTTCTCTGACCCTCGCCTTTTTGAAGAAAAGCGAGGGGACATGGTATTCAGCTTTCCATGCTTCATGGTGCATGGTGCATTGTTCTGCATCCTCTGACAGTATGTACCTTGTGTCCATACCTTCTCCTTCAGTTTTATGCTGATCTTTTTGAAACAGTACAGATGTCTTTGGCATGGTCTGAAGCTGTGCTGTTTTTGCCATGGTCTGAAGATGTACTGTTTTTGCCATGGTCTGAAGATGTGCAGTTTTTGCCATGGTCTGACGATGTGCATATCCTTTGGATATTATCCTCAGATTAATTTTTATATCTTTTTCCATGTTTGCCATTCCACCTAGTATTTTGTGAAACAAACGCATAGAATATAAAATTTAAACAAAAAGATATGGAATAAAATGTACACATCTCTAGGACATACTGGTATACAGTAATATTACAGATTAGCCTGCATGGATGCACAAAGGGGTGTAGGCCTATTCTATTTGCATACGCCTTAAACCCCCTTTTCTCTTGTTAAAACTTGTACATAGCTCCAGATAAGGCTCTTTCCTCTGCCAAAAATTATTGATATGTTCCTTATTGCTCCACAAAAACATAGGTTGTGGGTACCAGAGTAACAGATAATTTTGGGAGCATTTGGGTATTTAACCCCATCAAAATTTAATTTTGTGGTTTGAGTAAATATACCCCACAAAATGAAAATTAATTGGTTAAAACTTATAAAACTGAAGGAAAGAGCACAAAAAAGCCTGATTTAAGTATTTAAAACATGGTATTTCATTATACCCTATTAAATTTATTATTATATTTGTCATATGGCGAATAAAAAGACATATTATGTGCAGTAATCATAATATAAAATAGTAATCAGGTGCTTTTCTGGCCTTGAAACTTTAATTTTCACCCTTGAACTTGGAAATAATTGGGTACTCTGTTAAATCAATTAGGTATCAATACCCAAGTTTTTGAAAATAATTGAGTATTTGCTCAAAACATACGGGTATTTTACTCGGATACTCCTCTTATCTCTTGCCCTGGGGTACTCATTAGAATCCCCATGCCGAGGCACTGCTAATGAGTTCCCACAACATATGTTTTCATGGAGAAATAAGAAAAAATATTATCTGGAGCTATGCTTGTGTACTGATATTCATTTGTTGCAGGATTCTAAGCCTGCCAACGAGTTGGTCTCATCACTGATGTCTATGTCTAGTCCACTGGATGAGAAAATGACCTCTAGTGAGGTGACAGTCTTCTCCAGCACAGTTGGTTCAGAGGAATCACCACAGGCAGGTGTCTCCCTACCAAGTTCCAGGTAAACACAACATGCAGATCAGGCACTATTGCAACCAAAAAGTATTGATATTTTATTTATTTCTCCATGAAAACATACATGTATGTTGTGCATAGTCATTAGAAGCACCTCAGGCACTTCTAATGAGTACCCAAACATTAAGTTATCATGGAGAAATAAGAAAAATGTGGATACGCCTTCTTATCACGAGCTACGGCACTAGTGTTTCTTAAACCAGCTTATCATATTTATCTTGGAACATCTTAGATCATTACCATACTTATCCTAACAGGTGTATTTGACAGCTATCAATGTCTTGAACTGCTCGATGAGGGGCAAATGGGTCTCAGGCCTGTCAGTCCCAATACAAGGGGTAAATGTATCATTTTTCAACTCATTTAAACCTATAAACTCCCCCACACTATATATTGGAAGAGTCCATTTTTAATTTTAGGTATGTCAGGCTTTGTGATTTAGATATTGCTAGAGAAAAATGGCTCAGCTGTTCACAAACAGTGGAGACCCAGATCAGATGCGGTATTCTTCGGCATCTGTTCTGGGTCTGTACCATTTGCCAGTTAAATTTTCGGGAGTCTCCAAACTGAAATGGGTTATTGGAAATCTGTCAGTAAAGTACAGTATCAAAAACTGATCTGTGTGAATATGTAAAATTATATTGATTGTGTTGGGATATAACGATACATCAGCCCTTGTGGATCATTTTGTGTCGTCTCCCAGAGAAAGGAAGAAAAGAGATAGAAGAGAAAGTAGAGGAGATGAAAGAGAGGGACAGGGAAAAAAGAGGAACAGGAATGAAAGGGAAGAAACAGAAGAAATAAAAACATTCCCCTCTACCCTTACCTGCTCCAAGGATAGCAAGCCTTGCCTAACTGTAAGCTAATATCAGTTGGATGCCCCGGTGACGTAAGATACACGACACCTTCACCACACCCGACCACCCCCCCCCCCATTTAAAATTATAATTATGTCTCTTATATGCATAGCTACAGATAATGCAGGATGGGGAGATGGGTATCCTGATGTAATCCACAAAAATATTTCTCTCTTTTTCTCCAAAAAAGACATATTGTAGGCACTTATTAGAAACACCTAGCTCAGTGAGGCACTTCAGTATCCATAACATTCTTTTTGTGGATAAATGAGAGAAACATCGTAAATTTTATTAGAAAAAAAACACCTTATCTGGAGCTGTGAATATATTATGAAAATTGGGTATATATGGTTATAAAGTCAACACTCTTTATACGGATACTCTATACAACACCATAATTTATGATAATGTTACATTGATTGGCACAAAATCTTTGCTTAAGAGGTGACATTTAATCAGAAATTATGCAAGAACATTGTATTTAATAGTTCAAGAAAATATGTTTTGGGTATTTGTTAGAATTGTCTAACCAAGGAAATTCTGACAAATATAGAAAACATATCTTTGATGAGGAAATAAAAATAAAATAAGACCTTTCTTATGTCATTCTGCTCATGAAAGATTCTTCACAACAGCAAATTCATTTTAATGACAGCATCTTTGGGAACAAATGCTGGTGTTGTAAAGAAGCTTCACTGTGTCAAATTTTTATAGTATGTTTTTCTTCAGTATTTTCCTCTATTGTACCTACAGTAAAACCAATGACTCAAACACTGATGACTTGTTTACCATGCCTGATTCGAACCCATTTTTGAGTCCCCAGGAAATTCTTCTGATAAATCAAGAAAAGAAACATTTAGGAATATTTTAGAGAAATTTTCTTATTTTATCATGGAATGTATGTTGTTTGTACTCATTAGAATCACCTCATCAAGGCAATTCTAATGAGTATACTCAACTTACCATTATTTCATAGAAGATCTAAAAGACATCCCTAAATTATTCCCATTTGCCTCCTGACCTGGTTCTATGATTAACCCTCAGGGACTCGAACTACCAATGTGCAGAACAAGTTTCCATGTTCAAGCAATTGAAAGTTGACTGCATATACACCACGACCTCTTTATAACACTATTGTTGGGGTCCAAAGCATAAACCATGGTAGCTATCCAAACCTTGTTATATCCAAACACAAAATGTATAGAAAATATAGAAAAATGACCATTTATGGTCATTTTTCTATATAATCTATACATTTTTTATCCATCTTTGAACTGTGTTACAGTGGACTCTCGTTATTTCAAACTCCAGGGGGCCCAGAGGTTTTAGCTTGAGATAACAGTAGTTTGAAATAAAGGGGGAGTGAAAGTGTAAAGAACATAAAGCAAAGCTAACCTAGTTATCAGTGTTTGAGACAACGAGAGTCCTCTGTATATACAAAACAGTGTTATAATGAAGCTTGTTATAAAGAGATTGTGCTGTGTAGTAAAAAAAAATACTATGGCATAGAAGAACAGATTTTGCATAGGAAAGTGTAGAATATGCAGGCAGATCTGTGTCTGGGAAAGGCTGGCATGAGCAAATAGTGTAGACCAAGATCTGATGCTGCAGAATGTGGCATTTGATCTGGGTTTACACTTTTTGCCACCCATTCAGCAGCTTTGTTGATAAATCAACAGGTATTAAAATGGACTTTCATTTTAGGATGAGTCTGTTAAAAAGTCAAGATGTCCCAGTATTCAACAACTGCATAAAATGTCAAATCCTGTTTTCTGGGAAAAATAAGAAGAATAGTTCAAAATGTTGTCTGCTGAAAATAATACCCAGAGTGTTAAGTATTAATACTTTCATAGTAAGTATTATGCAGTGCCTCATCTAGTATACACGTACTTGGAATTTTCAGCCCTGAAAGGAAGACAAAATTGATTAGAATGGAAGACGGCAGGTTCCGGAGAGTTGCTGTATTTGATGAAGACAAGGATGACAGTGATGATGATGATGATGATGATGGTGGTGATAGTGACAGTGAGGAAGATGACAGTAATATGGTATGGTGGAATTTTCTTTTAATTTCTGACTTGTTCTAGCTAATATATACCATATTTATGCAAACTAATAGATAGATATACCTAAACAAACTCAGATCGTCAGCATTTTTTAGATTTATCCCAAGGTAGTCAAATTGGCTTGTCCATCTGTCCACAATTTTTTTTTAAATGACTTCTAAATCAGTAAATGGATTCCAACCAAACTTGGCAGAAATGATCTTTGGATGCAGAACTCTGGTTGCCTTGGCAAGAAAAAGAGGAAAATCAGAAAATATCTTTGAAAATTTTCTTGTTTGAAATCAGAAGGGCCAGGTCTTTTAAATTTGGTATAAAGCTTAAAAGAAAAGTAGGGTTAAATTGAAAACATTGTCTGCTACAATTCTGCATGGCACGTAAAGAGTTACAATGTCAATATATTTAGGGCTCTAATGTTTATTTTTAGGACTCAGATGAAGGAATCCAAAAGGACCTACAGGCACCTCCTAAAAAGAAATCAAAACGGGTAAGAAATGCAAATATAAAAGTACTCTTTGATGCTAGCCATTAGAATATCAACTTGATAAGCCAAAATCAGAAAAAAAAAAAATAAATTAAAAATGTTGTTCAGTGTTTAAATTCAGGAAGCTATGGGTAAGAAATAAGTCAGGTATCAGCCTGGGCCCAATTGTTCAAAGCATCGTTAGCTTAACAAGCTTGTTATGGTCATTTCGTTAACTGTTTTAGCAGATTCAATATGCAATATTCTGATATTTTTTGCTGAAAAAATGTGAGTAGCTTTTGCAGTGCACTGCAAAAGCTACTCACATTTTTTCAGCAAAACATTTCAGCATATTTGCATATCACTCGATGTAAATTTTATCGAATTGTTAACTAACAATGTCGTTAGCTGTTAACCATTATAGCTCTAGATAAGCATCTTGATGGGCAAATGGTTCGCGCCCCTGACTTTGGATTACAAGGACCCTGGTTCAAATCCAGCTGGAGGCAGAATTCAAATCAAAACTGTAGGGCTACTTATTGCATAGAGCCTTTTCATTATCACTCTTCCATCATGTAAGTATGCCAGCCTGGATAGATCAGTCAAATGGGCGTGCAGCTGGTGATCAGGAGGTGGCCGGCTCAATCCCCGCTAGGTCCGGTAACAGTCTTTCGTGGAAATTGATCATGAAATATTTTCTATGATCATTCTCTCTCTTCTGCTGATTCAAGAAGGGCACTTTTCAGTTTCTGGTGAAAGAATGTGCACAAATACTGAGTAACTGCTTAGAGGACTAAGCCTGCCCAGAAAAAGTATGGTTAGGTAAACTGATTGGCTGGACATGAGTGAGCTGTAAAACCTCAACTCAATCAAAAATCACCTCAGTTTGACTTAAATAAAGTTTAAAGGGATGCAAAATAACAATCATCATCTTCTCAAAAACATGTTCTGAGTACCCACGTTGGAGTACTCAATAGAATTGCACGGCCAGCCTCGGTGGCTCAGTTGGATGCGCGTCCGACTGGAGACCAGGCGGTCGTGGGTTCGACCCCCACCGAGGTCGGCAACATTCTTTCATGGAGATTGATCATGAAATAGTTTCTACGGTCTTTCTCTTCCTTCCGCTGATTCAAGAAGGACAGTTGTCAGTTTCTGGTGAAAGAATGTGCACAATATTGGTTAAATGCTTAGTGGGCTAAGCCTGCCCTGTAAACGTGTGGTTAGGTAAACTGACCGCACTCAGCATGACCCCATTGGGTTGACTGGGCCATAAAACCACAACACAAACATTAGAATTGCTGATATTTTTCTTATTTTGCTGATATTTTTCTCATTTTGATGATATTTTCCCAGAAAAAAGGATTATACATTTCATGCAAAGTGTCCCTAGTGGAGACAGTTTACATGAAATGACAATTCCTGTTTTATGGGGAAAGTAAGAAAAATATTCGTGTTTTCTTGGGAAAATAAGAAAAATATTTCAATATGTCGTCTGGTGAAAATTTTACCCAGAATGCTATGCATTAATTGAAATGTGTATAAAACTTCCAGTTGGTAGAAGACGATGATGTTATATTTGCTGACACAGATGATGAATTAGAGACAGAAACTCCACAGCTGTTCCCATCGTCTCCAAATAAAGCCAAAAAGTCTTCAGGCAAACCAAAGCAAAAAAGTAATGACAAAAACAATTCTAATGTTAATGAAGGAAGTACTGATGAAGAGGATATGGATGAGGATTCAAGTGATGATGATGATGATGGTGATGATGATGATGATGATGATGATGATGATGATTGTGAAGATGTTGACAGAAAAATGAAGAAGAGTGTAGATAAATTGAAACAGAAACTGCGGACTAAAATAGAAATGAAAGAACAAACAGAAACTTACAGTGGAGAAAGTGATGGGGAGGAAGACAAAGACAGTAAAAATGAAACTGTTGGTGGAGAGGGTGAAGGAAAAAATTTTGATTCTGTGATACGTAAAAAAGAGACAGCTTTTAGTAAGTCAGTGACTCAAAAAAGAAAGGGCAATAATTCAAATAGGGATCCTTCCAGCAGTGATTCTTCTACAGACGATGAGCCAGAATCTGATGAATCAGAATCTGACATAGATAAAATTATAGAAACAAAAGCCAAAACTAAATTAGATCATCATGTTAAATCAAAGATGAAAATCGATTCACAGGAGCCTTACCTTTCTAGTCATTCATCTAAAAGTAATGATACAGTATCAGAAAGCAAAACTGATTCAGATACTAGAAACACTAAAAGTTTTAGTTTTAAGGAAGTGGAAAAGAATGCTGATGATAGTGCTGATAGTGATAATTCAGATGATGAAGAAACTGATGATAAGTCAGAAAGCAGTGATGAAAATAGTGTGGATGATAGTGCCATGGATAGTGTCAAAACTGAAGAATTGGAAATGGAAGAAGAGAGTTCTGAAGAAGATGGTAAGTTCATTTTAGATAGCTCTAGAGGGAGCAAATTCTTCCATTTAAAAGAGCAGCTTCCAATGTCAGAGAAGGTAGGCAAATATTTACATGTTAGAGTTTTTTCTCTATAAGGGTATCAGTTCTGGAGGCTTTACATTATGGCATCATGCTTTTGTGAAAACAATTCCACTGAGTACCCTTAAGGGTTGTTTTGGTGTAAAAATAGCAAAAACTATCTTACAGATGCCTCTTTTACTTGGACCTATGGTGACTAATTATACTAGTGTTGGTGTTTGCTGTACTGAGTCTGATTATGTCTGTGCTATGAAAAAAGGGGTAGGAATATTGGTGTACATTCACCTATCTGTCTGCATAACTCCAGATGAGTTATTCACATATTTTTATTTCTCCACAAAAGCATACATTGTGGGTATTCTTTAGAAGGGCTTCGATCAGGCACTTCTAATGAGTACTATAACTAGTTTTTGTGGAGAAATAAGAAAAATATCAATACTTTTCATTGAGAAAAAAAAAAAAAATAGCCTTATCTGGAGCTATGTGTCTGGTCCATTCAGCCTGTCATTTAAAATTCTCATCAAGCATTTCCTTGTATAGAAGGATTGCAAACCCACCTCGGAACAAGGTGGAAAGTAGGGTCTCTTCAAACAGTTCTAGTATATATTTATGCCTTATAGGTAAAATCTATAAAGCAGAATCAATAAATAAAATATTATTCTGAATTTCACTGGGAAATAGGAATTTATTTTTCACTGAAATAAAACAGGATACTGAGAAAAATGTCATTCATCTGTCAGTTTTTGCCAAGAGAGTATTAAATGTAATATATATTTCAGAAGGTTTGCAATGGAAATCAAATCTGACAAAACAAGCAGCAGAAATGTTCAGAAAAAGACAGGCGGAGAGAATCAACTACAGGAAACTTATCTATGGACAAGGTATATTTCCAGTAAATGCTGCTAAACTCTTTCAGCCCTGCAGACCAAAACACAGCTTTTTTTTGCAAACAGTTTAGACCCTGATGAGATGGCTCACTGGGAGCCATTTCATCAGGGTCTACACTGTTTTTCATTCTATTTTGATTTTTGACGGAGACCATTTTTTTGGAACAGTGGTTCTGACCAGATTCGGAGATGGAAGAGCCCTCTTTAGAAATTCAGGGATGAAAGGGTGAAACCCAGACAAGCTGAATGTCTGACATTCATTGTTTAAAGGCTCCATATTCCTCAAAAATATACATTTTTTATCCAGGAAAGATTTAATAAACTGATATAGAGTATTAATATGATCATAAAGTATGACATCTGACAGCCTGTAAAATTTCAGAACTTTAGTGTCTCGTTTGTGAACTGGATAAAAAAATGGAAGGATTTTTTATCATATCTCTGAATTAATGTTGGCAACATTAATTCAGAGATATGATAAAAAATCATTTTATTTCAAGAATGAGAGACTGACTGATATTTTACAGACTGTTAGATGCCACATTTTATGACTGTATTAATACCATATATCAATTTATCAAACCTTACTGAAATAGCTGTTGTTGAGGAATACAAAGCCTTTAAGGGGAATCAATATCATTTCAAGAGAGTCCATTCTGACAAAATAGTTTTTGCAGGGGGAGTCATTCTTCCTTTCAGAGTAAACCCCATGGTGTGTAGGTAAGCAAGCAGGAAGCAGTGCTTTCCACTAGTGGCCGACAATTTCACTGGCTTCTCAGTAATGAAGCACTGGTTACTTTGCTTTAAAAGCTACACATTTTAACTGGGTTGTCTGTGAGTATTTTGAAAAAGGCCAGCTACTTTAGGCTTATTTCCTTCTACCTTTAGTTGTATGGAAAACACTGAAGAAGTCACAATGGTTGTCTCCCTGTAAAAAAAAGGAGCGGGCCCCCGTAGCCTAGTGGATAAGAGAGTTGACTCTTAATCCATTAGGTTTCTCACCGCTGTGGTTCGAGCCTCGCTCGGGTCATATGTGGGAAAGCCAAGTTCTGCTTACGGATGGTCAGGTGGTTTTTCTCCGGGTTCTCCGGTTTTCGCCCACCTTCGATGAACGATCGGCTCGATATAAGTGAAATATTCTTGAAAGGGCCGTAAAACCCAAATCAAAAAAAAAAAAAAAAAAAAAAAAAAAAAATGGAAGAAAAAACTATCCCATGTATCCAGTCCCCTTAATGTTTATATTTTGCAGAGCTCTTCCATCAGAGGAAGTACTAGGTTTGTGTGGAATTAATTTTATTGGCTCTTGATAAAAGGAGTAACCAAATAAGTACACCACAACCTCTTTATAACACTATTGTTGGGGTCCATAGCATAAACCGTGTTAGTTAAACAATCATGTTATATCCAAACAAAAATGTATAGATTATATTGAAAAATGATCATTTATGGTCATTTTTCAATATAATCTGTACATTTTTGGGATCCGTCTTTGAACCGTGTTATATTCAAAACCGTGTTATAACGAACCGTGTTATAAAGAGGTTGAAGTGTATTTTTCTTTTCCCCATAAAATCATATGTTGTGGGTACACATTAGAAATACTTCACTGAGATCATTCTAAAAAGTACCCGTAACAAACACTTGCCTTTGACTGCCACGTAGCTCATTTGGATGCATGTCCAACTGGTGATCAGGAGGTCATGAGTTTGATCCTTGCTGGGCCCATCAACATTCTTTCATGGAAATTTTCATGAGATATTTTCTATAGTCCCTTCTGCTGATTCAAGAAGGGCAGTTTTCAGTTTCTGTCAAAGAAATGTACACTACTTCTGGTTAACCACTTAGAGGACTAAGCCTGCCCAGGAAAAGTGTTGTATATCGGACATGAAAATCACTATTGATTATTGAACAGCCCAAACCGATTGATTATTGATAGTACTGTGGAAATCTACTTTCATGCATACAGAAGTGGGGTTTAGGGAGGTCTGTATCCCATGGACTTGTTACATGAATGATAAGGTCAGCTTACTCAATGTAAATTGGTAGGTTTTCTTCCGGTTTCAAATGTTTATCATTCAAAAATTATATTTTATTCATAATCAGAAATATGAAAGGGGAGTCTGAAGAATTGTAACCCAGGACAGTTCATTCAAATCACCAACAAGCATTTGTTAATCTCGGGTTGGTGGGGAACAGTGGCAATTCCTTAGCATTATTTGCATGAATTTTGTGACACAAAACACAAATGGCTATTGACATATCAAAGTTTATCCAGGTTGCTGAACCTTTCTTCAGTTTGCAAAACCAAAAATAGTTGCACACCCGGGATTTGGTTTTACCAGAATGGGAAACATTGTTTGACACCACATTGTCTACCATCTTGATGCTATGAATGTGTATTATTTCTCTTTGATTGGATGAATGGCAGCTAATAAACCAAATGTTATCGAAATAAATGAACATGGCTTTCCTCGGAAAACAGCGTTCAAGCAATCAATTGTGAAAATTTTCAATTAATTGTCACTGAATTTCGGCCTGGCGACAAGTTTTCGATAGTTGGCGTCTATGGAAATAACACTTGTGGTTAAGTAAATGATGACCTTCATAGTGTTGACTGGGCCGTTAAACTCTAAACCAACCAACCTGCCAGGATCAGAGAAATAGATGGACTGCCTTGTGCCTCTGCAGCAGAGCTGCTAGTTACATAAGGCAGAGTCTGTTTGTCTTTTTTCTTCATGTGGAACGCTCCAATGGTGCAGTCAAGACAGCCTTTGACATACAGGTTGATGGAAAGCGTGGGCCTGGGAGGCCCAAAATGACATGGAAGCAGCTGACAGAGAGGGATTGCAGAGAGTGGAAGCTCTCAGCTATTGACCCTCATGATAGACGTACCTGGAGATCTGGTGTGAGATCTGCCATGCATGCAGCAAGCCAGCTATCTGTAAGAGGGCCCACTGATGTGGATGTTGCCCCTGTACCTGCATGTTAATCAAAAATCTGATTATGACTTCAGGTCAGATTAAAACGTAAAATTTGGAGGCATCATCTAAACATGACTGAAATATTGTTGACACAGACAGGGATGTTAAATTTCAGTTCATCTCATCTCAACATGATTGTATGTATGCTTTTGTGGAGATTCAGTAATAACAACAGTATCAACACTTTTGGATTGAAAAAAAAAAAAAAAAAAAAAAAATACTGTACATCTTACACAGAGCTTTCATATATCCATTTTGTATTGATAATGCTGAATTTTTCTTGTATGGCATTATTAGCCCATACTACTTTGGAATAGGGTGATTGTGAAGGCAGGTTCAACTGTATTGAACAACCAGAGGAAAACATCATTGTAATTATGGTACCTTTTGTCACAGCTTGTTTCAATATGACCATAGCTTCAGATAAGAGGAATAACTTTTAAACATTTTTTTTTTTTTATTTCTCAATGAAAACTTTGTGGGTTCTCATTAGAAACACCTCGGCCCATATGAGTACCCACAACATGTTTTTGTAAGTAAAAAAAATATCAATACTTTTCCGTTGAAACAAACATTTTTTTTTTTTAGCTATGAATATGACCAATGATCTCTTGCGTTTTTAGATGAGAGAATAGAAAAAGACAATAAAGACAATGATGATAAGCTAGGTGGCCTGTTTAGAGTACTTACACTCATCAGCAGGTAGTAAAATAGACTTGGCCAAATTTGAATTTGAAATTTAGGAGAAGTATGATAATGAGTTAAAGTGTCCCAATCTGTAGGTTAAGTATGGTAACTATTGTATGGAGTTATGGTGTCCAGGGCCCATTTGTTCAAAACTGACAAAGTCGTTAGTTAGCATATCATTAAAACTTTGATCATTAAATATGACATATATGCTAATATTTTTGCTGAGATAATGTGAAAGTTACTCACATTTTTTCAGCAAAATATCTGTTAATTAGATATTGTACTTACTAGAACAGTTAACATTTTGACCACTAACAAGCTTGTTAAGTTAACATTGCTTTGAGCAACTGGGCCCAGATATTTAAGGTACCGGGGTTACATCATATATTGAAGAAACCTTTGAAAAATACCATTGTACTTATGATAGTTTCCTTCACAGCATGTTTCAATAGGACCAAAGCTCCTGATAAACAGAGTGTCCAGGACCCAGTTGTTCAAAACATTGTTAGCTTAACGAGCTCGTTAAGGGTCATTTCGTTAACTGTTTTAGCAGATTCAATACACAATATTCTGATATTTTTTGCTGAAAAAATGTGAGTCGCTTTTGCACTGCAAAAGCTACTCACATTTTTTCAGCAAAAAATTACAGCATATTTGCATATCATTCGATGTAAATTTTAACGAATCGTTAACTAACGACGTCGTTAGTTTTGAACAACTGGGCCCAGGAAATTATTTTTCTTATTTCTCCTGAAAAACATATATTATGGGTACTCATTAGAAATGCCTCTATGAGACACTACTAATGAGTACCACAACATACATTTTTGTGGAGAGATAGGAAAAATATTAATACTTTTTGGTTGAAACAAACAACTTTTTTTGAGCTATGAATAAGACCAGTGGTCTCTTGCATAGCTCTCAATAAAGGATCTCTTGTATAGTTCTCAATAAAGTGCTTTTTCATCCAAAAGGTATTGATATTTTTCTTATTTTTCCACAAAAACATGTTGTGGTACTCATTATAAGCCCCTCACTGAGGTACCCACAACATATGATTGCATGGAGAAATAAGAAATTTATAATGTGGATACTCTCTCTTACTCGTATCTGGAGCTATGATCTCTTGTATTTTTAGATGAGAGTACTGAAGATGACAATAAAGATGATGATGAGCTAGGGGGCCTGTTTAGAGTACTCAAGACCAAAAGTGAGAAAAATAAAACTGACCGTGCTTCCATCAATAAAACAGACTGCTCCAAGTTTGAGCTTATCTCGAAGCATGACTGGGGACTAGAGGAGGTAGGTGGTGGCTTGAAATTTGAACCATAGCTTTTTTCAATCCAAAAGTTTTGATATTTTTCTTATTTCTCCACAAAAACATATGATGTGGGTACTCATTAGAAGCACCTCAGTGAGGTGCTTCTAATGAGTACCCACAACATATGTTTTTGTGGAGAAATAAGAAAAATATTTACCTTATACCCACTCTTATCTAGATCTATGTGAACTGCCAGCACATAAAATAAAAGGGCATGTACATGAATGAGCTGCAATATGAAAAAATGTACTTTTGGACTTGTGGGACTGACAAGTTTTATTCAGCCTGCACACCCATGCAGTGTAATCAGAGTCCTTGCTGGGAGCTCTTCAGTTAGCAAAGGATCTAAGGTTTCTTTAGGGAGACAAAGCAAAGTCTGTGAACAGTCTGCTTCACTACACAGTCTGATCTGCATTTTTGCTGGACACATGTCTGTACATTTGCACACATTTTGGCTCAAATATTGTTCCTTTTGCTACACAAATACATTTGGGCCATATCAAGTGAAAAAGTGCCTTTGAACATGCAAAAAATATGTAGATTCAGATCATCCTGCACATGTGCAAAGTCCATTCTTACATTCTGTAGTATCCAATGATTCTGTTAGCGGAGATTGAAAGCCCTGATCAGACTGTGCAGGTATGCAGGCTGATCTGGGCAATTCACTCTTAGATCTTGGCTTTTCACTGTCTGCATATTTCCTCGGTAACGGATTTCTAATGAGAAGCTGCAACATATTTTCATGTATATTATACCACAAGAAAAAATTGATTAGGATCTTCATTAAAATTGCCTCTGTGAGGGTGGACTCACAATGTTAATAGATGGAGAACATCTTATCATACTTACAGTACAGTCTGTATATTTCAACCTACCCATCAGTTGACATTCCCATGTTTTTTTCCATATAACGCACAATGTGGGAAAAGGGCTTGTATGTCATATGTGAATAGTGGAGGTCCAGATCAGCATGGACATCCATGCAGTCTGATCAGAGCCTTCTTTGTCTACATATACTACAATATCCATGTGTTCTCTAAGCAGACACTGAAGGCTCAGATCAGCCTGCGCATTTGCCTGCATGTGGGCCTGCATTGTCCGCAAATTGCATAAGGGCCCTTTTCGTGAGTTGTGCAGTATATATAGCTATTTCTTTGGTGCAGTATGGCCTCTGTGCTGATATTGATGTAGCGGCTAAGTTGGTAGAGCAGTCCACTTTATGTCTGGGAGGATGTGTGTTAGATCCCAGGCTGAGTCATACCATAGGATTTAAAAATGGTACTAGCTGTTCTTTCACTTTGCACTTAGCATTAAGAAAGTAAAGCTTGGAATCAGAACTGGTCCGCCCAGTGTCAGTATAATTTGACTGGGTGGAATAACATGCCATGTGTGTGGGGGGGGCTGGGGAGGGAAGGGGGGATGTAATGATATTTCAGTGAGGCAGCACTCTAAAAGTGAGCATTGAGCTCACTGCCACATCCAGACACCATTACGATATGATTGAAAGATTGTTGAAAGAGACTTTAACCCATTTAAGTCTGAGACCCCCAATTCTGTGGCATCTGATCAGAGTCTCTACTCTTTGCAAATAGTTTAGCCATTTTTCTCTAGGAATGTCTACATTGCATAGCCTTACATACTTAAAATTGAAATTCGACTCTTCCAATGCATAATGTGGGGGAGTTTATTCAGCCTAAAATGAGTTAAACCCAAATAAAACAAACAGTCTTTGTGTTGCTGCATCTTCAAACCCAGATAATTTACTCACTTATTGGTTTGAAATGATACAGGGGATGTTAGAGGTAAAAAAGTTATCTTGTGTTCAAACTTTGACAGCCCAGTCTGATCTAGGTGCTCGGTGGCTCAGTCAGAATGCCTCTGACAGGTGATCAGGAGGTGGCTGGTTCAGTCCCCACCGAGTCTGGCAACATTCTTTTGTGGAGATTGATCATGAAATATTCTTTCCTTCATGAACAAAGTGACATCTGTAGGAAAAAGTGAACACATTGCCTACGTCGCCTGCAAAGCAGCTTCTCTGCTGCCCAGGAAAAGTGTGGTTAGGTCAGCTGACCGGCTCAACATGACCTTAATAATGTTGACTTGGCTGTTAAACTCCAAACCAACCAACTGATCTAGGTCTGTGCATTCTATAAGCATAATGTCTAGGTATTATAGACTGACTTTCTGAGCAGCCTAGTTCTTACTTTATTTCATTTTTGCTTATTGTAGCTGATAATGAGAATGTTATTTCAGGTGCGTGAACTCATAGCTGACTGTTTTGTGACTGGGAAGTGGGATAAAGATGAAGATGCTGAGACTAAACTTCAACAAGATGGTATAGTCTGAGCTGTGTCTAGCAAAAAATCTGGTTTGAATTAAAGTCTACCTGATCAGGGCTTTACTTTTTAGTTTGCCAGTATAAAAGTACAGGTAGAGCTATAGCAGTCACCACGGCAATGGTTAACCCATTAAAGACTGAATAAACTTTCCCACACTATATATTGGAAGAGTCCAATTTTCAGTTTTAGGTATGTCGGGCTAAATTATATAGATATTCCTAAAAGAAATGGTTGAACTATTTGCAAACATTGGAGACCCTGATCAGACGCCGTAATCTGCAGCGTCTGATCTGGGTCTGCACTGTTTGACAGTTACCCGAGTCTCTCCAGTCTTCAGTGGGTTAAAGTTTTTTGTGAAGGTTTTTAAAAGGCTGTATCTTCTGAACCTTTGGATTGAAGTAGTTCATACTTGCCCTGATGTTAGATACTGATCTGAAGTGCTTTGCTATACCATCACAACCCACATGAGTGACCTCGAAAATTTATGTTGTGGTAAAGTTTTTGGTTTAAAGTTTTTAGAGGCAAAGCATGATTCAGGCAAGCTATGCTATCCTGCAACAGCTCTTATGACCATACCTGTATATTCTCTGGTAGCCAGTAATTGTGGAATTCAAAAGTAAAGGTCTTGATCAGACTGATTGGATGTTCAACTCCATCTGGATTTATGGTGTTCATGAGAGTGTTAACTCTTTCAGCTCTGCAGATCAAAATAGATACCTTTATAGATAGTATAGAGCCAGAAGAGACAGATTGTAATGATCTGTCTCATGAGGATCTACACTGCCATTCGTTTTTTTTAGTTTTTTACTGACACCCCTTTTGGCAAAACTGGGCAAGACCAAATTCAGAGCTGTATGAGTCTTCAGAAGCACAGTGTAGATCCAGATGGGATAGCTCATAACAAGTCATCTCATCTAGATCTTCCCTCTTTGTCTTTCTGTTTTTGAGTTTAATTGACACCCCTAAGAAATATCAAAATTCAGAGATGGAAGAGTCCTCTTCAGAAAAACAGGGTTTGAAGAGTTAAGTCCCCTTTTTGATTGACATGTCTCATTTTATCTTGTGGAAATGCTGATTTATATTATTATTTGTTATATTTTATACTTTAAAAGAAAAAAAAATACTCTTGTTTTTTATATGACACAATTTTCATATACCATGGGATTACTGATAATAATGATGACAATAAACAAAACAAAACCACTGATGCATATTACACACACTTTGACCTGGTTTTCCTAGGATATAAAACCACGGTTAAATAACGTCATAGTTCCAGATAAGAAGACTATCAAAAAACTTATTTTTCTGTTTTCTCCTACAAAATATGCTGTGATTACTCATTAGAAGTGTCTCTTGAAGACTTTTCTAAAAGGAGTAAGAAATATATCCACATATTTGGTTGAAAAGTCTGCCTTATTTGGGTGCTACTTGTAAAAGGTTCATTAGATGCTGTAGAACGTAGCAGTAGAAGTCAAAAATTCATACTTGTCCTGAAATTGGAATTCTCTTTTCATATATGTTGATTAAGAAATAGATCCTCTCTAGCAGTGATTTGTTGAGTAATAAATCGCTGTTTGGAGGTCAGTTGTAAAGTAGATCAAATCACAATCACGGAGTGCAAGTGATTTATCTACTTACAACTGACCGACAAACTGTGATTTATTACTCAACAAATCACGCACAAGAGCTGATCTATTTTGATTCTAACACATAGAAAACAATGAAAAAGTAATAATTGTATTCTTCAGATTCTTCCAACTTTCCCCCATCGCATAAAAAAACCCCGCGAACAGTTTTGACTGTAATGCTGTTATTTACATGCATTTCTTTTCTGAATGGCGCAAGATAGCATCGCGTGCTTCCGTCCTGTGATTTGTTGCAGAATAAATCACTGAATTTAACCATTGGCTATATAGGCGAGGAGTGTTAGAATTTGTTATAAAGCTGTTGGATAAGTGGCTAACAGTGTAGACCCTGATCAGATGCCACATTTTGTGGCATCTGATCTGGGTCTACACTATTTGCTTATGCCTATCGGCCCAGATATGGTATGCTTGAAGACACTGTTTCACTTGGTAGTCTCATATCATGTTTAACATGCAAAGATCCAGAGCAGCATTTACATTTGCACAGTCCAGTTAGGATCTGTGTAGAACTTGTTAATTGTAGGGCAGACCACTTCTTCATTTTTTGTAGATGAGTTATATGGTGATTTTGAAGACCTAGAGACTGGAGAGGTGCATTCTGGGAAGACTAGTAAAGATGATGATGCTGATGATGATAACTCTGATGCTGATACTGCTGGGGAAGACAAGGAAGAAAGTGAGTTTGTTTAATCAGTTAGAATGATCAAACTGCTCTCAGAAGTTTATGCAAACTATAGAAAGAAAGGATACACATACGCACACACACACATGCATGCATGGATACACACATGCACACACAGGTTTAAGTAAATCAGATGAATGTAAATTATAATTTTAGATAAAGTGTGTGGTAAAATGATGTGTCCTCCTGCTGAAATCTCTGTAGGCCCTGCCATCATTGGCTTTTGGCTGCAAGGTAGCAAGATAGAGCTTGGGGCCTTTTTTCTCATCTGAAGCTTATTTCCTTACTCTCTCCCTATATCTGGGAGATGGCTTGACTTGACTGAAATATTGTTGACAGACCTGTTAGGTGAATGAATACACATGGAGATTTAGCTGCAGTTTTACACAAGGGAGACAACTCTTGTGACTTCTGGTTTGCTATCCTGCACATTTAACCCCTTCCGAAAAGGGGTCTGCTCTAAAAGGAATGAATTGGCTCCCAAGGGGAGCCTACTCTACTTTTAGAGTGCACCACTTCAGAAGAGAGGTAAAAAATATGTGACGGAGTTGTATCCCTTGAAAGTGTGTCTTTTTCCATTTAAGCCTCAACTGCAACAAAGATCTAAATGTTTAGTGTTTTGTGGCATTTGCCAGCTGAAAAGCACAAAAACAAATTATAATGAGACATGAATTTACCTGTGTGTGCTGTATTTGTCAGATGAAGAGAAGAAAAAGAAGAAGTCCGAGATGACAGCTAATGAACGTCGTATGGAGAAGAAACGTCAGCTGAAGGAGATGTTTGACAGCCAGTATGACATGAAGGGTGACAGTGAGTTCTATGACACCTGGAAAGCTGAGTTAGAGGAGCAGGCAAAGGTAAAATTAAGAGCAGTTGTGATTTTTTTGCTAGATCATTTTAATGCCATGTCATTAGCAGGGGTCTTGCTGGCTATGCATTCAGAAAAGGAGTTAGAGAAATTCAAGAAAGGAAAGAAAATGTTTTCTTGCATACCAGATAAGGATTGTCTATGTTTTTACATTCTGATCTCACTCAGGTTATCCTATATATATATATAATCGGATTTTTGATTAACGTGCAGGTACAGGGGCAACATCCACATTAGTGGGCCCCCTTCCAGATAGCCGGCTTGCTGCACGCATGGCAGATCTCACACCAGATCTCCTGGTATGTCTATCATAAAGGTTGATAGCCGAGGTGTGGTGACAATGTCTTGAGGCCTGACATTGCAGATCTGTCTGATCATTGCCCTGTCATTTCGCTGCAGACGCTGGAGGTTCGGCTTTGTCTCGCTGGCATGGAGCATTGCGCTCTGCACACAAGAGCTGTACACATGGCCACGTGTTTTGAAAAAGAGGTGGCGTGAAAAGACCCAGGGAATTGCTTTTCAGGAGATTCTATTGTATTCTTACTGGAAGCTGAGGTTCTGATCATTACACTTATGTCATCAATAAATGATAAACTGGAATTGAAAATGTGCATAAAGGGGTGGTTGGGTTAGGCGAAGGTGTCCTGTAGCTTTTGTCACTGGGGCCCCCAACTGAAATTGACTTACAGTTGGGCAAGGCCTGCTGTCCTTGCAGCAGGTAAGGGTAGATGGGTAATGTTGTTATTTCTTCTGTTCCTTCACTTCTGTTCATTTCACTCTTTCTTCCCTATCCCTCTCTTTCATCCTCTATCTCTTCTTTCTCTTTTCTCCGTTTCTTAGGGAGACAAACAAAATGACCCACAAGGTTTGATGCATTGTTTAACCCCAACACAATCAGTCAGTCAAAGTGTGCATAATATATATTTTAAAAAAAAAACAAAAAAAAAACAAACATTTTTTTAACTGTCAGTTTTTTGCTCTTTTTGTGTTTAATCAGTAATTTTAACTTCATAATGCATTAACCTATAGATAATGTGCTATTCTCTTCTGTTTTCACACCTTCCACAGAAAAAACGACCTTTCAGTAGTTAATTAAAGTCTTAAACCAGAAGGTCCCTTAGGCAGTTACCTGTGTGACGTAACTCTTCCGGCTCAATTGACCACGTGTCAGTTTCTTTTCTGTGGACAAAGAAATTCAACAAGGATTATTTACCTGTGATAGAAATTTGGATTATTTCTTTCCTCACGGATAAATTTCTGTATCCTTGTGTTTCTTTTGTTTATTTATCACTCCTTTCACTTTCTGTGTTATTATTTAAAATTTTCAATTTTCGATTTCATGTATTTTTTGACTGGTCTTTTTCCACATGCGTTTTCGCGACTCTCGCTATTCGGCACAACGCTCGTGCGCGATCGGTTCGATAGTCGTGTTTATATATGCAGAATTTTTTTTGTTCTTTTCGTTCCAGGTTATTCAGCAATTACGATATGTTTTTCCTGGACTTTTATTTGCAGAGATCTTCAGTTGGCTAAAGATTCTCATGGTGGAAAAGCTGATTGTGAAGAACTTGTCAACCCTTGATGGGTTATAAGACAATTCTTTACTGATGGGAGCCCCACCCCATATGGCTATACTGCCGGGGTAAGACCCATCAAGGTGGCATCTTTGGGTACTTAGTATCAGATAAAGTCTAAGTCCACCAGTCACCAGTCATCCAGTCACCAGTCAACCAGGCACCAGTCAGTCAGCTTCACCAGTCACCAGTCAACCAGGTGCCAGTCAACCAGTCACCAGTCATCCAGGTGCCAGTCAACCAGGCACCAGGCACCAGTAAACCAGTCACCAGTCACCAGTCAAACAGTTACCAGTCACCAGTCACCAGTCAACTAGTCTCCAGTCAATAATTTAATTATTTTCTGGAAAGACTTATTTTTGACATATTTCACCGGACAAAATAGTCACGTATACTAACTTCCGGTCATTATGTCTAATTATTAAAAAATTTTCACGGGCAAAGTATCAGTAGTATTTCTGATACTTATACCCGGTCATATTATTATATTATTTCTGATTTTTCACCAGGCAAACTTTTACAGAAAGTGTCTGGTCAATTTTTGCCTAATAATTAATTATCATCGGGAAAAAGTTTCGAATACTTGTGCCCGCTCAGTTTTTCATATATAATCTCCCTTTTTCATCGGACTAGAGTTACGAATACTACTATCCGATCAATTTGTCAAATTACTTGTAACTTTACCGGGCAACAGTTACGAATACTAGTGTCCGGTCATTATGTCGGGTAACTAGTGTCAAAATAGTGATCACTAATTCCCGAACAATCTATTATCGTTCATAGAGCTCCATTCATGTTTAAGTCAATGGATATAGGTTATTAAGTGAAATACATAGTAACTTTTCATACATAAAATTCTGTACAGTCTTTCCCGCATCAGACTAGAATCTTTAATATTCCATTGACTTATTATAGGAGTGTAATTCCATTAATATTTTAAATTAACTTATGTTTTATCTCTTTTATCCGCTAGAAAGAGTTAAACTTCCGACTATAACAAAATTTTTACCGGGCAGCAGTTCGTAGACTAGTGCCAGGTCATTCAAATTATGTTTTATCTCTTTCATTCGCTAGAAAGCGGTTAAATTCCGGCTCAAACGAAAATTTCATCGGGAGGCACTTCGTAGAGTAGTGCCAGGTCATTCTAACGAAATTCCACCGGGCAGTAATTTCATAGACTTTGTGTCGGATTACTAGTGTCCGAGTAGTAGTCACTAGTACTCGCTCAACATATATTTATTTATTAACCACTATAGACATGTATAGTCTTGGATTATAGGTTACTGAATGACAGCGATGGGTTCTAATACCTAGTAGCCACTTATATTGTTGAATTCTGTCCAGTCACTTTTGAACTTGACTTAAATTCTATATATATATTTATTATTGAAAATGAATTAAGAATTATCGGTTACGATCAAATTCGCAATTCATTCACTAAGTGTAGAAGATACTTCCAGCTATGATTATATCTCTTTTATTCGCTACAAAGAGATTAACTTCTTACATATTCACCTTATTCGGCTCTAGGGCAAAGGTGAACTATAAAACTATCGTTATTTATAAGAAGAAAAATATACACGAAATCTAAAACATTTTTCTTCTTTCCTCCCTTGTTTTCTTCTACATGCTCCGATATGTAATCAGCATGTAATCTAAGGAGTAAATTGACAAGAAAGTAGCAATCGATCTTTCTACTTTCTATTAATTTTTCATTCTTAAGGTATCGGAAATTTACACCAACCAGATAAATAAATTAACAGTTTTATTTATTTATTCGCTACCTCTCTAGATTACTACCATTTAAAATTCTAGTTGAGGTACATATTTTCCTTTTGCCTTTTCTACATGGAAAATAGTTGATCGGATAAGCTATTATTCTATTTTATACTATCTTTTGATTGATTATATAAGAGTCTAGGTCAGTCGTGCTCTGTCTAAACTCTGCTATGAAATAATAAATAAGAAGAAAATCTTATATTTAGGCATAGATATAATTCGATACGTTCTTTACTTTGCCTGTTTTATTTTTTCTTCTGGATCATTTAAGACTACGATAGCAATATACCAGATATTTTTGCCTCAGTAAGAATCTATTACGCCGAAGATTCTTCATATTGGAATAATAATTTTATTATGATTATAATTTCTAGACCCAGTTAATCCTCGTATATTATAGGTCTACTTTATCTTACTGAGGAATAGTTTTGCTTCGACTAGCTCTATACCTCTAATATTTTATTTGTAACTAGAGTCCATGTCAATCAAAATTTTCTTGCACTTTGGTATTGACAATGGATACATATTTAGAAAAAGGCATTAATTATACAGTACGTGACAGATTATTATTGCCTAAATTAGATATTATATACAATACTTTCCTTTTGATATTTTTTTATTGACTTTGTAACTATTCAGAAACTGCCAAAGTCAATCATTTCCTTCCTTTAAACTTACCGAAGCTCTAGATTATGTTGATATATATTTTTGATATATGCTTAGAGGTTAATTAACGAGAGTTTACCTCATAATAGCAGATATTATTATATTCATATTAATCAATCTATAGTCTAGGCTTAGACAAAAGGGAAAACATCCTTAATTATGAGCCGGTAAAGAATTAAGACACACTTAATTATCTCTTTACCCCTTCTTTATGTTTACATTCGTTAAAGGGATCTTAGTAATTCACGCTAAGAGTTCAAGTTCAATTTGTGAATAATGCAAAGATTAATATCCAGTCCGCATCAAAAATGGTCTATATATATATAGATAAATATTTTTTCCGAAACTGGATATTTATTTATTTTTCCACACAATAAGTCATTTCAAGACGTTTCGATGATTTGAAATGCACTGCTTCAATTTATAATATAGAATATGTTTATATTGACTTCACAACTTAGTAAGTGCTGCACCTACGTTCCTGGTCAGATCTTACTTTTGTGATACGTTTTGAACATACTGAAAGTTTCTCCGATTATACATTCGGTAAATAAACTTTCGAGTAGTATTTATGCTTTTAAACATTCAGATTATTTGATAATAGTTGGAGATAATATATTATACCGATATTTATATATCTATCTTCATTATTTATCTTTCTCATCTTACTTTTAAGTTAGATTGACCTTCTCGCTACGTTCCAGGTTTAAATCTAGCTAACATTGTTGACCAGTCACTTGTTTATTTCCTAAACGATATTTTAACATTTTTCTCAGTATTCAGAGCATAACGACTTCATGAATACTTGGAAATAATTCAATTCTACGCTTGTTAAACTAAGCCTAAAACAAGCCCTAGTTTTTTAGAATGGATATTATCCTTCGATTCAGTTCATGGAGATACATCCTTTTAGATCCCATTATCTCTATTTCAATCATACAAAATTCTAATGACTAAGTACTCTTTTTCTACGTACGAATACAGAATATCGAGTCACTGTTGCTGCATATTGGTTAAAGATTAAACAAATTTTATCTTAAACCTATTAAATTAATTATTATCTCTTTCATATATATATTTTTTTACCCATCCGTCAGGGATCGTGGTAATAGTATTATTTTATTACTCTCTATGGTTTACGCATAGATATCGAGAGTATATATATATATGTATATATATATTTTCTTCCTGAATTCATTTGCGAGTATGTAATTTGATATTTCAGGAATTACCAATTATGCAGACATAGATTTTATTCTATTAATATTCAATTCTAAAAATTTGATTGAATATTTATCTATAAAATTTCTGGGCAGTAATTTTATAGCGTGTTATATGTTTAATAATTCCTTACTTAATAAATAGTTACGCTTAACCTTTTATTTATAGCAGGAATTTTGTTCCGTAGTATAATTTTAATTTAGTATTCATATATTTCTTACTATTCTTAAATATACGTATAGAATAGTAATACTATCTCTTAACTTATAAATTAAGTATTTTTTGAGATTATTAATCAGTATTATTGTATAATCTTTCTTCAGAGATTATCACACTATTACTTTTTCTTTGAGTCCTTCTCTTTTTATGAACATTTTGATTCGTCATTTCAAAGTGGATTTTTTAACATTTCTTGATTTCCATGATTATTTACTCAGGAGTACTTTTCATGGCTTTCTTCTGGTATAGAACGATTCTATCCAGCTTATTTATTATTGGTTAATCTTATCAATACGATAAGATTTAGCCAAACTATGACCGTCTTACAGTTAGATGCGATCAACCTTATTCTTATCTCTCTTATTCTCTGTCAAACTCTTAAGTTATGATGTTGACAGTTTCTTCTTTATTATTTTGTCAGGACATCAAACGCTTTTATATATCTATGACAAAACTAATTATCAATGGTTTAGGTTGTTTTTTCTTCCCAGCAGTTTTAAGCAAACTCTGTATTATTTTATTGCTTGACTAAAAATTCGTAATACAATTAGTCTAGCAATAGTTTTAACCATTATGTTTGTCTATACCTTTTTCTTCTGATGGATAACTTAGTTATAGTTAAGTTAACTCCATCTACTTTTCAGGCCCCAACCTAGGCCCAACAAGTAGGGAGAAGTGACTTCTCCCTCCAGCCCAAATAGGGAGAAGTGAAGGACCAGAGGGAGAAGTGACTGACCGTTCATGCAAAATGGTGGATGATGCAATATTATGAATGAAAAAAAAAATCAAAAACTAATTTATTGCTTTATTAAAACCTTAAACATTTTAAAACTATCTATCCAGATATTAGGTAAAGAACATGTACGTGTAACTTTTCATTATTTGATTCAGCTCTTTGGCGAATGGTTATTTTTTTTTTCTCACACAGCTCCAGATAATTCAGTAATAATTTTCTGTGATTCTCTTTAAAAATATACATTGTTGGTACTCATAATTAGAACTGACTTGAACTGATTCTAACAGGTACTCACAACATATTTTTTTAAAGAAGTAATAAAAACTATCCCTAAATTGTCACCATTTCCCCTTGTTTAACCCTTGTCCTGCTGAACCCGGATATACCCTGCCATTGCAAACAGTGTAGATCCAGATCAGGAAGCCAGCTGATCTGGATCTGCACAATTTGCCATTAAGTATGTAAATTTATAGCAACATTCACAGCTACTGGGTTTGGGAGACCCAATTTTCAGCCAAGATGTGAGCGACATGACTGCCGTTTACGAGCTGATATACGAAGAGGAGAAAAAAAATGATTAAATTGATTAAACACTCATTTGAAAAACAAACAAACAGTTTTCAATTAAAGTCAAAGAAAAGACAAACTATTCAATTAGCATCTATTAATCGGTACGTTAATCCGCTTATCACCACAATCTGACATTACAATTTGCATCCGAAGAGTCGCTGCCTAAAGAGATCAAAGAGTTTTTAGTTGTTTGAGCACAGAAGCGTGTCATCCAGGCAATCCTTTTGACGGTTACTGACACATTGGCCCCGCCCACTAAACGGTAAAATTGTCACTCTTACATTGTCCACGTGGTGCTTTCGGCCAATCATTTTGGTCAGTTATCATCACGGGTGATTGCATGGTATCTGATGACATCAACACTAGTGATTACTGGATTAATCAAAGGAATATGGACGGTTATGGATAATTACCAATCAAGGTAATTATATCATGTTTTTGTAAACAACGAGTTGTTGTAGGTGTATCGCCGTTAGCGATCATTAAAGCAACTGTCAGTGTCTGCTGTAAACAAGCAAAAAACCAACTCACCGGCGCAAGCAAAACCGAAAGTAGGTTTCGAAAATCGCCAAAAAACGGGGCGAAGTCGTCTTCTCCTTCCCGGACCGATAGGGCGAAGTCATAAGAATTTCGGCGACTTCTTCGCCCGAATCGCCCCCTCGGTGGAGGCCTGACTTTTATTATCTCCCCTTCTTTAATTTGATTAAAGGGAAATAATTAAACATTATGGTTATTTTAAGTCTGTGTCTGTTCATCGGAAACTGTCCTGTCACTCCAATTAACAGAATCTAATTAGTTTATAATTCTAATAGCTTAGACTATTACAATTACATAGCTTCACATATCTAGAATTTTATCCAAAATATCTACATATGTCAGTTATCTATAGGAAACTCCACCGAGTAGACTTTTTCTTATTTATTCAAGACCCTACATAGACTACTTACAGTGTATGGTCTTGGCTTTTTGTTTTACAAATTTTGTTTTGAAAATATTTCTATATTCCTAGCTTACTTTGCGATGGAATATTTATGTTATGTCTCAATGACTCCTTTTTCTTTTTGAAGCCAATTGTTGTTTCCCAAAAAGAAAAAAAAGGGGGGGGAGGGGGGGGGGGGGGGGGGGGGCCAATGTTAGGTCTCTGAGACTTAAGAACTGGCTTCCTCTAGAGTCTACTATTATATATAAGGTTGTTAGATCATAACACCTTAAAGATATGCTATTTTGTGAATCTAGATTATTCTTTCTATTAAATATAGAATTAGAATGTATCTGATTCCTTAGAGTTTCCTGAGTCTTAACCAGAAGTGGTGAGATATTATTGGTGTTAGTATTAGGAGAGCATCTCCCTCCTATTCTGCAAATTCTAGCACATTATCTATAGGTTAATGTATTATGAAGTTAAAATGAAGTTTTTTAAAAGTAAAACATATTTTAATGAGTAATACTTAACCTATAGATAATCAATTATCTCCCTCCGCCCACCCTCGCTTATCTCTCCTAATTGTGTCTATTGTTTTACACATAAAAGAAACTGACACGTGGTCAATTGAGCGGGAAGAGTTACGTCACACAGGTAACTGCCTAAGGGACCTTCTGGTTTAAGACTTTAATTAACGACTGAAAGGTCGTTTTTTCTGTGGAAGGTGTGAAAACAGAAGAGAATAGCACATTATCTATAGGTTAAGTATTACTCGTTAAAATATGTTTTACTTTTAAAAAACTTCATGTTTATGAAGCACTATCCATAGCATGTAGTACTTCAGTTTGTACTTTGTCAGTTTAGCAACAGTGCAATAACATATGTGCAGACATGGTGATGTACAGATGTGGTGATTCATTTCATAAAATATAGTCACAGAAAAAAAAAATGTAAAAACAAACAACAAATATAAACAAAATAGTAAATAAGATTGTGGTATGAAAGAAAAAGAATCTAAGTTGGGTATGGATTCAATATAGGCGTTTTCAACCGAATGAGTGCCTGGGCCGATCAGAACCGAGGCAATGCCTCGGTTCCAATTGGCCCAGGCATCCCTCGGGATTTCCTTGGTTCCGATTGGCCTGGGCATCCCTGGGGTTGGAAATGCCTATATCGAAGCCATACCTATATAAGAGTTCTTATATTATTATAGTAGAAGGCACACCAAAATCAGTGAACATATTATATTTACAAGTATACAAAAAATAAATATGGGGATACTCAGGAAAGGTCACAGTTACAAAACATAGCCCTCCCAAGGCACATGATAAGGGTTGGATGGCCTGACATACCATCACAAAGTAACTCTTCACTTAATTAACCCTTGCCATACTGAATAAATTTAGATGCCCATGCCCACTTTTAATTGTCAGCCAATCAGATTACTTGATCCAGATTATTGTTATAAATTCACATACTGAATGACAAACAATGCAGAGCCAGATCATTTGGCTTCATAAGAAGCCAACTGATCTGGATCTACACTGTTTGCTAAGGCCGGGCATAGACGGGTTCGGCAGGATCAGGGTTAAAACAGAAGAGGTTCTTCAAAAGAAATACCACCTTGGAACAGACAACTGCAAAACTTTGCGGATGACTCTCATGAAATATCTAGTTTTATTTTCTCTGTAAAAATAAAAAGATAAAAAAAGAATATGTTCTAGAATGTTTTTACAGCAATTTTGAATGACACTTTAATGGTTGACAATAAATTATATTTCCTATAACAGATGAACCGTGCTGAGTTTGAAGGACTGGAAGATGAGATGAGGGTGCAGTACGAGGGATATAGACCAGGCATGTATGTAAGAGTTGAGATAGCTGGAGTGCCATGTGAATTTGTAATAAACTTTGACCCCACCTACCCAGTTATATTGGGCGGACTTCTGAATGTGGAGGAAAATATTGGCTATGTTCAGGTAAATTTTAATGACTTTTATTATTACCAATAACTGACAATGAAATGTAATATAGGCCGCGCCATGTGAAAGCATGTCTTGGGCGTATGCGGACAGCAAATGCCCAGATCAGCCTGTGCATCTACACAGGCTGATCAGGGCCTTTGCTGTCCGCTGCCAGAATCTATAGAATGTATCAGTGGAGAGCAAAGGCCTGGATGAGACCTTGCTTGCCCTTGGGCAGGATGATGTGAATCCTCAAAGACTCTTTTTAACCTGATAAGGCCGGTATGAAAGATTGCAGTCTAAAAGTATATAGCCAGGCCTAAAATAATATGGAAGCCCAGAACTAAATCTAGGTTTGAATAATAGCATAAAAAAGAAAAATGAGTTTGCTTGTGCAAACAGTTTTAGATCCAGGCTAGCCTGTGTATCCTAACTGACAGATTCATCAGTTTTCGCACTGAGCATTAGGACCTTTTCATAAGGTTGTTTTTTCTTCTTGTTTTTTTTTTTTTTCAAACAAAAAACATTTTCTTATTTTTACACAAAACAAATTGCTTCTAATGAGTACCTACATGATATGTTTTGTGGGAAACAAGAATAGGCCCTGATCAGATGTGTGGGGTCTATACTGTTTCCTCAGATCTATATGTTCAAATACTAAGGGTAAATACTGCCAATTAAATACCTCAGCATTATTGAAGGGCATGAGTTGTCTCCCTCAGCAATATACATAAATGAGGGGAAGTGTCAAGTTTGCATAAAAGGAGAGAAGGGGGCTTTTAACTAATTTGGTTGACTGGGCCGTAAAACCTCAACACAAACAAACTAATGTCTCATTAATACTTAGCATGCTGGGTAAAAATTTCAGCATATAACATTTTGGAATATATTTCTTACTTTTCCCAGAAAATAGGCATTATCATTTCAAAGCAGAAAATATGCATGAAATGTTGGATTTTTTTTTTCTGGAAAAATAAGAAAATTTTCACTAATTTGTCATCTGCTGAATTAGTCCAGAAAAGTGTGAAAGTTAAGTTGATAAATCCAGTAATTCTGAGTATAATTTCTTTCTCTTTATATAACAGACAAGATTAAAGAAGCACAGATGGCACAAGAAGATTTTAAAGACAAGGAATCCACTGATCTTCTCGCTGGGATGGCATCGCTTCCAATCTATACCACTGTACTCTATACAAGACCATAATATGAGAAATAGGCTTTTGAAGTACACTCCCGAACATCTGCACTGCCATGCCTCATTCTGGGGTAAGTGAAGTCCAGTTGTTACACCAAGATTGCTCTGTGGGAAAATTAGCATGAATCATAACCAGATAAGAATCTTTTTCAACCAAAAAGGTAGGCTCTCTGGGTACAAAACTAACTTCTGACAGTTGCAAACAGTCTACACTAGTTGCTAACATAATCCATGGACTTTAAAGATTCTGTTAGCAGACAGTGTAATCCTGATTAGCAGAATTGCAGATTGATTTGGGTCTGTACTGGTTGCATATGTCATAAGGCTGATTTCTGGACTGAGGGGCTCAAGTATTGATATTGTCCTTATATCATCAATCATCGTAAGAAACATTTGTAGGTAACAGAAATGACTTTTAGGTGCTTCTAATGAGTACAGGACAAAGTATGTTTTCAAAGAGAAATAAGAAAAATATTTATCTGGAGGCCTGTCTTATCTAAACCTAAGCTGCATCTTCAGTAGGAAAGCAGATGTTAAGATACATAGAAGAATTAAGGAGGAGTATATACAGTAGAACTTCAATGGCTCGAACCCCGATGGCTCGTTTACCATGGATGAGTCGAACACGTTCTTGAGTCCGCAGGGATTTCCTCCAGATACGATATACGGATAATTTAGGGAGATTTTCTTCTTTTAGCTTGTAAATATATGCTGTGTGCACTCATTAGAATTGCCTCTATGAGGCAATTCTAATGAGTACACACAACAGACATTTAAAAGTACACCAAAAAGATATCCCACAATTATCTCCATCATGCCGCCTGGTGTGGCACTAATAGTAACCTTCCGTGGTTCGAACTACCGCAGTCTCGAACAAATTTTCATGGTCCCAAACGGGTACGAGCCATCGAAGTTCGACTGTAGTGATAATTCTAGGATAATCTTTCTTATTTCTCCATAAAAACATATGTTGTGGGTACTCATTAGAAGCATTTCTCTGAGGCACTTCTAATGAGTACCCATAACATATGTTTTTGTGGAGAACAGGAGAAAATTATCCCATAATTATCATCAAATAGTCCTCCTTAACAGGAGATACAGAATGATTTTTTACTCATCTATATATAGGACTTTTTTTAGTTATTATTGATATGTACAGTTTCGGTATGATGCTTGTAAACAGATAATTTATTTATAAATTTCAGGGCCTATAACACCACAGGGAACTGGTCTATTAGCTGTTGAAAGTGTGGCTGGTATTCAGGTACATGTTCATTTGTAAACATGCATACATATAAATAGATGATAGTGTTTAAGTACAGTCGACTCTCGTTATCTCGAACTTCAAGGGACCTGATAAAAATGTTCGAGTTATCAGTAGTTCGAGACAACCAAATTGTGACGTCATAGGTATGACGACTGTTCGCCTCTCTGTTCGCCAAAACGTGCTTGGAAGGCACATGTATATGGCAATTTAAATAATTTACGCGCACTTCAGTTTGCATTGTTACTGTTTGTTTTAGGAGATGCAATGGTTTTCTTGAAATAATATCATCAATAAATGTTAATAATAATAAATTTCAAACGTCTCTTGTTGTCTTTTAATACTCCTGCAAATCTGGATTTCCATATGAGCTATAAATAAATAACTAGTTTCCGGGTTGTGTTAGCTATACGTTACGAACTGGTTTGGATTAGCTCCCTTCGCATAGACGACTCGATAAAGAGTTGACTGGTTTCCGCTTTTGCATAAAACGCTTACAATGTTAAGCGGCAGCTGTAAGCTAGTTTGGATTATCTCCCCTGGCATAAACAAACCGTCTCAGCGCGGCAAACTGTAGATCCTGCAGAGAAAGCTAGTTATGAACCGTCTCATCTGGACCTACACTATTTGTGCGGGTATCCGTACCAGTCTACAGGGTCGGAAGGGTTAACATCGGTACCCACGTGTGATTCGTCTATTTGAGGCCGTGCACGACAACTCCTATTAGAAGACTGTGCGACTGTCAAAGACTCGGATCAGCCTGCACGCCCACGAATTTTCCATTATACACATTAACCTTATCTGGGCTTATCAAAGAGCACCGCTTGACCAAAGAGTAACAAGCGAAGATTCAGACTTAGCTAGCCTGATCAATACAGGCTGATCTGAGTCGGAACCTGTCACGCACTGACTTTTCTAGAAGACGCTATATCATTCAGACGGACAGTACTCAATAGTGAAGAGCATATCTAAACAATAAATTAAAGAAACTTCGTTGATTAATCTTCCATAACACTATTCTGGGCTGCTTTTAATCTTACAAATCAATGACACGAGACAGTGTTGAGCGCCGCGTGTCAAACCCGACTCGACACGCATGTGATTTCATAATTACGGATTTTAGACATTGTTTGTGTTGTTTGTAATTACCTGGACAAAGGGGAAAATTAAAATATTGATTTATTTATCAAAGGCCTATTATGATTTTCATTAACTTAGAGACTGGCGGCGCCGCATCTTACATTTTTTTTTTCCTTCGTCATGGTCCGAGTTCGAGATACGCGGTAGTAAAAACTGTGAAAAATATATTCAGGGACTGAAAATGATGGACGAGATAACCGAAGTGTCGACATAAAAGTAGTTCGACATACGCGAAGCTGAAATACAATAAATACATAGGGAAAATAATCGGGGCTTAGAAATCAGTTCGACATAAGTGATAGGATCGAGATAAGAGGGGTCGAGATAACGAGAGTCAACTGTATTTTTTTTGTGTATGTGTTTATTGTCTGGGACTCATTTTATATAGAGAAGACTTTTTATCACAAATTCCTTTGTACAAAAATGGCAACAGAGCCAAGCCATGAGAAGCAAGTAGGACCAAACTATGGAACATCCCAGCAAGGGCGGTAAATTTGATTACACACAAAAATAAACCACAAAGTCAAGACTATTCATTATGAAAATGTTAGAAATGATAACTTGCTTTTAAAAGAAATGTGTCTAAATAATGTAGTGGAGTGTGGGAAATGTCAATTGTTGCTGGTATCTAATATCAAACTTCAGTGGCTCAAACATCTTTAGAACCATGGAAATTTGTTCTAGACATGGGTATTTTGAGTCACTGAAGGTCAGGAGGCAAATGGGGATAATTTAGGGATGTTTTTCCAATTTTCTGTTAAGTAATTGTATCTGGAGTAAACTCATTAGAGTTGCCATGATGAGGTGATTCTAATGAGTACACACAACATATATTTTCATGATAAAATAAGAAAATTATGCTTAAATATCCCTAAATATTTAATATTTATTTGCTTGAGCTATTAGAAGAATTTCCAAGGGACTCAAAAACCTGTTCGAATCAGCCACAGTAAACAAGCCATCAGTGTTAGAGTCATTGGTTTGACTGTAGATAGAGGTTATTCTGATTGGCAAGCAGCATTTAGAATGTTAAATGCTTCTGTACATCAGAGAAGGCTAGGATTAACTGCTGTACTGAGATTGAAAATAAAAATAAAACATTATTTTTCAGCCTGACTTTAGGATAGCAGCCACAGGTGTAGTTCTGGAACTAGATAAATCTATGCAGATTGTGAAGAAATTAAAACTGGTTGGAACACCTACTAAAATTTTCAGTAAAACTGCTTTTATTCAGGTAAGAGAATATTTTTACATTTTTGTATTTCCATGCTTATAGGTGAAATTTTTAACCGCGACCGAAACAGATATGAATGAGACAGTATAGATCAAGATGAGACCGCTAATAATGAGCTGTTTCATCAGGATCTATACTGTGTGCCATTCTGTTTCATAGTATTGACTGAAATGCCTATTTGCAACAATGGATTTGTCCAAATTAAAAGTTGGATTTGTGCCCTTATGAAACTTTGAAAGGTAAATGAAGGTGGGCACCTGGTCTAATCATGAGCCATCTCATCTCTATCTACACCATTTGCCGTCGGCCTCGGTGGCTCAGTTGGATGCGCCGTCCGACTGGAGACCAGGAGGTCGCGGGTTCAACCCCCGCCGAGGTCGGCAACATTCTTTCGTGGAGATTGATCATGAAATATTTTCTGTGGTCATTCTCTCCCTTCCGCTGATTCAAGAAGGGCAGTTGTCAGTTTCTGGCGAAAGAATGTGCACAATACTGGTTAACCGCTTAGAGGACTAAGCCTGCCCAGTAAACGTGTGGTTAGGTAAACTGACCGCGCTCGACATGACCCCATTGGGTTGACTGGGCCGTAAAACCTCAACACAAACAAACAAACACCATTTGCCATTTTGTTTTTAGCTCACCTGAGCTGAAAGCTTGAGGTGAGCTTTTGTGATCACTCACCGTCCGTCGTCGTCGTCGTCCGTATGTCCGTCCGTCCGTCCACAATCTTTAAACAACATCTCCTCCTAAACCACTGATTGGATTTTGACCAAACTTCACAGGAATGATCCTTGGTTGGTCCTCTTTCAAAGTTGTTCAAATGGTTCCGGTCCGTTGCATATCTAGGTCACAGGAGCTAAAAATAGATTTTTTAACTGAAAACTTAAAAAATCTTCTTGTCAGAAACCACTGGACCGATTTCAATATAATTTTGCAGAAATGTTCCTTTGGTGATCCTCTACCAAGATTGTTCAAGCCATTCGGATTCGTCAAAAAACATGGCCGCCAGGGGGCGGGGCTTATTTTCCCTATATATCTGTATAGAAAACTTTAAAAATCTTCTTGTCAGAAACCACTGGACAGATTTCAATATAATTTTGCAGAAATGTTCCTTTGGTGATCCTCTACCAAGATTGTTCAAGCCATTTGGATTCATCAAAAAACATGGCCACCAGGGGGCGGGGCTTATTTTCCCCATATATCTATATAGAAAACTTTAAAAATCTTCTTGTCCGAAACCACTGGACCGATTTCAATATAATTTTGCAGAAATGTTCCTTTGGTTATCCTCTACCAAGATTGTTCAAGCCATTTGGATTCGTCAAAAAAACATGGCCAACAGGGGGCGGGGCTTATTTTCCCTATATATCTATATAGAAAACTTTAAAAATCTTCTTGTCCGAAACCACTGGACCGATTTCAATATAATTTTGCAGAAATGTTCCTTTGGTGATCCTGTACCAAGATTGTTCAAGACATTTGGATTCGTCAAAAAACATGGCCGCCAGGGGGCAGGGCTTATTTTCCCTATATAATCTATATAGAAAACTTTTAAAAATCTTCTTGTCTGAAACCACTGGACCGATTTCAATATAATTTTGCAAAAATGTTGCTTTGGTGATCCTCTACCAAGATTGTTCAAGCCATTTGGATTTGTCAAAAAACATGGCTACAGGGGGCGGGGCTTATTTTCCCTATATATCTATATAGAAAACTTTAAAAATCTTCTAGTCCGAAACCACTGGACCAATTTCAATATAATTTTGCAGAAATGTTCCTTTGGTGATCCTGTACCAAGATTGTTCAAGACATTTGGATTCGTCAAAAAACATGGCCGCATGGGGGCAGGGCTTATTTTCCCTATATAATCTATATAGAAAACTTTTAAAAATCTTCTTGTCTGAAACCACTGGACCGATTTCCATATAATTTTGCAAAAATGTTCCTTTGGTGATCCTGTACCAAGATTGTTCAAGCCATTTGGATTCGTCAAAAAACATGGCCACCAGGGGGCGGGGCTTATTTTCCCTATATATCTATATAGAAAACTTTAAAAATCTTCTTGTCCGAAACTACTGGACCGATTTCCATATAATTTTGCAGAAATGTTCATTTTGTGATCCTGTACCAAGATTGTTCAAGCCATTTGGATTTGTCAAAAAACATGGTTGCCAGGGGGCGGGGCTTATTTTCACTGTATATCTGTATAGAAAACTTTAAAAATCTTCTAGTCAGAAACCACTGGACCGATTTCCATATGATTTTGCAGAAATGTTCCTTTGGTGATCCTGTTGCAAGATTGTTCAAGCCATTTGGATTTGTCAAAAAACATGGCCGCCAGGGGGGCGGGGCTTATTTTCCTTATATATCTTTATGGAAAACTTTAAAAATCTTCTTGTCAGAAATCACTGGACCGATTTCCATATGATTTTGCAGAAATGTTCCTTTGGTGATCCTGTTGCAAGATTGTTCAAGCCGCCATGATTCGTTAAAAAACATGGCCGCTAGGGGGCGGGGTTAATTTTCCCTATATATCTATATAGAAAACTTTAAAAATCTTCTTGTCATAAACGACTGGACCGATTTCAATATAACTTGGCAGAAATGTTTCCTTAGTGACCCTCTATCAAGATTGTTCAAGCCGACTTGATTTGTCAAAAAATATGGCCGCTAGGGGGTGTGGGGCTTATTTTCGATATAAGTCTATATAGAAAATTAGAAAAAATCTTGTCGTCAGAAACCACAGGACTGATTTCAATATAACTTCGCAGAAATGTTTCCTTGGTGACCCTTAACCAAGATCGTTCAAGCCGTTATGATTTGTCAAAAAACATGGCCGCTAGGGGGCGGGGCTTATTTTCCTATATAATTTATCTATATAGAAAATTTTAATAGTCTTTTCAGAAAGCACTTGACCGATTTCAATGTAACTTTGCAGGAATGTTTCTTATGTAACCCTCTATCAAGATTGTTCAAGCCGTCACGATTCGTCAAAAAACATGGCCGCCAGGAGTCGGGGCTTATTTTCCTTATATATCTATATAGAAACCTTTAAAACTCTTCTTGTTAGAAACCACTGCACCGATTTCATTATAACTGCAGAAATTTTTCCTTGGTGACCCTCTACTAAGATTGTTTAAGTAATCATGATTCGTCAAAAAACATGGCTGCCTGGGGCAGGGCTTATTTTCCCTATATATCTATATATAAAACTTTAAAAATCTTCTTTTCAGAAACCAATGGACCAATTTCAATACAACTTGGCAGGAATGTTTCTTTGGTGACCCTCTACAAAGATTGTTCAGGCCGTCATGATTCATCAAAAATCATGGCGGCTAGGGGGCGGGGCTTATTTTCCCTATATATCTATATAGAAAACTTTAAAAATCTTCTCGTAAGAAACAGTTGGACCGAGTTCAGTGTAACTTGGCAGGAATGTTGCTTTGGTGACCTTCTACCAAGATTGTTCAAGCCTTCATGATACGTCAAAAACCATGGCCCACAGGAGGGTGGGGCTTATTTTTCATATATATCTGCATAGAAAATTTTAAAATTCTTCTTGTCACATACCCCATGACTGATTTCAATATTACCTGGCTGGAATGTTGCTTTGGTGAACCTCTATCAAGATTGTACAAGCAATCATGATTCGTCAAAAAACATGGCTGCCATGGGGTGGGGCTTGTTTTCCCTATATATCTAAATAGAAAACTTTAAAAATCTTCTTGTCAGAAACCACTGAACAGATTTCAATATAACTTGGTAGGAATGTTCCTTTGGTGACCCTCTACCAAGTTTGTTCAAGCTGTCATGATTTGTCAAAAAACATGGCCGTTAGGGCGTAGGGCTTTATAGCTATATAAAACTTTTTAAACCACTGGACCAATTTCAATATAACTTGGCAGAAATGTTCCTTTGGTGACCCTCTTTTAAGATTCAGTTCAGGTCGTCAAGATTTGTAAAAAAAACATGGCCGGGGGTGTGGTGGAGGGGGGTGGGGGTGGTTAGTGCTATAAAGTTTATACAAAAATCCTAGAGCAGTGAACTTGGCTGAATCTTCAACAGTAAATATGCAAATCTGTTTGGTCAGGTGAGCGATATAGGACCATCATGGTCCTCTTGTTTATGATAGACTGGAAACCCTTTTTGCATCAGTGGACGTGTTCAAATTCATGGATGGAAGAGTCTTCAGAAAGTCAGGGATGAAAGGGCTGAGTGGTATATCAGGGCTTTCACATACTGCTATCTGGAAATTTCAACATGTTCCTTAGACATATCACACATTATCATGAACCCTTAATTTATAAATCTCCATTCAGAATTGTACCAAATGATATTCTAAATTATTCTTATCAGTCAGATGCACATCCTCCTGGTGATCAGGAGGTTGTGGATTCGATCCTGGCCGGGTTTGGTAACATTCTGTCATGGAGATTGATCATGAAAATTTTCTACGGTAATTTGCTCTCTTCCACTGATTCAAGAAAGGCAATGTCACTTTCTGGTGGGGGGTGGTCGGGTGGTGCGAAGGTGTCATGTATCTTATGTCACCGGGGCGTCCAGCTGATATTGGCTTACAGTTGGGCAAGGCCTGCTATCCTTGTAGCAGGTAAGGGTAGGGAGGTGATGTTTTTATTTCTTCTGTTTCTTCACTTTCATTCCTGTTCCTCTTTCTTCCCTGTCCCTCTCTTTCATCTCTTCTGCTATCTCTTCTGTCTCTTTTCTCCCTTTCTCTGGGAGACGACACAAAATGACCCACAAGGGTTGACGTGTCGTTAAACCCCAACACAATCAATCAATCACTTTCTGGTGAAAGAATATGCACAAGTAACTGCTTAGAGGACTAAGACTTGTCAGGAAAAATATTGTATAATAGGTAAACTGACTGGCTCACATGACCTTAATAGTGTTGACTGGGCCATTAAACTCCAAAACAACCAACCAAGGCTTGATATGTCAAGCCTTATTTCCCCAGAAAAAAAAAATTAGAGTATGTTTTAGAAAAAAAAAAAAAAGATGAAATGTCTGCTGATGTTGTGTCTGGTGCTTTAAGGGCAGATATTTCTATCAGTATAATAGTGTAAAGCTGGGTTGTCTATCAGTACATGTACATATAATTAAACAAATGTATATACTGTTTGTCTGCTACAAATTTTCATTTCACTTTTTCATGCAGGGGATGTTTAATTCTTCTCTGGAAGTGGCTAAGTTTGAGGGGGCCAGTATTAGGACAGTGAGTGGATTAAGGGGTCAGATCAAGAAGTCACTGAAATCACCAGAAGGAGCCTTTAGAGCTACCTTTGAGGACAAAATACTGCTTAGAGGTAAGAACATTTTCAATAAATGTTGACAAAACCAGTTCACCCTTTCAGCCCTGCAGGCAGAAACAGATACCATTGCAAACAGTGTAGATCCAGATGAGATGGCTCATAATGAGCCATCTCATCTGGATCTGAACTGTTTGCCATTTTTTTCATTTTTATATAAACACCCCTATCAGCAATAATGGACATGTTGATATTCAAAGAAGTTCACTTCAGAAATTAAGAAGGGTTGAAAGGGTTAAAAGCAAGTTTATTATGTGATGTTCAGTCTACAGATTACTGCAGATAAATTTGTTTGGAGGGTATGAATAGGAAAATGTTTCTTATTTATCTGAGAAACTTGAATTGTCTACACTCATTAGAATCATCTCAAAAATAAGTAAAAAAAACTGTTAATAAGATTTTAAGCACAATCAAGAGACCTCTCTCCCACCCCAACACTTCTTATTTGATAAAGTAAAAAGGGGGAATTCGGGAGTCAGAAAATAAAAAGTTTATATGATGCTATTCTGAAGCTTTTTGCTTTGTTTTCTTCAGATATAGTTTTCTTAAGGACCTGGTACCCAGTAGATGTTCCTCAGTTCTATAATCCAGTTACCAGTTTACTGTTGCCCCCAGCAGAGAAACTTCAGTGGATGGGGATGAAAACTGTTGGTCAACTTAGAAGAGAGAAGGGATTAAATGTTCCAAAACAAAAAGACTCAGATTATAAGGTTTGTGAAATGTTCCAAAACAAAAAGAGTCGGATTGTAACGTTTGTGACAGACTGGCATTTTGTCATAAAATCTGAAATCTAGTAAAAAACCTTCACTTCAAGAAGAAAAAACATTTTTTTTAGGAGGACTTTTCCTTAAAAAAATACCAGGAGAGGGTAGGGTGGATTTCACACAGAATTTTAGATTGCAACCACTAGATTTTTAATTCTTTCAGTTATTACATAAAGAATTTTAATACTCTTACACCCACCACCACCGCCACCATAATAAATAAATGTTACAGAATGTGAAAATAGTTGAAATTTATCTGTCTTTAATGAGTTCTTTTTTACTCCTCTGAAAAGGGACCTGCTGTAACAAAAGAATTTATGCTCCCTTGGCAGCAAATTCTTTTCTCTTAGAGTAGACCCCTTTCAGAAGGGACTTAATGTGCAGGATAGCAAATAAGAACTCTCCTTTGCAAAATATGGCAAAAAATCTACCGAGCGTAACCATTCCCCATAAAGCAGCAACTCCTATTACATTATCTTTATAAAACCTAACTATTCCATTTAGTTGTACAGTAAAACTTCAATATCTCAAAAACCGATGTCTCTTTTACCGTGGCTGATTCAAACTTGGTTTTGAGTCCCTGGGAAACTTTCAGGAAAATAGGGCCCAGTTGTTCAGAGCAACATTAGCTTAACAAATTTATTAGTGGTCAAAATGTTAACTGTTCTAGTAAGTAGAATATCTAATTCACAGGTATTTTGCTGAAAAAAATATGAATAGCTTTACACATTTTTTCAGCAAAAATATTAGCGTATATGCCATATTTAATGATCAAAGTTTTAACGATACATTAACTAACAACATCATTAGTTTTGAACAACTGGGCCCAGATATTTAGTGATATTTTAAGGAAATTTTCTTATTTTATCATGAAAATGTATGTTGTGTGTAATGCTAATGAGTACACTCAACAGACCATTATTTTATAGATCAAAAAGACATCCCTAAATAATCCCCATTTGCCTCCTGACCTAGTGCAATGATTAACCCTCAGTGGCTCAAACTAACCATATCTAGAATAAATTCCCATGGTCCCAAAGATGTTTGAGCCATTGAAATTTGACTATATATTTTCTGTGCCTTTTGTATAAAAATGGAAAATATATATATGTCACAAAGGCTCTTTGATATCATTACAGAAAATAGAGCGGCGAGGAAAGAGTTATACACCGTTATCTATACCCCGTAGTCTACAGATGATGCTACCATTTAAGGACACACCAAAGATATTACAAGAAAAGAAAGATTCAGTGAAGAGGGTTACAGTGATACGAGAACCACATGAAGCCAAGGTTTGTTTCAGAATTTAAACAGATGTAAAAACAAAAAACAACGAAAGAAACTAACTATACTGACAAAATGCTTATAAATTTGCTAACCCCACCTTGTTACTCACTTTTTCCATGGTTTTAGGACAAAGTTTTTTTTCTTTCCTTATCTCTATTATGGGGCATTATCTGATGAGAGGCACTTCTTATGAGTACCCAGAACATACGTTGTTTTTTTTGGGTTTTTTTTGAGAAATATTAAAAAAAAAAGCACCTTGTCTGGAGATCTGGAACTATGACTTATTCGTAGCATTTCATGAGGTTCCTCCATTTTGTAGACAAACACTGAGGGTCTTGGCCAGGCTGTGTGGAATTATAGACTTATCTGGTTGATGATGATTATTTTGGGTTTAATGACATGTCAATTGATGAGGGTCATTTATGTCAATATAGTTTGTAAGCATTGTCTACCTATCCTGATTCTTCACTGTTCATACATGGTGATATATTGCTTTTAACTGTTACACACCTCATGTTTGTGATGTTGCAGGTTGCTAAGGTTTTGAAAATGTTGAAGACTCTCCAGGAACACAAGAACCGTACGGAGCATTCCAAGATGAGGGACCGAGCAGCTAAACATGAGAAGTTGATGGAAAAAGTCAATGCTAAGAGAAGCGACAAAAGAAAAGAAGTGAAAAAACAAGCATACAGAGCACTTGGAAAGTTGGAGAGAAGAAAAAATAAATATAAACCACATGATTAAAAATACCAAAAATGTGACATTTCAAAATAAAAACAAAATGTCATGTGACAATACACAGATGTATTCAGTGCACAGAGTACACTGATTTGGCTGTCCTTGCCCGAAAGTTGTAGTTTTAAATACAAGTCAGAAAAGTGAAAGATGCTAAATTTATCCTAAGAAGTCAGACAGGATTGAGCAAAGTATAGACTCAGATCAGATGCTGCATTCTGTGAAATCAGAATTACCATGTAAACTGTTTGCCACTCATCCAGCAGTTTTTAGACACATCAACATGTAATAAAATGGACATGTTCAAAATTTAGGACAAGTATGGTAAGGGCAAGGAACTTGTTCAAATCTTAGGACAGGTATGGTAAAGAGATAAGGTGTCCATATATTTAGGATAAAGTACAGTACTTGTAAACATGTGAGTGGATCCAAGAGATTTAGATGTGTGCCATTTCTATAGTATGGATCATTTCACCATGCAGGTGATTTGGGACAAGTTTTTTGAGTATCTGTCCATAAGTGTTTACTGGCTGTCAACCAGGAAACCACTGATTGTAAACAGGTTCGACTAAAAATGCTTGTCATATCCACAAGTTTTCAAGCCCTAGCTGACAGTATGGCTTAACATACAAGCCATGCAATGAGAAAAGGTGTCTGCGGGGCATGCAAATGCTGTAGGCCCAGATCAGTGTGCACATCTGCCACTGATCAGTTTGATTGGTACTGGCCAATCTTAGTATCACATGATTCTATAAGCAGACAATACAGGCCCTAAACAGACTTCATATATGTGCAGGCTAATATTTGCCTTGTGTTCATATTCCTAGACACATTATGACATGGTGAGGCTTAATATATGGTGGACAATGTGGGAAAGGGCTCATGTCGTATGCTACGATAACAGCAAAGTTTCAGATCAGCATGCACATCTGTTCAGCCTGATCTGGGCATTCTGTGTTAATTGACATATACTACAATATCCATTGATTCTGTATGTGGACAATGAAGCCCAGATCAGCCTGCACAAATTCTCAGGTTGATCTGGGCCTGCATTGTCTGCAAATTGAATAAGTTGCACATCATATGTAATTCACATGTATGAGGAGACAATCCATCAAGTAGCTAAACCTTGCACAAGGAAACAGACATGTTACATCAGGCTGAAAAACACCTGTATGTTTGTAGTCCTTTGTTAATGAGACAGTGGAAATAAAAAACCTTGTCAAACATTATTATTAAAAATTTTATAAAACTTCCATTCACATTTTTTGGTCTTGAATATTTGGAGAGGTCCACTCTATGTTACAATTAAGGACTTCACCTTTATGTTTGTCTTTAACAGGAACCTTTGATGCACCAATAAAGACCCTCAAAGTCATTGACTATTCAAGTTTACATAACATGCATATCTCACTACTTTTAGCTTGAATATTTTTTTCATCATTACTGAAGGCTAATGAAATGCCCAGCTGGCATTATTTATAAATCTATACGACCCGATAACAGCCCGAGTAGAATGCTTACTGGGTGTAAGGTCTCAATTTTGTGGATTTACAAACCATAGCCCTCACAGAATATTGGTAAAGTGAAGGGTCTAGGGAAACATATTTGGCAAGATGCCATTACAGAATATTTGAACAACAAAGGCACAAGTTTTATTCAAGGAATTTATGATTTACCATTGTAATGGACTAACAAATAGCAAAGACCTGATTTTGTAATCAGTATAGATGTGCTTTCCATTTACTGCTCTGTCCGTGACATTTTGATTAAAAGTATAGTTAGTGGGGCTTAATAGGCCATCCCAACTCAAATGGGGTCTCTGAGGATAGGTGAATGGATACACCTCAAAGATTTGCTGCCATTTTGCAAAAGGTAACAACTTTTGCAGACACAAAGTAACAACTTTTACAGATACAAACAGTCATCTGAAATATTAAAAAAAAGATGAGGGCTGCTCTTAAAGAAAAGAAATTCTTTCCTTTAAGAGTAGCCTCTTAATATGAAGGGAAGCAGATTTACAGTGCAGTTGTTTCCTTTAGAAGCTTTTCCATTCCCCTAAAATCTAGATCTGCACATTCTGATCTAGATTTGACTCATTTGCTGAACAGATTCTTCAAAATCCAACAGTGTGAACTTTGCATGAATGGATGAGCAAACTGCTCCGAATCTGCACATTACAGTTATGCTTGATGTAGCCAGATTAAACCCTGAAGTGCAGATCTCAACATCAGCAAAGAACATTCTGAATTTTTTTTTTTTTTTTTTTTTATCAAGAAAATGAGAGTAGACATTTCATATCCATTGATATGAATATTGCTTTCATTTTTTCATGTCTGCATGGTACTGTTCTTGTCTTGGGGTAGCTCATGGTCTGATAGCCTTTTGCGAATAAACTTATTTTGTATGAATTGAATGCCTAGCAGACGATTCACATGAAGTGTCAAGCCTTTTCTTTTTTTTTGCTGAAAAATAAAAATATTTTTTAGAATGTAGTTTACTACTGTTCTGCATGGTTTTAAGTGGATGAAGAAAATGCAGGTTATTTTTTTATATAAAAGTAAAAATGTAAATGGAAGCTAAAAATATACTATGTTCAATAATAGGACCACTTTTGGAGGTCCCAAAGGTGGTCTTAATAGCAGAATTTAACTGTACATGTCTTGTTAAATCTGCATAATATATAAATGTATACATGTATGGCTTGCCAAAGGGACTGCATGGATCTCTAAGGTACTAGCAATATAACATGCAATTATATACATGTACAAATATTGTTTGACAGGAAGAAAAAGAGAATTTAAAATACTTGCATTCTGTTGTACTTTACAAACATGTACTACCTGAAGTCTGAGTGATTCTGTTAAAATAATTTCCCCAAGATTTTAGCCTATATGCATGAAAATACATTCTTTCCTCAGGTCAAGCAGTGTTGACAAAATATGAGTAGTGAAAGCTACATTCTGTGGTGTCTGATCAAGGTCTACACTGTTTGATCAGTTATGTCGGTTCCAGTACTAAGGTAGTTCAGAACCTTGGGTAATTACCTGAAAATCTAGCTCTGGTTATTCTGGGTGTTTAAAGACATGCTAACCCTTATGGGTCATTTTTCTTTGCCTCCCAGAAAAAGAAAGAATTGGTTTAGAAGAGATAGAAACAAGAAAGGTCAATAAGCAGTGCTTATTAGATACCCCATGCAAGGTAACCAAAATGTAATGGACAGATGGTCAGATGTAAAAACAGTATAGCAGGCCCTTACCCCACCATAGCCACTGCCTAAGAATATTGTAGATTGTACCCATGAATAGGGAAAGCCCCATTAGATTGTGTGAATTTGCAAGCAGAGCTGTGTCTTTGCACTTTTCATATCCCTTCAGACTCCATTTTGTATTTGAGAAACTTTCCCATTGTGAGTGGAGTAAATATCTAAAATTCAACCTGAACATGTGTGTTCTTTTCTGTGAAATCCTGTGTAACCTTTTACCACTCTCAGGGTTAATTCAGCAGAAGACAAATTGATGATATTTTTCTTATATTTCTCAGAAAACAGGATCCGACATTGCATGCAAATTGTATCCTTTTGAGACAATCTGCATGAAATGTCAGATCCTGTTTTCTGAGAAAAATAAGATAAATATTTCAATACGTCTTCTGCTAAAAATTTTACCCAGAATGCCTTGCATTAAATTATAAGTCAAACTATCACAAACCCGTACTAAATTTATTATCAAATATATTATTAAATCATTACAATCACATATGGATCTCTAGATAAGCTGTTTTTCCAACTAAAAAAATGACTAGCATTTTTTCTTATTTCTCCATAGAAATATGTGGGTATATTTTCGTAGAAAAATTCAACTATTTAGTTGGAACCCCTGTTATCTAGAGTCCCAACTATATAAAATCAATAGTATGCTTTCAACAAATACAAAATTTCATGAAAAACAAATTCATGATAATGAGGCTATTCAAAAAGTGGTCGCGCATGAAAAATGAAAACCCTGATCAAAAGCTTATGATGAACAGGCTGATCTGGGCTTTGAAGCTTCTTTTTGCATTGCCTTCTGGTCAATTTGTTACATATGATTACTATTCTTGTTATCATTAATTAAATTATTTTAAATCGTCTACACTTTTGAAAAGCTAAATTAGTATGTTCACCTTTGTATTGTGTCATGATTCCAGTTAACCATATTAAACTCTAGATAAAAGTATTTAGATGGTAATTTTTGTTATATTTTGCATCAAAATGATTCACAACATTGGTTCTTATGTCATATGCGAACAGCAAGTCTAGACAAGCGTGCACATCCCCGCAGTCTGATCTGGACATTCTCTGTTCGTCAAAATAATACTACAGTATCCATGGAGTCTGTAAGCGGACAAGGAAGGCCCAGATCAGCCTGCATAAATGATCTGGGCCTATGTTGTCCACAAATAGCATAAGGCCCCTTTCATGCATCGCTTATTATATCTTGTTGGTACTTGCTGGAATCACCTCAGTACAGGGGGGCAATGTCTGTGAGTCTTTAATGGAAGAATTATCACCTAAATAATCACCTTAACTGGACCTATGGAAACTTTCTATGAAAATAAAATGTTACATAGGACTGCCAATAATGAAGTGCATGTAATTAGCTGTCACAAGAATAGTCTACTTTTTACTCTTAATATGCCAAGCAAAATTGTAGCAGAATACATTCTTTTTCTTTTCTTTTTGTTTTTCATTATTTTCAGAGAAAATGACTACATTTTATGTGAATCGTCTGCCTAGCAGACAATTCACATGAAATGTAAAGCATTATTTTCTCTGAAAAAGTAAAAAAAAAAATGAATAAAAATATTGTCTTCTGCAGTTGTAATTGGTACTTTAAGAGTTAAACATACTTCTGATATAACTAGTCTTCAAAATTCAGACTCGTTTCTACCCCCTACAAAATGTTATGGGTAAAATATCTTCCTTTAATGTAGTAAATAGTAATAGAAACAGATGTCATAGCCACAGCTTAATTAAGTAAAGGGTCATTCTGTCATACCATATGGGAAAAACAAAGGCTCAAATCAAGGTCTCCAGTGTCTACCTACGTAATATTTATTTTTTTTTTTTTATTGCTTTAGTTTGCAGTTTAACGACCTAGTCAACACTATTATATTTATGTTGAGCTAGTCAGTTTACCTAGTCACACTTTTCTTGGGCAGGCTTAGACCTCTAAGCGTTTCATCAGTACAGTGCACATTCTTTCGCCAGAAATTGACAACTGCCCTCAAATCACTGGAAGGAAGAGCAAGACTGTAGAAAGTATTTCCTGATCAATTCCCAAGAAAGAATGTTGCCGGACCCAGCAGGGATCGAACCGCCACCTAATCACCAGTCCAAATGAGCAACCGAGGCCAGCTTTGTTTATGGTCTGTTTTTTAGTAAGTTGAGGTTTAACATTCCAGTCAGACATATTGAGTTAAGATGTTGCCTCCAAATTTGTGGGACTTTTAAGCACTCTATCAATGCATTAGGTTGCCTAACTGTTTTATGTGTCCTAGTGAGTGGGGGACCTACAGATTTGCTGGATACTCTAAAGTATATAAACGGAGAAGACGGTGACCACTGTGGACGTGCAAGGTGCTCTGGGTCTTTGCTGTTCCCATATAACAACCATGTTCTCATTCTGAAGCCCAATCAGTCGAGATGTGACAAGCAACAAGGTATCTTATTTCACATAGCTCTAGATAAAACATATCTCCAGATATGGCACTTTTTTTCAAGCAAAGTACTGATATTTTTCTTATTTCTTCTTGTGCGTACTCATTAGAAGCACCTCATCGAGGCACTTCTGAGTACCTTCACCATACGTAGAAATAAAAAAAAATATGCAGCTACCCCACTTATCTAGAGCTGTGTCATATGCAGTCTGATCTGGGTATGTATATTCTGACATGCCTTTTTGCTTAACTCGGCTCACATACATGTAAATCACAGTAGATAATCATGTGATTTTGATAATGGACCATGCCGTATTTGTGGAGACGATAAGTAAGTGTAAATTTTTACTATTTTGTCCAGCACTGAACAGATTAGGATGCAGTAAAGTGCAGATGCCACACATAAAATCAGGAAAGTTGGTAATACTCTTCAAATGTCATGGCAAATATTACTGTGATTGCTTTCCCAAGCAAACTTGAACACTGCTACTGCTGACATGGAAATGTTTGCTGTGACAGGGCTGGCATAAACAGTCACATGATTTGATAAAATAGGCTAGCATAACAAAATTCATTGATTTTGTATAGGATACATACAATTCACTGCATATAAATCTGTTCTGTAATAAGCTTGATATGAACAATTGTCTCACAGTAACATCTGCACCTTTACCACTCCGGGCAAATTCAGCAGATGACATATTGGTAATATTTTCCTCAAGAAAATAGGCTTTGATGTTTCAGTGCAGATTGTCTCCACAGGAGACAATCTGCATGAAATGTCAAAGCCTATTTTCTTGGACAAATAAAAAAAAAAAAATAAACCAAAATGTTGTGTATAGAAATTTTTACCCAGCATGCAAAGCATTAACAAAAATGCATGAGATCTATCATACAAACTACACAATTATCCACCTTATAAATGGCACAGTCTTTGTATTATTTCTTAGGCTTGTAGAATCCTTCTCCTGATTTGTTGCCTAGTTTCCCCTCAGAAACGTATTTATTTAGCAGAGGGCTGGGGTCAAACAAAGGATTGTCCGGGTACTTCTCATGCCATCCTGTAATAGATAAGAAGTTGTGATGGGACATATGAATTATGATGAGACAAGAATTGTGGTGGGACATATGAGTTGTAGTAGGACATATGACTTGTGAGGGAACATATGATTTGTGAATGGACATACAAGTTGTGATGGGACATAGATGGGATGTATGAGTTGTGATGGGACATATAAGATGTGATGGGACAAACAAGTTGTGATGGGATATATGAGATGTGATGTGACATATGAGTTGTGCTGGGACATATCAGTTGTCATAGGACATATGAGTTGTGATGGGACATATAAATTATAATAGGACATGAGTTCTGATGGAATATATGAGTTGTGATGGGACACATAAATTGTGACAGAACATATGAATTGTGATGGGACATACAAGTAGTAACGGGATATAAAAAAATATAAATGATTCTAATGCACTCGCGTATGTAACGCGACGTCTGATTGGATAACGTCAAAAATTTGCGACGGTATATTCTGCAATATACTGTCGCAAATCCGACGTCATCACGTAACGTCATTTCTCATTGGCTGGCATTTGGTTTTACACAGCTCACAGCACTTGTCGTTTTGTGCAAAAAGTACATTTTTTCAATAGAAAAAAATGAATAAATGCATTAGAATGGGGATAACTGCATCAAATTTGTCATCTGGGGAGGTATATCGCGGTTTTATGGTCGCAAGTTACGTTTTACGGCTCCGCTGACGCGTCGCCGTAAAACAAAATGTCCGACTGTAAAACCGCCGATTTACCTCCCAAAATGCCAAATTTGAATGCAATTATCCCCTAAATATATCCAGGAAATGCCTCAACCATGAAGCACAATCCTCCAGAGGCGTCAAAAGAGGGAGAGATGAGGAACAAAAAAGAACAGGATAAATGCCACACACATGAAACCAGATGGGTGCGCCCAATGATGACTCAAATCAGCCTGCATATCTGCACATACTGATCAGAGTAATTGTTGCCTGCATGAAGAAATGTTGCATCCTTGGCTATCCAAAATGTGCCCAAGTGAAGAGTCTGATCAGACTGAGGCTGACCTGAATCTTTGCTGAGTGCACATGTCCCAAAGGTATGTTTTCTGACATTAAGGCTGAAAACTTTTAAGTAAATTAGTACATAAAAAAAAAAAAGCCTTGAAGAAAGAAATAATCTGTAACTTACCATCAATGATAAATTTACATGTGTCAAGGCCAACATAGTCTGTTAGTTCAAATGGTCCCATAGGATAACCTGCACCAAGTTTCATGGCTGTGTCAACATCTCGTGGAGTTGCCTCTCCTCTCTCCACCATACGTATGGCTTCCATCATATATGGCACTAAAAGACGGTTGACTATAAACCCTGGAGTGTCCTACAATGGTAATTGTTGGTTTGGAGTTTTATTGCTCAGTCAACACTATTATGATCAAGTCAAGCCGGTCAGTTTACCAAACCTCACCTTTCCTGGGCAGGCTTAGTCCTCTAAGGGGTTAACCAATACTTATGCACATTTCTTCACCAGAAACTGACAACTGCCCTTCTTGAATCATCAAAAGGGAGAGAATGATCATAGAAAATATTTCATAATCAATCTCCACTAAAGAATGCTGCCGGACCTGGTGGGGTTTGAACCTGTGACCCCCTGACCACCAGTTGGATGGGCATCTGACTGAGCCACAGTGGCCTACTTACAATGGCAAACAACATTTTTAAATTCACATCCAAATATGTGGTTTCACACTTTTGAGAGTACTCTGCAGCAAACTGTCTTACATAACAGATTAATGTAATTAACAAGTTTTAGTGTATTTTGTAAAGAGGTCGATCTTACAAACTAAACCCGAGTACCCATTAAAGCTAAATGACCACCTAGGTGGCATTATCTTTCTTCTTACCACTTTTCACATTGGATTTTGACCTTACTTGATCCGTAGATTTTTTTCAGAAGGAGTATTTAATGATAATTCTTAGATAATTTTTCTTATTTCTCCTTAAAAAATATATATTTTGGGTACCCCTCAGAAGTGCCTCGGTGAGGCACTTCTGAGGGGTACCCATAACATATGTTTTCATGGAAAATTGTCTTAATACACCTCAACTTCTATTCTCAAATACTCCTCCTTAACAAGTCTTCTGTGAATTTTGTTTGACCCATTTTAGTCTGGAGACCCCAAAAAAGGAAACTGGCAAACAGTGCAGAACCAGATCATCTGATCAGCCCCAAAAGGGAAACTAGCAAACAGTGCAGACCCAGATCATCTGATCAGGGTCTCCACTTGTTGCAAATGGTTTAGCCATTTTTCTCTTGAAATGTCTAAATCACATAGCCTGACATACCTAAAATTGAAATTGGACTCTTCCAGTGCATAGTCAAGGGGAGAGTTTATTCTGTATAAAATGGGTTAACATTAATAAGTAGTAACTATCTATCAAGTGATAAAAATTGTCATTGCATAAATGTCACACTATTTTTCTTACTCTTCTGCAAAAATGTAACAGATATTGTCTTAAATTATCTGCCACTAAAAAGTTTTACTTAAACTGACGCCCTGTAAATCCCCCTTCCGTTGCTTCCATACTTACCTTGCAATTTACTGTGGTCTTTCCCAGAACTTTTCCAAAGTCTAGCAATTTATTAAATGTTTCATCACTTGTCTCTGGAATTCTTATCACCTAATAATAAAAATTCAAATAAAATCAACTACAGGGATCACAACTGTATCATGCATTAACATTTGCTGGCTCCTGAGGAGGTTGTTAAAACCTTGGACAAAGGTTGAATGTTGAAAATCTTCCCAGGGACCAGGCAAAGTTTAATGCAATGGAACAAATATTTGTGATCCCTATTCTTGCATTTTAGCATGATTCCTTTATTAGTAATCAAATTACGGCCTGTTTTGAGATATTTTCTATGTAAAAAGACATTCAAACAACTCATGGATTCCATTGTTTGAACATGGTTTCCTGTCAATTTGACTTGTTGTAAATAGTTTCTGGCGGTTTGACAATGGCTTCAACATTGTGGGTACTCATTAGAAGTGCCTCCAAAACAGAGTTGTTTTTTTTATCCTAATACCAGCTACTTGTATGTACATAAGTATGTTAAAAGTATGTTAAACTTGCCTCTCCTGCAAAAGACATTTACGAAATAAATAAGTCTATCATGTCATTAATGGTGTGCTTAGTAATATCTGAACAGATTTCTTCCAGAATATGAGATATACACATAATCAGATAATCCAGATCCATTGGTGTCCACTGATACATTGAAATCTAATGCAGTTTTGCAGAGATAAAAATCCCATGCAAAATGACTTCTTCATTATGTTAGGTTTGCACATTATGCAAAACCAGTTCTTAATCTATTAATAAACAAACAGATTCATAACTAACACCAGGTATGTGCATTAAAGCATATAACTGACACATACAAGCAACAAGAAGCCTCATCACAGTCATTGGGAATGCAACAGTCTACTTTGGATTATGACCATTGTAGCATCGTTCATTTTACCAACATGATCTGGTCCATGGACCTGGACTTCCATGCCATAAGGAGGCTAGGGTGTACTTGGCAACTAATTGTTTGTGTTGAGGTTTATGGCCCAGTCAGCCCAATGGGGTCATGTTGAGCGTGGTCAGTTTACCTAACCACACGTTTACCGGGCAGGCTTAGTCCTCTAAGCGGTTAACCAGTATTGTGCACATTCTTTCGCCAGAAACTGACAATTGCCCTTCTTGAATCATTGGAAGGGAGAGAATGACCGTAGAAAATATTTCATGATCAATCTCCACGAAAGAATGTTGCCGACCTCGGCGGGGGTTGAACCCACGACCTCCTGGTCTCCAGTTGGACGGCGCATCCAACTGAGCCAAATATCTGTATATTCCCCAATATCCAAAAATCCTGTAAAAGGACAGCATCAGATTGTGTGCTTGTGCAGTCTGATCTACTTTTAATGTCTACAAATACTTGAAATCTTTTTTTACACATACAGCTCCAGATGATGCTGCTTTTTTTCCAACCAAAAAATATACATATTTTTCTTATTTCCAGGGGTGAGAACAGTCGCTAATAATCAATCCTGAAATCTAAAAATTCAGTCCAAAAATTACTATTTTCTTATTTCCCAATAAAAACAGATGTTGTGTGTACTCATTAGAAGTGCCTTGGGGAGGCATTTCTAATGAGAACCAACAATGTATGTTTTTATTGAGAAATAAGAAATTTATTATGTGGATACGCCCTCTTATCTGGAGTTATGCAACTAATAATTAGTTAAATAATTAGTTTTTTAAAAAGTTATTTCAGGCATATATTAACCCAAATAACTACTTTTGACACAAAAGAATGATCTTGTGAACAAGTGTAAAAGTGAAATTACATGCTTAACCCTTGTCCTGCTGAATTAATTAAGATGCCGGGCCGTTTCAAATTTTTAGCCAATCAGATTACTTGATCCAGATTGTTGATATAAATTCACAAACTGAATGGCAAACAGTGCAGATCCAGATCAGTTGGCTTCTTAGAAGCCAACTGATCTGAATCTACACTGTTTGCAAAGGCCGGGTTCAGCAGGACAAGGGTTAAAATGAAAGTTCTCAATCCTGAAATATGGATTAATCCTGAAGTTTTTTCATCCCTGTATTTCTCCATGAAAACATATGCTGTAGGTACTCATTAGAAGTACCTCTTTCAGGTGCTTCTAATGAGTACCCACAGCATAATATGACTTTTCTGAATACTCCTCGTCTGTTTCTATGAATTACCTCAAGGAGTTTCATGATAGGAACTGGATTAAAGAAGTGAAGTCCACCAAACTGGTCCATTCTTGATGTAGCTGATGCTATGTCTTTAATTGGAATGGAAGATGTGTTGCTGGCAAATATGGCGTGTCTGGAAAATACCGGTATGGTAAAAATTCAATGCCTTAAAATTTCAAACACTTTATTCCATACTTTTTTCTTTTTTTGCCAAAATTTTGCTTTTAATGCAGTTGTTTCTTAAAATACTTAGTGGAATGGCAAATAGTGTAAACCTTCATCAGACTGCTCCTTCAGGGTCTGCACTCTTTGCATATGCCATTTTGTCAGGAACTTTGACATACAAAATTTTTGGACATTTACCATAACAGAAAACATGAAAGCATATTAAGCATACCGAAAATAACCAAAACCTGTTAGTTTCAATCCACAGCAGGGGTGGCGTTCTAGTTTTTTCCAAGAAAAGAAGGCTTGACATTTCATATGAATCATCTGCCAGGCATTTTATAATGCAGTCTCCTGCAATTCTGAATGGCAGTTTAAGGGTTAATTTGTTTGTTTGCTGGAGATTTAATGTAACTTTAAAACATCTTTCAGTTATGTTGTGACATTGTCTGGCTATGAATATGTGGTGGGGCCTGGATAATACAGAAGTATGTCTCTCGCTTGTCACCGTGTTCGATTCCCAGTGCTGGCATGTGGCAGGTACTCTGGTTTCCTCCACCAAAAGCCAACATCCACACCTTTAAATCATAGGGTTTGAAAAATATGAGCTCATAAGTTTGTAAACCTAACATTTTTGCATGAAAATTTTATGGGTTAAAATATTTTAATATAAACATTTTGAATAGGAATCTGATACAACACCAGTGGTAGTACAACTTCTCTTACTGTTGTTTTCATGAAGGAATAAGAACAAATATTTACCCGGATAGCCTTCTTCAAGATGCATACCTTTTTCCATGGTGTAATCAAAATATTTAAGTTTCCTCTCCATTAAAAACTGACATACAAGATCATTTCAGTGTGGCCACACAATGTGATGAACTGAGGCAGCCGCATGCTTATTTTTCTCATGGTATGGTAAATGTCCTAAAATTTTGAACACCTTTTCAATACTTTTTTTTTTTTTACCTTAATGCAGTTGTTTCTTAAAATACTTAGTGAAATGACAAACAGAGGAGACCTTGACCTGAGTCTGACCTGGGTCCACACTGTTTGCATATGCCATTCTGTCAGAAATTTTGTGTATGAAATTTTAGGACATCTTATTGTAAATGTCATGACACAAAAAATGGCTATATAAGCAAATATTTTTCTTATTCCTCCATGAAAACATGTTGTGATGCTCATCAGAAATGTGTTCCAGAGGCATTTCTAATGAATACCCACAACACATTGTTTGTGTTGAGGTTTTACAGACCAGTCAACCCAATGGGGTCATGTCGAGCGCAGTCAGTTTACCTAACCACACGTTTACTGGGCAGGCTTAGTCCTCTAAGCGGTTAACCAGTATTGTGCACATTCTTTCGCCAGAAACTGACAACTGCCCTTCTTGAATCAGCGGAAGGGAGAGAATGACCGCAGAAAATATTTTATTATCAATCTCTACGAAAGAATGTTGCCGACCTCGGCGGAAGTTGAACCCGCGACCTCCTGGTCTCCAGTCGGATGGCACATCCAACTGAGACTAAAACAAGAGGGTCATGATGGCCTGTATCGCTCACCTGAGTACCATAGCACTTGCAGAACCTGACCTAGAAATAATCAAGGCAAACATTCTGACCAAGATTCATGACAACTGTATTAACAAGTAAGACAATGTAGCATGGCTAATGGACCATGAAATATAGGTCAAGGTCAAATATGGATGAAGGCACTCAAGAGGCCACGCTAAGATGTATGGATGTGCTAAGTATCACTGGCTGTAGGACCAATAGTTACTGAAAAACTGACCTAAAACCAAAAAACTTAATGAAGTCAGTGGACCGTGAAATATAGGTCAAGGACACAAATTGGTGACTGCATTCAAGAGGCCATGCTAAGATATATGCAAGTGCCAAGTATCACTGCTGTAGGACCAATAGTTACTGATAAACTGACCTAAATAGAAAAAAAAAACTTAAAATTTAAGTCACTGGACCGTGAAATAAAGGTCATAAGTGACCCAGTTCCAAACTTGACCTAGAAATCATCAAGAAAAACATTTTGTGCAATTTACATGATGATCACTTCAAAAATGAACTCTAGAGTGTTAAAAAGGTTTTCCTTTGATTTAGCCTGGGACCTAGTTTTTTTTACCTCAAGTGATCTAATTTTGGACCTAAAAATCATCAAGACAAACATTTTGTGCAAGATTCATGATGATTACTTCAAAAATGTTACATCTAGAATGTTAACAAGGTTTTCCTTTGATTGGGCCTGGTGACCTAGTTTTTGACCCCAAGTGTGGGTGTTTGAACTTGACCTAGAAATCATCAAAACAAACAGTTTGATCAAAATTCATGATGATTACCTAAAAAATGAGGCCGCTGGAGTGTTAACAAGGTTTTCCTTTGATTAGACCTGGTGACCTAATTTCTGACCCCAAGTGACCCGGTTTTGACCTAGAAATCATCAAAACAAACATTTTGATCAAAATTCATGATGATTACATAAAATGAGACCTCTGGAGTGTTAACAAGGTTTTCCTTGGATTGGACCTGGTGACCTAGTTTTTTACCCCAAGTGACCCAATTTTGGCCTAGAAATCATCAACACGAGCATTTTGAGCAAAAGTCATGATGATTACTTCAAAAATATGACCTCTAGAGAGTTAACAAGATTTTCTTTTGATTTGACCTGGTGACCTAGTTTTTGACCACAAGACACCCAGTTTCAAACTTGACCTTGATTTCATAGGTGCAAATATTCTGAGCAAGTTTCATTAATATTGGGTTAAAACTATGACCGCCAGAGTGTTAACAAGCTAACTCTTGACAACTCACGACGAAAGACAGCGGACGGAACTTTATCACAATAGCTCTGACACCCTGAGCATTTGCTCTGACAGGTGAGCTAAAGTCAATACTTTTTTGTTGAAAAAAGAATCTTATCTAGGGCTATGAATTATTAATGACTTACTTGGGAGCAGCATTATCCAGCATTTTAAACAACTGTTTCTTTATATCAAGGTTCTCAACAATGGCTTCTATCACAAGGTCGGAGTTCTGCACGGCTGAAGCTGGATCAGTTTGTACTGACAGACGACTCATTGTTTCCTCTATAAACTTTTCACCATCCTATATAACAAAAAAAGGTTTCTAGGTCTAGATACTGAGACAATGTGTTTTTTCAACCAAAATTTACTAATATACTGACATGTTTTTTTTTTTTATTTCTCCATGCAAACATACACTGTGGTGCTCATGAGCCATATCCTATTAGGGCATTTTTAACGAGTAATCACAACATATATTTAATGGCGAAATGATATTTTTTGCTGAAAAAATGTGAGTAGCTTTTGCACTGAACATATAAATATCTATTTACCCCTCTTATGAAGAGCCATTATGAAGAACTATGGCTCTTCTCAAAACATTATATCTCAAACTCCAGATTTATGAGAGTGACAGCTCTGGTCAGGTTTTACACCTGAGCAGACTAATCAGAATCTTTATAGGCTGTCTGCATAGCTCCAGATAAGGTACTTTTTTCAATCGAAAAGTGATGATTATGAGTACCCACAACATACATTTTTGGTGGAGAAATAAGAAAAATATCAATGATATTTTTCTTATTTCTCCACTAAAATGTATGTTGTGGGTACTCATTAGTAGTGTCTCAGCTTGGAGCTACGCTGCCAGAACAATTTGCAGATCTATATCTACATCTATGTTGTTACATTAAGCTGTCATACTTGACAATTCTAAAAAGAGAAAGTAAAAAAGGAAGAAGTGTATTAGACTTTTAACTAAAACCATAGGACTGCCAAAAAGAGAAAGAAAGCAGTAACAGATAGTTTGCTCCCAACAGGATTATATAAATATTCTCTAAAACACTATCTTGAAAAAATTATAAAGGTGCATGTGTATTAGTGAATGTTTGATGATAACAACCAAAAGAAGCTAGTATACATAGCTCCAGGTAACACACTTTTTTCAACCAAAAAATATTGATATTTTTCTTACTTCTGCATGATAACATATGCTGTGGTACTCATTAGAAGCACCTCACCGAGGTGCTCTAATGAATACTCACAACATGTTTTCATGAAGAAATAAGAAAAATATTTACCTGATACCCCTCTTATCTAGAGCTATGAGCATATAATATTTTTTTTCCCAAACAATGATATGAAGTAACATTTGGACATGTTGGAAGTTAAAAGAAAATCTACTTGGACATGCACTTCAATGTCTCTTATTAAAACTGTACCTTTGGATTTTCAGCAAACTTTTTCTTCGCAACTCTCTGCAGACTTTTATTAATTCCACCTTTTGCTTTAGATAGAATATCATCAGTCTGATCAACCATAACCACCTGGTGTCCTGTTGCTGCAGCAACCTGCAAGTACAAGATTATTTATGATCTGCAATGCAAAATACAGTTAATGTCCTAAAATTTCAAACACTTTATTTCATAACTATTTTTTGCCTAATTTTTTTTATGCATTTATTCCAAAAAATACTTGGTGAAAGGCAAACAGTGTAGACCCTGATCAGACTGCTCCTTCAGGAGCAGTCTGATCTGAGTCTGCACTGTTTGCATATGCCAATTTATTAGGCCAGTTGGTGCACAAAATTTTAGAGCATTTACTAAGGCTGGTACGATTAATCGGATAATCGATTGATTGATTGATAAATACCACAAAAAATGATTATCATTACAGATTTGCTAATAATCGATCATTTGATTTCTGTGTCTGTAACTTTACCGTATTTACCCTTAGTATTAAGACACCTCATTACCATACTTTATCTAAAATTTGAACAAATTACTACCCACTGTTGTGTCTAAAATAGCTGGATGAGTGGCAAACAGTGTAGACCCTGATGAGACGCCGCAAATGCGGCATCTCATCTTGGTCTACACTGTTTGCTCAGGCCTGTCTGACCAAATACATGCAATAAAGTATAACATATGGTAAGAGTCATGCTCAGACAGATAAAATCATTATCAAATTTTCAGTGACTACTAATCGATTATCAATCACAATGGCAGGACTGACAATCGATTATCTTTTCAGCTCTAATTAGCCAGCCCCAGCATTTACCATAATATACCTTTATACATGTGCATCCAACAAAGACTAGTTACTAGAACTAGTTAGGTAGCTCAGATCAGGTTTTGAATCTTCCCTGAATGCACATGTCCAAAGGATTATAAACTCCAGAAAAGGTATTTTTCACCATGAAAACAAAATGATGCAGGTTCTCAACAGAAGTGCCTCTTCTTTTCTGGAGTTATGAATTAAAAGAGCCACATTTGGCAAAAAGAAAAAAAAAAAAAAGGCCTAGGCTATAGTGTTGCCACTGACGATCGATTATAATCAATCATCAGTCACTTTTGTCTCTTGTGACTGATGATCCGAAAGATTTTTTATTGTCGACTAATCGAAAAATTCTATTTTTAGAAACATATTTTTCCCACACTTATTTTTATAGGCAAGTTATGAAATTCAAAGCTGTCTATTTGGGTCATTCTAGATTTGTGGTCAATAAAAGTGAAAAAAAAAAACGATAAAATAGCCTTAAATAAGTCAACCCAAAAGTACTGATATTTTTCTTATGCCTCCATGAAAACATATGTTGTGTTTGTTTGTGTTGAGGTTTTACGGCCAAGTCAACCCGATGGGGTCATGTCGAGCGTGGTCAGTTTACCTAACCACACTTTTACTGGGCAGGCTTAGTCCTCTAACATGTCTAAGCGGTTAACCAGTAATGTGCACATTCTTTAGCCAGAAACTGACAACTGCCCTTCTCGAATCAGCCGAAGAGAGAGAATGACCACAGAAAATATTTCATGATCAAATCTCCAAGAAAGAATGCTGTCAACCTGGCCAGGATCGAACCCGCAACCTTCTGATTACCTGTCAGATGCGCATCCAACTGAGCCACCAAGGCCAGCACATATGTTGTGGATACTCATTAGAAGTGCCTCACAGAGTGAATACCCACAACATGTTTTCATAGAGAAATAAGAAAAATATTATCTGGATACCCCTCTTATTGAAATGGAGCAATGAATAAGTACCTAAATTAAGAGTGTATATATTTTCTATACATCGATTATTAATCGATGGTCAGTCTGTTTTACAAAACTGATGATCGACTATGAAATTCTGGCCGATTCCCAATACTACTAGGCTGCACATATGTGAACAGATCTGTTTGCCAGAAGATTCCTTCTGATGAAAGGAGAAGGATCTGATCAGGCTGCAGACTGATCTTGGTCTTCTACCTTTACATATGTGTGCTTTGGTACTTGTAGCACACTTCATTTAAATTCTTAACACTTTTCACTTAACAGAGGACTTGTTAACTAGGAGTATTTGATGATAATTCTGGGATAACTTTCTTCAATTCTCAAAAAAAAAAGACATATAGAATAAAAATATACACCTTAGTGAGGCAGTTTTAATGAGCAGACCTCTAGATAAGAGGGAGTAAATGGTATTTCAGCATTGAATTTTTGAAAATCAGCACTGAAATTGAAGCTGAGGTGGTAAAATACATTGAAATCAAATTTAGGGGTAAAGTTTTTCAGTGAACTTTATGTCTTTTATTTAATATGAAGCAATTTCCCTCACAATGAATCTGTTGTGAGCAGGAGTAGGTTTTTTTTTTTCCTTCTATGTTTTTTTTTTTTTTCAGATAAAATAAAGCTTTGCATTTCCTGTGACTTGTCTGCTGAAATTCCAAGTTTTATTTTCTCTGACAAGCTAGAATTTTCTATGCTAAACTTAAGCTTGGTGCTTTAAGAGAATTGCATATGGGCCTTTAAGCATTAAGCTTTAAAGCAGGAGGTAAAATACTTTTTGTATCAAAACCTTATCTAGAGCTCTGAACGAGTACCCCAAAATCATGTTTATATTGAGAAAAAACACAAAACAATATCCTTGAATTATCAAATACTCCTCTTGTAACTTTATAACTGTGTTTTATTATATTTTTTACAAGTTGTAGCGGTTGACTCTTTGCACACGTGGTAATTTTGCATGCTGTTTTGTCATCTGTGGATTTTTTTTTTTTGAAAATCAACTTTTTCAAAAAAAACAAAATTCAGGAGTACCATCAGTGTCAAACAGTCTGGATCCTGATCAGGCCCTAAATTTTGTCGGGCCTGATCTGGGTCCAAACTGTTTGCAAAGGTTATCAGCAGATGACAGAAAGAGTTAAGGTCCTGACTCTTTAAGCACTAAGCTATATTGTAGCAGATGGCACCCACCAGGCACATGATGTTTATATGTCACAATAATGTTGATGCAAAGTTATGATGTTGCATCAACGTTAATGTGATGTATAAACGTCATGACATTGCATCGTGAATGCATCATTGTACATGTATATTTATCCTCATGATATTGCATTGATGTGAATGCCATTGTATAATATCATGTCCCCATTCTAATTTTTTTTGTATTATTTTTCTGAGAAAATACATGGTAAAGTGCTCATTAGATTTAAGATTGTGAGTTATCAGGTACAATCCTAGCGGCTAGCGAGTACCAAGTGTTGTGTCCTTGACCAAGACACTTTATCCACATTGCTTAGTAATTGTTTCTACCCAGGAAGAACTGTGCATACTACTCAGAAGATGAGGGGCCACAACATATAGGAAAACAAAATAAAAAAGATATCTTACTTTCTCAAAAAAAAAATACAAAAACAATGTTTGTTGCAGTTGTGATAAACACTTTTTTAGATTAACAAAAGCTGTAAAAAAAACTATAAAGAGCAAAGGGCTAGATTCACGAATTCTTGTATACTGCCCTGTTAATTCTCATTTTAGCAAACTGTAAAATATGCTTCAGTTTGTAAGTTTTTATATTATATAATATTTCGTCTTTACAACTATGTATGAAATATTTGGCAAAATCGCTTTGAATCTTTAAGATCACTACCAAATCGGACCCCCTAAAGCACCAAACGCGACATTTTTTCACATTTTTTTGTGTAAAAGGCAGCTGAAAAAATATGAAGCCCCGTATTCGACACCATCATTTTTCGTGCAACGTTTCATAAACGAATGAAGAATATTTGGTAAAAAAATCAAGGTGTCGAAATTGTGGCTTCATGTTCAAATAAAATAAAATATAATTGAAGAGATCTCGATAAGACTCTTCATTGTATTCTGTTTGCGCTACTAAGTTTTTCTGCTTTTTGAAAGAAAGATAATCAAATAAAATGAATTTCGTCCAGAAAAAAGAAGAAATAATCATAGGTAAGCAATAAGTACGACATTTCATCCAGAAACCCAATGAAACCATTGTTTTTCGACAGCAAGAGACCCGGCTTCCGAAATTACGTTACATGCAAAATTTGCGTTTTTACAAGGGACGCCACTCCAATAACCGCTGAGGGATGACAGTTCTGCGTTGTTGACAACGGTGGTTTTACAATTAAAAATCGGTGTTTCGCGTTCGTTTGTTCTACATTGGAGTTTTCTGTATTTTTTCTCTCGAATGATAATTCCAATGTCCAAAATTCGAGGTTTCAATGGAAATAAAAACGACTTCATTCATGCGTTGCGGGCGTTTTTTTTTTTTTTTTTTTTTTTTTTTCTAATGCTGTCTGTTAACGATAAAACCGAGCATTTGAAAGGAAATGTGATGTACATATAACAAAATGGTACACAAAAATAAGAATTTTTTTTACGGTAAAATTATTATAATCGGCTGGTGCATTGAAAAATCCAACCTATTACTATTGTAATTTTTATCTATTTCATAACGTCATCTGTGGTGTAGTGGGTAAAACGCTCGTTTAGTATTCGGTGCGTCCCGAGTTCAAAACCTGATAATGGATTTTTTTTTTTGTACTTTTCATTTATTTTTCAGATAAAATGTCTTGACATTTCATGCAGTTTGCAGACAATTCACATGAAATGTCAAGACATTTTTATAAAAATTAAAAGAAACATGAAATTGTTATCTTTCTTTTATTTTGAAGAGAAAATTAGTTGACATTTCCTATGAACTGTGCCAAGCAGACAGTTAACATGAAATGTCAAGACTATCCCCCTCCCCCACCAAAAAAAATCAAATTGTCGTGTGCTTCATTTTTTCATGGCGCTTAAAGAGTTGATATTACAACAGGAGAGAGATTACTGAGCTTGTACACAAGTTTGGATTTTAATTTGCTTTTCTTTGCAAGACAGTTCCATGCATGTATATGGTAATTACAAACATTAGAATTTGCGAAGCGGCCGTGTGGCGGAGTGGTTAGTGCTCCCGACTTTAGAACACAATGTCTCGGTTTCGAATCGATTGGAGGCGGAATTCATCGAGCTTATACTCAGGCCAGTTTGCAAATACTATGGCGTCTGATCACAATTTTCGCATTGCAGTCTATGCTGAAGTAAAGACCCAAAGTTTCTTCCTACAGACAACGAAGACTGAATATGCTGTGCAGCTGCATAAGCTGATCTGAGTCCTTGCTACGTACATGTGTCAGTTTTCAGGAATACCTGTGCTAAGGTTCCTAGCGGGCACATGACGAATGACATTGCATCACCTTTACTGCGACATTGTAGTCATGTCCTGCTGGACTTATATTTGTTCACAATAGGGTGTACCAGCTGGCCTTGGTTTCGTAAGGACAGATAGTTAAACACTACTAAATGGCTGCTATCAGTGTTGAACCTAATATTTAAGATGTTTCTATTTGCATACATATTTGCACTTGTATGTACAAAGATGACGTTTGTTATATTATGTCCAGCAGGTTTATAGTGCTCTACTAAACTGTATCTTTAGAATGAATCCTTGAGCTTTTTTCCCAGTCTGTTCAGTGTCTAGATATGTTCGATGTTTATTTTTGCATACTTGCACTACACATAGCAATATATTTTGCATGTCAACTATGGAAACCAGAGGACCAACAGTCCTGTAGCTCAGCTGAGACCTCCGGTCCTGGGCGGGGACAGACAATCTATGGGTGACAGATCTTTGTGTCGATAGAAACCTTTTGCCATTACGACCACTTGATATAAGTTTCAAATAAATCCTTTGAACTGAGATTTTATACATTTTTTTTCAGGATTTTATACATGTACATAGCCCCAAAGCAGCGGCAGATAACCCCTAGGGAACATAATTTTTATGTCAAATGAATTCTTTTGTCACTATGGCCAACTGATGCAAGTTTGAAAGAAATCTCTTTGAAATGTGATTTTATACATATTTTTTTTATACATGTTGGTAGCCTTAGGACAGGGGCAGATCACCTCTTTGGGACAGAGTTTTGATGTCGGATGAAACTTGTTGTCACTGTGGCCAACTGGTGCAAGTTTCGAAAACAAATCTGATTGAACTGTTTTTTTTTTTACATGTACATAACCCTGGAGCACGGGCAGATAAGCCCTTGGGGACAGAGTTTTGATGTCGAATGAAAGCTTTTGCCATGATGGCCAACTGGTGGAAGTTTATAAACAAAATCTCAGTGAACTGTGATCTTGTACATTTATTTTTTCATGATTACATACCTGTACATAGCACAGGGGCATATCAACCCTGGGGATTGAATTTTTATGTCAAATTAAATTTTTTCTCACTATGGCCAGCTGGTGCAAGTTTCATAAAAATAATTTTGAACTGTGATTTGTGATTTTATATACAATTTTTCCATGATTTGATACATGTACATAGACAAGGAGCAGGAGCAGATCACCACCGTGGGCAGAGTTTAAATGTCAAATGAAACATTTTGTAACTATGACCAAATAGTGCAAATTTAAAAGTCTCTTTGACCTGTGATTTTATACATTTCTTCCAATGGGATCAAATATGACATTGCCATAAAATAGATCAATGATGAGCTAGCTGATCTGCGTCTTCACTGGCTCACATGTAATTTTGTAGCAGTCGGTATGCCGCGGCTGTTATCAGTACTAGCATGCCAATTAATGATTGATTGATTGTGTTGGGGTTTAACGACACGTCAACCCTTGTGGGTCATTTTGTGTCGTCTCCCAGAGAAAGGGAGAAAAGCGACAGAAGAGATAGCAGAAGAGATGAAAGAGAGGGACAGGAAAGAAAGAGAAACAGGAATGAAAGTGAAGAAACAGAAGAAATAAAAACATCACCTCCCTACCCTTACCCGCTACAAGGATAGCAGGCCTTGCCCAACTGTAAGCCAATATCAGCTGGACGCCCCAGTGACATAAGATACATGACACATTCGCACCACCCGACCACCCCAGCCAATTAATGACATTCATGCCAAATGTTATGTGATAAATTTGCTGTTGGGGATACATAACTTTTGGTGACATGATACTTAACATTTTAACTGTATGCTGCAAACTGTGACAAACAAAAATATGCAGTAATGATACCAATACAGCAAAAAAAAAAAAAAAAAAAAAAAAAAAACATCAATCACTGAATATGGTCAAGCAAAAACAACATATTCTTATAAGATAAATGTATCCTTTTGTTTCCATGGCAACAGAAAGTTAAGTGATGCGAATGCCACTTTTTACGCACAGTCAAATACTTTAGAACACATTTAAATCAATGAAATAAAACACACTTTACATTTCATGATTCAAATCAGTCAAAACCACATATTGTTTGGCTGAAGTAAATGGTTTTACAGTTTTGTTTCCATGGCAACAGAAACTTTAGTCTAGTGCTTTTCTTTTCTTTTTAATGTGTCTCCAATTACTGATAATCAAAAGTTTTATACTGTATGTAGTGATAAAGATAGAATCGCATAGTAAACAGAATAAATTAAGTAAAACTGCGTGCTTTTTTGTAATAAATTTGACATATTTGTTGTCATGGTAACAGAAATTTCTGAATTATGGTGATTTTTATTCATAACTTTGTGCTACAGTATTTGACAAATATGAAACTAACAAATGGGAATGCTTTTAGTGGCATTGCTCCTAAATTTCAGCTATGAAGTTGATTAAAACAAACAGTTTTACAGTACACCATGTAGTGTGTTGTTGTTACCATAGCAACCATAATGATTGGTTTTCAAACTTGTTGTTGTTGTTTTTGAAGATGTCCCATGCTGACTTATATTTACAAGCGTTTTGATCAATATATTGAATAGGGCAGATTTTGATCATTCGTGAACCAAGCCCTTTCAAGCACTTAAAATGACGATTCACTTTTGTCAGTCTACATGGTTCTAATATTATTAATCCTTTTAAAAATGTTTACCACTCTCTAGGCTAGTTCAGCAGACGACAAATTGGCAATACTATACATACTTTTCCCAGAAAACAGGATTTGACATTTTGACATTTCATGCAAATTGTCTCCTATCAAAATGTTGTCTGCTGAAATTTTTACCCAGCATGCTATTAAAGTGTCAATCATAACTGCAGCTGGTGATTTTTTTTTTTTTTTTTTTTTTATGCTGAGAAAATTAGACATTTCCTGTGCACTGCCTCCTAGGCAGACATTTCATGTGCACTGTCCGCAAGGCAGACAAATCTGAATTCACATAGAACATGTATAATGTCAAACTTCATTTTCTCTTGAAAAATAAATTCCTATTCCGTCAAGTGCTCTGCAGTTGCCTGCTGTTATCTATGTTAGAAATCAATGTAGAATCTGACAAGTCTGTGCAGACTGATACTAGTCTAGGCTAGTCGCATATTTCATAAAGAAAAATTTCTGTTTCAATGTAGGTGTGCACGTGCCCTCTTACACACGTTATATATTTTGACCTTTGAACCTTTCAGACCGCTTTTTAGAATTTACAATTTGGCACAAATAAATCCACACCTGTGCAATTCCGGATCCCATCAATCCACTGCCAATAATTGTGACATACTTTAATATCGAACTTCGTGCTGCTGTGGAGCTGAACTTCCGCGATAAAACTCGGAATCCTTGCGACATTATTTCGCCGGTGTTATTCGTTATCTGGCAGGGAAGACCAAGGGACGCAACTTTTGCAACGAAGAGTGTTCGATTGGTCCTATCGAAAGATCAGGTATGAAACCCCAACCCCAAACTCCGAACCCTCGAACCCCTTTCGGGAAAACCCGTAATCTCACACATTAAATTGGGTAAATTTGCTACCAACCAAAGAGTTACATAAGTATCCAAAGACGTATAAAATTACAAGATTCGCAACTAAACGAAATCCCGCAATATCTCGTGCGTCCCTGTGTTAAGAGTCCTACGGTCGCGAGAGTCGCGCGAGACTTTCGTTACCAAGACAACACAGGTACGCTATCGCCGGTATCGGGTGAATGAAATAAACATTTTCACCTGTTCTATGATTATTTAAGACCTGAAATGCTGGCCAACACAGGATAAGATATAATTTTAACTAATAATAATAATATCTGACATAAAAATCAGAAAACTGAAAAGTTTTATGTGTTACAAAATGGGCAATGCCCCGTCAACTATTCCATAACAAACAATGGGAGGGCGTTTGGAATAAACATATAAACTCATAAATATTACATATTTTAGGATGATACAGGGCTTGAAATACGGGCCAACACAGGTTCAGGTATAACTGTAACTAACAGTAATAATATCTGACAGAAAATTTAGAAAACTGAAATGTTTTTTGCGTTACAAAATAGGTAATGCCTTGGCAACAACCAGTTGTTCCAGTGCATATAACGGGTTGGGGTATATGAAATACAACACACGTTTAATGCATGGTTTGGCCGATTTAGCACTTTAAAATGCTGGCCAACATAGGATCAGATATGCTTTTAACTAAAAATTATAGTATCAGACAGAAAACGCAGAAAAACTGAAATGCTTTTCGTGTTACAAAAGGGCAATGATTTGGAAAACTCGCATCAGTCTTTCATCACTCAATGTGTACAGCACTGTTCAACGTCTTCTTTCTCAGTTGGTTCGGCAGATGTGCAAAAATAACTGGGTAGTTAGTAAACTTGAGACATTCAAGGACCTATTTCGTTCCCTTAAATTCGCTACATAAAGTAAGAAGTTATATAAAACTTACTTGAAATCTGCTAAAAATTCATGCTCTAGTCTTCATGATGAAACCCGTTTTTGTTGGTAAAACGATGTTGTTTTGACTAATTCATGACACAAACGGACACAATGGATTAAATAAAATCTGTTGAAGGCAACAGTTTTTAACAGTAACGATCATACGATAGTATTTCATCAACAAATATTTCTTGGCGAAGAAAAAAACAAGATGGCGGCACGTGACGCTATCGGTTCTCGAACGTCTCTCGCGGTTTCTCGGGGTATCACGAGATGTGTTGGTTCTTTCTATTACGCGGAGAACAAGTTGCAAATCCTTGTATTATTTACGTCCTTTTGAAGTATCTAAATATCCTGAAAATCTTCTTTAAGTCGGAAATGTGGTAAGAAGGAAAATTCTTTTTTTCTTTTTTTGTTTTGTAGTTTTATTTTTTGTTTTGTGGTGCGGGGGTATGAAACCCCCTATCGCAACAGACAACACGTATCATACAAGTATGAGCCGCAGTGCAATAAATGATATTACTTACATTGCTTGCATGTAGTTTAATAGATAGTCTAGAGGGTATTGATTCTTTTATTTACATTTAAAGACCAATTCAATCAACTTGGTATCAGCCATGGGGTGAATGTATGGATCCAGTCATTCCTCTCCGATTGCACCCAGCGTGTAGTTCTCGAGGGTGAACAGTCTGATGCATGTCCTGTTTTGTCAGGCGTTCCTCAAGGTTCAGTACTGGGTCCATGTCTTTTCCTCATGTACATCGACGACATGCCTGAAACTATAAAAAAAAAAAAAACAATATTAGACTTTTTTCTGACGATACCATCATGTATCTCACAATCTCGAATCTCACAGACTGTCAAACCCTTCAAGCAGACCACACAAAACTGGAATCCTGGGAAAATGAATGGCTAATGGCCTTTAACCCAGACAAATGTGAGGTCATAAGAAACCATGTGTTTATATAGGCTAGTCCTGTATTTGGCCTGAATACGATGTGATGTGATGATAACTAAAAAGAAAAAAAACCTACCCTGTTCAATAACATTCTACATGGAATAACCCTGCAAACTTCCAAAAATGAAAAATACCTTGGAGTTAATATCTCAGATGATCTCTCTTGGAGCAAACACATCTCACAGATATTGGCAAAAGGCAATAGTATTCTGAAATTCATCAAACGAAACATCCAAACCTTTAACAGTAATATTAAAAAATGGCTTATAAAATCTATGTCCGGCCCTTGCTGAAATATTCATTCTCTGTCTGGAGCCCCTGGCAAAAGAAATACATACAACAACATGAGATGATCCAACACCGAGCAGTCAGATATGTACTCAACGACTACGCCTATATAAGTAATGTCACAGCCATGCTAAGTAAGCTAAAACTCCCTACCCTTGAAAAACGCAGGCACATGGCATCACTTGTTATGCTTTATAAAATTCACAACGGCCATGTCTGCATCAATCTTCCATCCTACATAAAACCCTCTATGCGTAACAACTCTCAATACCCTTTGCAAGGATCAACGCCCACAAGTATTCTTTTTTTTTTCTCCTAGAACAGCAAGACTGTGGAATGAGGTGTGCAGACATTTGCTCACAAGACAATTGCTCACAACCTTAATGGAAAATAAGACAGTTGCTCACAAGATATTTGTTTATTTTATTTATCTATGTGTTTAAGCAGAAACAAGTAATCATAATAGCACATGAAGTGAAATTCAAACACACAAATAATATATCACCCATTTTATTACACCACAACCTCTGTATAACACTATTAATAGAAGCAGAAACCATTTAAGTTAAATAACCACGTTATATCCAAACAAAAATGTATAGATTATATAGAAAAATGACCATTTCTGGTCATTTTTCTATATAATCTATAAATTTTGGGGGTCCATCTTGAAACTTTGTTATATCCATAACCCTGTTATAACAAACAGTGTTATAATGAGGTTGTGGTATATGCATCTATGAGGTGATCTGATGAGTACACACAACATACATTTTCAAATGATAAAAAAATCTGAAAAACAAAACCATAAATATAAATTAATGGTTAATTACAATTAATAATGATTATATTTAACAAGTTGCATATATATTTCATATTAATAAATTAAGCTGACTAATGTTTAAAGTTAAGTGATTAGTTGGCTATCATTTCACCCAACTACTGATGTTTTAATTATAACTAATGTTGAAATCAGCTGATCAACTGCTACATAATACTTTGAGGGAAATATAGTCCCCATAAAATATAGATTATATAAATAAAAGACTTTCAAAATAAAAATAAAAACATAAAAAAATGTGTTGTGAGCAATTGTCCTGTTTACCATTAAGGTTGTGGGCAGTTGTCCTGTGAGCAATTGTCTTGTGGGCAACTGTCTTGTGAGCAATTGTCTTGTGAGCAACTGTCATGGAATCGTGGAATGATCGACCCCCAACATACTCAGCAGCCCTGACCCGGAGTCATTCCAGTCAAGACTGATTTTACATTTCCAGTAACTCATCATCATCATCATCATCGTCATCATCATCATCATCAAAATCATTCAATCATGCTCATTATCATTAATATTCCATTTACGTCAGTTTCACAGCTTGGCAAAAGATTCTTGAAATTCAAAAATCTATTATGATTAAACATAAATCCAAAATTCCATTTTTATTTCCTTTTTGTTTTGAAACGTCATTTCCACGTGCACTCCATAAAAAAGGTAAGAGAAAAGTCCAGGGAGTCCCACCATCACAAATCGCAGCCATTCCCATATACCAAGAGGAAGAGGAAACCGACAAATCCAAACAAGCACAAATCGAACAAACGTACAAAAAGCACTAAGATTAGCTCTCTCTTCCCCAAGTGAGGTAATTGCAATGCTAAATGGACTGAAAAACACAAGAACAAAATGACACAAGGTAAGACATAAAGCAAATCGCTTCGTACAATAAACCACAAAGAGTAAGACTAACACCGGGGCCACCACTTTAGAATGGCCAGTAGAGTAATACTCTATCTGAATTGTATGGAATACCTGACAGATATAGACACAGATTCATCAGCAAATGAGTTGCGATGTCCATCTTGTAAACAGCAACATGAGTAAACTCGATTGTTACGAATGGCAACTGGGTTGATGCAGTATCATTTGTTTGAGGGTGTTTCTGTTATCTTTTTTCATTACATGTACATGTGTAAAAGTTTTAATTAATCGAAATTTATTAAATTTATTTTGTTTTTATAAATGTTCATAAAGATTTTGCGAGTGTGTATGTGTGTGTGTGTGGGGGGGGGGGGGGGGGGTGGGAGGGGGGTGTATAATGAAACCATCTCTGCGCTGTACACTACTCATCCTGTCTGCTATCCCAGACTGATAACTAGGGCATTTCTTTTTTTTTTTCAAATTTGACACCCCAAAATTTATTTCTCAAATATTTCCATTCAAAATCAGTTTGCGTTTAGCTAGAACTAGTAATTGGTACCATTTTTGATGAATTATGACAGACAAAAGTCGAGATATTAAGGATACAATACCTTTTCCATACATCCCACCAGCGATTCCGGATCATCCCGGATATTTCAAAGTCCCAAATGAACCTCAAAAAGGTAAAAAAAAAAATGATTTTCTTTTTGAATGGAACTTTAATTTTTAAATGATACAAATTTTATTATCTGCTTACGCTCATAAGTCGAGATATTAAGAACAACGCACCACTATCCATACATCCCGGACATTACATCCCGAACATCCCGGACATTTCAAAGTTAGAAGTCTACCTCAAAGGGGTAAAATTTGGAAAATGATTTTAATGATCTTGTATAATGGAGCTTAAATTTTCATGTCTTACCATCATTAATTCTGACCACCACAAGCCAAGATATTGAGTGCAACTCGCCACCACCCCATACATTCCGGACATTACATCCCGAACATTAGTGTGCACCGGTCCTTTCCAGTGTTTAGGCACCCCTGTTAATCCGGCTTACAATCGAAACGTTTAAACGAAACGACTGTTGATTAGTCATGGCGGCTGGCGATGAAAAAGCCGAAAATCGTGAATACAATCAAGATGACTGTTATTTTGCGAATATTCATGAAGATTTCAGAGAAGCAGATGAAGTCAAAGGTCTCATCAGCAGTCTTCCTGAGGTTTACAAGGACCAAATCGCAGTTGAGACATCAGCCGAACGATTTACCTGTATGTCGCCGGTACCTAGATTTACCGAAACGAAACCGAAATACCGAAACGAAACCGAAATACCGAAACGGACTATTAAAAATATAGGGCAAATTTATGCTGTTAGTTAATGCTGGGGCGAAATGGATAACCAAGTATTTTCCTAAATAAAAATAATTACATAAACATACATACAGTATGAAATCTGCACTTGGGAGGAAATTAATGATAAATGATTAAAACTCATTAATGTGACACCTCCGAAATACCGGAACAGACTATTGAAAATATAGAAAAAATGCTGATAGTCAATAATTTTGCCGCGGTATGAATAACAAAATAGTTTGTCAAATAAAAATAATGGGTATTTATCTCACGGACGTGCTAACGTAATGATTTAATTTTGACTTGATGTTTTAATGTTATGTCATTTCCATCATGAGTTTTGTGAGAATTTGTAGCTTGGACCCAATATATTATTAGGTCCGAGTTTGTAGTTAAGTTGAAATTATTGTTTGTTTGTTAAAAAAAAATGAAATAAAGAGTCAAAAGAAGCTATTTAATAATAAAAAAGCGCTATTAAACATGTTATCTTTTCTGATTTGATACCCAGTATAAATGTTTGACATAATAGATACATGCTATTAAAACTCTTAGTGTCCTTACCCTCTGTTTCATTCTATAAAAAATAGTCCCGTTATGTCTCTTTTATGTACATATGCATTTCAATTTCTAAGAATACCAAAACGTATCCAGAAACCATGGCAGTGCCACAAATGTAAACTGGACTCTTTCCCTCTATTTTTAATAGTTTAATAGTCCGTTTCGGTATTTCGGTTTCGTTTCGGTATTTCGGTTTCGTTTCGGTAAGTCTAGGTACCCGTATGTCGCCAGGGAGTTTCTATCGTAGACTAACTTGATTCTGTTTCGGTGACATTTTTACCACATGCTAGCTTCTCTCATAAGGATTTAGTGATGCAGCACTTCTGTACTCGCAAGTGTAAACAGAAGTTCTGTCACTGATCATGCATTTTGAAGATCATTGTTAATCTGCAATAAATTTCATTGGGAGAGGATGCCCTGTGCAAATTGATAACAAAATATCTACCATTTTGCCTTAGCTAATTACCTGTCTGATAAGGTAGAGCAGACAATCTTTTCCTAGACAGTAACAAGACGTTTTTCCCCCTGGTCTTTTTGCCTCTGTTTTTCATCCTTAGTCGTTTAGTCCCCCAATACCATTTCCCCACCTAGTCGTTTCGACCCCAAACCATATCCCCTAGTCATTCCGTCCACAACCCTGTTTAGCCGTGTCGTGTGTGTGAATAAAATATAAAACTGGTCATAAACATTTGTATGGAGAAAGAAAACAGTTTAAGTAATAACACAAACATCATTTTCAAGACCGACAATCGTCAGCAGCTACTGGCAAACGACAATGCAGTTTAAATGTGTACATATAATGAATATCATGATTATGCAAAGGTGTGTGTGTATGAGAGATAGAGAGAGAGAGAGAGAGATCTGACGCTAGTAATCAACTAATCGACTAAAAAGGAAGAACCATGAATAATAAAATACAATATGATCGCACAATAATGTTTTTTAAATTATTTTGATATGCGGGAAAATGAACAGAAAGGAAAAAAAGAAAGAAAAAAAAGAAAGAAAATATTTGTTTTGTGAATCAATCTGGGTTTTAATTGTAATTTTTTTAGTAAAATTTAATAAAGTTTTTACTGCTGTGATCCGTACCGTAAATCACCTTGTTTATGCGATTAATGGTGAGGTGTGAAAAACATTCTTTTAGCAAACGGCTTTAATTATCTAGCTAGTACATTTTCCCTTTTTTTAAATAGTGTATTAAAGTGGTCATTTGACATTGTCCGTGAAGGTAAAATGGAATCTTAAATAGTTATAATTGGCATATCTTTTGTATAAAAAAAATCTTTCATATGTCAATGACAGGGCTATATAAGACCCCATTACCATGTTTTATAGAAATTCCTGTATTTAATGGAAAAACTGCAGACCATGATCAGATGCCACTTCTGTGGCGTCTGATCTGGGTCTGCACTGTTAGCCAATGTCCATTTTATGGAATGCCATGTTTAGCACTCTAAGTAAATACCTCTATGATGATGACACCACTGTGATGGTTGTTGGGCTCAGAAGTAAGATGTCTCCTTTTAAGCCCGGTTTTATTCGGGAATCGTTCAGTCACTGGTACTTGATATAGTAGTTTCTTAACTTTTTAAATGAGCATCCTTGTAAAAGTACAGGTATTAATGTTCACAGGACTCATTGAAATATGCTATCACATATTACTAAAATTAGTATTGGTACATCACTTCATGGTTTCAGTGTGAATCCAATTTAGATTTGAAATCATTCAAATCCTTGGCATTAACAACATATGATGGTAGAGCATTCCATTCATTGATGATTCTTTGTGAAAAATGCTGAAGTCTGAATGTTGTTTGACAACGAGGTTTGTCTAATTTGAAATTATGCCCATGTGTGGTCAAGTTTGATACAATTGTGAAAAATCTCTCTGAAGGAATATCTTCAATTCTATGTATTATTTTGAATGTTTGTATCATATCTCCCCATCTTCTGCGGTATGCTAGTATTGGTAGTTTCAGGAAATGAGTTAGTGTTCATATAAAATGTGCCTCATCTCCCTGCTGTCTTTTAAAGATGATTTAGTACAAAAATAGGAGACATTATACAACATAAATAGCTATAGTAAACTTATCTAATGTATATGGGGTGAAACGACTAGGGGGCGAAACGACCAGGGGCAAGTGGTTTGGGGACGAAACAACTCGGAGCCTTCCTAGACTAGCCGGAAACTGTGAAGTCTGAAGTGGTGCAATATTTAATTGACATGTTTGCCTTTAGTAAAGGAGATTTCTTTTCATCTTTGTTATAAACAAACATGTTTTCCAAATCAGTAAATACCATATTTATTCTCATTAGCGCACATGCTCTAATTAACTCATCCCAGGTCTTTTTTTTTTTTTTTTAAATCATAAATTGTTTTAATAAGTGCTCATGGTTTTTCATTGGAATGACTATAATTATATTTTATATTGACCTGCAGCTTTTCTATCAAAATGATTAATACTTTTTGCTCAAATATACAAATAAAAACTATAGTTTCAAGATTTTGATGTTCTTTAAGCATTTATTCTTTGTTTTAACATGTTTAAGTGAGTGTGTGTCAGTTTTTATACAGGTCGATAATCTTTGAGATGTGCGCTTATTAAGCTGACATTTTGGCCCCTAAACTCTTGATCATTTTGAAAATATAGACCACACTGTGTGCTGATTGGATGTAATATGGTATATGTTACAGTGTGGTCATTATTGTCTATTTTGGGTCATGAAAGACAGTGAAAAGTAGTAAAAATTATCTGGCAAAGTTGCGAATTAGCACAATTCTTTTGTTTTAAGGATTCATAATACTGTAAGGCAGAGGTGAGGAATTATTAAGTTTTATTACTTGTCCACCCCAAGATTTACTTGCCCCAAAATTGACATTTTTTCTTATTTCTCTTTAAGAAAATATAGTTGTGGGTACTCATTAGAAGTGCCTCACCAAGGCACTTCTAATGAGTACCCACAACATATCTAAGAAAACATAGTTGTGGGTACTCATTAGAAGCACCTCACTGAGGCACTTCTAATGAGTACCCACAACATATGTTTTCTTAGAGAAATAAGAAAAAATATGTCTTATAATCAGAATACTCTTTCTAGCTAGAGCTATGAATTACTTGTCCCAGGACACGTAAATTGAAATTTCTTACTTGTCCTCAGGGAAATGGGACAAGTTGGACAAGTTAGCTCTGTGTAAGGAGTTACCAGAATTTAGCAGTGTTGTTCCTTGGCCCAATTGCTTGGGGGACATCAGTGGCTTTTATATCATTTGTCAAAGGGCCATTCGATATTTTAAAGGGACTTTTGTACATGAATTATAAGCAAAGTAGTTGGTTTTTGAGTTCCCATGTTTTATGTTGAAAGGGTCATTAATGACTTAGGTAGGGTAGGCAAATGGCCCCATGGCCCCCTCTAGGTGCAACACTGATTTAGGATAATAATAATAGGATTAACCCTTAAACCAAAGAACTGATCACAACAGCGGACAACATTTTGACATTTCTTTTGTATTTTTTCAGGAAAAAATAATGCTTGGCATTTCATGTGAATCATCTGCCTTGCAGAGTCACATGAAATATCAAGCCTTGTTTTCTCTGAAAAATAATAACAAAAAAAAAAAAAAAGATATTTTGAATGTCCTTGTTACAATATGTCTTAGCTTTTTAACCCTTATCCTGCTGAACCTGGATATACCCTGCCTTTGCAAACAGTGTAGAGCCAGATCAGTTCTGGATCTGCACTGTTTGCCATTAAATATGTGAATTTATATTAAAAATTCGAATCAAGTAATCTGATTGGCTGAAAACTAGAAGTGGGCGTGGCATCTTAATTTATTCAGCAGGACAAGGGTTAAGCATTAAACAGGGTTATTTTGCTTTATTTTCAGATATCATAGATCTGTATCAAGAGCAGCCACACCTTATTGACCCTCATTTAGGTAAAACTTTATATACAATTGACACTCGTTATCTCGAATTCCAAGGGACTCTATTAAATACTTCAAGATATCCGTACCTCGACTTATAAGATTTGCAGAATAAGGAAGAAAAATATTCGAGTAACCACATTTAACAAATTTATATGTAACTGGACTCTTGAATTTAGAGATATATTGAAAATATTGTGGAAAAGCGGAGAAATTCCTCCTTTCCACAATATTTTTTTACCTGTTGTTAGATGTTCATGTTTAGGCAGGGACAAGATTTTCACTTTGAGATAAGTAGTTATTTGAGATTTATAAGCGAGTTCGAGATAATGAGAGTCAACTGTATTTTATATATTAATGTTCTAGCCAGTGTTGTTGAATTATCAAATTTTATTACTTGTCTATGGACAAGTAAACGCTCAAATTTTTTTCTTATTTCACTAAGAAAAGTATGTTTTGTGTACTCAGTTGAAGTGACTCTATGAGGTGCTTCTGATGAGTATCCACAACATGTTTTCTTCAAAAGATAAGTAAAAAATATATATCATAATCCGGATAATGTTCTTAGCTATGAAGTCCTCACAGGACAGGTAAATGGACATTTCTTACTTGTCCTGAGGGGAATGGGACAAGTTGGATAAGTTGGGCATGGTATTTCTGATCCTTACTTTATGTAAACTTTAAATATTTCATATATTGTACAAGTGTCAGAGTAACTAGGTTACCTCCCCTTACTGACCCTGATCTTATGTAAACTCTTAAACTATTTTTATGTATAGAGTATGAATCTCAGACCAACCAGGTTACCTCACCTACCGTATTAATCCGCCTATAAGACGATTCGTTTATAAGACGGGGGCTGTTTTTGGCCCTTCCCAGGCAGGATTTTGCTTTTACTTAATTATAAGACGGGTTAAAAAAAGTCGCCTGTCGGAGATATTCCCTGCCACTCAGAAATTCCTAAAGAACAATTAAAAAAACTTCCAACACCACTTACAAGCATGCATACCGTATTTAACTGTGTATAACACGCACCTTATTTACCCAGAAAACGTTTACAAAAGTCTGATGTGTATTATTTATAGGAACACCAAAATCGGGACAGAAATCGCCAAGATAATCGGTCGCGAAAACTCATGACATTCACGATCGCCCGGTAAAAATGCGAAATAGAATGATTGCTATGAGATATTCATGATTTTTTATACCTATCTCGCCCATACCATGGTTCTGTCAGCTCAAAACAAGCAACTCCATCTGATTTGCAGTAATTTGATATCCTTTTCATGTCCATGCTCTTTTTGTTTACGCTTTTTTATTTTGCTGATCATGTGATCTCTTCAAAGGGAAACTACTCAAACAGGCATATGCATATGAATCTGTATTGATTACCGGACTTGACAAGTCTCACACCGTAACTTGAATAAATCAGCCTGCACAACTGATTTATTGTAGTTCAAAATAGGAAATAAATTTGGTAGAACATAAATATTGGCACAAACGATCATACATTGAAAAAATAAAAAAGTATTTAATTTTTTGCAATTATTAAAATTATTGATAATAAACAAAACAACTGGGCTTTTGAGGTAGGTAGATCGGTCATTTGCATTTTATCTTTTATTTTCTTACCATATGTTTATCTTTTTTTTTTTTTTTTTTTTAACTTTTCTTCCAACTTACCAAAAAATTGTTTGAAATAAACAATGTTTATGATAAAGAAAAAAAAAACTACCAGCATACATCTGTGCACTTAATTGGTTAATTGGCAGTCAGAATGACAACTAGTCGACTTTAGTTGTTGTTTGCATTGCCCTGAGGCACTGAGTTGATAATTTCACGTCTCAGTTAAGAAAGTGACACAAAGTGACACAAAGAAGGTGTTAATTATGAGAACACAAAAGAAATAACTACATTTTTATTGTCATAGCGTCTGCAGTGGGGAAGCAAAGAACTGCCTACACTACATCAAGTTGCCTGAGGCCCATGGTAACAGAGCTGCACAATGAAAAATTCAGTTAGCATTATCGTAAATCTGGCCTGTTTCTACTCTAAACCTTCCGAATTCGGCCATTCTCAACTCAATCCTAGTGAAATTTGACACACTTAGTATCTGGTAACTTAGTAAATAATGCACGGATAAATTCTTTGTGTTTTACATAGGAACATCTTTTTTTTTATTTCAAAACTATTTAGCAAATATTCAGTGCGTGTTATACACGGGTGCGAGTAATACACAGAAAAATTCGGTACTTCACCTAAAAAATTACCTTGCTGCTATTTCTATCAAGGGTCGAAGGTAAACATTATATCCTTCTACCGGTTTCGAAGATCGGCATTTTCCGTGACCACGTGGCACCACCGGACTTTGCCGAAAATACCAATATGGCCAAAGACCTCGATTATAAGACGGGTCTGGATTTTTGGGGGCTTTTTTTTGGGAAAAATCCCCGTCTTATAGGCGGATTAATACGGTATCTAAACTCTTTTAACTATTTAAAAAATGTATACAAGTGTCAAAGCACCCTTACCATGTTGACTCTTATTAACCCTTAGGCTGCTAGAAAAAAAAAATAACCAAGCCTGTAAGATTGGGTACCTCTACTTGAGAAGTTATTACTCCCTTAACTTTGCCTCGAATTACATGGAATTTTCACATACAATTTGCTGATCGTAGGTGGCCATTTTACCAGAGAAGGGATGGTCACGTGACTAGAAAGTCACATGATAGTCATGTGTAAACCGGGAACCGTTTAAGACACTTAAAAAAAAAAATAAAATAGTTTACAAGGGACCAGCGCCTACTGTGTACTATTGCAAATAAAACAAGTGACATACAAAGGTTCTACTGTTATTCCTACTTCTTCCTCACTGGAAATGATTCAGGTGTTATGGGCTTTTTTTCCAGAAAATCATGATCAATCTGTTGAAGTGAGTGCTGAAATTAATGGCAGCTTGATATTTGGTATTATCAGTCTTTTTTAGTGGGGGTAAAATCCAGCACCTGACTATCTAATGAAAAGTGGCATGTTTGTATGAAAGTAGGTTCACTCCTGTATGAGAACACTTGCTCTGAATGGTTGCATTTGGTATATAGTAAGTTTGACAGGCTTTAGAGTTGGCAGACCCCTCCAGCGTGACAAACGTCATGATTAGCAGCCTATAGGTTAAGGTAAACTTTTTCAAATTCTTTCCTATAAGAGTAATCCCCAGTGAGGAGGGATTTAAAAAATTTCATGTCATAGTTATTTATCTGGCAAATTTAGCCACTACCCTTAAAGAGTTTAAATAAGTCAGATTTAACAGATTTAAGTCAGTCAGTTGACTTTCTTCTGGATCCCGTTTGTGTATATGTCTGGTTCTGTTTTATATTTTTCTGTAAGGATTTATACATGTACAAATAAAGCACTGTTTAAACCAAAGAGTTTAAAAAATAAATTGTGTGCGGTCTGGTGTCTGGTCTGATACTTGGAGTCATATCGAGGGTTGAGCGCAAGACTATTGTAACTCAAACATATTTTTGAAACCCTTGTTTAGGGGCAACTTGGACCCCTTTGTAAACAATGCAAATTTAGGTGCCATTGCTCATACGAGCAATGGCACCTAAATTTTCATTGTTTACAGAAAGAAATGTTGTAATCTTCATAACGCCTTCATGGTGAGGAGATTAGGTTTGGGGAAAAACAACCATCTGACTTACGCTAGTCTTGCGCTCAACCCTCGATATATATTTGACAGTTATTTCATGCTGTTGCTTGTTTGGTTATCGTCTAATGAAATCCCACAACATGCTTTGGAAGAAGAAAGGAAACTAGTTATCCGGATACCCATCTTATCTGGAGGTGTTGTTCCTATAAAAATGTTTCTTTTTTTTTTTTTTTTTTCAGAGAGCATTCTGAACCAGCTGTTAACAATAGGCAGGAATCTGAATGCCCCCAAAGAGTTACAAGACCTAGCCTTTAAATACCTCTACTTCATTACAAAGGTGAGTATACCTCCAGAACCTTACTACACTCTTCCCCATTGGCCCAAACATCAGTGGTTTACCGATTTGGCTGACAAACTGCATAGCTTTAGATAAAAGCGGGTATCAGGTAAATATTTTTCTTATTTCTGCACAAGAACATATATTGTAGGTACTCATTAGAAATGCCTCAGTGTGACACTTCTAATGAGTACTGCATAGCTACAGATAAGAGGGGGTATCCACATAATATTTTTCTTATTTCTCTACAAAAACATATGTTGTGTGTACTCATTAGAAGCGCCTCGCCAAGTCGCCGAGTACTTCTAATGAATACCCACAACATATGTTTTTGTGAAGAAATAAGAAAGATATAAGCATTTTTTGGATGAAAAAAGCGCCATCTGTTGCCATGGGTAGCTACAGCATATAATTTTGTGCAGAAATAAGAAAAATATTGAGAGTTTTTTGTTAAAAAAATCATCTTATCTGGAGCTATGAGACAGTACTGCAGTCTGAGAGGTAGAAGGTGTGATATTCCTAGTGTGATGTTCATAGCTCTGAAGAAGACCCTTTTATTCCACTATTGCTAAGATTGAATGAACATTAAATCTTGAAAGCCGATTTTGTTAAGGCTGACCACTCATAATATGTCCCATATCACTTATGCATTACTTACATACACATACTAGCAAGATTTACTCATACATGTACTTGTCTAAATCCCACCTCACCAACTTTGTAAAGTCATATTAGTTTAGATTGAGGAGCATTAGTAGAATAGTATGTTTAGTGATTGCCTGCTGATACCGTGGTCAGTAGTTTGAATGCCACTCTGCAGAGAATCCTTCTCGTGCGGAGGTGGAAGTTTTCAGTATATAAACTGAATACACTACGGTATTGGGAAGATTTTTTTGTCCTATATAAAGTGTAGGGAAAAAATTTTCAGTACTGGAAAAGTGTACTTTCAGTATTTAGGATTTCTTGGACGTTCACACATGCTCATGGTTGTGAAATGCTTCCTTGCATAGCTCATTATTTATTTGTCATCTTATCATTCATTGTCCTGAAATATCGATGTTGGGAGTGCCAGGGACGTCAACACACCAAACAAAAATCAAGCATCAGGTTTATTTGTGAGGTAAGCAAAAAACTAATCAACAGTAATTTAACCCTTGCCTTGCTGAATAAAGATGCCATTCCCACTTCTAATTTCCAGCCAATCAGATTACTTGATCCTGGTTTTTGATAGAAATTCACATATTTAATGACAAACAGTGCAGATCCAGATCAGTTGGCTTCTTCAGAAGCCAACTGATTTGGATCTACGCTCTTTGCTAAGACAGGGCATGTCATGTTTAGCAAGAGAAAGGTTAAATAATAAAAAAGTGAATATTAGGATACCCTGGAAAGGCCACTGTCACAGTCAGAACACAGGGTACGGATAGGGTTGAATGACCTGAAACAACGTGGATACACAAGCTGATCTGAACCACCACTGTCAGTCCTTGAGATAAGTGCCTTCTTCATTCTATATCTCAGATATAATATATTTCTCTGATTTTGCAGATGAGAGGTGCAAAGGTTGTGGTTCGCTTATTTCCTCATGAGGTTGTGGATGTTGAACCAGTTTTGACCCTGCTTACACAGCAAAATCCTGAAAATCATGGGGTAAGTTTCGATCCTGGTGAGGTACATTATCATCGCTCTTGATAAGATTCTTTTTTTCAGTCCAAAAATTTTGATATTTGTCTTATTTCTCGACGAAAACTTGTGTTGTGGTACTCATTAGAAGTGCCTTGGTGAGGTGCTTCTAATGAGTACCCACAACATATGCTTTTATGAAGAAATAAGAAAAATATTTACCTGATACCCACTCTTATCTAGACCTATGATTATCCGAAAAAAACAAAACAAAAAAAAAACAACAAAAAAAAACTTCTCTCATACATGAACAGTGACAGTTTAAACCAGTCTGTTCATAAAATGGAAAAAAAAAATGTACAATGTTGTTATACTAAGGCTATCAACACAGACTTGGACTTAAGACTTACAGATAGGTGCATAGCTCTAGAGACTGCAGTTTTTTTTTTTCAAACAAAAAAATACTGACATTTTTCTTATTTCGCCATGAAAATGTGTTGTGGTACCCATTAGGTGCTTCTAATATATATTATGTGGAGAAATAAGAAAAAATATTGGGATATCCACCTTATCTAGGGCTATGTAGGAGGGCTATTCAGATAAATATTTTGGCAATTCTTATCCATATATTTGATGACTCTAAAATGTCCTTATGCAGAATTGTATTAACCATGGTCCTGCTGAACCCACATATGCCTCAGCTTTGCAAACAGTGCAGATCCAGATCAGTTGCCTTCTGAAGAAGCCAACTGATCTGTATCTACACTGTTTGTCATTATGTATACATGATTTTTTTTCAACAATCTGGATCGAATAATCTGATTGGCTGACAATTAGAAGTGGGTGTGGCATGGTAATTTATTCAGCATGACTACTTTTATTGACAAGGGTAAATATTCTCTATTCAGAACACAAACTTGATCAGTTGTCTGTTGCATATTGCTCCACTTTACTTTTTTGGAAGTGATAATTTGACTGTGATTTGTAATGGTCTGATTTTTCCTTAATGCTTGACATTCTGGGTAAAATTTTCAGCAGACAACATAAATTTCTTATTTTTCTAAGAAAACAGGATTTGGCAAATCCTGTTTTATGGGAAAAGTAGAAAAATATCACTGATTTCTTGGCTGCTGAATCAGCCTATATTTTTCTTATTTTTGGGGTGGTGGCAAAGGGGAATTTTGCTGTAACCAGTTTTTCAAAGAGAGTTTATGCAATGGGCTCTCTTTGCAAAATTAGATACTTCTCTTAAAGAATCTTCATGCTTTTCTTTTTGGAATTGAGTCTTGAACATTTATAGTATGTAGTATGTCATATTTATATAAATACTTAGACGCCAGAATGAATAGTGTAGATCCAAATGCTACAGTACATTTGATCAGGGTCTACATTGTTTGCCACTCATTTGACAGTTTTTTAGACTCCAGGGCCCAGTTGTTCAAAGCATTGTTAGCTTAACAAGCTCATTAGTGATCAAAATGTTAACTATTCTAGTAAGTACAATATCTAAAATGTTAACTGTTCTAGTAAGTACAATATCTTATTCACAGGTATTTTTGCTGAAAAAATATGAGTAGCTTTTGCAAAAGAGAAAGCTACTCACATTTTTTCAGCAAAAATATTAGCATATATGCCATATTTAATGATTAAAGATTTAACGAAGATGATATGTTAACTAACAAAATCGTTAGTTTTGAATAACTTGGTTCAAGTTGTAAAATGGACTTGTTCAAAATTTAGGACATGTACCGGTATGTTAAGGAGTTGTTGTTAAGGTGTCTCAATATTTAGGATAAATATGGTAGCAAGGTTTTAAGCATTTTCAGCTTTCAGTTATTTTTAGCTGACTGTCTCTAAAACTCTTTCAGGCCTGGGAGAGTCGCTACATACTGTTGCTATGGTTATCAATGGCTTGCATGATTCCCTTTGATCTGTCTAGACTGGACAGTAATGTGAAATTGGAGGGTGGAGATGTTAAGAAACCGGTCATGGAAAGAATTCTTGATGTTGGAAAGGTAGGTGGCTCATGATTATTTTTGGTATGGATAAAGGGAAATGAACACACTTTCAGGGGAGGGAACTCTGTCTAATTGTTTTTCTTCCCTTTGGAAAAGGGGTCTACCGGTACTCTAAAAGGAAAGTACTTGTCTCCCTACTGAAAAGGGGTCTACTCTAAAAGGAAAGAATTTGCTCCCAAGCTTGCTGTGCAGGAAAACAACAGGAAGTCTCTAAAGTTGTCTCCCTTTTTAAAATGGCAGAAAATCTTCAAAGTATATCAGATCCCTTTGAGGGAGGAAGAAGGAAAAATGATGAGGTGTTTTTTTTTGTTTTTTTTTTTATGGAAACTAGCTTATATACATGCCAAAAACAGTAGGCTATTTTAATATCTCTCAGATACATTGAAACAGCCTAATGTTTTTCATCATCCAGTGCAAGCTAAAAATCTGGGCCCAGTTGTTCAAAGGATTGTTAGCTTAACGAGCTTGTTATTGGTCAAAATGTAAACTGTTCTGGTAAGTACAATATCTTGTTCACAGGCATTTTTGCTGGAAAAAATTAAGTAGCTTTTGCAAATGCAAAAGCTACTCACATTTTTTCAGCAAAAATATTTAATGCCATATTAAATGATCAAAGTTTTAATGATATGTTAACTAACGACATCGTTAGTTTTGAACAACTGAGCCCAGAATTTTAATTCTTATATTTACATTTTATTATATTCATCTTGTTTTCGGTAGTATTCTACCTAACAGGAAATAGTTCTCCTATTATACAGGTTAAACTTTGCTTAACATCGAATTTGGAACAGCCAGAAGGCAGAACTTGCATGTTACATGCAGGCAATGTGCATGTAACATTACTGTAATATCAGTAAAAAAGACTGTTATTGGCTGATGTTCACAAGCAATATTCTTTTTTTTTTTCTGCTATATGCCAGCCTTGATGAGAATGTTTGACACTGATTTTCATTTAGAAATGAAATGCAGAAGAATGTAATGCTTGATTTAAGGAGTTGGCATGAAACTTGGAAATAATTTAAGTATTTGTTATATTTTTTTATTTCTGCACATAAATATATGTTGTGGGTACTCATTAGAAAAGCTTTACTAACTACCTATAACATATATTTTTGTGGAAAAATACAAAAAACAAATATATATTTGTCTGGAAACCTCCTTGTTCTTGTCCTGTATCCAGTAACAGTTTTCATGCTATTTTGCTTTGTTGAATTTAGGGGAGTGAAGTTAGGAATGTCTGGCATAACTTTAAGGCTCCATATTCCTCAGAAGTAGACATTTTTTATCCAAGGAAGGTTTGATAAATTGATATATAGTATTAATACATTCATAAAATGTGGCATCTGACAGCCTATGAAATTTCAGTTAGTCTCTCGTTTTTTAACTGGATCAAAAATGAAATGATTTTTTATGGTATCTCTGAATTAATGTTGGCAACATTAATTTAGAGATACGATAAAAAATCATTTAATTTGAAGAACTAGAGACTAAATGAAATTTTACATGCTGTCAGGTTCCACATTTTTGATTGTATTAATACCATATATCAATTTATTATACCTTTCTTGAATAAAAAATGTCTGTTTTTGAGGAATATGGAGCCTTTAAATGGCCCAAATGTGAATTATCACAGAATAGAAAACTGGAACCCTCTATAAGATGGTTAATTATAAGACATTTCAGATATAGGCTTAAAGGCGGACTCTAAAAATGCTGTATCCAGACAAAAATGAATAGAGTATATAGAAAAATGACCATTTTATGGTCATTTTTCTATATAATCTGTACATTTTTGTTTGGATAATAGATGGTTGTTTATCTCACCTTGTTTTGCTTTGGATCCCAGCAATAGTGTTAAAAAGATGTTGTGATGTATAATTTTTATTGTAATTTAGATATACCTGACAGTTGCTGACAAGTCCAGGGATGCAGCGGCCTACTTGATGTCACGATTTATGACAAGACCAGATGTAAAGAAACAAAAGTTGCCAGAGTTTGTGGACTGGACATTGAAAAATATTGATAAAGCAGACTGTAAGTGTTTCAAAAACTGGTCCCATTGATGAACTGTAAAACTTCAGTGATTCAAACACCAATGGCTCATTTACCGTGGATGAGTGAAACTCGTTTTTGAGTCCTTAGGAAACTTTTCCGGGCCCAGTTGTTCAAAACTAACGATGTCGTTAGTTAACGATTCGTTAAAATTTACATTGAGTGATACGCAAATATGCTGAAATTTTTTGCCGAAAAAATGTGAGTAGCTTTTGCAGTGCAAAAGCTACTCACATTTTTTCAGCAAAAAATATCAGAATATTGTATATTGAATCTGCTTAAACAGTTAACGAAATGACCCTTAACGAGCTTGTTAAGCAGGCGACACTTTGAACAACTGGGCCCAGATCGCTTAAGAAACGCTTAAGAAAAATATTAAGAAAAATTTTAGGAAATTTTCATATTTATCATGAAAATGTATGTTGTGTACTCATTAGAATTGCCTCATTGAGGCAATTCTAATGAGTTCATTCATTATATCATTATATTATAGAAGCTCAAAAAGGCATCCCTAAATTATCCTCATTTGCTTCCTGACTGGGCGCTATGATTAACCCTCGGCGGCTTGAACTACCCATGTCTAGAACAAAGTTCCCTGGTCCCAAAGCTGTACAAGCCATTGCGATTCGACTATATCTGAGTATCTCTTTCAGTAGGGCATTCATTCTTTGATACATTATTAAAAGAGATTAAGCTTTTCTATTTAAAGTTAAAAGTGCAAGTTAAATGCCAGCTCGGCCACATAACTGTCATGGAAATTAATATTAAAATCATTTCTACGACCATTCTCTCCCAGCAGTTCAAGAAGGGCAGTTGACAGTTACTGGAGAGAAAGTATGTGCACAAGTACTAGTTAACAGTTTAGAGGACTAAGCTTCGGATCACAACGTCACAGATTCGAATCCTGCTGTAAGCAGAGTTCATCTGTACTGTAACTGTAGGGTACTTCATTGAAAAGAACCTTTCATTATCACAACTACATTGTCTTGTATATTTATTTCAGATACTACAACGTTTGGTTCTGTAACTTTGACTGGTTTACTTACAACTCTAGCTCAGCTCTTCAAACATGGTAAAAGAGAGGATCTCCTACAGTACACACCAAGGGTTTTGGAGAAACTGGAGTCACTTAACCTGGCTGGCAGCAATAATGCACTACTGAGAAAGATGGGAGTGAAGGTCATTCAGAGACTTGGTTTGACTTTCTTGAAATACAGAATAGCGGCCTGGAGGTAATGTTAGCAAAGCTGTCTTATTGCTAATGGAAATAACAAAAGTCTGAGAGCCTAGTGTGTCTCTGCAGTCTGGCCAGGTCCTTACATAGCACCAGATAAGAGGGAGTGTCAGGAAAATACATTTCTTATTTCCCCACAAAAACATACCTTGTGGGTACTAGTGTTTCCTCCCGCCTAAGAAAAGGGAAATTTTAACGTGTGAAATCTCTGAAGGGTATTTTATTACCAAAATGTTTTCAAAACAGGCTAAATTAAGGCTATCTATATCTTATAACCCATATTTACCAGTACTATTGCCTATTATGATGATCAAAAGGCTTCTTATATATATATAAGATTATTTTTGCAGATTTTCACAATAAAAATGAATTTTCACCAGCACAGGGCAGCAACAGGATGGGCCATAAGGGTAACAGGGTGCTGGCAGCAAGGTGTAGCTCCCTGATTTAACTTTTTAAGGGAAATACTATGTGCTTCAAATGAGTACCACAACATATGTTTTCATGGAGAAGTAAGAAAAATATCAGTACGTTTTTGGTTGAAAACAAAAGTGCCTTACCTGGAGCTACAACCTTAGCTGCTCACTGATGGAATATATGGACGCTATAAACCCTTTAAACAAAGGGTAGAGATATTGATCAGACTGCAATGAAGAACAGATTGGTTATGCATAATTCTTGATAAGATGCTTTTTTCAATCTAAAAGTATTGAAATTTTTCTTATTTCACCACGAAAACATATGTTGTGGGGACTCATTAGAAGTGCCTCACCGAGGCACTTCAAATGAGTACCCACAACATATTTTTTCGTGGAGAAATAAGAAAAATATTTACCTGATACTCTCTCTTATCTAGACCAATAGTTATGATTTTAGTCATTTGCATGTATGATAAGATATCTTTCTTGTGATAAATTCAAACTTTGTATAGAATTGGGTTTCTGAATTTGCAAGGTTTTCATTACAAATAGAGTGTAAAGAAAGTCACAAATAAAGGCTCTGTATAGTATTCTCTTTATTCTCAGCTCCAGATAAGAGAAGTGTCCAGAAAATAGGAGACAACTTTAGTGAGTTCCTGTTTGTTTCCTTGCACACCAAGCAATTTCTGAAAAGAAGTCTACTCTTAAAGGAAAGAATTTGCTCCCAATTGGAGCTTCTTCTTTCCTTTTAGAGTAAACCCCTGTCAGAAGGAAGGCAAACAATTTTGACAGTGTTGGCCTCCCATGAAAGTCTATCCATTCACCATAATTCACTTTTTACACATATTCTATCCGTTTTCACTGCTGTCTTGACTCAAGAAAATGATGTTCAGGAAATACATTTTTCACAATTCACCATCCATAGCTCTAGATAAGATATACTTTTCATCCAGAAAGTGTCAATATTTTTCTTATTTCTCCATTGAAATTTATTTTGTGAGTACTTATAAGAATTGCCTCTGACAGTAAATCAATCCAATCTGCAATTCCAATGAGTAATCATGCCACTAAGACAAGTCCCATGAGTACCAGTGTGTTTCATTGTTTCAGGGCAGAAATAGAAAAATATTTATCTGGATAACCAGCTGTCCTCGGTGGCTCAGTTGGATGCGCGTCTGACTGGGAATTAGGAGGTTGTGGGTTCGAACCACGCCGGGTCAGCAACATTCTTTCGTGGAGATTGATCATGAAATTTTTTCTAAAGTCATTCTCTCCCTTCAGCTGATTCAAGAAGTGCAGTTGTCAGTTTCTCGTGAATGAATGTGCATAATACTGGTTAACCACTTACAGGACTAAGCCTGTCCAGGAAAAGTGTTAGGTAAACTGATCACGCTTGACTTGACCCCATTGGGTTGACTGGGCCATAAAACCTCAACACAAACACAAACTTATCTGGATAACCCTCTTATCTAGAACTATACTCCCTATCCGACTAAACCCTACATAGAGGACTTCTTAAGGAGGGTATTTGGTGATATTTCTGGGATAATTTTCCTTATATCTTCATAAAAATATATGTTGAGGGTACTCATTAGAAGTGCCTCACTGAGGCACTTCTATTGAGTACCCACAACATACACTTTTATGGGGAACTGTAGAAAATTATCCCAGAATTATCACCAAATACTCCTCCTAAACAAGTCCTCTGTATTTACATGTCTGTGTACTATTAATGTACAATTGATTACCTGCACAGATACCAGAGGGGTAGCAGATCCCTAGCAGACAACTTACAGCTGAGTAAAGAAGCCATGTCACAGAGGGCACAGGGATCAAACATTCCTGTTGTTTCTACTGATGAGGAAGAATATGACATTCCAGATGAAATTGAAAATGTGATAGGTGAGTTGAATTAACATGAACACCAATAACAAATGCAGTAGACAGCATTCTATTGTACTTTTTTTTTTTCATTTTTAAGAAAAAAAATAAGGCTTTACATTTCATGTGAATCATTTAGGCTTCACATGAAATGTAAAACATTATTTCCTCAGAAACAACACACAAAAAAATCTCAAGAATGTTTGCTACAAGTTTACAAGCTTAACAAGTTTTTATTTACTCCAGGCCCATTGTGAGCATTGGAGCAAAAAAAAAAACAAATATGAAACAACATGTATACCAAACATATACATGGCATATATGAAGCATTATAATATAACTTGTGTAGATGGTACTTAGATTACACATCAATTTAAGTCATTATGTTAACATTCCTACATATTTGCATGGTGCTTTTTGGGATGAAATTTGAGCTGCAACTTAAAAGACATCATAGCTCTTGATAAGATGCTGTTTTCAGTCCAGAAGTATTAATATTTTTTTTATTTCTCTACAAAAATGTATGTTGTGGGTACTCTTTAGAAGCACCTCAGCGAGGTGCTTCTAATGAGTACCCACATCATATGTTTTTGTGGAGAAATAAAAAAATATTTACATGATGCCCACCATTATCTAGACCTATGGGACATATACCTTCTGGTGTGCTCTGAAAACAGATTAACCTGTGCATCTGTGCAGTCTGATTAGAGAACTCACTGTTTGCCTGACAAATTGATGTGATTCGAATGGGCACCTATAACATATGCCATTATAAAGAAGTAGACACAAAGTACACAGACTGTAATCTGAAGACTACAGAATATTGCCTGACTGTGCATTGATAGAGGTATGTGCGGTTATAAGGTACATCCGAAGGTACATTTTCTCATGCTGAGAAAAACAGAAAGACCAGCTGGCAAATAAAGATATGTTTTGTATATTTGTCACAATATGCGAAAAGAGCTTCAATTGCATCTGCAGGCATTGTCAAATCCAATCCAGATAAAGTGATGAATAACCCATTTTAGTCTGGAAACCTCCGAAAGGGTAATTGGCAGTTAGTGCAGACCTAGATCAGATGCTGCAGATAATGGCATCTTATCAGGGTCTATGCTGTTTGCATTAAACATAGGAATTTCTATAAACCGTAGTAATAATCAAAACTAACTAGACACCCTGCTATTGGAAATAGACTGGTCCGAATAGTTGTGGTTGAAGAGTCCACTTGATACATATACATGTATTTCAGTGTGTTCATTTTAGATTTTTTTCTTTATTATTATTTTTGCAAGCCATGTTTTGCTTTACTCTTGCCTGAAAGCAATTCCAATGAGTTATTACAAGGTTTTTTTGTCCCCCGCCTTTTTGAAGAAAAGCGGAAGGACATTGTTTTTTGGCTTTCCGTAGCGCGTGGTGCGTGGTTCCGAATTTTTAGTAGGTATCTTGTCCCCTAACTCCTCCCACAGTTTTTGTTCAATCCTTTTGAAACTTTACAGGTGCTTTAAGGATGGCCTGAAGATATGCATGTGGTTTTTTCAGAATCCTGAAATTTTTTTTATCACTTTTTACACATTTTGAACTTAGACATTTTTTGAGTTCTAATATTACAGAAGTCTATAGGGAGTAGGTATCTTGTCCCCTTAACTACTCACACAGTGTTTGGCCGATCCTTTTGAAACTTTACATAGGCTTTTAGGATGGCCTGAAGATATGCATATGGATTTTTCAGACTCCTGAAATAATTTTTTGTCACTTTTTCTGCATTTTTAACTTTAAAAAATAGACATTTTTTGAGTTCTAATATTACAGAAGTGTATAGGGAATACGTACCTTGTCCCCTTAACTCCTCCCACAGTTTTTGGCCGATCCTTTTGAAATTTTACTTGGGCTTTTAGGATGGCCTGAAGATATGCATGTGGTTTTTTCAGAATCCTGAAATAATTTTTTATCAATTTTCTGCATTTTTAACTTAGACATTTTTTGAGTTCTAATACTACAGAAGCGTATTGGGAATAGGTACCTTGTCCCCATAACTCGGAGTCTCCTACCACAGTTTTAAGCTGATCCTTTTGAAACTTTACAGATGCTTTAAGGATGGTCTGAAGATATGCATGTGGTTTTTTCAGAATCCTGAAGTTATTTTTTTATTACTTTACACATTTTGAACTTAGACATTTTTTGAGTTCTAATATTACAGAAGTGTATAGGGAGTAGGTACCTTGTCCCCTTAACTCCTCCCACAGTTTTTGGCCGATCCTTTTGAAACTTTACATGGGCTTTTAGGATGGCCTGAAGATATGCATGTGGATTTTTCAGAATCCTGAAATAATTTTTTATTACTTTTTCCGCATTTTTAACTTAGACATTTTTTGAGATCTAGTATTACAGAAGTGTATAGGAAGTAGGTACCTTGTCCCCTTATCTCCTCCCACAGTTTTTGGCCGATCCTTTTGAAACTTTACATGGGCTTTTAGGATGGCCTGAAGATATGCATGTTTTTTTTATGCCCCCGCCTATTCGAAGAATAGCGGATAGGCATTATGTATTACCCCTGTCTGTCCCATACGTCTGTCTGTCCGTCCATCCGTCTGCCCGTCCGTCCATCTGTCCGTCCATACGTCCCACTTTGTGTCCGGGCCATAACTCCCAAACCGTATGGAATATATTCATGAAACTTCACAGGTGCATACATCACATTGAGACGATGTGTCATGAACAAGGAAGACAACTCTTGCATTTTTGGTTTTTGAATTATTTCCGCTTGACTTAGTTCCATATAGTTAACTGTGTCTGGGCCATAACTCCTAAACCGTATGAAATATATTTATGAAACTTTACCAGTGCCTGCATCACACTGAGACAATGTGTCATGAACAAGGAAGACAACTCTTGCATTTTTGGTTTTTGAATTATTTCCGCTTGACTTAGTTCTATACAGTTAACTGTGTCCGGGCCATAACTCCTAAACCGTATGAAATATATTCATGAAACTTTACCAGTGCATGCATCACACTGAGAAGATGTGTCATGAGCAAGGAAGAAAACTCTTGCATTTTTGGTTTTTGAATTATTTCCCCTTGACTTAGTTCCATATAGTAAACCGTGTCCGGGCCATAACTCCTAAACCATATGGAATATATTCATGAAACTTTATGGGTGCATACATCACATTGAGATGATGTGTCATGAACAAGGAAGACAACTCTTGCATTTTTTGTTTTTGAATTATTTCCCCTTGACTTAGTTCCATATAGTTAACTGTGTCCGGGCCATAACTCCTAAACCATATGGAATATATTCATGAAACTTTACAGGTGCATGCATCACATTGAGATGATGTGTCATGAACAAGGAAGACAACTCTTGCATTTTTCGTTTTTGAATTATCTTCCCTTGACTTAGTTCCATATAGTAAACTGTGTCTGGGCCTTAATAATAACTTCATGGTATACCTGTTACAATTACATATAAACCCTTTTTCTGAATGGCATTTAGCGGGGGCATCCATGTCCTATGGACACTTTTTCTAGTTTAATCCTGAAATAATGTTTTATCACTTTTTCTGCATTTTTAACTTAGACAGTTTTTGAGTTCTAATACTATAGAAGCGTATAGGGAGTAGGTACCTTGTCCCCGTAACTCCTACCACAGTTTTTAGCCGATCCTTTTGAAACTTTACAGATGCTTTAAGGATGGTCTGAAGATATGCATGTTGTTTTTTTCAGAATCTTGAAATTATTTTTTATCACTGGTTTCCTGCTTCAATACTTAGGTAAGTGATACAGGACCAATGGTCCTCTGGTTAACTTACCCATTTTTAACACCTCAAATAAAAATAAGGCGGGGGACATAAATTCCCTATGGAATTTGCTTGTTTTTTTTTGTTTTTTTTGTGCTGTCTTCTGAATATATCAGTTATTTGGACTTATTAATTTTCTATTAGATCTTAACTCTTAAATTGCTAAGCATATTTGTAGCAGACAACATTCTTAAATCGGAAGGATAGCTAAATATATTTCAAAGTGTCATCTGTTGTAGTTTGGTTGATGCTTTAAAAGTTAAAATACAGTAAGATGTTTTGTTGATCATCAAAGACCTGACAGGACTACCTTGAATAATATCTCTGCTGTTTTCATTTGATTCAGAACTGATGGAAACTGTTGTTTTCTATTACAGAACAATTGTTAATTGCTCTCAAAGATAAAGACACTGTGGTGAGATGGTCAGCAGCCAAAGGGTAAGATATATTTCTTTTTGTTTTTATAGTCATAGTATACCTACTATATGTGACATCATTGCGACCTAGCTACATGTAGCAAGTGGGGTCTTCAAGTATTTGACATATATTTGTAGTTAGTGGTGAAGAGGTGAGGGAGTACGTAACCAGTGAGAGAACTTATGGCCCAACCCCCAGTGGATTATAAGAATCATTCATGGGTGTTCGTCACATTTAAAAAAATCCATCCAAAGGGTCACTGTCTGGCATCACAAGACTTTGCCAAGTGATGCCAGTCAACGAGTGTGAGGACAGATATTTCTATATGCACCAAACACTCATGAATGATTCTTATATTTCTATGCCTAGTTGGACTGCAAAGTCATGCATGCAATTGTTTATCCAATTTTAGACTGAATACACTCCCACACACTATATATTGAAAGAGTCGAATTTCAATTTTAGGTATATCAGGCTGTGTGATTTAGATACTCTTAGAGAAAAAAATTGCAAACAATGGAAACCCTGATCAGATGCCACATTCTGTGGCATCTGATCAGGGTCTGCACTGTTTGCCAGTTACCCTTTTCGGGGTCTCCAGACTAAAATGGGTTATTTGCACCTGTTCCAGTCATATATGTCACAAGCTCCTCACAAATTTTGATAATTTTTTTTTCTAATAATTCCTCTAGGATTGGAAGAATCACTGGTCGTTTACCTAAAGAACTGGCTGATGAAGTAGTGGGTTCCCTGATGGATTTGTTCAGCTTACAAGAAACAGATGGAGCTTGGCATGGAGGATGTTTAGCCCTGGCAGAACTTGGGAGGAGAGGCCTGCTTCTACCACAGAGATTGTCTGATGGTAAGTTTGATAGGCCTTGGTGGCTTAGTTCGATGCACGTCCGACTGGTGATCAGGAGGGTTTGGTCCTGCCAGGTCAGCAACCATCTTTCGTTGAGATTGATCGTGAAATGTTTTCTAGGGTCATTCTCCCCCTTGGTAGATTTAAGAAGGCCAGTTGTCAGTTTCTGGCGAACGGATGTGCACAATGCTGGTTAACCGCTTAGAGGACTAAGCCTGCAGAATAAAAGTGCGATTAGGTAAACTGACTGTGCTGGACATGATCCTAATGGGTGACCGGGCTGTTAAACCTCAACATAAACAAACAAATATTTAGGGATATTTTAGGGAAATTTTCTTATTTCATAATAAAAAGGTATGTTGTGTGCACTTGTTAGAACTGCTTCATTGAGAGGGGTGAGCACCAAAATCATTTTTATCAGAACATGATCGTATAGCATATCAAGTCTAACAGAATGAAGAGATGAAAAAGTTTTCAGTAAAAGTTTTGCCTGAGTTGTTTGAGTGTGAAAATGCAAGGATTAGCACCATCTAGTCGGCTATTGGTTTGTTTTTTTTCTTTCAGTTGTTCCTGTAGTTCTGAAAGCTTTAGCCTATGATGAGCAGAGGGGAAACTTCTCTGTAGGGGCTCATGTCAGGGATGCTGCTTGTTATGTTTGTTGGGCGTTTGCCAGAGCCTATGATCCTAAAGAAATCAAGACTTATGTCAATGAAATAGCTAAGTATGTGTTAATCAGCAGCAAGAAAATGGTAGCTTAGGCCATCAAGGGCTCGGCACAATACCATATCTACCCTATGTATTTGGACACCTTATCTCCATACCATACTTGTACCAGAATTTGAACAAGTCCATTTGACTACCTGTTGTTGGGTCTTATTAAAAATTGATGAATGTGTGACAGACAGTGTAGACCCTGATCAGATGCCACATTCTGTAGTGTCTGATCTGGGTCTGCAAGGTTTGTTCAAGCCTGTTTGTCCGAATACTTTGGGTAAACACGGTACTAGTGTAACACACTTTTTTTTCCACAAAATCATTTTTTTGCAGTTTTTAGAGTTAAATACACTTTCCTGGAAATATTAGGTTCCTTTTTTTTTTTGTATATAAATTAGATTTTTAATCCTAATTCTGAATTACACGGTTCTGTCCCAGTTTTAAATAGCCAAATTTTACTTTCAATACAGGTTTAATTAGAGTTGAATAAGTCTGAGTTGCAACATGGGAAAACATACATGTACTTTCTGATATGTCCATCCAAGAAAGACTCAAATCAGTGTATTTGCACAGTCTAATCTAGTCTTTGTTGTTCGCATGAAGAAACTTTGCATCCTTGGCTATCCAAAATGTGCTCAGTGATGATTCTGATGAGACTGCACAAATATGCTGGCTGATCTGATTCTTTGCTAGGTGCACATGCCCGAAGGTTTGTTTTCTAACATTGGGGCTCATGATTAAAGAAAACATGCTGTTGGAATAATAGTATATTGATGACAGTTTCTACTGTAATTAATGGAAAAAATGATTTTATATATTAACCCTTGTCCTGCTGAAACCTGGACATATCCTGCATTTGCAAACACTGTAGATCCAGATCAGTTGGCTTCTGAAGAAGCCAACTGATCTGGATCTGCACTGTTTGCCATTCAGTATTTGATCAACAACCTGGATCAAGTAATCTGATTGGCTGAAAATTGGAAATGGGCGTGGCATCTTAATTTATTCAGCAGGACAAGGGTTAAAAGATGACCTTTTAATGTGCATGGCTGTTCTATCTTTAGTGGTAGTTAAAGTAGTATTGCTTGCTGCCGAATCTTAGAATGTTATTACCAGATGAAAATGAGACTTGTACTTAAGTCATGACAGATGTATAATATGCTTTGTTTAAACCAAAGCCTTCGATGTGATTTGCAGTGTCAAAAGGGACGTTATAGCCCTGTTTGAATAGTTTAGGCCCAACTTAGCCTTCACATTCATGATCTGGTAAGGACATTCTGCAGTATACAATGATCCTAAAAGTGGGCAATGAAAGCCCTTGTTTTATTGGATGGATACACATGTTTATGTGGACCTTCTGTGACCACATATGTGATCAGGCAGTTTTTTCACATTATGTCAACACAAGTATTTAGCTGTGCCCATACACAATATAGATCTCCCTACTAAACTCCAGGGCCCAGTTGTGCAAAGCGTTGTTAGCTTAACAAGCTCGTTAAGGGTCATTTCATTAACTGTTTTAGCTGATTCCATACACAGTATTCTGATATTTTTGGTTGAAAAAATGTGAGTAGCTTTTGCATTGCAAAAGCTACTCACATTTTTTCAGCAAAAAATTTCAGCATGTTTGCGTATCACTCGATGTAAATTCTAACGAATTGTTAACTAATGATGTAGTTAGTTTTGAACAATTGGGCCAATTTTTTTTTTTTTTTTTTTTTTATCTTTTTCAAGTTGATATTCTGCAATAACTTTTTAGATATATGTAAATAAACTTTCTTGGGTAAATGTGAGAGAGGAAAACAGGTGCCAACATCCCGGAGAGGTTGTAAGCTTGAAATATTCATTGGTTTCTCTGTAAGCAGATGAAGGTTTTACAATTGCTTGAAGCCCCTCTAGACCTCAGTAGTTGTCAGAACCCATGATCATATTTATGATTGAAAGATGAAATATGTTTTTTACTATTTCCTTCACAAGAAGTGCCTTTTTGAACACAGATTTAACTATCTAAGTGAGTTGATTCTAAAATGATCTTATTGCATCAATTTTCACAAAGAATAAAAGAGAAAACTTAGCTGAATGCTCCATTTATCTAAAGCCCTGAACCCTTTATAAAGTTAAAACCAAAGTTGACTGAATGCTTATAAATAGCAATGAAATAGCATGCATTAAGTGATGATTGGTTATCAATAATATATGTCACCTGAAAAATGCATAGGGTGTCAATCACAGAAAATCTGCAGAATTTTATAGTTTTGAAAATCTCTATTAGTATACAGCAAAACTGCTATGTTTATGTGAATGGAACTTTCTGCAGATGTTGGTACCTATCTTCCTCTACAGTCATTATCTTCCATAGTTTTTATAAAAAAAAAACTTATATTTAAAATGTTATTGCGAAAATTCAGTTTGAAAAAATAAGATATAAATTTGAGTTTAATTGAAATGTTTGTTATTTGTAGTGCCCTGATCATTGTGACAATATTGGATAAAGAGGTGAATGTGAGAAGAGCGGCTTCAGCAGCATTTCAAGAAAATGTTGGAAGACAGGTATGAGTCGAAAAATTAATTCCAGTTTGTCAAATTTCACTATCATAGCTCCAGATAAGAGGTGATATCAGGTAAATATTTTTCTTATTTCTTCATGAAAACATATGTTGTGGGTACTCATTAGAAGCACCTCTGTGACCCACAACATTTTTATTTGAAGTAAGAAAAATATCAATATTTTTTGTCTGCAAAAAAAACAAAAACAAACTTCTTATCTGTATCTATGACTGTTCTCCCAGGTATGGAGGATGACTCATCTGTGTATGGATTTACCCAGCCTCATCCTTATTCCATTGACAGTGGCCTTTCCTTAAGTAGATTTTTAGTAATCAGTAGATTTTTAGCTCACCAGTACAAAAGTACAGGTAAAGCTATAGCAGTCACCACGGGGTCAGTGTCAGCCTTGGTCAAAGTTTTTGGTTAATGTTTTTAAAAGGCTATAGCTCCTGAACTACTAGATGGAAGTAGTTCATACATTCCCTGATCTTAGATATTGGTCTGATATTCTATACTGTACCATCCCGATCCACATTAGTGACCTTTAGGTCAATGTAACATACTTTTAAAAAAAGATGTGTTATAGTTTTTGGTTAAAGTTTTAGAGGTAAAGTGTGATTCTGGTGAGCTACTCTGTCTTTTGATAGCTCTTATTATTACAAGGGTAACCACTTTTATGACTACCTGTATGCTCTCCTGCCCACCAAGCCATTCTGAAAGGGATCTACTCTAAAAGAAAAAAAAAAATGGCCCACAGGCAGAGCCTATTATCTTATCCTCCTGAATCCAATAGCATTTTTTCACTTTGCTAATGCTGTCATAACTTTGAAGTGTGGGAAATGAATTGGGCAACTTATTCATTGTTATTTCACTCATATGGATAATATTAGGTATTAACTCTCTCTTTTGAGAATTTTAATTCATAGTATTAATTATTGCCTCGTATATTGATGACAGGATAGTATTTTCTCTGGTTTTGTCTTCTAATAGATACAGAGTACTTCAATTAATATTTTACTATAAAGTGCTGGTTTTTCCCTGACAGTAAGTTTATATTCATAATTTTGTTTATTTTTGCATGAATTATATATTGTGGGTACACACTAGAATTGTCTTGCTGAGGCAATCCCATTATGTACCCACTAGATAAGTTTTCATGCAAAAATAGCAAAATTACCTGGGCCCAGTTGTTCAAAGCTAACAACGTCGTTAGTTAACGATTCGTTAAAATTTAAATCGAGTGATACGCAAATATGCTGAAATTTTTTGCTGAAAAAATGTGAGTAGCTTTTGCAGTGCAAAAGCTACTCACATTTTTTCAGCAAAAAATATCAGAATATTGTATATTGAATCCGCTAAAACAGTTAACGAAATGACCCTTAACGAGCTCGTTAAGCTAACGATGCTTTGAACAACTGGGCCCTGATTTAGAGCTACTGTACTTACTTTAAATATTGGTACAGACAGGCCTGAGCAAATAGTGTGAGAACTCAGCATCTGATCAGGGTCTGCGTGATTTCGCTATGATGTTACGTCCATAGGTTACGTAACCAGAGTTTAAGAAATGTTTAAGTTTACATTCAAATTTACATTGACATTTACGGCCACGTTTCTCTTGGCAGTCATAACTTGGGTACCTTTTATGCTAGGAAGTTGAACTTTGGTATACTACTTACCCTGACCTTAACCTTCAACTCTGTGCTAGAGATGCTAGAGATGGGTCATGCCCTGGGGTGGGGCTTGGGCTCAAAATGTATAACATCAGATTGAGCATTTGGAAAAAAAGTTGTTGAAATTTAAGCATCCAGATGTTGTTGCCATATGGGCAAAGACCAAAGGGTGGGCCATTTTTGTACTTTGGACACATTTTACCAAAATCGTTTATAGTTTTTATCGCACCTGCTTGTAGCAGGGTGCGATATAGGCGTCCGATTTTCCGTCCGTCTGTCCGTCCGTCTATCTGTCCGTCCGTCTGTCAACATTATGTCGACGTTCGACATTTATGTCAAAGTTAGTATTCTTATCAACTACAAGACTAAACAACCATCAAACCTTGCATGAAACATCTCCCTGACCTCCTGACTTTGCGACATAGGCGTCCAGTTTTCCGTATGTCCATTCGTCCGTCCATCTGTCAACATTTATGTCGACGTTCGACATTTATGTCAAAGTTAGTATTCTAATCAACTACAAGACTAAACAACCATCAAACCTTGTATGAAACATCTCCCTGACCTCCTGACTTTGCGACATAGGTGCCCGCTTTTCCATTCGTCTGTCCGTTCGTCCGTCTGTCTGTCTGTTAACAGTTCTATTATGTCGAAGTTCGACATTTACGTCAAAGTTAGTATTCTAATCAACTACAATTCTACAACAACCATCATACCTTGCATGACACATCTCCCTGACCTCCTGACTTGGCAGGTATGTTGACCCAGTGACCTTGACCTATATTTTGCGCTCCATTGGCTTTGACACAATTTACGTTGACGTTCCAGATCTTCTCAACTATAAGGTGTACAACAACCAAACCTTGCATAGTGCTTCTCCTAGATGTACTGACTTGGCAGGTACCTTGACCCGGTGACCTTGACCTATATTTTGCGCTCCAGTGACTTTGACATATTTTGTGTAGACGTTCGATATCTCCTCAACTATAAGGCCTACAACCATCAAACCTTGCGAAGTGCTTCTTCTCAATGTACTGACTTGGCAGATACCTTGACCTGGTGACCTTGACCTATATTTTGGCTGCAGTGACTTTGACATAATTTACGTCAACGTTCCAGATCTCCTCAAGTGTAAGACCTCTAGCCACCAAACCTTGCATAGTGCTTCTCCTAGATGTACTGACTCGACAGGTATCTTGACCCGAGGACCTTGACCTATATTTTACGCTCCAGTGCCTTTTACACATTTTACGTCAACGTTCAATATCTACTCAACTATAAGGCCTACTACCATCAAACCTTGCATAGTGCTTCTCCTCAATGTACGAACTCTGCAGGTGACCTTGACCTATATTTCGCGCTCCATTGACTTTTACACCTTTACGTCACCCTTCCTTATGTCCTCAACTGTAAGGCTTTCAACCACCAAACCTTATATAGCACTTCTTCTCGATGTACTGACTCGGCAGGTACCTTGACCTGGTGACCTTGACCTATATTGTGCACTCCAGTGACTTTGACACATTTTATGTTGATGTTCGGTATCTCCTCAAATATAAGACCTACAACCACTAAACCTTGCATAGTGCTTCACCTCATTGCACTGGCTTGGCAGGTACCTTGACCCGGTGACCTTGACCTATATTTGACACATTTTACGTTGATGTTTGATAACTCCTCAACTATAAGGCCTACAACCACTATACCTTGCATTGTGCTTCTCCTTGATGTACTGAATTAGCAGGTACCTTGACCCGTGACCTTGACCTATATTTCATGCTCCAGTGACTTTTACACATTTTACGTCAACGCTCCATTATCATTGGGCTGTATGATACGAAAAGTCAGTGCTGAAGATATAGCCATTAGAGGGAATGGGACTGGCCTGGAATATATGTGCCCCACTAGGCACTTTGTCTACATTTTTTCAACCCAGTTTTCCAAGTAAGCACTGCTAAGAATGAAATAAACTTATTTAATAACCACGTTCTGATTGAGGCTCTTGTGACTTTTGCCCCAGCAGGTGCGATGACGCCTTCCGCGGAATTCTTGTACTTAATTCCCCACAAAAACATGTTCTGGCACTCATTACCAGCAAGGTGCATCTAATCAGTACCCACAATATGTGTTTTCGTGGAGAAATAAGAAACATATTTTCTTGGACCCAGTTGTTCAAAGCATCGTTAGCTTAATGAGCTTGTTAGAGGTCAAAATATTAACTGTTCTAGTAAGTATGATACCTAATTCACAGGTATTTTTGCTGAAAAAAATGTGAGAAGCTTTTGTAAATGCAAAAGCTACTCACATTTTTCCAGCAAAAATATTTAAATAGCATATATGCCATATTTAATGATCAAAGTTTTAACGATACATTAACTAACGACATAGTTTCGAACAACATGGCCCTGATATCCCTCATCAATATAGGGATCAGACATGGTTTTCCATGCATTAACATTCACTAGGTCCCAAGGGTGATGTTTGAAAACCAAGTCCCTAGAGACCTGGCAAATGTTAATGCATTGAAAAACCATGTTTGATCGCTATTATTGCATAAAAACTGAAAACATTTGCTGCATTTCGCGTTGTTTCTTGTACTATTTTGTTTTGCCTTTTCACAGATGTCTCCCAAATGCAATTTCCACGGACTATGCTCATTCTAGGGCCGGGCAGTACACATCTTGTAATGGCAGCAAATCTGTGGCCCTGGTAGGGTCATATTGAAAGTTGCGTAGCCATGCATTAACAGCACGTGAATTGCCTTGTTAATACACTGCTTTTCGCCGGTTAATGCACGGCTGTTAATAACGTGCGACACTGCTTTTTATACAATAATATAAGGTAATAGTATGGACTTTTAAGATAAGTATGTTTAGGAGTTAAGGTGTCCAGTGCTTGGGTAAAATGTGCTGTGTCAGATGTTGCTAATTGCTATGATATCTGTTTCAGGGTACATTTCCTCATGGTATAGATATTTTGACAACAGCAGATTATTTTGCAGTCGGAAACCTCACTCACTGTTACCTTGAACTCAGGTAAGATTCAAATCAATAAGCTTTGCCTGTAAAAAGGAAAACAAAACAACCATAAATACCCAGAATACTCATGGTTATAAGTATTGAGTTAACATAATATAATTTACACCATGTTCCCCAACATATACAACTGAAAATAACCAGGCCAGCTACTTATCTGTTTCCTGTGTGAAGTGGGGGTGGTTGTGTGAGGCAAAGGTGTCATGTATCTTGCATCACCAGGGCGTCCAACTGATACTGGTTTACAGTTGGGCAAGGCCTGCTGTCCTTGCAGCATGGATAGAGGGGGAATGTTTTTATTTCGTCTGTGTCTTCACTTTCATTCATTTTCCTCTTTCTCCCCTGTCCCTCTCTTCTGTACTATCTCTTCTATCTAACTTCTCACTTTCAACACAAAATGACCCACAAGGGTTGACGTGTCGTTAAACCCCAATACAATCAATCTTGTATGAAGTGAAATGGATACACCTCCAAGGGAAATGATTGACATACACAGTAGAGGTGTTTGCCTCACTGCTCATTTGGGTCTGCTCTTAAAGAAAAGAATTTGCTCCTTAAGGGAGCAAATTCTTTCCTTTAAGGGAGGCCCCCATTTCGATAGCTTTCCAATAGTTGTCTCCTTTCGTTAAAAAGTGGCAGAATCTTTCAACTATATTCATACACATATCGACTCGTGGATCCAGATATTGTCATAAGTTGAAGACACCAGTTAGACTGTGTGAGCCCCAGGCTGGATTGTATCTTGTTCACACATTTACATAGGCTGAATTGAAGCCTTTAAAAAGGTTAAGATAAATAGTCCGACTCTCGTACTCTCAACTTAAGAGAAAATCTGGTACCACATGAAAATCAAAAAACAGGCAACAAAATATTGTGAAAAAGAGGAGAAATTGCTCCTTAGGAGCAATTTCTCCTCTTTTCCACAATATTTCCAATATATCTAACTTCAGGAGTCAAATTACATATTCATTTGTGAAATGTGGTTTGATTTTGTTTTTCCTCAATTCTGCAAATCTAATATGTTGAGATACGGATTTCTCCAAGTATTTCAGAGAGTCCCTTGGACTTCGAAATAGCAAGAGTCAATTGTACAGTATTTAGATGTTGGTTTTTCTTACAGCAAACTTAAAATAGCTGTTTTTGTTTTATATTTTCAGTGTGTTTGTGTCCCAGTTTGAAGAATATACATTGTCATTGATAAATCATCTGGCAGAAGTAAAGATGTGTCACTGGGTCAGGTATGGATGCTTTGACAACTGCTGACAGTTTGAAATGTTTTTATTATTTTTCCCAGAATATAAGCTTTTTACATAGCAGACACTTTGCATAAAATATCAAAGCCTATTTTCTGGGAAAACTAAAAAAAAAATATATATCTATTTTTTATCTGCTAAAGTTGCCCGGAGGGTGATAAAGGTTAAAAATAAGAAGTGCATTCTACAGACACAGGGAGCAAGAGGAAGTGAAAATGTATGTGAGCTACAACATGAGGCAACAAAGGCTTAGATTAGCCTGTACATTTAGGCAGTCTGATCAGGGCCTTCATTTGTTGCTGTGTATGGGCCCTATTTGGTTGTTGAAGTATGAATATAGATGGTCTATTTACTGGACTGCTAGTTCCTGCTGAAGCCTGGCTCCTTAGCCCTGTTGGTAGCACATCTGACGGCAGATCAAGGGGTCGCAAGTTTGAATCCTAGCCACATATCTTTTATGAAATCATTTCCATGGTCATTCTCCCTCTTCTGCTGATTCAAGAAGGGCAGTTATCTGTTACTTTTTTTTTTTTTTTTGGGATTTGGGTTTTACGGCCCTTTCAAGAATATTTCATTTATGTCGAGACAATCGTTCATCAAAGGTGGGCAAAAACCGGAGAACCTGGGGAAAAACCACCTGACCATCCATAAGCAGAACTTGTCTTTCCCACATGTGACCCGAGCGAGAGCTGTCTGTTACTGGTAAGATATTGTGCACAAACAGTGGTTAACTGTTTAGAGAACTAAGCCTACCCAGAAAAAATGTCAATATGTTAATTGACCAGATCAACATTTTGACTGGGCTATAAAACTTCAACTCAAACTCATTCTCGTCCTAATGTATTCAGGACTAACTGAACAATAGTGTAAATGGAGAAAGTTTTAGACCAAGAGCCCTTATGGGAAATAGAGGAGAATCCTAGTTATTTTGAATAAAAAATGTTCTAGTGAATTTGCATTTCTATTAAAATTGGTTCTTGTTTGATAAAACATTTAGTCATTTGAGCCAAGTTAAAGCAACAGGGGTCTTTGGCCCTATATGGATGGGAAAGGCCAGATCAGCCTGTGCATCAGACCAATCATATCCTTTGCCATGTGCTAAATACAGAGTCATTGAGAACTGTAACAGAGACTTTGCAGATCAGGCCCTGAGGTTATAAAACTTCTTTCATGTGCAACTCATCTGAGCATGAAATTTTCTCTGCTCATAAATATGAAAATGCCAACAGTCGTAGGCATTTCATATTTATTAGCGGAGAAATTTTCATGCTCAGCTACGTTTAGCAAGAAAGAATTTGCAGTTGTTAGTAATTTGAGATTTATTAGCAGGACAAATTTCATGCTCAGCTGAGTTGAGCACGAAAAAAGTTTTATAACCTCTGGGCCTGGTAGTACATATTTGCAGCCTCTCATCCCCCCATCCTCTTCTATTTCTCTATTAGCCCTTCTGTCCCTTTTCTCTTTTTTCTGTGAGAAGACACAACATTACTGTAAGGCTTGTCATGTTGTTAAAGAACAACTCAAACAAAATCATGTAGATGAGCTGAACCTGCATATTTCCAAAGAAGGGGAGGCAACTCTTATCAAAATAATTTGCCTCCCTTTTGAATAGGGGTTTACTGTAAAAGGAAACTCAAATGCAAATTGTTTCCTTTTAGTGCAGACACTGTTTCAGAAGGAACTTGATGTGCAGGAAAGCAAACAGAAAGTCTGGAAAGTTATCCCCCTTGTAAAATTTGAAAAATCTAGTCAGTATATCCAGTTCTCTTAAGATTTCCTTAATGTGGTCAAATTAATGTTGTTTATTATTTTGCAGTGGAATCCGTGAACTAGCAGCAAAGGCATTACACAACCTCACAGAAAAATCCCCTCAGTACATGGCCAAGACAAGTAAGTTGGATTTTAAGTCTTTTAGACAGACACAAGCAGCTAGCCCAGAATACACACCATTTCATGACAACATCCTTTCAGCACAGCTGTAATATTGTGGAAACATCAATGCAAAGGATATTTTTGTTGTGTCTTTGTGTATTTGCTGTTATTGTAAAACTGGGCACTGTTTCTTCAGACTAGGCACTATTTTAAAAAGAAAAAAACAAAAAGAAGAATTTGGAGGTCGTGTGGTGGTAAAGGCTGCTGTACTTACATCAGGTGGGAGAATAGGACAGACATCAGGTGGGAGAAGGGGACATGTTAGTAGCTCTTTTTTTTTCTAGACTGTTATTCACTTTTTACTTGTCCTCCCTATTTCTTTCTCCTCTTCTCTGCTAGCTCTTCTGTTCCTTTTGTCCCTTTCTCTTGGAGATGACACAAAATGATCCACAAGGGTTGATGTGTCATTAAACAAGAACTCCTTCTTTAACACTTTGCATGCTGGGTAAAAAATTCAGCAGACATTTTGATTTTTTTTTTTTCTAAGTTTTCCTAGAAAATAGGATCTGACATTTCCTTAGGAGACAATTTGCATGAAGTGTCAGATCCTATTTTCTAGGTAAAATAAGAAAAATATCACCCTTATCTGCCCTTAGCATGGTAAGTGTTTAAAATGACAAGGTTCATACTGATTAACATGACTTTGTATGTACATAGTAGTACTTATCCACATTGAGAATGTGTCAGGTTTGAAGGTTCCAGCATTGGTAGTTTTTGAGGTCTAGGTCATGTTTGAATCTACATATACAGTTGACTCTCGTTATCTCGACCTCGCTTATCTCGAATAACTGCTTATCTCGAAATGAAAATCTGGTCCCTGCTTAAAAATGAAAATCTAATAACAGGTAACAAAATATTGTGGAAAAGAGGAGAAATTGCTCCTAAGGAGCAAATTCTCCTCTTTTCCACAATATTTTCAACATATGTCTAACTTCAAGAGTCCAATTACATATACATTTGTTAAATGCGGTCGTTCGATTTATTTTTTCCTCAAGTCTGCAAATCTGATATGTCGAAGTACAGATATCTCGAAGTATTTTTGAGAGTCCCTTGGAGTTCGAGATAACGAGAGTCGACTGTATTTAGTCTGTTTTGATGTATCTAACAACTTCTGGAGAAGTGACAGAATGTAGCTTAAATCTGCATTCTATAGCATCTGATCTCGATTTACATGGTTTGCTCAGGCCTGTTTGTCCAAATACTTGATGAAGGATGAATAAGGTATTCATTAAAAGTGAAAACGTTTATTCATTTATCTGATATTTTTATGTTAATTATTTCAGTTCTTCCAAGTCTGATTTCCAAGACTACCTGTATGGATTTACATGTGCGCCATGGAGCTATACTGGCAGCTGCGGAGATAACACATGCTCTCAGTTTACTCGCAAGAAAACAAAACAGGTAATTGTTACTGTCCTGTTACCGTATTAATCCGCCTATAAGACGGGGATTTTTCCCAAAAAAAAGCCCCCAAAAATCCAGACCCGTCTTATAATCGAGGTCTTTGGCCATATTGGTATTTTCGGCAAAGTCCGGTGGTGCCACGTGGTCACGGAAAATGCCGATCTTCGAAACCGGTAGAAGGATATAATGTTTACCTTCGACCCTTGATAGAAATAGCAGCAAGGTAATTTTTTAGGTGAAGTACCGAATTTTTCTGTGTATTACTCGCACCCGTGTATAACACGCACTGAATATTTGCTAAATAGTTTTGAAATAAAAAAAAAGATGTTCCTATGTAAAACACAAAGAATTTATCCGTGCATTATTTACTAAGTTACCAGATACTAAGTGTGTCAAATTTCACTAGGATTGAGTTGAGAATGGCCGAATTCGGAAGGTTTAGAGTAGAAACAGGCCAGATTTACGATAATGCTAACTGAATTTTTCAATGTGCAGCTCTGTTACCATGGGCCTCAGGCAACTTGATGTAGTGTAGGCAGTTCTTTGCTTCCCCACTGCAGACGCTATGACAATAAAAATGTAGTTATTTCTTTTGTGTTCTCATAATTAACACCTTCTTTGTGTCACTTTGTGTCACTTTCTTAACTGAGACGTGAAATTATCAACTCAGTGCCTCAGGGCAATGCAAACAACAACTAAAGTCGACTAGTTGTCATTCTGACTGCCAATTAACCAATTAAGTGCACAGATGTATGCTGGTAGTTTTTTTTTTCTTTATCATAAACATTGTTTATTTCAAACAATTTTTTGGTAAGTTGGAAGAAAAGTTAAAAAAAAAAAAAAAAAAAAGATAAACATATGGTAAGAAAATAAAAGATAAAATGCAAATGACCGATCTACCTACCTCAAAAGCCCAGTTGTTTTGTTTATTATCAATAATTTTAATAATTGCAAAAAATTAAATACTTTTTTATTTTTTCAATGTATGATCGTTTGTGCCAATATTTATGTTCTACCAAATTTATTTCCTATTTTGAACTACAATAAATCAGTTGTGCAGGCTGATTTATTCAAGTTACGGTGTGAGACTTGTCAAGTCCGGTAATCAATACAGATTCATATGCATATGCCTGTTTGAGTAGTTTCCCTTTGAAGAGATCACATGATCAGCAAAATAAAAAAGCGTAAACAAAAAGAGCATGGACATGAAAAGGATATCAAATTACTGCAAATCAGATGGAGTTGCTTGTTTTGAGCTGACAGAACCATGGTATGGGCGAGATAGGTATAAAAAATCATGAATATCTCATAGCAATCATTCTATTTCGCATTTTTACCGGGCGATCGTGAATGTCATGAGTTTTCGCGACCGATTATCTTGGCGATTTCTGTCCCGATTTTGGTGTTCCTATAAATAATACACATCAGACTTTTGTAAACGTTTTCTGGGTAAATAAGGTGCGTGTTATACACAGTTAAATACGGTATGCATGCTTGTAAGTGGTGTTGGAAGTTTTTTTAATTGTTCTTTAGGAATTTCTGAGTGGCAGGGAATATCTCCGACAGGCGACTTTTTTTAACCCGTCTTATAATTAAGTAAAAGCAAAATCCTGCCTGGGAAGGGCCAAAAACAGCCCCCGTCTTATAAACGAATCGTCTTATAGGCGGATTAATACGGTAACTGTATTCATAGCTCCTGAGAAGGGGCTTTTTTATCCAACCAAAAAGTACTGGTATTTTCCTATTTCTCCATGACTACATATTTCGTGGGTACTCATTAGAAGTGCCTTAGTGACAACTTGGGGCACTATCTAATGAGTACCCACGTTTTTCTGGAGAAGTAAGAAAAATATTTATGTGTTACCCCCTCTTATTGGATGGGTATGTAGTGGAAAAATTCCGTCCTTTGAAATAGCAATGTCTGGGCGGGTGGGTGTGGGTGTCTGTTGTCAGGCGAGCACTGGGCATCTTTTGGTTAACCTTTTTTCAAAGTCATATGTTATGTACCTTTATTCTTCAGTGGAGAACCCCATCCATAATGCCAGTAGGCAGTTTCTTGTCTAGAGCTGTTGAGGTACATGTACAATATTAGTCCAAATTTGAGAAAAAGGTCCTTATCTCATATGCAAATAGCAGATTCTCAGATCAGACTGGTCACCTGCACAATCTAAAGAGGGCCGCCTTTGTATTAAAGTATATTCTGCAGTGTCGAGTGATGCAATTATTTGGTAACAAAGACTATGATCGGAATGCATTGCACGAATGTGCAGGCTTAAGACTTGATACACTTGATTGAATGAATGAATGTACAGGTTGAATGAATGTGCAGGTTGACTTTAGTTGAGTGTCTGTCACTGTCATTTTGTTCTTTCTGCAGTTTTATTCAAGGGAGACACCTTTTGGGAATTCCTGTCTGCTCTACTTCACATATGCCTTTTCTGAAAAGCGGTCTACTCTGATAGGAAAGAATTTGCTGCTCTATCCTCCTAGACTAGATCCCTTTTCAGAAGGCAGGCAGAAACAATTTGACGGAGTTGTCTACCTGAAAGTATAATTCCTAACACTCAGCTGGGTCTATGTTTCCTTCACATGGGATGAGGGCTCTTTTCTCATGTTGCAGTTCAAATGATGCCGTTTAAGTTTTTAATCACATCGGATATACATTGTATTTGCTGTCAGCTAGGCCATTTTCTTCATATTAACCCTGGTCCTGCTGAACCCGGATATGCCCTGCCTTTGCAAACAGTGTAGATCCAGATCTGCACTGTTTCTCATTTAGTATGTGAATTTATATCAACAACCTGGATCAAGTAATCTTAATGGCTGAAAGTTAGAGTGTGGCATTTTAATTTATTCAGCATGGCAAGGGTTAACAATATATTGTGTTTGCTGTCAGATTGACCATTTTCTTCCTATTAACAATATATTTTTTCTTGTATTAGGTGTATAACAGATGTAATTGATAAAGAGACTATAAATGGATTGAAGGACATTGCCAAAAAGGTATGTACCACTGCCCTAAATATAAGGACACCATAATCCCTTGGTTTATTTTTTTAAATTTTGAGTAACTTATAATATGAATTTAATAGGTCCTACCAATATCTGTGCATCCAAATTATCATGTCACTTTGCCCAGGCACTTCTAATCAGTACCAGAACTTATGTTTTCGTGGAGAAATCAGAAAAATATATGTATTAGCACTTTTTTGATGAAAAAAAAAAAAAACACACAAAGAAAAAACAAACAAACAAAAACAAACCAAACTTATCTCGTGCCACATGTATGATAAAAGGTTTGATCATGGCTTCCTAGTCATTGTGAAGTATTCATAGATAAACTGTTTTAGTACAAACTGATTAAATGTAATGTTTTTGTTTTTTGTTTTTTATAAAAAAAGTTAACAAGTCTGCTGATTTTGTTTGTGTTTTCTTTTTCAGTTATCTGATGCAAAGTTATTCAAAGGTTTGGGAGGAGAACTGATGAGGAAGGCAGGTAAGAAATCTTTCAAGCCAGAATTTTTAGCTTAGATAAATAACCCATTTAAGTTGAGTGGATTCTTCTACTAAAACTCTTTTGACTGGTCTATTTCCAATAGCAGGGTGTCTGGTTAGTTTTTATTATTACTATGTTTTATAAAAATGTTGTATTTAATGCAAACAGTGTAGACCTTTTGGGCATTTCTAGACTAAAATGGGGTCAAATAGTACAGCTAGTACACAAAAATTTCAATGGCTCAGACACAGAAGGCTCGTTTACACTGGGTTATTCCAACTAGTATTTGAGTCCCTAGGAAATTCTTTTGATAACTCAAAAAAACCCAAATATTTAGGGATATTTTAGAATAATTTTCTTATTTTTATCATGGAAATGTAAGAGTGGACTCATTAGAATTGCCTTATTGAGGCAATTCTAATGAGTGCACTCAACATACCATTATTTTATAGATCAAAAAGACGTCCTTAAATTATCCTAATGACCTAGCACAATGATTAACCCTCATTGGCTTGGACTACCCATGTCTAGAACAAATTTCTATGATCTCATGTTCCAGCCATTGAAGTTGACTGTGCTGTGAAAATGGAGATGCAAATTCATTTGACTGAATTTAATGCCTTGGATGCATGAAAGTATCATACCGTAGAAGAAAATGGATGTATGATGGGATTTGAGGGGTTCAGTCATACCCCACTTTTGGATAAATTTGGGATAACATATTTACCCGAAATTTTCACACCCCTTACTTTATACTTCTCTTTAACGAGTCCATTTTACTACCTGAGAATGTGTGTAAAATTGCTGGGTGAGTGGCAAACAGTGTAGACCCTGATCAGATGCTGTATTCTGCAGTATCTGATCTGGGTCTACATGGTTTGCTCAGGCCTGTTTGTCTGAATATGTAGAGTATGTATGGTAATTCCTCTCAGAAATTATCCTGTATCCACCCTTGTGTCAAATTTTTTTTCTTTGTTTCAGTGACTTGCCTGATAGAGAAAGTCTCACTGTCCAAGTTGCCATTCCATAATGATAGTGTCATAGGTAAGTTAAACTGCATTTAAAATATGGCAAGAGAAATCAGCACATACAGGTGCATGAACAAGGATTTGGGCAAGACAAAACATACACACTGACTCAGCGAGGCACTTCTAATGAGTACCCACAACGTATGTTATTGTGGAGAACTGGAGAAAGTTATCCCAGAATTATCACAAAATACTTCTTAACGAGTCCTCAGGTATGTAGGAAAAGCATTGCACAGTATTTACAAGCTTCATTAAAACTCCATTGTCAGTATTTCGTAGTTTTCATAGGTTGTTAGAATTCTCTAGGTATTAACAACTGTATTTACTCTAAAGTATTGGGACAATAGGCTCAAGGAAACAGCGTAGACACATGATCAGACTCTGCAGGTAAATAGGATATATGCTTAGTCTTTGAGCCATGTTTGATGACGAAGAGATTTATGGTGAAGGGATACAGTTTTAGGGGAGATAACTTTCAAAGAAATTGTTTTGCTGTCTTCTGAAAAGGGGTCTGCCCTAAAAGAAAGGGGTGCAAATTCTATTCTTTTAGAGCAAATCCCTTTTCTGAAGGGGATTGGTGTGCAGGAAAGCAAACTTAAACAGGAAGTCACAAAAGTGTCTCCCTTGCAAAACTGGTGTAAATTATTTATGACAAAATGACTTGTGTAGTATAGCTAGTGTTTCTGTTTAATAACATTTTTTTTTTAAAAGATTAGTTTTGCAGTAGAATTTCAAACTTTCTAGAAACTGAAACAATGAAATTTCAGATCATCTTATCAGAATCCACATGTACTTTGTTTTCTGACAAAATCATTAACCCTTGTCCTGCTGAATACTTTAAGAAGCCACACCCATTACAGATTTTCAGCCAATCATATTACTTGATCAAGGTTGTTGATATAGATTCACAAACTGAATGGCAAATAGTGCAGATCCAGATCAGTTGGCTTCTTCAGAAGCCAACTGATCTGGATCTACACTGTTTGCAAAGGCAGGGTATATCCGGGTTCAGCAGGACAAGGGTTAAATACTGCTGAATATATGGGCAAAAAAAATACAGTGGTTTTGATGACAAAAACTATTAAGGACATTTTTTCTGTATTAAAATGATCTTCCTTTTTTTTTCTAGATCTTTGGCAAGAAATTTTGGACGACTGTCTTGCTCATGTGGAACCAGAAATACAGGTCAGTATACAACAGGTTTTAAGTAATTTTTCAATTTTTTTTCACTTACTTTAGGTGTTTTCTTCTTATGTTACCAATTTAACCTTAGTCCTGCTGAAACAGGATATGACCTGCCTCTGCAAATAGTGTAGATCCAGTTCAGTTGGTTTCTGAAGAAGCAAACTGATCTGGATCTGCACTGTTTGTCATTAAGTATATAAATTTGTATCAACAACTTGGATTTTTTTTTTCAAGAAAATAAAGCTTTGACATTTCATGTGCATGTGATTCCCATGAACTGTCAAGCCTTATTTTCTCAGAAAATAAAAAAAAAGTTAGATTGTACTCTGCTACAATTTTGAATGGCTTTAACTCGTTTTGGACTGAATAAACCCCCCTCCCCCCCTGATGTATATTTGCAAACAGTGAAGACCCTGATAAGATGCCACATTCTGCAGTATCTGATCAGGGTCTGCACTGTTTGCCAATTATCCTTTTGTGGGTCTCCAGACTAAAGTAGTTTAAGGATTAATTGTAAAATTGTATTGTTCAGGTGGCAGCTGTGAGTGCAATTCCTGCTTTCTTCACAGAGTATTACATGGATGCATCCGGTCAAGCTATACCTCAGAGACAAGGTAAATGTCAAGGGGAACTGATACACTTTGCAGGGGAGGAAACTCTTTAAAATTGATTTTGTCTCCTGAAAAGAGGTCTACTCTAAAAGGAAAAGCCGGCTGGTGACTCAGTCAGATACGTATCTGACTGGTGATCAGGCAGTTGCTTGTTCAATCCCTGCCTGATCCAGCAACATTCTTTAGTGGAGATTGATCATGAAATATTTTCTATGGTCATTCCCTTCCTTTCATGGTGCTGGTTCAAGAAGGGCAGTTGTCATTTCTTAGCAAAAGAAGGTAACTGCTTAGAGGACTAAGCCTGCCCAAGCAATCTGAAGTGTTGTCATATTTTCCTTTTGTGACTGATGATCTGAAAGAAGTTTTGTAGTTGAGTAATTGGAAAATTATATTTTTAAGGACTGGCACATTGGCTTAGTTGGTAGAGCGTCTGCTTTGTGGCCCGGAGGTTTCCTGTTGGATTCCCAACTGAGTCATACCAAAGACTTTAAAAATGGTACTAGCTGCTTATTCCCTTGCCGCTCAGCATTAAGAAAGTAGAGCTGGGAATCAGAAATATTCAGATCAGGGTCAGTATAATGTGACTGGGTGGCAGCGAGTTAGCACTCTAAAAGTGAGCATTGAGCTCCCTGCCACATCCAGACACCCCCGTGATATTACTAAAATATTGTTGAAAGCCATGTTGTGCCTGAATATAACAAACAAACAGTCTATTTTTAGGAACATATTTTTTCTCATTTTTTATCTTAATAGACAAGTTGTAAAAAACTGAAATACGAAGCTCTTTGTTTGGGTCATTTTAAATATGTGGTGAATATAGGTGAATAAATTTGATAAAAATAGCCTGAAATAAGCATGTCTTCAGATTAGAAACTTTTTTCAACCAAAAAGTACTGATATTTTTCTTATTTCTCCATGAAAACCTATGGAATGGACACTCATTAGGAGTGCCTTGCTGAGGCGCTTCTAATGATTTCCCACAAAATATGTTTTCTCAGGGTAATTTTCTTGGAGAAATTAAAAAAAATATATGTGGATATCCCTCTGCAAATTGTCTATTGGAGACAATTTGCATGAAGTGTCAAAACCTGTTTTTTGAGAAAAATAATAAAAATATTTCAGTATGTTGTCTGTTGAAAAGTTTAACCAGAATGCTAAGCTTTAAGTATCATCAAATATCGCAGCACCCTTGGTAATGTATGAGCTGCAATGTTAGAAAACTTATTCAGACATGTGTGCCCAACAAAGACACAAATCAACCTGCGCATCTATGCACTCTATTTTCATTCTCGGCATGAAGAAACTTGCATCTTTAGCTACACTAAAAGCTTTCAGTGAAGATTCTGATTCTGATCTGAATCTTTGCTGGGCGCACATTTAGGAAAGTACGTTTTCTGATGGCCGGCCTCAGTGGCTCAGTTGGATGCGCCGTCCGACTGGAGACCAGGAGGTCACGGGTTCAACCCCTGCCGAGGTTGCAACATTCTTTCGTGGAGATTGATCATGAAATATTTTCTACAGTCATTCTCTCCTTTCCGCTGATTCAAGAAGGGCAGTTGTCAGTTTCTGGTGAAAGAATGTGCACAATACTGGTTAACCGCTTAGAGGATTAAGCCTGCCCAGTAAACGTGTGGTTAGGTAAACTGACTGCGCTCGACATGACCCCTTTGGGTTGACTGGGCCGTAAAACCCCAAAACAAACGTTTTCTGATGATGTATTTTGATTTTCAGATACTATAATAGAAAAATATCTTCGAGAACTGAGAAGTAATCTTGAAGTTACAAGGTAATTTAAGTTATTTATACCCCAAAACATTTGCAGTATGTCAAAGGAAGCCTAGCATTATGTTAGATTTAAGCACAAAGATGTTGAATTTGAACGAAGTCACAGCTGAGCAAGCACAAGGTGGTAGGGGTTTAACATAAGACCAATAAAATGATATTTGTGTTCAGGGTAAAATGTTAGGAAAAAGTAGGTAGGGTAGATAGGGATTGTTGTTAATATTTTTTTTTTACATTTTATAGAGAATTATACCGTAATTATGTCTTCCCACATATGATGGGGGAAGACACAATTTCGCATGGCTCATTTCAGAGGTGTGAGGTTTGGACAGAAATGTCAGCACTAAGGTAGAAGTCATTTATATTGTAATTACCCTAAGTATTTTTACATTGTAACTCTTTACCATCTGTCATTTTTAACAAGGGAGACGATGTTTATTACTATCTGTTTGCTTTCCAATTACCTACTGCAACGGGGTCTTCTTCCAGTGGGAGCAAATTCTTTCCTTTTAGTGTAGACTTCTTTTCGGAAGTGAGCAAAAATGGTTTTGACAGAATTGTCTCCCTTGAAAGTGTATCATTTCCCCTAATATGCACCATGTATATATATATTCCAGGATGGGTTATTCCCTGGCTCTTGGGGCACTACCTAAGTTCATTCTGATGGGAAAGTTTAGAGCTGTGTTGTCAGGCCTGATCAGTGCTTCCGAAATAACCAAGAAAGAAGAGAAGTGGGCAGAAGCAAGAAAAGCTGCCTTGAAGGCCATCACTTGGTAAGTTTGGTGCATAGCTCCAGATAAGAGGAAGTATCCATGTAATATTTTTTTATTTCTCCACAAAAACATGAGCCAGCACACGACAAAATCTACAATAAGATTTGTTTGACTAGTGAAGACTCAGGTTAGCCTGTGCATCCATGCAGTCTGATCAGTCTCCTCTGATTGCATATGCCTCCTATAGCCTCCAGGCTATTCCAAGAGGAATAAACAAGTACCCTTGCCATACTGTGCAGATGTACAGGCTGATCTGAGTCTTTGCTGGTCACACAGGTCTTATTGTAGGTTTTGTCATGTGCTGGCTCATATGATGTGGGTACTCATTAGAAGCATCTCAATGATGTTTTTGTGGAGAAATGAGAAAACTTTCGGTACTTTTCATTTGAGAAAAAAGCATTTTATCTAGAGCTATGTGTGTGCCTCAGAGATTAAACCATTTGAGCTAGCGCACGACAAAACCTACAATAAGACCTGTGAGACCAGCAAAGACTCAGAACACCCTGTACATCCACCCAGTATGGCAAGGGGGTTCTTGTTTATCCCTCTTTGGATAGCCTGGAAGCTGTAGCAGGCACATGGGATCAGTGAAGACTGATCAGACTGCATGGATGGGCAGTCTGATCTGAGTCTTTGCTGGTCACACAAGTCTTATTGTAGGTTTTGTCGAGCGCTGGCTAATTTCAGTATGGAGACCAAAAAAGGTAATTGGCAAACACTGTAGAGCCACATTAGAGGCTGCAGAATGCTGCATCTGATCAGGCTCTCCACTGTTTGCAAATACTTTAGCCATCATTCTGTAGGCATATCTATGGTATTTCACATAGCCTGACATACCTAAAATTGAAATTTGGATTTATTCAGTCGGAAATGGGTTAGACATGTGGGTAGAACTATTAAAATATCGATTGGTCTATATATCAGTGTTCTGCAAAGAATTTTATCCAGTGGGTCTGATAGCCCTATGGGTTTGAAAATGTGGGGCCAATTCACAGGAGAGTTAGACCATTACTTTACCAAATCCATTTTCATGCAAGATACCATATAACAAACATTACTGCCGTTGTGCATATAGTTTCTGTATTGATTTTATTAAATTAAGCTTATGGAGGTTATTTACCAATAGTTGAAGGCAGAAAATCTCACTGGAATGAAAACAGCTATTCATTGACTTGCTATTGATAGGCTTCGACATTCCATGCAAGTTGTCTCCCCAGGTGTCTATTTTCTTGGAAAATTTAGAAAATTCAAAATGTCATCTGCCAAAATCTTTATTCAGCATGCTAATTGTTAAAATAAAAAACTGTACACCTATTTTGCCCTGCAATAGTAAACACACATATTTTTATGCACCTAACAGAGCTATTGGATACTTTATAAAATCTGACAAATAAAAGAGAAGGTCCTGACCAGACTCTCAATATTAAATTTTATGCTGTTTGTACCCTTTGCTGTTAATAAATGGGCCACAGCAAGTGTATGGGCCACAGCAGGCAAAAAAGTGCCTTCGGGTGATGTGCAGACAGAAGGCCCAGATCAGACTGTGCAGATGTGCAGTCTCGTCAGGACCGTCACTGTCCACTAACAGAATCATTGGATACTACAAATGGAGAGCTAAGACCAAGATGATACTTTGAGCATGCAGATGGATGATCTTAACCCTTGTCCTGCTGAGTAAATTAAGATGCCACACCCACTTCTAATTTTCAGCCAATCAGATTACTTGATCTGGACTGTTGATACAAATTCACATACTTAATGGCAAACAGTGCAGATACAGATCAGTTCGCTTCTTCAGAAGCCAACTGATCTGGATCTACACTGTTTGCATAGTCAGGGTACACCCGGGTTCAGCAGGACAAGGGTTAAACTACACATAATGTTCAAAGGCATTTTTTTGCTTGGCATGGCCCATATGATATATTGTCCTTGTGTTGCATATATTTCAGTGTATGTTCTACTGTGGGAGTTGATAAATCTGGTGATCCTACCCGATGTTTGTGTGCAGCCAATATAGGACAGGTATATGAGGCACTTTTAACAGCAATGAAAGACTATACTTTAGACAGCAGGGGAGATGTAGGGGCATGGTAAGATTCCTGTTAAAATTAATTGAAACATAGCACAAGAATAAAGCTCCCTTTTCAGCCAAAAAAAAACAACAAAAAACGGCGACATTTTTTTCTTATTTCTCCACAAAAACATACATTGTGCATATTCATTAGAAGCAACTCACTGAGGCACTTCTAATGAGTACCCACAATGCAAGTTTGTGCTGAGAAATAAGAAATATATTATGTGGATAGTGACTGTCCGATACACTCTCTGATCTAGAGCAATGAGCCCGCCTGTCGCTCAATAGAATGCACATCTGACTGGTGATCAGGTGGTCAAGGGTTCGATCTGCCTGGTCCTGCAACATTCTTTCGTGGCGATTGATCGTGAAATATTTTCTATGGTCATTATATCCCTTCCATTGATTCAAGAAGGGCAGTTCTTAGTTTTACTGGTGAAAGAATATGCACAAGTACTGGTTAACGGCTTAGAGGAGTAAGCCTGCCCAGGAAAAGTGTGATGAGGTAAATTGACTGGCTCGACATGATCTGAATGGGTTGAGTGGGCTTAAAAACCTTAACAAAAACGCCAAAATAATAATCTAGAGCAATGATAGAAAGCCATTGTATTTTTCATGGTAATCAGAATGTTAAACATTTAGAGAAAGTATGTTCACATTATTGAGTGATATTTGAACCCCTTCAAATAGAAAATTAGTTCATGGCATATACAGAAAGCATGCTCAAATGGAATGCCAGTACTATGCAGTCCAATGAGGTTTCTCAATATTTGCAGTTTTATTGCATCCCCAAAGTGAAGAGCTTGTTCAGTCTGTGCAGATGCACAAACTGGGCACACATTTTATCACCATGTTTAACCGTTACCATCTGGGCAAACTTAGCAGATGACAATTGACTTTTTTTTTATTTTTCCCAGAAAAAAGACTTCACAGTCTACATGAGATTTTCATGCAAATTGTCTCCTTTGGAGACATTTTGCATGGAATGTCAAAGTATCTTTTCTGGGAAAAAATAAGAAAAAAATATTTCAAAATGTCTTCTGCTGAAATTTTTACCCAGCATACTTAACACTAAGTTGAAAAGGCTCATTTATATTTTATACTGCTCAAAAGTTAAACTAATGTATTATAAAACTGTGTTGCGAGACAGATTGTCAGTCACATTTTGATTTTTTACATACAATAATGAGATCTCTTTCATATATCTTTATTTTCTTGTCTCCTTGTTTTTTTATGGAAGTTCTCTTGTTTCTGTTTTGGTGCTCATCGTCTATTCCATTTCTAGGGTGAGAGAAGCAAGTATGACAGGTTTACAAGAGATCACATCTTTGGTAGTAAAACATTCCACAGATATGCTACAGCCACAAGTGTAAGTACATGTTTACACAGGGTAAGAAATTCTGTATTCTCAGGCAGACTGTGAATACTTTTTATGTTCCCCCACTTATGGGGAAAGGGTCATATTGATTTTGTTACGGATCTTGCTGGCGTCACCATTGGCTTCAGGGTTGGTGTTGGCATGACACTTTCTTGTTTGCACAATATCTTAAGAACCAGTGGCTGGATTCTTAACAAATTTTCATGAATATGTAATTAGGCTATAACAAAGAAGTGATAAGGTTTTGATGACCTTGACCTATTTTTCAAGGTCACAGCAGTAGAAAAACTGAAAATTTGTGGTGGGGCAACATCTGTTTTCTCTGAAAACACCATTACTAATTCTTATTCTTTCTTAAAAAAAACAAACAAACAAAAAAACAAACAAAACATGTATATAATGTTGTATGCATTAGAATCACATCATTCAGGCTATTATAATGAGTACCCACAGCAATATACATTTTCATAGAGAAATAAGAAAATAATAAGGGGACTGGATACATGGCTTTTGTCCACCATTTTAACAAGGGAGACAACTTTTACGTTGTTCTGTTTGCCTCCTTTCTGAAAAGGGGTCTGCTCAAAAAAGGAGGAATTTGCTCCCATGCAAGTTCTTCAGTTTTTGCAAATAGTAGTTCATTCAAAACTCAAGAACAGAATGTCAGTGTAGATCCTGATGAGACAACTCATTTGGCTACCTATTGAAGTATCTGAAATGCTGTGAGAGAAAGGCAAACAGTGTAGACCCTGATCAAATAACTGTTAATCTGGATCTGCACTTTTGCTATAACAATGTTATATGATGTGCATTGCACAAAAAGGGCCCTTATGCAATTGCGGGCAATGCAGGCCCTGATCAGCCTGCACATTTTGGCAGGCTGATCAGAACCTTCGTTGCCAGCTTACAAAACCAGTGGATACTGTATTGTACGTCGACGAACAGAGAATGTCCAGATCAGACTGTATGAATGGGCATGCTCATCTGGACCTCGCTGTTCGCATTTGGCATAAGGTCCTTTTTCCCACGTTGTGCATTATATGTTTACAGTGAGGAAGCTTTCTGTGTGTAGCAATTTATTTTTTTGTTTTTTTTGTTTTCGTTTTTTAGAACTGAACACATATTCAAGTCATTAGTACAACAGTGTTGTGAGAAGATAGACAGAACAAGAGCCCAAGCAGGCCATGTCTTTAGTTGTCTTCTCTATCATAGGTAAGAATCAGACCTCAATATTGTGAGTAGACAGAAATAGGGCCCAAGTAGGTCATGTCTTTAGTTGTCTGATTTATCAGACATAAGAACCTTACATTTGTGATAAGGGGGGATATTGGCATAAGAAAATGTAGATTTCAAGAGTTTTCTTTTATATTAAAGTGTTTTCAGATACATACAGCTGTGGTCCACAGCAGATCAAAAATATATGTATTTGACCAGCGAAGGGAAATAGGTTCTTATGGCTGTCAGAATTTGTGTTATAGCTTTTGAATATGTGAAGCTACCAGGAATAAGTTAGTTTTATAACTGTAATTTGAAATACAACATCTATTGAATATCTCATTTGCATAACATGCACATGTAGGAAATTGATATATTTTGTTTTTCGGAATGAAACATTATTAAAATTATAGATGCACAGAGTACAGTCAGAGCGTTCTCCCAAATCAGTGGAGTGTTTGTAAAAAACAAAAATCATTTTTTATTGTTAAAATTTTTGCTTAATTTGCACAAATTATACTAACTAGATTAACTTGAATTTGTTATATACATTCGATATTAAGATTGTATTAATCAAAATATTCGGGAAGCTTTAGTGTACACTAGTCTCTTTTGCAAGATGGCAGAAGCTATAATTATATTATATAAAACCTAAAAATAAAATATTTAAAATTTTTACTTATGCTTTTATATGCCTATGAGATTGCTTAATGAGCTCGAAAAATATAATGTAAATAATTGGTGTATGCTACATAACAGTATCATATATTTTTGGTGTCTCCAGTATCCACAGAAAAGGTACGGCCTTTTGACACTGGTTGAAATGATATATATATATATATAGTATATACCATTAATGTATAAAAAGTATGTTCTACTTCTATTGCTGTATGACTCAATTCAAATGATGACAAAAACTTTAATGAAGCAGTTTTAATGACATTGACAGTGCTGCTATTTATAATATAGTAAAACTATCCTCTAACTACACCTCTGACTAGAGCACAACATTTTAATGCAGTTTTTGTCTGACAACTCTGAGCAAGTTTTGAATTTGTCAACATTGTTTTGATGAGCTAAGTGTAAATGTTTCTATAATTGGCTACATTTGCAACTTGATAGTTCCGTACTGTCAAATTTATATTTACAGTCCTCCTGTACCAAATATACCAAACAGACAGGAACTAGAGGATATATTTCCACAGTAAGTATTTGTTAAATGAGCCAGTGCATGACAAAACCAACACAATGGCATGTGTGCCCAGCAAAGATTCAGATCAGCCTGGGCATCCGCCCAGTCTTATCAGAGTTTTCACTGTCAGCATGAAGAAAGTTAGGGTCCTTAGCTACCCATTGAGTGCACAGCGAAGACTCTGATCAGACTGGGCAGATGCCCAGTCTGATCTGAGTCTTTGCTGGGCACACATGCCATTTTGTTGGTTTTGTCATGTGCTGGCTCAAATGTAAGAGCTGCAGAATAAGAAATAATGCCCTGTGGCATGTTCTCAGCAAAGCCACAGATCAGCCTGTATACATCTATACAATCTGTCAGTCTTTGCTGTAGAAGCCTGGGATGCTTTTGAAATCTGAGTCTTTGTTGGGTGTTGGTCTTAAGGGGAATCGATACACTTTCAGGTAACTCAGTCTGAATTGTTTTTTACCCTTTCTAAAAAGGGATCTACTCTAAGAGGAAAGAACTCGCTCCCATCAGGAGCAGTGATGATGACTTTATGATCCGAAGTCAGGAGTGATAATTATTGGGCCACCAAGTACAGTAAATATGGTATTAACAATAAACAAGGTTTACTATTGTAGTTAGTTTATTTTATATCATAAGGATGCTCTCCTGTTAACATTTGATGCAGAATGCATGAAAAGGGCACTTATGTAGTTCTTGCAGCCCCATCACATTTGTGCAGGCTGATCAGGGCCTTCGTTGCCTGCTTACAGAATCATTAGATATTGTAGTATGTGTCAACGAACAGAGAATACCCAGATCAGACTGCACAGATGTGCATGCTCATCTGGACCTTCCTGTTCATGTAAGGCATAAGGGCCTTTTTTCCCCATCTGGCACTTCATATATCATAAAGCATGAAGTACTTTTCTCACATTGTGATCTCTTCTTGTTTTGTTTTTGTAGGAATGAGATAGAATCTATCAACTGGGGCTCGCCTGCCAACACATTTCCTCGGTTTATAAAGTTGTTACAGCTTCCTGTCTATATGTATAGTGTTCTGCTAGGTCTGACAGTTAGTGTTGGGGGTCTAACTGAATCACTGGTAAGTTTATATGTGTCATAGTTCATACCAGCATTTTGGTTCAATTGGTAGAGCATCTGCTTTGTGACCAGGAGGTATTGGGTTTAAACCCGGGCTGAGTCATACCAAAGACTTAGCTGCTTTTTTGTTTGGCATTCATCATTAAGAAAGTAGAGCTAGAACTGGTCAGCTTGGTGTCAGTATAATGTGACTGTGTGGAATGTCATGTGTCATGTGGTTTGCTCGTGATATTTCAATCAAGCACTCTAAAAATGAACATTGAGCTCCCTGCCACATCCAGATGTCCTCATGATATGACTGAAAGATTGTTGAAAGCAACATACAAACACACAAACAAACAAAAATCATAGTTCATTTTGTGTAGGCCACTAACACTTAGCATGTCAAAGCCTATTTTCTGGAATAAATATGAAAAATATTGTCAGTTTGTTGTCTGCTGAATAAGCCCAGAGAGAGGTAAAGGTTAACTGAACCTTTCGTAAACATATGTTTATTTGTCAGTTTACTTTATTCAGGCCACTTATTGAGCTCCCTGCCACATCTAGATGCCCTCATGATATGACTGAAGATTGTTGAAAGCGACATACAAACAGACAAATAAACAAAAACCATTGTTCATTTTGTGTAGGCCATTAACACTTAGCATGCTGGGTAAAAATTTCAGTAGACAATATTAAAAAAATATTTTTGTTTTTTTTTCTCCAGAAAATAAGCTTTGACATTTCATGCAAATTGTCTCCAGTGGAGACAATTTGCATGAAATGTCAAAGCCTATTTTCTGGAATAAATATGAAAAATATTGTCAGTTTGTTGTCTGCTGAATAATCCCAGAGAGAGGTAAAGGTTATATGAACCTTTCGTAAACATATGTTTATTTGTCAGTTTACTTTATTCAGGCCACTTTTTGGTGGCATATTTTTCCACTGAACTTGCAAGTTCTTTAGTTGGGTCAAATACTGATGTCAGTGTGGTTTGATTATTAAACTGAATCATTGATGAGTTTATTTGCCTCACATTATTTGTGGGCTGTTTTTTAAGTTAGGCATCAATGGTAGTTGCATTGATATACTTGGAACATTTAAGCTAGAATTTGAGAAAAATTATATCATCTCATGTGGACAGTGAAATTTTGCATAGAAAATTGTACCATTAGGAACTTAATTATTGACCGTTTGGAGAACCGTGCTAATGCTAGCCAGACTAAGGATTCAGATGTTGATCTTGAGTTCCATTTTCTTTATTTCTTTGGTTGCAGTAATCCGCAATAGGCAGTTTTTGCAGGAACATTGTTTAGATATCTTTTAAAGTCCAGCTGATCAAACATATTCTCATTTCAGGTCAAACAATCAAGTATCTCATTATATTCTTATCTGCGACTTATCAGCAAAAATGTAGAAGAACTAACCAGATTTACTCAGGTACTGATACAGATTTTCAAAGATTACCAGAAAGTGGACAGGTGAGTGGAACAGATTGCCATATTAAACATAGTTATGGGGCATTGGTACACTTCAAAAGAGACAGTTCTGTAAAAACATTGTTTTTATTCCCTTTTGAAAAGGGATCTACTCTAAAAGGAAAGAATTGCAAATTCTGTTTTAGAGTAGACCCCAAGGAAGAAAATTCTTTGCTTTTAGTGTAGACCTTTTTTCAGAAGAAGGTTGGTGAGCAGGAAAGCAAGCAGGAAGTCACAAAAGCCTTCCTTGTATAAACTGGCAGAAAATGTGCCAAGTATATTAAATCCCCTTAATTGTAGTGTACAGTGTCTTACTAAAATTTTGAAGCATCCATGTGGCCAAGCAGATAGTGCTTCTACCTTTGGTTCATGAGGTCCAGGTTCAAATTCTGCTAAAGGCAGATTTCATCTTATGACCGTAAGGTGCTTTATTGCCCAGAGCCTTTCATTATCACCCATTCATCATCCCAATATGACTTAAATACTGTTGAAAGCGATGTAAAACACAAAATCTTTCTAAAATTTCCTGTAGCTAAGGTGTATAAATAGGCGTAATTGGATAAGGTGTTTTCAAGAGACTGCATACAAACTGTAGATAATCTGTTTATATATTAACCCTTATCATGCAGATCACATCATATTTTGTGACACATACCATCTGTCATTGCTACGCATATCACATTACCTTCCCTTGGAGTGCCAAAATTTGAACGCTGTTTACCCCCTGTGTAATGACGCATATGTAAGCTCGTGATCTGATTGGCTGATAGAGTGGTTTTTATCTTAGTATTAAGTTTTATGATGTGATGCAATTAAAATAATACTGGTATTTCCAACAGAAAAAATGATGGTGTGTTCTCTATCAATTCAATATGGCAGTGACTGGTGAAACTGCAATTTGGTGCTGACTTAAATGGCAATTTCAGAGGCTATTTAAGTGAAATAGGTTTATTTTCTCATCATCATCATCATAATCGAATTTTTGATTAACGTGCAGGTACAGGAGCAACATCCACATCAGTGGGCCCCCTTCCAGGTAGCTGGCTTGCTGCACGCATGGCAGATCTCACACCAGATCTCCAGGAATGTCTATCATGAGGGTTGATAGCCAAGAGCTTCCACTCTCTGCAATACCTCTCTGTCAGCTGCTTCCATGTCATCTTGGGCCTCCTTTCTAGACATAATAAATTAGAATGGATGTAATAATAACTGTTACATGTCAGTGCAGATGGACTTTTTGCAGTTAAATAAGGAAAATTCAGTCTTTTGGGCTGAGTGGGGAATTCTTAGCTAACAGCCCACATTTATTGTCATATGAATGTTTTTGTATTTCCAGAGTGTCATTACCAATGTTAAAGATGTTAGATCAGCTCCTGTCTCGTGGCTGCTTTGATCCTCTTATAGGAATAGAAGGGTAGGTGATATATCAATACCTTTAGGGCTTTATTTAGCATAGCTCCAGATATGAGGAGTATCCACACAACATTTTCTTATTTCTACACGAAAACATATGTTGTGGTACTCATTAGAAATGCCTCTTCGAGGCACATCTAATAAGTACCCACAACATATGTTTTCATGGAGAAATAAGGAAAATATCTGCACTTTTTTGCTGAAAATGCCTTATGAGGAGCCATGATTTAGTTTGTGAATGATTCACCAGCATTTACACATCAGTGAAATTTCTTCCTATAATAAGCTATTCCTTAATATATTGATGTCACAAAATACTTTGATATTACTCTTGTCTGTACACTGTACTTGTATAAATGTTGGAGTAAAATGCTAGAAAAGAAGACATGAATGTTCATAAACCCTTGCCATGCTGAATAAGTTAAGATGTCGTGCTCACTTCTATGCTCACTTCTAATGTTCAGCCAGTCAGATTACTTGATCCAGGTTGTTGATACAAATTTACATACTAATGACAAGCAGTGCAGATCCAGATCAGTTGGCTTCTTCAGAAGCCAACTGATCTGGATCTACACTGTTTGCAAAGGCAGGGCATATCAGCGTTAAGCAGGACCAGGATTAAGTACAGAAAATGTTACTATTTAAAGATACATATAATAGGAGAAAGCAATCTGTTAACTCCCTTGATTACTTTCTGTAAATAACCAGGTCCAATTAATTGGATTCCTCTGCTTTTATCATTAGTGTTTCCATTAAGTATCACTTCCTTTTCCTTATTAAATCTAGTTTTAACAAGGTCATATGCCAATACAGCTTCCAAAATATTTAAAAGAAACATTTTCTGTGCAATAAAATATATAATATTAATTAATCTTCCATGTGGATATGGAGAAATGTAAAGTTATGAAGTTGTTAAATTCCACTGATGACCTATGATAAAAGCAGAGGATTCCAATTAGAAGGACCTGGTTAGTATTTGAACTATCTTGGACTTTACCTGTCAAGGGAGATAATAGAAATACTGCTGCTATCTCTCATTCTGTTAATGCTTCATAAAAATGTATTTTATTAAGTTTCTGTATTTAAGTATTCAGAAAGACAATTTTGAGCACAGAGAGTAGAACCAGACCTGATATTGCAGAATGCAATGTCTGATAAGGGTCTTCACTCTTTTGTCACCCATCCGGCATTTCCTTTTTTTTTTGACACATGGGCAGGTAATTAAATAGACTTTGTCTGTTTCTAAGACAAGTTCTGTAAGGAGTTTAGGTGTCTAAATATTTAACGGCAATACACTAGCCTAAATTTTTGGGAGAAATATCATATATATAGATATATCAGCTGGTCTGGGTCTTCGCTGTTGAATATTGGAATCATATTAGTGTTGTCACAGTGAGAGTTATATAGGAACAAATTTTATTTTTGCGGATTTTGTTAAACCCTGGCAAATCACTGAATAAAGTCCAAGGGACTTTTTGATGTTTGTGAGTGATTCGCCTGAATTTATACATTGATAAAATCCACAAAACTAATAAATTATTCCTTATTTTTCTAAATTTGTCATTAAAGTGTTACAAATGTTGCCAACAATGTCAAGTTTTAGAGATGGTGGAAGGAAAATAGATCTGCCAGATTCCTTCTCTGGACTTATATGAAGTGTAAAACTTTTCCTTCAAGCAAAGAAATTGCGTGAAATGTGTATAAAGTTGAGGAGTTGGAATAATATACATGTAATTGTTTTTTCTTTCCAAGTTTTGACTTTTCAAAACTGAGAAGATTCATTTTCACCAACTGGGAACAAATGATGTATTAATACTATTATTCTATCATTTATATAGACATCCATTCCCTGAGGAGGTATTAACATTAGTAAAAGCAGAAATAAACAGGAGTGGAGACCCTCAAAAGTTGTTGGCGAGTGCTGATGTGTAAGTTTCAGTTACTTAACCTTTAAAGTGCTAATCGCAACTACAGCAAACATACCATTTAAATATATTGTTTTTATCATTTTTCATAGAAAATATGTCTTGATATTTCAAGTGAATTATCTGCCAAACAGACAATTCACATCAAATGTCAAGACATATTTCTATCAAATCAAAAATAAAAAAAAAGAAGAAAAGAATATTGTCTACTACAAATTTTGCTTGGTACTTAAAGAGATAACATTTCAATAGTACACGTGTATTACAGTATAAATAGTAATTTTCACAAATATGGAAATCATGGCAGTGGTCAATACCATATATTTTCACATTTATATAGTAATTTCCCTCCTAAATGACCATGAGGTCAAAGTCTTGAACCCAGAAAATATTCATGTAATGGGCCTGCATGTTTTCAGCAAGCCTCTGTCCATTGACAGGTTTTGTTATAATTTGTTCTGTATAAATTTGCTTTAATAACAGAAATTATTGCATAAAAAGCAGTGTCGTACGTTATTAACAGCTGTGCATTAACCGGCGAAAAGCCATGTATTAACAAGACAATTCATGCGCTGTTAATGCACGGCTACGCAACTTTCAATATGATCGTACCGGGGCCACAGATTTGCTGTCATTATGAGATGTGTAGTGCCTGGCCCTAGAAAGAGCATAGTCTATGGAAATTGCGTTCATGAGACATGGGTGAAAAGGCGAAACAAAATAGTGCAAGAAATAAGGCGAAATGTAGCAAATGTTTTCAGTTTTTATGCAATAATAGCAATCGAATATGGTTTTTCAATGCATTAACATTTGCCAGGTCCATTTGGAGGTGTTGAAAACCGTGGCCTCCGGCCTTGGTTTTCAACACCTCCCACGGGACCTGGCAAATGTTAATGCATGAAAAACCATGTTTGATCCCTATATTAAACTATTTGTGATTTGAAATAAACTAGTTTATGTCGCTCCTGCTTTAGCAAGCAGGAGCGACATAGGGATTACTTTCAGGTGACATCATTGCTGTTGGCATCAGCAATGTTAAGTCTGGGTTTCGTTCCGTTTGTCAAACACCAAGGCTTCTAGGACAATGAAACTTCATACACACATTTGCCATGATGCACTCTGTCCACTGTCATTGACTGATACTGACCTTGACCTACTTTGGCTCAACAATGTTTTGTCTGCTTTTAGCAACGTTCCTTAAACACCACCACCAGTCACAACATAGCCTTTAGGCGAATTTCTTGTATTACAAAAGTAACTGTAAAATTGCAACCAAAGTCTTTAACAGAACCCAGGTTGAGTCATACCAAACACTTTAAAAATGGTACTAGCTGCTCTTTCGCTTGGCACTCAGCATTAAGAAAGTAGAGCTAGAACTGGTCAGCTCAGTGTCAGTATAATGTGACTGGGTGAAATATCATGCCAAAGTGTCTGGGGCGTGAAATTTTAGTGAGGCAGCACTCTAAAAGTGAGCATTGAGCTCCCTGCCACATCCAGACACTGTCGCGATATGACTGAAAGATTGTTGAAAGCGACGTTAAGTCCAAATCAAACAAACAAACAAACTTTAACAGAAATTAATCTTCATATATATGAAGCCTAGGTGATACTGAACGTGTTTGGATGCAGTAGAATTAACTTGTGTCTGTAAGGTTTACACCTTTTCATTACAGATTTTGTGGATTGTTACACTTCCCAACAGAAGTCCGTAAGAAGTGCCTGTTTAGTCTCGCTATATTTCTGTGCCATAGATATCCACGGGTAAGCAGCTTATGTCCACACCAAACAGGGTTTGGTTTAAACTTTATTTATTTCACTTCAATTGCATGGAAAGCTCAGTAATTTCGTAAATGCATTCTTAAAGGTGGGAAAACTGACATTTAATGGAGGAAACTGAAGTGAGTTACCTAAGCATTGTTTAACTCTTCTCTTGCTGAACACGACATGCCCTGTCTTAGCAAACAGTGTAGATCCAGATCATTTGGCTTCTGAAGAAACCAACTGCTCTGGATCTGCACTGTTTGTCATTAAATATGTGAATTTCTATCAAAAACCCGGATCAAGCATTCTGATTGGCTGGAAATTAGAAGTGGGTGTGGCATCTTTATTCAGCATGACAAGGGTTAAAAGTGAGTGAGTAATCAATCACATTTTGCCTTGATCAGTTGCAGTCAGTAAAAGTTTACAGATATCTTCCTTCTTAAATACTAAATATTGAATTCTTAGTTCATATTTGTTATGTGACAAAGTTGGAATTATAAGAAATAAATTTTATTTTTGTGGATTTGGTGAATCACTCACAAACTGATCATAGTGCTTTATTCAGTTTGTGAGTGATTTGCTTGCATTTATACATAGATAAACCTGGGCCCAGTTGTTCAAAACTAACAATGTCATTAGTTAATGTATCGTTAAAACTTTGATCAATAAATACAACATAAACACTAATATTTTTGCTGAAAAAATGTGAGTAGCTTTTGCATAGCTACTCACATTTTTTTTCAGCAAAAATACCTGTGAATTAGATATTGTACTAACTAGAACAGTTAACATTTTGACCACTAACGAGCTTGTTAAGCTAACAATGCTTTGAACAACTGGGCCCAGTTTGACATGACTTTTGGTACCTGATGAGTGTTAAATATTGGTTTCCTTGCAGTCACTTAATTTCTGTCATTCAAATCAAATGATACGCATACATTACTTTGAATTACATATTCATAAAATGTATTACATGCAGATTCTACCCAACAGCAATTATGTGTAAAAAATGAATAGTTGAATTGTAGCCATATGAAATATATGTAGTGGCTTAACCATTAAAACACCATTCACAACAGCAGCAGAAGATATGTTGATTTTTTTTTTTACTTTTCAAAGAAAATAAGTCTGCCAAGCAGACAATTTACATGAACAGTCCAGACATTTTCTCTGAAAAAAAAAAGAAAAAAAATAGAATGTTGTCTTCTACAAATTTTGCTTGGCTCTTTAAGGACTAATAACAAATCACCATAGATTCAGTTTAAAACTTCCATTTATAAGTCAAGTCTGACATTACTTATGGCCTGATAAACATCACAAAGTCAAAGGTGCCATTTGTTAACTATGCAGCATATGGTAGATTTATCCCTGATTCTGTTTTTCAGATAAGGAAGACAACAGCTAACAAACTATATGAAGTTCTAGTGAGCTATGATGATATTGCTCCTATTGAGAATCTGGAAGAATTAATATTGCTCCTAAGTGAAACTCTCTGGTAAGTACTTACTTGTTCATTGCTATTGTACTGTATATATGCTAAGTTTTTGGACTGATATGCCTGAGCAAACAGTGTAGAACCAGATCAGAGGCTTCAGAATGCACCATCTGATCAGGGTCTACTCTGTTTGGCATTCATCCAGCCATTTTTAGACGGATCAGCAGTCAGTAAAATGGACTTTTTCAAATTTTAGGACAAGTATGGTAAGGTGTTACAATGTCTAAATACTGAGGGTAAATATATTAACCCTAGTCTTGCTGAACCCAGATAGGTCCTGCCTTTTAAATCAGTGTAGATCCAGATCAGTTGGCTTCTGAAGAAGCCAACTGATCTGGATCTGCACTGTTTGCCGTTAAATATGTGAATTTATTCAAACATCTGAATCAAGAAATCTGATTGGCTGAAAATTGAAATGGGAGTAGCATCTTAATTAATTCAGCATGACAAGGATTAAAATATAGTTCTTATTTATCCCTCTTTGGATGGCCCAGAGGTTGTAGAAGACACCTGCGATCAGAGAAGGCTGATCAGACTGCACAGATGTGTGGGCTGATCTGAGTCTTCATTTGCGCACGTCTTATTGTAGGTTTTGGCTGGCTCAAATATGAAGTTTACTGTGAACATTTGTCATTTAGAAAGTAATGAAGAAATGGGCAGTTCCTGTTATCTGTCCCTGATCTGTGTTATTTACACAATAAACAATGCCCGGTTTTAGAGGGGTAGCATCCTTACCTTGGACCCTGGACGGCCCTGGTAGTGTGTTTTGCCCCATCCCTTGCCCTACTCTCCAGAACTATACTTGTATGATATTTACAGCAACTAGCACAGTCTGAATTAACTCTACACTTCACACAAATATAGGAAAATATTTAAGCTGAAATGAGAAAAGGGGTCTTTGGGGTATATGCTAATAGTTTAGATCCAAATCAGCCAGCAAAGCTGCACAATCTGATAAATAGAGGATCTTACAAGAATGGTCATTTCATATAAAATTTATGAAAGGAGCCTTCAGCAAGATTCATAGATTTCATATGAAATGACCACAATTGTAAGATTCTGTTAATCATATGACTTTTAAACTATTTCATGGCTGTAGAAGTTGAACCGTTTTTCAACAGAGAGCATAACATTGTCATGTAGGCATGATGATGTTTTGTGCCAGCAACCAAGTGTTATGTAATGTGTGGTCATATCATTCTTATGACATTATGCTATCCACTGAGTAACAGTGAGGTCATATGATAAAGGTCTTTACTGTTCATCAGTAGATTTGTAAAGTAATGATTCTCTAAGCTAAGGATCAGACTGTATGGACATGGAAACATTTAATTGCTGTCACATGGCATTTAACATCAGCTGTAAGAAAGTCAAATATCTTCTGTGAAAAAAGATCCTTTCGAAACAAAGGACACTCTTAAGGCACATTTGCACATGGGCCACGTTAGGCAAAAACATGTCTTCAAACATTCACAGAATGTGCAGATTCTGATCATCGTGCACATGCGCAGAATGTCATCCAGGCTGTTGCTCTCCATTCATATTAACTGTAGTATCCAGTGATTTGATCAATGAAGGCCCTGATCGGACTGTGTGGATGTGCAGGCTGTACTGGGTCTTCGCTGTCCGCATATGCCCAAGACATATTTTTGCAGCCCACATTGTGTAACACATTTGTTCATCCCACATCAGCCTTGTGTTATGCAAAATTGTTTGTCCATTTGTGAAGTATGATGCAATATCATAGGCTGAAAAACATATTACTTTTGAGGTTAAATATTGACACTAGTTTCCTTAACTGATCAGGATTTTGGTAGAATTGTACATTGTGATGAAATTTGGTATTGAATGTATATTTTCGTTAGGACATAAGACAAAAATTTATTTAATTATTTTGCTTTCATGGCCTACTGACAGGAACATTATGTGAGGCTTTTGATGTTCATATTATTATCAAACCTTATCTTAGCAAAAATGTAAACTAACTAAATAGTCCTGAATTTGAATTGTACAACACCAAATCAATCTCTCATGGCTTTGTGACCAGTCTGGGATACTATTAACACTTAGTTCTCTGGGTAACATTTCCAGCAGATGACATTTTGAAATATTTTTCTTATTTTTCCTAGAAAACATGATTTGACATTTCGTGCAAATTGTCCCCATTGGCAACAATTTGCATGAAATGTCAAATCCAATGGAGACAGTTTGCATTAAATGTCAAATCCTGTTTTTGAGAAAAATAAGAAAAATATCACAGATTTGTCCTCTGCTGAATTAGCCATAGAGTGTTCAAGATTAAAGCTATGGTATCATTGTATGAGTTCATGGTCAACTTTTTGTGATATTTAAATTAGGGCTGTGGAAATACCATGCCGAACTTGTCATACATATCCCTTATCCTTGAGGACTAAGAAATTTCAATTTACTTGTCCAGGGACAAGGACTTCATAGCTCTAGCTTAGAATAGCATCCAGATTATGATATTCATATTTTTCTTTTTTTCTCCAAGAAAATATATGTTGTGGGTACTCATTAGAAGTGCCTTGGTGAGGCACTTCTAATGAGTACCCACAACATATGTTTTCTTCGAGAAATAAAAAAAAAAATGTCAGTTTTCAGTAAGTAAATCTTGGTTGGACAAGTGGATTTTGAGCATTTATTTGTACATGGACAAGTAACAAAAATTGATAATTCAGCATCTCTGTTTAAATGCTTTCATAAGAATCTAAATGACTTAATGGAACTTAAGTCATCTTTTACATTGCTTTACTCAAGAAGACTGCATTTCTAATTTCCAAGTATACTAGAGCACATGACTCAAAAAGCCAACTAAGAATCTCAAACATTCAGTTTAATACATCAGTGCTCCACTTAGTACGTCAGGTGCTAGTACTAATATATCGAGCACTTAACTAAGAGTTTACAAGTGATGAACTTTAATTACTGAGATGAGCACACAAGATACTAAGTGCATATGCTTGACTCATGAAGTCAGATGCATGTTTTAAGGTGGAGGTTTTGCAGTTCCAGACCTTTCTAAATGTTCAGTTATATCAGACCAGCATTTTGAGTGTGTTTGTCATTTTTGATAGAATACTGTAAATATCACAGGTAGCAAAATGTGCTTGTTCCCAAAATTAGAACAGTTATGGTATGTGTACAATTTTCAGATGAAAACGATTTACTATTTATACTCCAAAAGTTCTAGAAATTCCCCTGTTTTCTTCTTGTGGCATATCTGGTATGATTTTTATGGGGCTGTTTTAGTTGCCTGGTAGAGATTTGTTCAAAACTAATGATGTCGTTAGTTAGTGTATCGTTAAATCTTTGATCATCAAATACTGCACATAGGCTAATATTTTTGCTGGAAAAATGTGAGTAGCTTTTGCATTTGCAAAAGCTACTCACATTTTTTTCAGCAAAAAATACCTGTGAATTAGATATTGTACGTACTAGAACAGTTAACATTTTGACCACTAATGAACTCGTTAAGCTAACAATGCTTTGAAGAGCTGGGCCCAGAATGAAATTATCATTTGTGTTGTAGTGATTCAAGAGCATTTACTCTATTTAGTGCTTTTATAATTTTTGCTAGAGTCACTGCCCCCTGTCTGGTTTGATATAAATCATAGCTCCAGAGAAGTGGGGGTATCAGGTAATTTTCTTTCTTATTTCTCCATGAAAACATATGTCATGGATTCTCATTAGAAGTGCCTCATTGAGGCACTTCTGATGAGTACCACAACATATGTTTTCATAAAGAAATAAAAAATATGAATACTTTTGATTGAAAAAAATTAGCCCAATCTGGAGCAATGATTTAATTTAAGTTGAAGATAGCAAAACAAAAATAAATAAATAAATAAAAAATAAAAAAAATAAATAAAAAAAAATAAAACTCAGTGATGTTTTTTTTTTTCTCTTAACCCTTAAAGTGCCAAGCAAAATTTGTTGCAGACAACATTTGAATTTTTTATTTATTATTATTTATTTTTTCAGAGAAAATAAGTTGACATTTCATGTGAATCATTTGGCTGATGATTCACATGAAATGTCAAGTCTTCATTCTCTGAAAAAATAAAAGTAAGATTGTTTTCTACTGCAGTTGTGACTGGCACTTCAAGGATTAACTTATAACATAGGAGACCTTCCAAATAGAAAATGACCTAATGATATATGCAGCCAGCCTAGACCCAGATTAGCTTGTTTATCGGCACAGTCTGAACAGGGACTATGCTGTTAGCTTTAATATAGAACCTTAAAGAGCCATCATGTTATATGGTATGCTGGTCACATATCCTCTGTCCTTAGGTCATCTTCTATTCTGAAAGGCTTATATGTATATATATATATATGTGGGGTTTCAGTGGTGATAAGTGCATACATTTTGCCATCTGCAGTGTAGATTCCTCAAGCTACATACATATTGTATTTACCTTAGATATTCAGACACCTTTACGGCTTACCATACTTGTTTTAAATTTGAACAGGTCTATTTTACTACCTGTTGATGTATCTAAAACTGCTGGGAGAGTGGAAAACGGTGTAGGCCCTGATCAGATGCCACATACTGCAGGGTTTGATCTGGCTCTGTACTGTAAGCTCTGGCCTGCCTGTCCAAATACAGTCGACTCTCGTTATCTCAAAGTCTCAAGAGACTCTCTGAAATACTTTGAGATAACTGTACCTGGACATATCAAATTTGCAGAATTGAGGAAAAAACAAATCAAACAACATTTAACAAATGAATATGTAATTTGACTCCTGAAGTAAGTGATCTATTGAAATATTGTGGAAAAGAAGAGAAATTGCTTATTGTCCTCTAGCTCGATATCCACGTGGGGCACGATAAAAACCAATACATACCTGTATAGGGCTATTCAATATCTACACAATGGTGTATAAATGTACATGTTAGACTAAGTGTAAGACATAAAATTTGCTATTTGAATACACGCAGTCATTGACCACTGCAGTAAAAATGGTTGGTAGAAGCGTCAACAAAAAAGATGAAATACGGGCTTACATCAAAGCTCGCTCAAAACTTGGTTGTTCTTTGAAGAAGCTGATGACTGAAATTTCTACCTCTTTTGGACCTTCTTGTGTGTCTTATGACTCAGTTCGGTGGTGGAAAAAGAAAATTGAGTCTGGTGTAGAGTCCATCAAAAATGCACCGAAATCAGGTAGACCAAAATCTGCATCTCGTAAAGAAATCGTTTCCAAAATAAAGGAAATCATTGAAGGAGATGCCAGATTTACAGTTTGCGATATTGCACGTAAGGTAGGGATATCACTGTCAACGGTTCACCTTATTTTGAAGAAGCATTTGAAAGTCAGAAAGATTTCTGCTAGATGGGTGCCACATCTGTTGACTGACGAGCAAAAGAGGCAACTGGTTAAAGTGGCCAAAAAGCTGCTTCAAATGTTTACAAAATATGACAAAAAGCAGTTTGCCAATGTCGTCACAGGTGATGAAACCTGGGTCCATTATTTTGAGCCCGTCAGAAAGGTTAGCAATAAGATCTGGGCCACTAAACACAGCAAACGCCCAATAATTGCCAATAATTGAGTACAAAGAAGGTTTTGTATGCAATCTTCTTCTTTGGTGAAGGAGTCGCAATAAAAGTGCCAGTGAAAAAGGGCAAAAGCATCTAAGGAAAGACTACTACAAAGACGTAGTACTGAAGAAACTGAAAAAGTATTATCAGAAACGACGCCCTGCCACTGGTTTTAAACATGTCCATCTTCTTCATGACAATGCCCCAGCTCATACCTCCGTAATAGTTACAGCGTTTTTGAAGAAAGAAAAAGTAACTGTTTTGCCTCACCCCCCGTATTCCCCAGACCTTGCCCCATGTGATTTCTTTTCGTTTATGAAATTGAAAGCATTCCTTGCTGGGCGGAAATACCAGTCCAGACAGGCACTTGGATCTGCCATTCATCAATACCTTATTACTGTGCCCAAATCAGCGTACTGTGACGCCTTCAAGAAGTGGATACATCGGCTGAAACTTTGCTTTTCTAGCCACGGGGAGTACTTCGAGGGCATGAAATGAGTAATTTTGGGCTAACTTGAAATTTGAAGTCTCCAGATAGAAATAAGCAATTCATTTCGAACATCTCTCGTACTTTAAGTAAAAACATGTACTACAGATTCAGATAAGGCTATACTTGAGGTGATGAATTGGGTTTTTTTTTTTTCTCCAAAACATTATCTTGTATTATCCCTGGCCTTGTCATGCTGAATAAATTAAGATGCCATGTCCACTTCTAAATGTCAGCCAAATGGTGTGCTTGTTGGTACGAATTCACATACTAAATGAAAAACAGTGCAGATCTAGATTTGTTTGCAAAGGCAGGGCATATCAGGGTTCAGCAGGACCAGGGTTATTTATTGGAATCAAAATGTGCCATTTGTAAATATTTAGGTGTAAGAATAACATAGAGTGTCATAGTGTGCTCTTGAGTTAAGTATAAAATGGCAGCTTACTGCTAAAGAAAGACTGTAAAGATGCCTGTAGACATACACACCATCAACTCAGTAAACTTAATATTAGGCTTGGTTTGGCAAGAAATTAAGCTTTGTATTGTAGACCTTTTTTCAAACATTGACTTGAACAAAAGAAAAGGTTATGTAAAATATTGCTTAATGATATGGGCCCATTTGTTCAAAGCATCGTTAGCTTAACGAGCTCGTTAAGGGTCATTTCGTTAACTGTTTTAGCGGATTCAATATACAATATTCTGATATTTTTTGCTGAAAAAATGTGAGTAGCTTTTGCACTGCAAAAGCTACTCACATTTTTTCAGCAAAAAATTTCAGCATATTTGCATGTCACTAGATGTAAATTTTAATGAATCGTTAACTAACGATGTTGTTAGCTTTGAACAACTGGGCCTTGGTTTTTATATCAGTTTAATGGGTGTTCTGTTAAATGACTGAAACAAATTCATGTAGAAGAATGTTTTTGTAACCACACTGACAAGCTCTATATTATAGAGTTTAAAGGTGAAATAGCCAATTTCACTCTGACAAAAAGTCCCAAAGTATCTACGATCAGCTCAGTCTTGCTGAAGCTGAAGTGTTGGCCATGTTTTTTATTCTGAGATAGATTGGCTGATTTAGTCATATGACATAGTGCCATGTGACTTGGATTATGAGTGAATTATGGAAAAGTACAGAAGCTGAATAAAATCTGCGAAAGGGCTCTAGCCTCTGTTTGAGTGACCGGGAAAACTTTTTTATGCCCTTGCCATTCAAAGAATGGTTCCCTATCCATTCATCCATCTGTCAGTCTCTGTCAGTGTCCGAGATGGCGTTAGCAATTTGTGTTTAAGTTTTTCAGGCATAAGCAATTTTGCGTTTAAGGTTTTCAGTGAGGGCATTCGTGTCCTTTGGACACATTTCTAGTTTTCACTGAGAAAACAACACTTAAAGTAATATTTGTTCAAGGTAAAGCTATATTTTGAAATTACTTCTTTTTAGCTCAGCTTTACAGAAAAAGCTATTGCACTGCCCTGACACATCAGCAGAATTTATTGCTGTTTTATTTAATGTGATAACAAGTATTCAGATTTTTTTAAACATCAAATAAAATGCAAGTAAATTGGCCAGACGTTTTTGACAAGAGATCTTATATTCAAAACAAAAAGAAACTAATTTATGTCTTCTGAATAAAATGCCAAACAGAAAAAAAAAAATAAATAAATAAAATAAAAATAAGTATTTTCCTGAGAAATGTTAGAAGGAGAGGGTCATGAAGCCCAGAGTTTCTGAGTTGAAGCCTTTCATTTATAAGACAGGTTGCAGATAAGGTAGCTTTGCCACACACTATAATTTGTAAGTCTCATTCTGTGGTTTTGAAAATATATATGTCAGTCGTCATAGCCATAGACAAGAGTGGGTATCGAGATAATATTTCTTATTTCTCCATGGAAACCTATGTTGTGGATACTGATTAGAAACTCTTCAGCAGTCTGCTTCTAATGAATACCCACAACATGGGTTTTCATGGAGAAATAAGAAAAATATCCCTACTCTTAGGTTGAGAAAAAATGAGCCTTTTCCAGAGTTATGGTTATGAAAACCAGGGCCCAGTTGATCAAAACTAAAGATGTGGTTAGTTAACATATTATTAAAATTTAAATCATTAAATATGGCATATGCATTAGTATTTTTGCTGAAAAAATGTGAGTAGCTTACTCACGTAGCAAAAATACCTGCAAATTGATATTGTACTTAATAGAACAGTTAACATTTTGCCCACTAAAAAGCTCCTTAAACTAACGATGCTTTGAACAACTGGGCCCTCATCACGAAAACATGCCTGTATAATTTTGACCCCCTGAAACCCCACTTTTATATAGTAAAACTGGGGTTTACAGGGGTATACATTATTTTTCTTATTTCTGCTCAAAAACCTAGATTGTGGGTACTCGTTAGAACTGCCTCATCGAGGCAGTTCTAACAAGTACCCACAATCTATGTTTTGAGCAGAAATATGAAAAATATCAATTTTTTTTTATCTGAAAATTTTCATTTTTAGGTGGTAAAATTTTCAGTATATTTGAATAGGCATGTTTTCATAATGTGATCAGCTGTTGAGCCTGTTCAAACAGTGTATCAATGCATCCAATGTAGATACAAATTCAAAATTTCAAACAGGCTTTTATAACAAATCAAGAAGGAATCTTCCTAAAGGAATCAAATTCTTTCCTTTTAGAGAAGACCCCTTCAGAAGGGAGGCAAAAAGATGTTTTGACAAAGTTGCCTCCTGTGAAAGTGTAATCATTCTCCCCTCCCCCCCCTCTCCCCCCCCCCTCCCCCCTCTCCCCCCTCACAAACACTTCTGAGGGGAAGGACACATATGATGATTTTGGTGTAGATCCTGTTGGCGTCAGGGTTGACAAAGTTGCTTCCTGTGAGTGTAATCATTCCTTCCTCCCCCACTCCCCCCTCACCCTAACACACACTTCAGAGGGGAGGGACACATGTGATGATTTTGGTGCAGACCTTGTTGGCGTCAGGGTTGGCATTGGTGTCACACTTCCTGTTCTGCACAATATCTTGAGAACCAGTGGTTGGCTTCATTACTTAAGAACTGATTAGATTAAATTTTGACCAAATTTTCAAGGTCACAGCAGTAGGAAAACTGAAAATTCACAGTTGGGGGATATCTGTACTCTGAAAAAGCTGTTACTATTTGGCTAATTTTATTTCTGTTTTGAACAAAGGTGATCATGGCTCTCTTATATTTATTCAGAATTAGTAAGCTTTTTTCTTATAAGATTATTTTACTGAGTGACAGAAAAAATGCTGGCCTCTGACATAGGTTCTCCGATTTTTTTGGACTTGATTTCCAATTTATCTGAAATTTAATGTCTATCCGTATAAGGTATATTTAATTTTATGAATAGAGGAATTAAACTGACAGATTACCTGATTTTGGAGGAGATATCAAATATAGATCTTCTAGATGGCTGCCATAGTGGTCATCTTAGATTTTTGAATGCCATGATTTTAGCTCAGTGACCAAAACACAACTAGATCTAACACTTTGCATGCTGAGTAAAAATATCAACAAACAACATTTAAAATATTTTTTGGACAGGTTTTTAAAAAATATGTCCTTTATAAAAGCAATGTTCTGGTGGGCGGGTTGGCAGGTGGGGTGGGTGGGTAGGGTTCGGGCACTTGGCTTCATCCGAGGTTTACCTTTTGGTTAATCTTTTTGAAAAACCTATCCATAATTCTCTTAGGCGTTTTTCTTGTCTTATTTTTCCTAGAAATAGGATTTGATATTTTATGCAAATTGTCTCCTAAGGAGACAATTTGCATGAAATGTCAAATCCTATTTTCTAGGAAAAAACAGGAAAATATCATCAGTTGTCATCTGCTGAATTTCCCTATAGCATGATAAGTGCTAATACTGTATTGTTATTTGAGATGCTGTATTTTCCCTAAGTAAGGTCTGAACAAACATTCTAGACCCAGATCAGATGCTGTATAACATGGCATCCGATCAGGGTGTATACTGTTTGCTGCTCATCTTTCAGTTTTTTGACATATCAGCAGGTAGTGAAATGGACTAGCTGAAATTTTAGGACAAGTTTTTTATGAGGGTCAGGCTGGGGTTTATTGACTTCTGATTAATGGCCTTACTTTTTATGGACTATTGATTTTTGGCCAAAAATTTTAGTGACTGCTGAATTTTGTGGTGTAGAATTTAACGATTAAGTCGAAAAAAATCTAAAATATATTGGTTTTTGTGAAAATAGCTTTATAGATTACTGATTAAAGGGCTAAAAATTTAGTGATTAGTGATTTTTTTGGCACCCACCATCCAGACTCCCATGTATGGTAATGAATTAAGGTGTCCCAATAGTTTGGTAAATATGGTATATAAAATGTCTGTCCAGAGGAATGATTGGTTCTATCTTGACTATAGTAATAATGATATTACTGTATTTACTGCATGCATTTTAACAAACATGCCTGAGCAAACAGTGTAGACACAGAATGCGACATCTCATCAGAGTCTACACTATTAGCCACTCATCCAGCAATTTTTAGACACAACATTGGATAGTAAATTGAGTATGGTAAGGAGTTGAGGTGTCCGAATACTTAGGATAAATACGGTAATAATGGTAAGCAGTACCTTCTGTCCTAATACTTGGAGTAAATATGGTACCCGTTTTATCTGTACCCTTTGATTTTTACATCTGAGAAGGATAAAGTAGAATTCAGTAGAACACTATAGTTGAGTCCCCACACACGAAAAGCATCATTATGTTATTCAAAAACAGCAAAGATATATATCAGCCTATTCAGTGTTCAGTCTGAGCAAGGCCTTTGTTGTTCAGTTACATTCCACAATATCTGATAGTCATATGAGAGCACAGTCAAGTTCCCAAACTGTTCATTTATGCAGGCCGATCAGTGCAGGCTGATCAAGGCCTTTACTGTTCCAGTTGTCCAAAGGTCTCTTTTCACATGGCCAGGCTCAATTATAATCACCAGGGTATTTATCTTTACATTTTTTCTGCAAACACAAGAAAACATATGCATATTGCTCCCTGACAATACACCAGCTGAACTCCCAGCATTGTACTTTCAGGTTTCAATGTTATTGTAAAAGCTTAACTTTTCTGGGATCTTGGTGGTCTGTTTAACCTTTACTGTTCAGCTTATTCAGCAGACAACCAATTTGACAATAGTTTTCTTATTTTTCCCTTGACATTTTATGCAAATAGTCTCCTGTTTATGAGGCCTGGGCCCAGTTGTTCAAAGCTAACGACATCGTTAGTTAACGATTCGTTAAAATTTACATTGAGTGATACGCAAATATGCTGAAATTTTTAGCTGAAAATATGTGCGTAGCTTTTGCTGTGCAAAAGCTACTCACATTTTTTCACCAAAAAATATCAGAATATTGTGTATTGAATCCGCTAAAACAGTTAACGAAATGACCCTTAATGAGCTTGGTAAGCTAACGATGTTTTGAACAACTGGGCCCTACATTTTTTTTCACACTGGGGCCCTTACCGTAATAACATCATATCACAAGCAAATCAGGGCTCTGGTATAACTAGCGTTGATAGTTTTCAATACTTAGTAAGGACAATATCAGAATATTATAGGTTTGGATATATTGAAAACATCCAAAAAAGAAAAGAAAAAGAAAAGCATTGATAGACACTGGCTGAATCTTGATTTGTGCCTATGTTTGTTCATGGTACAAGGCACGTATTAACTAGACAGCATGATTTATTACAGAATATAATATTTTATGTTTTTATAACCTTCTTTGTCAGTCTTCTCTCTCTTTCTGATTATTCCATCTGTGACTGTTAACATGCTCTAGGCAAAACGAGACTATTGCATGAATTTATTTTTCACTTTAAATACTATAGTTGACCCTGAATTTTTGGACACCTTAACAGCTTACACAAACCTTAACCTTTACTTGTCTCTTGGCTAATTCAGCAGACAAAAAACCTGGTGATGGTTTTCTTAATTTTTTCCCAGTAAATAGGATTTGACATTTCATGCAAATTGTCTTCATTGGAGACAATTTGCATAAAATGCCAAATCCTGTGTTTTGAAAAAAATAAGAAAAATATTTTAATGTGTAATCTGCTGGAAATTTTACCCATAGTGCTAAGCATTGGATAAGATTGTAGGTAAAAATGCAAGAGGAAAAAATGTCATAGGAAAAAATGCCAGAGGTTAAAATGTCAGAGGTAAAAATTTTAGATGCTTCCCAGAAGACATGCCATAGGCAATATTGCTAATATTGTTAATTTTGGATGAAAATACGGCTTGGTGTAATATTAAAATTGTGTGTTAAAGAGATGATTTGAATGTTATGTCAAGCCATATTTTTTGAGAGGATATGATTATATGAAATGTTAAGCTCTTTTATAGAGAACAGTTACATGAAAAAAAGAAACAAAAATACATCAGGATCTCTATAAAGCTGATGCAGGAATCAAAATCAGACAACTCTGTTTAGTCAAACAAAAATATATAGATTATAGAGAAAAATGACCATAAATGGTCATAACTATACATTTCTGCTTGGATGAAACATTTTGGGTCCATTATGAAACCATGTTATATCCAAAACCACGATACATGTCTCGTACTTAACTTGTTAAAAACAGATTCCTGTGTATTTTAAAATGTGTTCTGCTAATATTTAGATTTCAGCCTGCTAAAGGATAAACTTAAATTACAAGTACCATATTTACCCTATGTATTCAGACAGGCAGGTCTGAACAAACAGGGTAGATCCAGATCAGACACCACAGAATGTGGCATCTGATCTGGGTCTACACTGTTTGCCACTCATCCAGCAATTTCTAGATACAAGAACAGTAGTAAAATGACTTGTTAAAATTTTAGGACAAGTATGGTAAGGATTTAAGATGTTCTGATATTTAGGGTAGATATGGTAGCTCAGATTTTTAGCCTCAGGTGTATCTGGTGTCAAGTGATTTAGATCAGAGATAGAACTCATTATCGTTAGCCTGAAGGCACCTGATCCCAGAGCTTTTTTTGGTTTGTTTCGTTTTCTAAAACCTAGGAAGGCCATAGCTTTTAAACTTTACCACTCTTTGGGCAAATTCAGCAGATGACCAAATTCAGGATATTTTCTTATTTTTCCCCAGAAAACAGGATTTAAAATTTCATGCAATTCATCTTCTTTGAAGACAGTTTGCATGGAATGTCAAATCCTGTTTTCTGGGAAAAATAAGAAAAAATATTTCATTGTCATTTGCTCAAAAATTTAACTAGTATGCTGTGTGTTAAATAATGGAAAACACTGGTTATTGCTTAAACATGCTGGGTAAAAATTTCATCAGTTGACATTTTGAAATAATTTCATATGTTTCCCAGAAAATATGCTTTGACATTTCATGCAGATTGTCTCCGAAGGAAACAATCTGCTTGAAATGTCAGTCTATTTTCTTAGAAAAATAAGAAAAGACCATCAGTTTTTTTGTCATCCGCTGAATTTGTCCATACAATGGTAAGGATACTTAATTGAAAACACTGGTTATCAGGTTGACAGTTTTTGTGGGTGAGCATCAAATTCATCTTGTCAGTGATATGACTTTAATACCATATTTGCCCTAAGTATTGGGACAGACAGGCCTGGGAAAACAGTGTAGACCCAGATAAAGGTTGATCAGGATCTAAACTGTTTGCCCAAGCATGTCTGTTGAACATTTAGGTTAAATACAGTACTACATTTTTTCTCATTTTCAGGGATGGTGAAATAGATGAAATCCGACCAATCAGAAACAATATCTGTGGTCTTTTGGAGATTTCAGTACCAGTGCTGAAGAAGGTAACTATTTTATATTCCTCATCAGAAATGAAGTGTCTGAGTGGTTTGTGTTCACAAGATCCTGAGTTTGAATCCCACTACAGGCAGAATTCAGCTTATGGCTGTATGGCGCTTTATTATACAGAGCCTTTTTATTTTTTTTATCTCCCTTCCATTGTCTTGATATGACTTGAATAATGTTGAATCATCATAAAAAAAAGTTATATTTTGGGCATAGGAAGACAGCAAAATACCAGATGAGAGTGTACCTCTGTAGTCTGATCACAGCCTTCACTGTTCACTTACACTTGTTGCATACTGCTGTGTTTGCTCTAAGTATTCCAACACCATTGCTGCTTACCATACCACTTCTAATTTTTTACCAGCTTCATTTAAATACATTTCATATTGATGTATAAAAAAAGCTGGATGAATTGCAGACAGTGTAGACCCTGATCAGATGCTGCATTCTGCAACATCTGATCTGGGTCTTCACTGTTTTCTCAATACTGTTGAGTAAATTCAGTATACTGTATTAAATATATTGTTGCATAGCTCAAAAAAGTATCTAGATTTATATTATGTCCCCCCCCTCCCACCCCACCTATGGGGAGGGGGACATATTTCTTTTGGTGTTGATCCCATCAGTGTTGGCATCACACTTTCTTGTCTCAGTCTGCACAAACCTTGTGAACCAGTGATTGAATTCTTACCAAATTTCCATGGATATATAATTGGGACATAACAAAAAACTGATTAGTTCAGTGACCATGACCTAATTTTCAAGGTCACATCAGCAGAAAAACTGAAAATTCACGGTGGGAGGGATATCTGTTTTCTCTGAAAACACTGTTACTAGTGCTTCATTTTTTTTTTCTCAATGAAAAAGCAGGTAGTTATTATTAAAAAAAACAACAAAAAAACCCTGACTAAAATTAAGAATTTTTCTGTTTACATTTGCCCTGAAGAACCTTTTTTTCTCGGTGAAGTTTACTGTATTTACCCTTTTCATACAGGCATGAGCAAACAGTGTAGGGCCAGATCAGGTGCTTCAGAACACTGTTTGATCAGGGTCTACACTGTTTGCCACTTAAGTAGCAATTTCTAGACACATCAATTGATATTTAACTCATTGAAGACTGGAGACCCCTAAATGGGTAACTGGCAAACAGTGCAGACCCAGATCAGATGCCACAGAACACAGCGTCTGATTGGGGTCTACACTGATTGTAAATAGTTCAACCATTTTTCTGTAGGAATATCATATAGCCTGACATACCTAAATTTGAAAATGGACTCAACCAATATATAGTGTGGGAGAGTTTATTCAGTCTTTAATGGGTTAAATTTCAGGAGAAGTATGGTAAGACAGTAAGGTATCCAAATATTTACGGTAGATATAATATTTAGTATTTTCTGACTTGGGGGTGGTTCAGTTCATAACATATGCCAGAGGAATTGTTAAGAAGGAGTATTTGGTAATAATTATTGGATAATTTTCTCCTGTTCTCCATAAAAACATACATTGTGGGTACTCATTAGAAGCGCCTCGGTGAGGTGCTTCTAATGAGTACCCACAATGTATGTTTGTATGGAGAAATAAGAAAATTATCACAGAATTATCACTAACTACTCCTGAACAATTTCACTGGTATGCCAAGATATTTATCTAATTTTTTATGACTGATGGATAGAGCACTTAATAAATGTCCCTTGAGACCCCTGCAATTGCAGTTTGCATGTATTACCTGCTCCTTGTTATGTATGAAGGAGGCCTTAATGCAACTGGCAAAAAGAAAATGCCCGGACCAGTCTGTGCCCCCTTTCACATCAGAGGCTTAGCTGTTCACTGGTGGATAACTGGTACACAGTGTTTTCGAGGCATGCAGCTGTGCAGGCTGATCTGGGCCTTCGATGTTTGCCTTTACACTAAGGTCCTGTCCTGTTTTATGTGGCTTATCTATTTTTATTTAATTTTTTTTTCATATCTCTTTATAACTGATGTATTGCTAATAGTACATGCCCATAAATAATTTTCTTACACAAAAGTGGAAATTGAAATTTTTGGGAACTAATTGAAATGATGTTTACTTACTCTCTGTTGAAATCAAAATGAGCACATTTGAGCCACAGTTTAAGATACCGTATTGAAAAATTTTGATCTAATTATGGTGTGCTTTTATCTACCTCTTTCTAAAAGCATAATTATGTTGTGAAACTTATTTGAATTGGCTCGACTTGTTGAGGCAATTCAAATGAATACCAACAACATATGCTTTTAGAAATTCATCAGAAAAAGTACCGCATAAGCATCTTAAAAAAAATCTCATGAATTTTTTCTGAGATTTTTCTCTTTAACGTGTGCCTCATTAGGTGGTTATTTAACAATATGATTTTTAGTAAATTTGAAAAAGCCTAAGCACACAGTGCGGTAATTAAGATAGAATATGGTAATGTGCCTTAAGACTTGTTCTCCATGTAGTCTTATCAAAGTCTTCATAGTGAGCCTGCTGAAGCCTTGGATCTCTGGCTGTGTACAGTGTCCAGCTAAAACTGATCAGATTGTGCCCCAGGTATAGACCAGCTAATACTGATCAGACTTTGCCCCAAGTATAGACCAGCTAAGACTGATCAGACTTTGCCCCAGGTATAGACCAGCTAAGACTGATCAGACTGTGCCCCAGGTATAGACCAGCTAAGACTGATCAGACTGTGTCCCAGGTGTAGCCCAGCTAAGACTGATTAGACTGTGTCCCAGGTATAGACCAGCTAAGACTGATCAGACTGTGTCCCAGGTATAGACCAGCTAAGACTGATCAGACTTTGCCCCAGGTATAGACCAGCTAAGACTGATCAGACTTTGCCCCAGGTATAGACCAACTAAGACTGATCAGACTTTGCCCCAGGTATAGACCAGCTAAGACTGATCAGACTGTGCCCCAGGTATAGACCAGCTAAGACTGATCAGACTGTGTACCAGGTATAGACCAGCTAAGACTGATCAGACTGTGTCCTAGGTATAGACCAGCTAAGACTGATCAGACTGTGTCCCAGGTATAGACCAGCTAAGACTGATCAGACTTTGCCCCAGGTATAGACCAGCTAAGACTGATCAGACTGTGCCCCATGTATAGACCAGCTAAGACTGATCAGACTGTGTCCCAGGTATAGACCAGCTAAGACTGATCAGACTGTGTCCCAGGTATAGACCAGCTAAGACTGATCAGACTTTGCCCCTGGTATAGACCAGCTAAGACTGATCAGACTTTGCCCCAGGTATAGACTAACTAAGACTGATCAGACTTTGCCCCAGGTATAGACCAGCTAAGACTGATCAGACTTTGCCCCAGGTATAGACCAGCTAAGACTGATCAGACTGTGTCCCAGGTATAGACCAGCTAAGACTGATCAGACTGTGTTCCAGGTATAGACCAGCTAAGACTGATCAGACTGTGTCCCAGGTATAGACCAGCTAAGACTGATCAGACTGTGCCCCAGGTATAGACCAGCTGATCAGACTGTGCCCCAGGTATAGACCAGCTAAGACTGATCAGACTGTGTCCCAGGTATAGACCAGCTAAGACTGATCAGACTGTGCCCCAGGTATAGACCAGCTAAGACTGATCAGACTGTGTCCCAGGTATAGACCAGCTAAGACTGATCAGACTGTGCCCCAGGTATAGACCAGCTAAGACTGATCAGACTGTGCCCCAGGTATAGATAAGAGGAGTATCCAGAAAAACATTTTACTTTATTTCAAATGTGGGTACTCATATGAAGTGTCTCATTTAGGCGCTTCGAGTGAATACCCATAACATACATTTTCATTCAGAAATAAGAAAACTATCAGTACTTTTCCAAAAAAAAAAACAAAAAAAAAAACAAAAAAACAAAAAACAAAACAGGAATCTTATCTAAAGCCATGAGATGCACAAGCTGATATGACTCTTCTCTGTGCATACATGTCATAAGATGCATTATCTAATAATGTGGCCCATTTGTTGCACTTTTCATTGTTATGTCACCACCATAGAAAGGCTAGTGGCAATTTGCATTTCATTTGTGTGTATGTGCAGACATGGTTAATTTGTTTCCCTAAGAATTCGGACACCTCAACTCCTTACCGTTCTTGTTCTAAAATTTGAAAAAATATAATACCCGATGTTGTGTCTAAAATTGCTGGATGATTGGCAAACAGTGTAGACCCAGATGAGATGCTGCATTCTGCAGCATCTCATCTGGGTCTACACTGTTTGCTTAGGCCTGTCTGTCCGAATACATATGGTAAATATGGTATGGCCCCAAACCAGAGGTCTAGGGGTGGCATACCATTTCCAGGCATTCTGTTAGTCTGTTTTAAAAGCTTCAAATATTTAAGATGAATATGGTAGATCTTTGCTGTTCCCTTCCAGTATGTGATGGATTTTTCTACTGTAACCTATTTACCCTACAGTCCTTTAGACATCACTAGGAAAGATGTTTTCTTCTTGACGTTTTATTTTATATGAAAATAGTTTGTTCTGATTGACCATATCTTGTCAGTAACCCTTTGTCTATTCTGTTTCTGTGTTTTGTTCTCAAATATGTACCCTAAAATTAAATCTAAGGCCAAAAATTGGTCTGACCTATACAGTATCTATAGTAAAGTGGTTTTTTGAATTTTTGTATATGCAAATATTTTTACTTTTCTTTGTTAAATTTGAATTATTGATGTTCCACAACAATATTGTGAAGATTTCAGAAAAATTGAACAAGCGGAACTTTCCAAGTTACCTACCCTACAGATTTCTGCATATTCTGCATTCTTTTTTACTATGGGAAAAAGTGAAAATTTTTGATTTAAAAAAAAAAAAAAAATCACTAGAATAAATTTTTTTGTGCATAGGTAGTTAGGACAAATGGTTTTGCATGAAATCACAACAAAAGTTTGCAAATTTACTCCTGTGTAAAGCGCCAAGCAAAGAATGACTTTCTTACTGATGTCAAAAGCACAGTAATGATTCGGGCATCTTAACCTATCATCATACCGGTCCTAAAATTTGAACATGGCCAAGTTCAATAGGTGTTGGTGTATCTAAAACTGCTGGATGAGTGGCAAACTGTAGATTTGAACAATTTAAATGCAAACTCAGATCAGATGCTGATCTGAGCCTACACTATTTACTCAGGCCTGTCTGTCCAAATACGTATGGACTTTTTTCTAGTGGTACCTCAGATGTATCAGGGTAGAGAAACTGATCAACTGAATCCTCCGTCTAGACAATTAATTTGGCAACAAACTGTATCTCCTTACATGAATCTGTTAAAGACATTCATATTTTTATGTTTATACGCCTGTTTGCCAATTAGTCATGCACTGTGAAATTGCACTGATCAGAAAATGTACATAATATGCCTACAAGACAAGCCTAAGATTTATGGCTTCTTACTAAGCAGGCAGAGCTGTTTCGGATATTAAATAAACGCACTGCATGTTGGGTAAAAATTTCAGCAGATGACATTTTGAAATCTTTTCTTATTTTTCCCCATATAACAGCCTTTGAGATTTCATGCAAATTGTCTCTAAGGAGACAATTTGCATGAAATCTCAAAGCCTGTTTTCTGCAAAAAAAAAAAAAAAAAAATGTCATCAGTTTGTTTTCTACTGAATTAGCCCAGAGTGTGGTAAAGGTTAACCCTTACATTGCCCGTACATTGCTTAAGGTAGACATTATTTAACAGTATTTTAAAATATCTCTTCCCAACCATCTACTGTTTTTCAAAGAAATGCATGGGAAATAGTTTTAAGCTTTCCATTATTTCTGTGGGGAGGTGTGGGGGGGGGGGGGTGGGGGTGGGGGGGGGGAGGGGGGCAGGAGTGGAGGGGGTTGTGGGGGATGGAAGACGAGATTAAATTAGGTTTTGATGACTTTGACCTTATTTTCAAGGTCACTACATTGCCTCAACTCTAAAAGTGAGTCTTGTGTGCACTCTTTTTCGTTATATCTTGAGAACGCAGTAATGGATGTTCATCGGTTTATGCAGAGACATTGATATTATTAAGAAAAAATAAGGGCTATGGACCAGTTCTCTTAGAGTTAGAGTTATTGTCCTTTGTAAAATTTCTCAATGCAGTAACAAAATCTTGTGTGTACATTATCTCTTTAACCAGTGTCTAGAATTTAAGCAAACTACATCATTATGAAAAGGGAAAGAAGTGATCAGATTTTTGTGACCATGACCTTATTTTCAAATTTCAGGTCACTATATTGTAAAGACTCTAAAACTAACCTTGTTTCCTTTCTTGGATAATAAAATGTCTATTTTTTTTGAGGAATATGGAGTCTTTAAGATTACGTTCAATACATTGATACTCATATTTCTCTTCGAGGTCATAACTTGGGTACCTTTTATGCTAGGAAGTTAAGAATTGGTATGCTAAATACCCAGTCAACTTCAACTGTGCGCTAGAGCTACACCAAAAGGGCCCGTATGCAATTTGCGGACAACGCAGGCCCTGATCAGGCTGTGCAAATGTGTGGGCTGATCAGGGCCTTTTTTACCTGTTTACAGAATTAGTGGACTTTGTAGTATATGTCAACAGAGACTGTCCAGATCAGACTGCACAGATGTGCATGCTCATCTGGACCTTTGCTGTTTGAATATGGCATAAGGGCCTCTTTCCCATGTTGTGCATCAGGATAAGGATTAATAGCTGTGCAGAGGGAGGTAATTCAATTATCTCCCTTTGCAAAATTGGTTACTTTCCTTGCTTACGGTATATTGGAACTTGTTTGTTCCTGTTGATTTGTTACCGCTTCAAATTAGAGTACCTTATTTACTATATATTCTATGCATAAATATAATTGTACAATCTATTTACTTTGCATTCTAAAAGAGCCCACTAATGTTCATGTAACCAGAAAAGAATATGAGTAGACTGTACAGATAAACAGTCTGGTCTGAGTGTTTGCTGTTTGTCTATCTGGTAAGGTGTGTTTTCTGGTGGTTTTTTCGGTTTTATCTGTTTCACAGGATATAACACAGATCACCAGGGAGTCTCACACGTAATTACATCAGAAAATTGGCTGGAACATAGCAGCAGATAAGACAATTTCTTTTCCTCAAAAGTATTTTTATTTTCTTATTTCTCCACTAAAACATATGTTGTGGGTATTCATTACAATTGCCTCACTGAGGCAATTCTAATGGGTACCCACAACATATATTTTCATGGAGAAATAAGAAAAAGATATTAGTGTGGATTACCTTTCACATCTGGAGCCATGGGAAAAACAAATTAGATGAGTTGTGGCAAAACCAAAATTTGCGCCTTTTCAAACAGAGCCTGTGCATTGTAACTGTCTGGTCATAGTCTTCACTTTCCGTTAGTACAAGAGATGGACCTTTTAGAAAATACACAGTATAGGCGACTTGACACAATCTGTCTTGTGCAAAAGCACAGCTTCTCTGGATCCGCTGTTCAGTTGTGGAAAAAGTTGATTTTCCCTGAATGCATTACAATTAAATTTGAAAATCAGTAGCTTCCCTGGAAATAGAAATTACCGTCTTAATTCTATTGATTTTCCAGGATATCCCGTGTCGGAACTAGGCTTGTTTGTCCTAATTGTAAGATACTAATAAGTGGCAAGCTGAATGAAACCAACAGTTGGCTTAACACTTTGAATGCTGGGTAAAATGTCAGCAGCCGACATTTTGAAATATTTTCTTATTTTTCCTAGAAAATAAGATTTGAGATTTCATGCAAAATAGGATTTGGCATTTCATGCAAATTGTCTCCTTAGGAGACAATTTGCATGAAATGTCAGATCCTATTTTCTAAAAAAAATGTTATCAGTTTGTCGTCTGCTGAAATGACTTATCTTTATAGCTGTTTCATTACAAAACCAAGTTAGCACACCATTTTGATGCAAATGACCCTCATGGGTAGACATGTAATTAAACAAACTCATCATCATCATCATCGTCGTCTGCTGAATTTGCCCCTAGCTTGGTGAGTGTTAATGAATCAGGCCATGGAAAATGGTGTCTGGGAACATGTAGGAAGAATTTTGTAGGGACTCAAAAACGAGCCGGAATTAGCCATTGTAAATGAGCCATCAGTGTTCGAGCTGGATTTATATTTTTTCAGAGAAAATAAAACTAGGCATTTCATATGAATCATCTGCCAAGCAAGTCCTATTTTCTGCTAAGAAGCAGATTCACATGAAATGTCAAGCCTTGTTTTTCTGAAGAAAATAACTAGAAAAAAATAATAATAAAATAAAAATGTTCTCTGCTACAGGTATGAATAGCACTTTAACCTTTCCCACTTTCTGGGCAAGCAGATGACAAAATGATATTTTTCTTATTTTTCCAAGAACATAGGTTTAACACTTTAAAATAAGAAAAAATATTTCAAAATGTCGTTTGCTGAAATAATTACCCAGAATGCTAAGCATTAGGAGTTAATATGCATTTTGTTCTTAGTACCAGATAATGTTTTCTTTCCTGCCGCAAGGTTCATTTATATTTCTCTCTGCAACAGCGACAGCTCTGTGAATCAGCTGACACATTTTGGAGCTTGTATGGCTAGGAACATATAGGAAATAAATCCCTGGGGATTAAATAGGAGCTTTGACCTTTGAATACCAGCAGATGAAATCTTTATTTTTACTCTGAAAATAGAACTTGATATTTTATTCAAGAAGTCTGTGTTGGAGGTACATTGCAACAATTTAGTCTTTCTGTATCTTTTGCTCCAGATAAGAGTGGGTTATAGGAAAAAAATTTTTCTTCTTTTTCCATAACAACATATGTTTTGGGTACTCATTAAAACTTTGGGGAGGCACTCCTAATGAGTTTTTTGGTTGGAAAAAAAAAGTGCCTTAGCTAGAACTATGCTATATCCTAGAAAATAGGACAGGATATTTTGTTCAAGTAGTCTTCTTTGGTGCTGCTTTATTGTATTCATGGTAGATTTTCTTTGTTGTGTTTTTTCAGATTTTTTTTCTTTTTTTTTTAAGTAGGAAATGGCACTTTGTACCAGCATTATACACTGGAGCTACACCAGGACAATTTTTCTGTCAGTTACTCCATTTTAGACTGAATAAACTCTCCTACACAGTACATTGGAATACTGGAAGTCCAGTATGTCAGGCTATGTGATTAACCTTTGTCCTGCTGAACCCGGATATACCGTCTTTGCAAACAGTGTAGATCCAGATCAGTTGGCTTCTTCAGAAGCCAACTGATCTGGATCTGCAGTGTTTGCCATTAAGTATTTGAATTTATAGCAACAATCCGGATCTAGTAATCTGATTGGCTGAAAATTAGAAGTGGGCATGGCATCTTAATTTATTCAGCAGGACAAGGGTTAAGATATTCCTAGAGAAAAATGGCTAAACTATTTGCAAACAGTGGAGACCCTGCATACTGGGTCTGCACTGTTTGCCAGTTACCCTTTTGGGGGCCTCCAGATTAAAATGGTTTAATACTAGAAATTAGGACAGCTGGAATGATTTTTTGCCCATACAGGAGCCACCCACCATTTCTGAAGTTTTAGTTATAATGGGGTACATTTTACATAGTTCTTGTTCTTTCCTTTACCAGAAAGTTGGAATTTTAATTTCAACAATTTTTGAATTGAAGTTTTACAGTGTTATCAGCACTTTTAAGGTCATGTTGAGCTGGTCAGTTAATCTAACCACACTTTTACTGGACAGGCTTAGTCCTCGAAGCAGTTAACCAGTACTTATGCACATTCTTTTGCCAGAAACTGACAATTGCCCTGTCAACCATTTTGTTTGTTTGTGTTGAGATTTTACAGCCTAGTCAACCCTATAGGGTCATGTCAAGCACGGTCAGTTTACCTAACCACTTTTACTGGGCAGACTTAGTCCTCTAAGCGGTGAACCAGTATTGTGCACATTCTTTAGCTAGAAACTGACAATTGCCCTTCTTGAATCAGCGGAAGGGAGAGAATGACTGTAGAAAGTATTTCATGATCAATCTCCACAAAAGAATGTTGCCGACCCAGCAGGGGTCGAACCTGCAACCTCCTGATCTTCAGTTGGATGCGCATCCAACTGAGCCACCGAGGCCAGCATCAACCATTTTCTATTTTCATTGGAAGCAAAAACAACATTCAGTGCAATATAATTTCCAGTTTCATATGTCACTTTTAATTTTTGCAGAAAACTCTTTAACCTCTTTTAGTCTGGAAACCCCAATAGGGTAATTGGCAAACAGTGGAGACCCAGATCAGATGCCCCAGAATGCTGCATCTGATCAGGTCTCCACTGTATGCAAATAGTTCAGCCATTATTCTCTGGGAATATCGGAATCATATAAACTGACATACCTAAAATTGAAATTCAACTCTTTCAATATACAGTGTGTGTGTGTGTGGGTGGGGGGGGGGGTGTAGTGGGGGGGGGGGGGGGGGGGGGTGTAGTTTATTCAGTCTAAAAATGGGTTAATAAAAATAAAGATATTTCATTCAATACCTGCGTCTTCTAAACTAACATATATGTTCACTAAGCTTGATGTTACAAGGTTGTTATCTTTTTATGGATATAACTCGATTAAATATCCTAAAATTTCGAACACCAAAGTGTTTGAGAAAATGACATATGCAAACAGAAACAGTAAAGACCCAGATCAGACTGCTCCTGAAGGAGCAGTCTGATCAGGGTCTACACTGTTTGCCATTCCACTTAGTATTTTAAGAAACGGCTGCATAAAAAACAAAATTTATGTAAAAATAGTATGGAATAAAGTGTTTGAAATTTTAGGGCATTTACAGTACTTGAACACTTTGCTGAGCCCTAAAACAGCAGAACATAAACAGTTGTTTTTTGCTTGCCTGTGGGTGGGATTGATTCTATAAGCCCTGTGGTTTGTGTATGTTACACCAAATGCATTTCTTCACCTTTGATGTAGTCTATATAGCTGCTAAATTCTCCTGTAATTTAGTTGTAACACAGTAAAACCTACCTTTGACTATTCATCTGTAAATGCAATAAGATGCTTTTTTTGCTTTTTGTTTTCGAGCTAAAAATGCTTGTTTCGATGAAATTCTTTATTATACTTTTAGGAGTGCCTCACTTCCTAAGGGTTAACTGCGACATGTTTTGGAGGAGAAATACTGTATTTTCGCTAAGTATTCAGACACCTCATCTCATTACCATACTTATCATAAAATTTGACTGTCCATTTTACTACCCCATGATATGCCTGAAATAATGCTTGATGAGTGGCAAACAGTGTAGACCATGATCAGATGCCATGTTTTGCGGACATCATAGAAACAATGGACAGCATAGCCAACAGTGAAAGCCGTTCACTTCTAGACTGTGATTTGCATAAGTCCTTTAGTCAGCTGAGTTCATCTGCTGTACACCTTTTATATTCTTTAAAATGATTGCATACACTTTTATGAGATGTTTTATCTATTTTATGCCCTGCCACAAAAAGTAGCTAGGGTATTATGTTATACCCTCTGAAATTATGAGTGTCGTCCATCCATCAAGGCTTCCATCATTCATGTCTGCTCCATAACTCTGATATCATCCACGATATTTTCACGAAACTTCACACAAATGTACAAGTGCAAGTACTATGAGAAGACTTGCAGAACACATAAACCATAATTCTGGTTTGCCTGTTTTTGGAGTTATTGCAACCGTAACTCTGGTTTGCCTGCTTTTGGAGTTATTGCCCTTTGAACATTGCCATTTCTACCATGTACTTGTGTCCATTCTGTAAGTTCAACACCATTTAAGGTATTATTATGAAATTTCTCACAAAGGTAAAGCACCATGAGACAATTTGCAGGACTAAAAAAATTTAACTCTGGTTAACCTACTTTTGGAGTTGCGGCCCTTTGAACATAGTTGATATTGAAAATAGCCATTTCTACTGCGAAGGAAAAAAAAGGAAACAGTCACGTTGAACATTTTAATCAGAATTAACTCATGCACATGCATCAGTGTTGACAATATTTAGGGAAAGGCTGATGCACCTTCCCTTTGATTTTATTTTTGACGGAGTAATGGCACTTGCTTGATGTAAGTGCAGTGGCGGGGCATGGTGCAGTGCTTGCAGGGCTTTTATTTATAAGGGAGACAATTTTTGTGACTTTCTGTTCGCTTTCCTACACACCAAGCCCCTTTTGAAAACGGGTCTACTCTTAAAGGAAAGAATTTGCTCCCAAGGGGAGCAAATTCTTTCCTTTTAGAATAGACCCGTTTTCAGGAGGTAGTAAAACAATTTTGATAAAGTTGCCTCCCCTGAAAGTGTATCCATTCCCCATAAAGTTCAGATATTGTGTACCATAACAATCCTTTGTTTTGGAGCAGGGATATGTAAGAAAACAGTGTAGATCCAGATCAGACTGCAGAATGTGGGGCAACACAGTTTGCCACTCATCCAGCAATTTTTTGATACAACAACAGAATGATAGTAAAACAGTTTTGTTCAAATATGGTATGTTGTCCCAATATTTAGTGTAAACACGGTATGTGAAGAATAAGTACTATGACCAGATCATGCTGATCTGTACCTTTACTGGTCACAATATATAACATGGCTCCAGATAAGGTGCTCTTTTCAACAGACATGACAAAAAAGTATTGATATTTTTCTTATTTATCCATGAAAACATATGTTGTGGTACTCATTAGAAGTGGCTCAACTTAGTTTTCATGGAGAAATAAGAAAAATATTATGTGGATACCCAGCAATTGTATAAGATAGGTTAACTACGGTATAAGATAAATTAGCTATGGTATAAGATAAGTTAGCTATGGTATAAGATAGATTAACTATGGTATAAGATGGGTTTTCTCCACATACACCTATTTTACTCCTGATAAATTGCTCTGGTGCATGAGGGATTTAACCTTGAACCTTCTGAATTTACATATTAGTATGTATACATGTTTAAAAAACATTTTTGTTAGAGGTTTTTAGTTCATTCAATTCATGAAGATGATATGAATAAAATGTCAAGATCTCAGTTTTGGAAAAATACCACACATATGATGTCTATTATTTTTTGCCTAAGGAAGGTTAAAGGTTAATTATTTTTGCAGACATCATTCAGGATTTAATCTTTTTAACAGATATCCATTTCTTGAAAACTGCATAATTTTGAAATCTTCTGATTAGGTGGCTGTGGTTATATTACATAGTTATCAGTATTTTAATTCCTTTACTGGGCGAGAAATATTAATGGCAGATTACAGCTATTTATGGAAGACTGTAAACACCTCCCTAACTGTGTTTTTTTTTTCTTTTTTAAATTTTGCAAAAGGCCTGCATGCAAAAAATACACCTTGTAAAAAGTTAACCATCTTTTCCATTTTAAAAAATTGCAGAATTTTTTTTCTCAGTTTTTATTATACTCTGTGATAGTGGCGGGGTATCACAATTTCAAGTTGGCTGTCCTTGTGTCCATCTGTCTGTGTGTCCGTCCAACTGTTGTATGTCCATCCAGATTTTTATTTCTGGACGATAACTTGAGTTAATGTCAATGGATTTTCATGAAACTTGGTATATGCATTGATATTGTGGAGATCTTGTTTGGGATTGCTAAATGGTAAATTTTGTCAAGTTTTAAGTTATCTGCCTGCAATACATCTGTATTTTCATTTCAGGACAATAACTTGAGTAAATCACAATGGATTTTCATCAAATTTGATATGTGGTATTGTGAAGAACTGGTTTGGGATTGCCAGTGGGCAAATTTCATCAATTTTTACGGAGTTATCTGCCCATGACATGATAATTGTGGGGTATTATCATCATTTCACGTGTTCTTTTATCTTTCCTTTTCTTATACCTCATAATGAAATTGATCATCAAATTCAGCTGGTAACGAGAACGGGTATAAGATGCTGGTAATGGGTATAAAGTGTTGACCAAAATAGGGTCCACCGAGCCTTTGGACATCATGTAACTCTTAAAGCGCCAAGCAAAATTTGTAGCAGATGACATTCAAAACGTTTTCTTTATTTTTCAGAGAAAGCAGACTATTCACATGAAATGTCAAGACTTGTTTTCTCTGAAAAATAAAAAAAAATTGTTGTCTGCTGCAGTTGTGATTGGCACTTTAAGGGTTAACAAGCCTATGTAATGTGTACCCCCAATGTTCCACTGTAATATATAGTGAATCTGGGTGGGTGTGGGGGGGGGGGTCTACATTATTTTTATTAATTTGTGAGTGTGTGTGTTGGTGGTGGTGGTGGTGGTGGTGGTGGGGTGTGTGGTTGGAATCCCAGAATTTTGCATTTTTAAACCAGCTTTTCAGGCTGTTTTTACTTCCAGCAAAGTTTTGTACCTTATATGCTTAGTTAGCAGTTTTCCTCATTTCCCCGATTATATGGAAAAATGCCAGGTAAACTTCTTGTACATTTGAAATTATTTTGAAGACTCTTAGTTAAATGGATGTACCAAGTGTCCTACACCTCCAGGTTTTCCTAATTTCCAGTGACTTTATTCTTTTTGAAGAGTACACATATTAAAAAATGTATTGTGAAGCATGACAATTTAAAAGCTCCATAATCCTCAAAAATAGACATTTTTTTTATCAAAGAAAGGTTTAATAAATTGATATATAGTATTAATACGATAATAAAATGTGGCATCTACAGCCTGTAAAATTTCAGTTAGTCTCTCATTTTTTAACTGGATCAAAAATGAAATGGTTTTTATCGTATCTCCTGAATTAATGTTAGCAACATTAATTCAGATACAATAAAAAAAAAAATCCATTTCAAAAACGAGAGACTAACTGAAATTTTACAGGCTGTCAGGTGCCACATTTTATGATTGTATTAATACCATATATCAATTTATTAAACCTTTTTGGATAATAAAATGTCTATTTTTGAGGAATATGTAGCCTTTAACATGGCATATATTGTAAATGGTGCTTAGTAGAGAACAGTTAAAATATATATTTTTATTATTCTAAGAAAAACAGGCTTGGCATTTCATGTGAATCATCTGGCTAGCATGTGATTCACATGAAATTTGAAGCCTTGCTTTCTGCAATATATTAAAGGGAAATGATACACTTCAGGGGACATTATTGTTTTGCCTCCCTTCCGATAAAGGGTCTTCCCTGAAAGGAAAGAATTTGCTCCTTTTTGGGGAGCAAATTCTTTCATTTTAGAGTAGACCCTTTTCCATACGGTGTTAGCTATGTAGTAAAGCAAACAGGAAGTCATAAGTTACCTCCCTTTGTAAAAATGGCTAAAACTCAACAAAATGTAGCCATTCGCCTTATTTTAAAATCATACTTTGACTGTTATCGGCTATTGTTGAGACAGGTGCTTAAAAAGACTGAAAATCTAACGATATGTTTTTTTATTACAGGCCACCAAGTGATGTCAGTGTAGCAGTTGATGATCTATCTACAAAGTGACAACTTGTTTGTCTTTCCTCAACAAGGAATCCACCAAGTTTTTATTGGATATTTTGTGGAAGAGAAAACAACAAATATATTATTTAGGGCTTAGCACTTAAGTAAAAAATTCAGCAGATGGCATTTTATTATTATTATTTTTTTTTTTTTTCCCCAAAAAACAGGTTTTGACATTTCATGCAAATTGGAGACAATTTGCATGAAATGTCAAAACCTGTTCTGTGGGAAAAAATAAGAAAAAGCATCTGCTTAATTAGCCAAGAGAGTGGTAAAGCTAGAATATTTTAAAAATAAATAAATAAATAATGTTCTATTCACAGAAAACAGAGCTTCCCATTGCATCCTGGGCCCAGTTGTTCAAAGCTAACGACGTCGTTAGTTAACGATTCGTTAAAATTTAGATCGAGTGATACGCAAATATGCCGAAATTTTTTGCTGAAAAAATGTGAGTTTTTTCAGCAAAAAATATCAGAATATTGTATATTGACTCCTTTTAAAACAGTTAACGAAAAGACCATTAACGAACTCGTTAAGCTAATGACGCTTTGAACAACAACTGGGCCCAGATCATTTTCACAGTAGACAGTTTAAATGGATCACCTAAAAAATATTTTCCACCAATTTGCAAGGGAGACAACTCTTACAGATAGGAAGTTGCTTTCCTAGTTTTGAGGTGGGATTTAACAAACAAAAAAAGGAAAAGGTTGAAAACAATAATTATAAAAAATTAGTAACTAAAACCCCCAAGAAAAAAGTAACAGGTATTTTCTGCTTCCAAAGGGAACTGTTTTTAGCATGCCTTTGTGAAAGCAAAGGATGGAATATGCTATGGCCAGGCCATGGGAGTTCAACTATGCCTCATTGTTAATTATAAGAATCTACCATGGGTGTGAGGGGTAGATAAAAAAGTCCGTCTGAGGGGTATTGTCGGGCATCACAAGGCTTTATGAGTGATGTCAGACTGTGATTCAGAGGACTGACTTTTTTCTATCTGTCCCTCACACCCATGATAGATTCTTTTTCTTGCACACCTTTCATTTCTGAAAATGGTGTTTTATTAATTCAGTCAGTTTGATGGCGTATAGTGACGTCCAATACAACCAGTGTAATATCAAACAAGTGAAAATTCACGATTTTTATCTTTCCCAGGGGACGGATAAGGGTGTGAGAGACAAGGTTTGCTAGCACCAGTGTAATCTGTGGAAATCCTTATTTTGTATGCAAGAAATATAGTTTCTCATCTTTGTTGGCCATTAAATCATAGTCTGCCGACTTTAAAATATTCTGATTACCAATATTACCATAATAAACCTAAGTATTGGGACACCTTATCTACTTACCATACTTGTCCTAAAAATTTGAAATAGTCTATTCTACTACCTCTTGATATTTCTAAAGTATTGCTGTGTGTATGGCAAACAATGTAGACCCTGATCAGATGCCACATTCTGTGGCATCAGATCTTGGTCTACACTGTTTTCAAAGGCCTATCTGTCGCAATACTTAGGGTTATTATGGTAGTTATTTGCATTTAAGTCTATGTGTCACAAAGTAAAAGGTTTTAAGGGGGAATGGATACACCTCCAAGGGAGGCAACTCTTTCAAAAACTTTTTGGCTCCCTTCTGAAAGGGGTCTACTCTAAAAGGAAAGAATTTGCTCCCATGGGGGAGCAAATTCTTTCCTTTTAGTGTAGACCTCTTTCTCAGAAGCAACTTGTTGTGCGGGAAAGCAAACAGGAAGTCAAAGAAGTTGTCTTCCTTGCAAAACAATGGCAGATAATCTACCTAGTATATCATTTCCCATTATGTTGTCACTATACATCTAGGGATGATCACGTAAAGTCAAACATCCATATTTGAACTGGAATTATGTGTGTAATTTGCCTCTTCAATAGGAGGACTGAAATAGCAAGTATCATATTTACTCTAAGCATTCGGACACCTCAACTCCTTACATGCTTGTTCTAAACTTTGAACAAGTACAATTTACTACCCTATGTTGTCTCTAAAAATTTCTGAATGAGTGGCAAACAGGATAGACCTTGATGTGATGCCGCATTCTGCTGCATCTCATCTGGGTCTACACTGTTTGCTCAGGCCTTCTGTCTAAATACATATGGTAAATATAGTACATTTAGCATAATAGTGTGATAATGCAATTTTTTTTTATTCTTTGAGTTTCTATAGTATCGTATAGGACCTGCAGATTAATTGTTTGGTCAGACTGTTTAACATTTGCCTTGCTGCAGATTGAAGTTAGATGACAACTGTATACTTTTTTTTTTTTTTTTTTTATTATCATGTTTTTCCCTTCAAAATAAGGCTTAGAATTTTATATTTGAATACTTATTTTCTGGAGAAAAAATAATTAGAAAAAAAAATATCTGTCATTTTGTCAGAAACCCCACAAAAGGGTAATTGCCAAATAGTGCAGACCCAGATCAGATGCCACAGAATGTGGCATATATTCAGGGTCTACTCTGTTTCCATTAAATACAAGAATTTCTATATAACTTAATACATGTAATAATAAAAACTAACCAGACATCTGCTATTGGAAATAGACCAGTCCAAAGAGTTCTGTTAGAAGAGTCCACTTGACGTAAATGGGTAATGATTGTTTGAAGGCAAGTTAAATGTTACAGTATGAGCTGTGTGATGCAAAAGCAGTGTTAAATCTTTCATCCCTGGGTTTCTGAAGTGGACACTTCTGTTTTTGAATTTGGACACATCCATTGTTACAAATTGGATTTAGGCCTAGAATTAATAACAGAACGGCAAACACTCTGGATCCTGATGAGATGGCTCATCATGAACAGTCTCATGTAGGTCTACACTGTTTGCAAAGGAATTTGTTTTGGTCTACATGATTGAAAGGTTTCATTAAAGGCTTCTGTATGTTTGTGCAGTCATAACCATTGTTGTTGCGTATAGAAGGACTGGTATGTTTTTCTTCTAGCTATGAACAAGCCCTTGATCAGATTGTACAGATACTCAGGTTGTGGTTTGCTTTTGTTAGTTCATGTGCATAAAGGACATTGGCATTGAACTCAAACATACATATGGAATAATATTTTGAATAAAGACAGATTACCGAACATGAAATACTTTCATTTGCTATCCTAGGGGCTGCTCTTAAAGGAAAGAATTTTTTTCAAGGATTAAGAAAGCATATTCTTTCCTCAAAGAGAAGCCCCCATTTTGGAAGTGATACTAGGGAGTATTATGTGAGGGGGACATTATTGATTTTGGTGCGGATCCCATCGGTGTCGCCATTGTCGGCGTGACACTTTCTTGTTTGCACAATATCTTATGAACCAGTGATGGATTCTTACCAACTTGGGACACAACAAAAAACTGATTAGATTCTGGTGACCTTGACATAATTTTCAAGTTCACAGCAGTAGAGAACAACTGAAAATTCACAATCGGGGGACGTCTGTTTTCTCTGAAAACACTGTTACTAGTTTTTCCAGATCTTATCTGCATGTGCATAAAATAATTTTGTTCTAGCTACAGCATTCAAAGGTCTTTTTTGGCATGATAGCACATTTATGTCTGGCCAGAGAAGTTATTCATTTATATAACTGTGATACGTTTTATACAAAATGTTTTTAGTTGCTGATACAATATTTTCAATGCTTGACTTTTTTAGTAATAAATATTAAAGAAGTATTAATGTGTTTGTTAATGATTACTACCTGTATGAAGTTAGACCATATCTACCCTACATACAGTCGAAATCTTTATAGCTCAAACACGGATGGGTCATATACCTATACCGTGGCTGATTTGAAAACCGTGGCTGATTTGAAAACCGTGGCTGATTTGAACTGGTTTTCGAGTCCCTAGGAAATTCTTTGCATAGCTCAAGAAAACAAAAATTTAGAGATATTCATTAGGAAATGTTTCTTCTTTAATCATTTAAATATGTGTTGTGTGTACACATTAGAATCGCCTCACTTGGGCAGTTCTAATGAATACACACAACATACATTTTATTTCATAAAAGATCGAACAGGTATCCCTAAATCATCCCCAGTTGCCTCCTGACAGGCACTCTGATTAACCCTCAGTGGCTCAACCTACCATTTCTCGAACAAATTTCTATGGTCCAAAGATGTCTGGGCCATTGAGGTTGTACTGTGTTTGGGGAGCATGCAGTAGCCAGATCAGATAATGCTTAAAAAGCAGTGTGATCAGGGCCTGCTCTGTTGGACATTCATCCGAAACATTTTAGACACTCAACAGGTCTCCAGATTTAAAGATCTGTGTGGAAAGGACCTGACGCATTCAAATGTTTAATGGTAAACATAGTAACCATTTGTAGCCATTAGAGTTAAAACTATTATTTTTAATCCTTGTCATGCAGAATAAATTTAGATGCATGATCTACTTCTAATTGTCAGCCCATCAGATTACTTAATCCAGGTTGTTAATACAAATCACATACCGAATGACACAGTGCAGATCCACATCAGTTGGCTTCTAAAGAAGCCAACTGATGTGGATCTACTCTGTTTGAAAAGGCGGTAGGGAGGGGTGTGGGGAGTATATCTGGGACCAGCAGAAACAGGGTTAAATATTATAAAAGAATGTGTACATCATTCGCCCAGTTCTAACCAATATTGTCACAACATCTGCATGTTGCAATTACCCATGTAGAAATGTATGGAGAACAACCTATAGGCTGCCTTTAGAAAATGGATTAGACTTGTAATAGACAAACTGCTATGCAAATGAGGTATTACCTATGGCCATCTAGTTTTGCTTGGCTGCTTACACTCCTAGCTTCATATTCTGTCTGTAAGCTGCCTATACTCCTAGCTACCAACACCTTCCACTCATAGCTGCCTAATATGTCTGTAGGCTTTGTAGCTGCATATTCCGTCTGTATGCTGCCTGTACTCCTAGCTGCATATTCTGTCTGTAAACTCTCTATACTCCTATATAGCTACCAACACCTTCCAGTCATAAGTGCTCAATCTGTCTGTACGCCTCGTAGTTGCATACTGTAGGCTGCCTGTACTCCTAGCTGCCTATTCTGTCTGTAGGTTGTCTATCCTCTTTGCTACCAACATTTTCCACTTATAACTGCCTAATCTGTAGGCATCCTAGCTGCATATTCTTTCTGTAGGCTGCCTGTACCTCTAGATGCATGTTCTGTCTGTAGGCTGCCTGTACTCCTAGCTGCCTATTCTGTATGTAGGCTGCGTGTACTGCTAGCTGCCTATTCTGTCTGGAGGCTGCCTATACTCCTGTCTGCCTATTCTGTCTGTAGGCTGCCTGTACTCCTAACTGCTTAGAGAGCGGTTTGAACATCGCTTTATTTCTCCTGAAAACATAAGCTGCAAAGTGGCGGCATTTTCGTAATGTCACAAGCACCGAAGATTCAGCACGGATATCACATTCTACAGACAATTCATAACTACCGAATCCTATTCAGTTATTCAGTAAACAGAAAAATACCCGATCAGGCTACGCGAATGTATTAATTGTCATATTTGGATTAGGAACCTTCCATGTTTCGCTTAATCTTGGACCCAATATACACGTATTATTAGGTCCGAGGATTAATATATTGTAGATACATGCGCTCTCATTAGAACGTTTCTGATTACTATAACCATAGCTCCAAATACAGAACTTCTGCAGCTAAAAATTCTAATATTTTTATGTCTCTACGAAACATATGTTGTGGTACGCATTAGAAGCGCCTCAGCGCTTCTAATTGCGTACCAACAACATATGTTTTCGTGGAGAAATAAGAAAAGTATTTTACCGATACTCCCATCTCATCTGGAGCGTGCATTTTGTGGAGAAGTAAGAAAAAAAAAAAAAAAAAAACAAAAAAAAAAAAACAACAACTCAATACCCTCCTTATTTGGAACACTGTCCGGATACTGAAGCTTTTTATTTGGAAAAGAAAGACGACAGAGCTGTATTATTGACTATCTGTTACTTGTGACAACCCTATAAGAAATTCACACCAAAGATCATTTCAACGTTTGCAATGCATTGAAAGAATTGAAAAATTGCTTTTTGTTGTAAAAGTGTGTTGGTTATATAAATTTGCAATATGTACAATGTGTAGGGTGATTTTACTTGTGATGTATGTGTCTGGAAGCCAAATGCATATACAGAAATGATTTTGAAATGGAATGACTGTTCAGGTCTTGCTTATATATAAAATTATCAGCAATTCTGAAAACCAATGAAAACTGAGCGCTTTCGACCGCTATTGGCCTTCTTCAGAGTTTTGATAGAACATATTTATGTAGATCTGTTTACGGATATATTGAAGAAGAAACTAAACAATAAAGTGCCTGCGAAAATGAGGTTATATAAAATTACTAATTACAGTTCATTTTAGAAAGAAAATTTAGGATTTCTAACTAATATTAGATTTTCGAAATACATTTAGTTTGTGCATGCTGTTCTCGGGGCCATTATTCAGTAGAACACACAGTTTCCTTATGCCATGTTACTCATAGTATAACTTTAATATGTCGTATACAATAAACACAACGCACAGAATCAATATAAAACGGATCGACATCCTTACAATGGAACATGATGTTAAAACACAATGTCCCAAATCTCCATTATTCTTTCTTCGATTACCAAAGCAAGGATTCAGTGTGGTAGCGAAACACGGGAGCCTCCACTTCGAATTTGAGTTCCATCTCTTCTCTATCTGTTAAAATCTAAGCAAGATTTGTTTTATGCTTGAGCTATACTTTCTTGTACCTTTTCACAATTTCAGGTAACAGATACACTTTACGCTCTTTTCACGTGATAATTTAAAGGCTCTGGCTACTGACAACCGGTTGTCAGTAGCGATTTCTCTATAGACAACCGGTTGTCTATAGCGATATCGCTACTGACAACCGGCTGTCTATAGCGAAATCGCTGCTGACAACCAGTAAGTTCTTTTAAAGTCTTGATCAGTACAGTCTTGATCAGTATCATCAGTTTTCAATATAAAATGATTATTTAATAACTACAAGAACCATATAATTAAAGTTTTATTTTCAAACACTTTTTATAAAGTTCACATAAAGATATAAGTAATTTGCAAGTATACTTGAATGGTAATGTAAAGTAGTATTAAAATATAATAGAGAAACACCTTAATCTCCTGATCAAACTGTTCCTTCAAGAGTAGAAGCAGTCTGATGAAGATCTCCACTCTTTGCTCATAATGGTATACCCGAGTACTCAGATTACCTTACTCATCTGTCCGTTTGTTTGCTGATGATTGTGTCCTGTATAGGAACATATACTCTCCTTCTGACTGTCTTATTTTACAAGATGACCTGGATCGACTAGCACAGTGGGAAGCCGACTGGCAGATAAAGTTCAATGTAGCCAAACGTTATTCAGTGAGGGTGTCACGACACCTTCAGGACAAACAAATTAAGTTTGAATATTCTTTACACCAGCAAATATTGGAACAGGTTCAATCCGCCAAATATCTTGGTATCACCATCACTGATGATCTTGATTGGGGTCAACATATTTCAGAGACAACATCAAAAGCAACTAGGACTTTAGGATTTCTTAGACGTAATTTGGCCTTTGCATCTAGGCAGACAAAGGATATTGCATATAAAACATTGGTTCGCCCTCAACTTGAATATGCATCACCCATTTGGCATCCCTATGTTAAAACTCAGATTCAGCAGGTGGAGAAGGTACAGAGGACGGCTGCTCGATGGACCTGTCGGCGATGGAGAAATAGAAGTAGCGTCGGTGACATGCTTAGTTAACTAGAATGGCCATCTCTTGAGGCCCGTCGTGAGCAGTCCTCTTTAACTTTCTTCTATAAGATACACTCTGGTATAGTGTCTATTAATAAAGATAGATACTTGACCCGTGCGACAGCTACAACCCAAACAAGGGCATCGAAAATAAACAACACACAATATCGTAGGTACCAGTCCTATAGTGATGCCCTGAAGAATTCTTTCTTCCCTAGAGCTATTTCTCAGTGGAACAGTCTTTTCTCTTCTGCGGTGGATGCCAAGTCCGCAGAGGAGTTCAAAGCCCATATAGTATAGATTGGGACTCAGAGGTATGCGTTTTAGTATACCTCTGTTATTCAGATTGTAAATAGTTTTAAGGACTCATCCAGTGACTTCTTTTTTTTTAAGCTAAATTCTAAATTTAGCCCCCAACAACTGAGGTAATGGCCAAATTTGACCGTCTCAGTACAAGAAGACAGATAGATATTTCTAATCATACGATATTTGTGATTTACATTTACCATAATGTCGTAATACAGTTATTAAACTCTTTGGGTAACTAGGAAAGAAAATAAAGGATGCTGTCTGATCTTGGTCTGCTCTCAAGCACTGACTTTGTTTCCCAATATTTAGGGTATGTAGGTATTTACAGTACTTCTTCTAATCGTAAGTCATCTTTGTTTTTCACATTTACCATATTGTCATAAAACTGTTATTAAACTACATTGGGCAAAATACGAATATAGTGATCGCGGTCAGAATCGTGGATGTATAAACAGGGCTTAAGGGTCATTATGGTACATTATCTGAAGCTGGAAGCCTTCAATGGTGTATTTTCTGATGGTATTACAACATGAACTTAATTGCACAGTGTTATGTCCCCCCACCGAAGGGGAGGGGCATATTGTTTTTGCTGCAGATCCCTTAGACGTTAGTGTTACACTTTATTGACTGATTGATATCTCATGAACCATTAGCTGACACCGATTGTTACCAAATTTACATTGATATATAGAATATATCACTACACATGTACGACAGGTTGAAAAATTGTTTAGATTTGGTTACCCTGACCTAATTTTCAAGGTATCAACGAGATTGTTGAAATTAGGCCAAAAACAACACTTGCAAGTGTAATTTCACATGAAACGTTGGTTGGAATCTTACCGTATCTGTATGGATGTATCATTGGGACGAGTTAAATTGATTAGGTTTTAGTGACCTTGACCTGGTTTTCAAGGTCACAGTTCGATTTCATTTGTCAAATTAAGGCCAAAAAGAGCGTATTTGCTGTTTCTCGTGTACTATTGATTGGATTCTTACCAAACTTGCATGAATATATGCTTGTGACAGGATGATGAGTTGATTAGGTTATGGTAACTTTAACCTAATTTTCAACATCACACTGGGACTAAAACTAAGCTTGTATGCATAGTTTCATAAACTACTAGAAGGATTCTTACCAACTGTCATGAAAATATGATTGGGACAGGACAAAGAGCTGATTAGTGTTTGTTGACCTTGACCTATTTTTCAAGGTCACAGCTACACTTAAGCTGTTGAATTAAAGTTAAATAGGTCTTGTCTGCATCCTGAGCCGAGGGTGGCTTTTAATCAAATTTACGTTTTTTTTATCACTGGTATATGATAAAGTTATTTTAACCTTGACCTAATTTTCAAGGTCATTGCAGAATTTTATTTATATCCACATTTTGCTATGATGTCTTATCTGTATCTAAGGTCCATACTCAATCAAAGAAATCCAAAAAAAAAAGTTAAAAAAAAAAAAAAAAAAAAAAAAAAAAAAACTATGTTAATACATGAAAAATGCCTTGTCCGTAGACACCTGTCTTTGTCCGTATATGTTGCAAAAGTTAACTAGATAATTGAAGATATTTGTAATTTATATTTTGCATTTTGACATGGATCTATCTGTGTTATCATAACTGAAGTAAAGCACATATTTGGCCTATGTTTCTGTCGGTATTTCTTTGTAAATTGAACTTTTGACTGCTGAAATCGCTGCACAATGTATTCTGAAGCCAAATAATGCAGTTTACCTCAAAAAAATTTGTTGTACTTCACAGTATGTGTTAAATATAAAAGTTAACAGATCTGAAAGAAGTTGGTATATTCATTTTTAGTTATCTTACTATTCATTACTTTGAAGTGTCTATAGACAAGACATGTCTACGGACAAGACGTTTTTGCATTTATATGCTCATATATATTTGCTATTAATTGCCATTCATATACATTATATGTATACTTGGTCCTTATGGCTACATATATCACACACACACACACAGACATCACTTGTATCTTTTAAAGTTTTCTATAAAAACAAGGGCATCTACGGATTGGGCAATTTTTTTGCGTATTTTACACTTATGAATTGAAAGTTTTGTTTATTGATCGGCTTGAATTTATATAAAATCATGAACTGGTATATTATACTTCATGACTGACTTAACTAATATGTTTTAAACACTTCTGTTATGATAAAGGGGATCATTCTACCTAGCCCATTTCAAAATTTGAAAAAAGAAAAAAAAAATAACATTAGAGACATTTGGCGTTTTTTATGTCACGCTGGTTCTAGTTGATAAAGACAGTTATTGTGTTGGGGTTTAACACGTCAACCCTTGTGAGTCATTTTGTGTCGTCACCCAGAGAAAGGGAAAAAAGAGAAGAGATAGTAGAGGAGATGAAAGGGACAGGGAAGAAAGAGTAACAAGAATGAAAGTAAAGAAACAGAAGAAATAAAAAACTTTCCCCCTCTACCCCTTACCTGCTTCAAGGATAACAGGCTTTTCCAAGGATTAAAATTATCGATATCTTTGTATATAACACTTTTACCTACAGTTTAACCTCAATGGCTCGAACACGGTTGGCTCGTTCACCGCAGATGATTCGAACACTTCTTTTCAGTCCTACAAAATTCATCTAATAGCTCAAGAAAACAAATATTTAATGATTTTTTATTATTTTATCATGGAATTGTATGTTGTGTGTACTCATTAGAATCGCCTAATCGAGGCGATTCTAATGAGTACACTCAACATTCAATTATTGTACAGAAAATTGAAAAAAATCCCTGAATTATTGCCATTTGCTTCCTGACTTGGCACCATAATTAAACCTCAGTGGCTCGAACTACCCATGTCTCAAACAATTTTCTATGGTCCCAAAGATGTTCGAGCCATCGAAGTTCGACTGTACTTTAGTTGATAATACTGCCGAAAGTTTTTGGTTTCAACATTCATTTCAATGAAGGGTTTTATTTCATGAATTTCATCTGCCGTCAGAGTTATGTTTTTGGAGTACATTGACAATATATGTGCTAGCTGATACAGGGTGATTATGGTCAAGGATGAGTTTTGCTACTTTATATTGTATCCATTGCTATCAAGATTAAGCCTGAGAACAACTGACCAACCAGTTGCAAGATATTGCTGCAAAGGTCTTTTACCCTCACTCCTTATTCTGGGTTTGCCATAATGTTTTTTACACCTTCACACTCTCCCATGACAAAAGGTGACAATTGTTGTTTTATCTTAACTGTAAGTCATTGAAACAGTCATTGTTATTAAAAGAATTTTGTACATATGTGTAAATAATGTTTCAAAATCAATTCTTAAATAATATTTTACTGGTTGTCAACAGCGAAATCGCTACCGACAACCGGTTGTCAATAGCCACTTCCTAATTTAAAATACTTACAATCATTGATCTGACCTTTTCTTCGACCATTTACGTACCAGTAGCTCGTGTCGAGGTAAAAAATAAATAAATTGATAAAATGTGTTGGATCCCAAATTAAATGTATCTAAAGTTAAAGCTATATATTCTGTTCATTAGCTCTTTCAGTATTTGTTTGCTGTTAAACACTTTACTGAGAAAAAAAGAAGACACACTATATCGAGATTTCAAGATGGCCGGGTCCTTGCTCATAAAAAAACAACAACAGAGAACCAATGGTTCTATTGCTCACCTGAGACTATTATTTCTGAGCAAGCTTATGGTAATATTTTTTAAGAATATGGGTATGGTAGCCGGTACAGTTTGAAAAAAACCTTTGGTCTCTGTATCCTATTGTTATTTGGTATGGAAGATTTATTTTATGCATGGGCTATACTTTCATCAAACGCCTGTGCTTTCTAGTTTCACAGAAGAATAGTTTAAAGATTTTACCAATACATGTCTATCTTAAACAAGTGATCCCTGGGTTGGGGCCATTTTGGACCCCGTGGCTATAATTTGAATAATCTTGGTATAGATCCACAAAATAAAGCTGCATTCCAAATATCAGTGGCCTGGACTTTCGAGTTTCAGACAAGAAGATTTTTAAAGTTTTGCCTATGAATCTTAAGTAAAAAATATTTGACCTTTCTGTAAAAAGGTCAAGATCAACATAAAGTTATCATTATTTCAAATTTTAATAGGCTCATGTTCCCGATGGTGCATACCAAGCCCTATTGCCATTGGACCTTTGGTTAAAGAGGAAAAGGTTTTAAAGGGTTTTAACATATATGGGCCTGATGGCCATCTTAGTCATTTGACCCAGATTCGGCAAACAAACTTCCCTTAACGATTGAGGTACCATATGAATTTTGGCTTTGATTGGCCCAGTCGTTACTGAGTGGAAGTCTTTTGAAGAGTTTTCCCCATATGAGTTTATGTAGAACAAGTGACCCCTGGGGCGGCGCCATTTTTACCCCCAGGGCTATAATTTGAACAATCTTGGTAGAGGTCATAAGATAAAGCTACATACCAAATATAGAAGACCTAGGCTTTTTACTTTTAGATAAAAAGATTTTTAAAGTTTTGCCTATAGGAGTCTCTGTGAAAAAAAGACCTTTCTGTCAAGAAAGGTTAATCCAAGGTCATCATTTTTTTTTTCAAATTTTATTGGACCTATGTCCCCAATGCTGCATACTAAGCCCTAGGGCCATTGGCCCTTTGGTTCCGGAGAAGAAAATTTTTGAAGGGTTTTATCATATATGGGCGTGATAATGTGACCCAGATGCGGTGAACAAATTTTTGTTTCCCCAAACCATTGAGGCTCCATATGAAATTTAGCATTGATTGGTCCAGTGGTTTCTGAGGAGATGTTGGAAGAGTGTGGACGACGGACGGACGGAAATCGACGGAACCTGCCTTTGCTATAAGCTCACCTATGAGTTTAAAAAGGCTCAGATGAGCTAAAATGGCGCCTCAAGTCACGTGTACCCCAACACTGTCCATAAACACTACAAACTGCGTTCCACAACACTACTATCTGCGATTTCACGGGAAGATTATAATCTGTCAGAATACTGACTTAAGGAGTGGAGTCCACTTAGGACAGTCAGTGTCCCTTGTTGATAACATATGGTCGCAAAGTGTTTAGACGTCTGATCCTTTAGCTTTCACTAGCTTTCTTTCTTTGTCCACTTTGGGTTATGTTCTATACAATACAGGCAGATGTGTGAGTTATGTTCTATACAACACGGACTCAAAAGGCTATGTCTGTTGTGCAGAAGTATTGTGCGGACCTTTCGAATCTTCGGTGCTTCCAGTTATCGTAATGGCTATTCGTTTTTTCATTTAACTTTTACTCCTCTCTGGGCTAATTCAGCAGACGGCAAATTGATGATATTTTTCTTATTTTAAAATGTCTACTAAATTTTTACCCAGAGTTCTAAGCGTTATTAATGGACGTTTTGTTTCTCCCATGTGCTGTTTAATATTACACTTGCTGCAAGAAACTAAGTAGATAACATTTGCTGTAGTGCAGTTCATGTCAAAGCTTGAATACCGATCGAGATGAAGATTTTACTGTCTGTTGGGATTATCATTCTGCAAGATTTACATTTTGCTTTGCCGCAAGGTCGTGGCTCCCCAAGCGGCCCATCATCATTAGGGTCCGGTTTTAGCCTGCTTTCTCTCTTCCGTGTTTTTATTTCTCCATATTATGAATATGCTTGCAAAAGTTTTACGATACTGCCGAGAAAGGAATGTTCAGATGAGCGGTATACGAGAGTAATCTGATCTGCAAGTCGCAAAACAGAACAAGAAACCGAAGGCAAACTAAAAAGGCAGAATGCTAATATGCATATTGTAATGCTCTGCTGCACGATTTAACCTGCGTGAAGCAAAATGAAAGGTCCAAACGGACAAAAAACAAACAAACAAACAAACAAAAACAACAACAAAAAAAACAAAAAAAAAAAAAAAAAAAAACAACAAAAAAACAAAACAAAAAAAAACAAAAAAAAAAAAACACAAAAAACAACAACAAAACACACACACACACACACACACACACACACAAAAAAAACACAACAACAAACAAACAAATGAATTAATAATACAGTTCAATCAAAATATTGCTTACAGTCGATTTTTCGTGACTAAAACTGGTTTGAATCCCCAGTAGTTTTCCTACGGACCCTTCCAAGGCGGTTCCTTTGTTGCAAGTCTTCTTTCTTTGTGCGTCTGTGGTTTCATATGAAGCATTTGTTTTGTCATTATTTGTTCCTCATTTCTCCTTCTTTTGGTGTCTCGGGAGTGCTGTGCTTCGTGTTTATGGCATTTCCTGGGTATCTTCACTTAAATTTTAACTGTAATTGGAGCTTTACCAATGTTTTGCTCCATACGAATGCTTACAGTAAGTACGATACGAGCCAGCGCATGACAAAACCAACAAAATGGCATGTGCGCCCGGCGAAGACTCAGATCAGCTTGAGCATCCGCCCAGTCTGATCAGGTTATTTGCTGTGCGCTAAATAGGTAACTAAGGACCCAAGCTTTCTGCATGCGGACAGCGAAGACTCTGATCAGACTGGGCGGATGCCCAGGCTGATCTGAGTCTTCGCTGGGCGCATATGTCATTTGTTGGTTTTGTCATGCGCTGGCTCATATTTTAGTCAGTTTCTAAGCGAGAATATCCACTATTTACAGTCAAATTCTATAACAGAGTATCATGGAAAGAAATTGCTACCAATTCTGATTACAGACAGAACCATCAATTTGTAACAAATGAACAAGATAACTAACGAGTGGAAATCCGGCATTTAGACAGTTTGTTACAGACAGGCTTTATGTAACTGAATATTAACAACTTGTTGTAATGGACAGTCGTATAAGAATAGCCATGGTGAAAAAGGCTTTCTGCTACACGCGATTGACAAAAGTAAATGTGAAGACTGAGACACAGGAAAGACCAAGGTCACGAAAAACAGCCCTCCATTGGCACAGGATAAGGGCTTAGTTAGAAGGAATGACACCAGGGGCGGATCCAGAGGGGATTCGTGGGGTTCAGTCAAACCCCCGTTTGACCCAAAAGTTCATTTTTAGAAATTTTTTATGTTGATAAATTTGTGATACCGTTTTTACCCTACTAAATATTCGCTCACCTTACTCCTTACCTTATTCTTCTCAAATTTCAACAACTCCATATTACTATATGTGAACATGTCTAAATTGCAGGATGAGTGGCAAACAGTGTAGACCCCGATCAGACGCCGCGTTTTGCGTGTCCGTATACATAGAATAAGTAAGTAGGGTAATTTGATCAAATGCACACCCTCGTCTCAGAAATTTAGAACCACCTATTAAATAATCTTGGATCCGGCTCGAACACAATACAATATCGAAAACAGAACGATTAACCCACTGAAGACTGGAGACGCTTAAATGGGTAACTGGCAAACAGTGCAGACCTAGATCAGACGCCGCAGAACGCGGCGTCTGATCAGGGTCTCCACTGTTTGCAAATAGTTCAACAATTCTTCTTTAGGAATATCTACATCTTATATAGCCCGACATACCTAAAATCGAAAATGGACTCTTCCAATATAAAGTGTTGGAGAGTTTGTTCAATCTTTAATGGGTAAAAGAGCTACTGCTGGCAGCTTTGAGTGTAGGAATCAGCCTATAATTTGATTCGACCACCGGATGGTTTTTATGCCCCGCCACCAAAAAAGTGGCGGGGTATTATGTTATACCCGCTGAAATTTTGAGTGTCCGTCCGTCTGTCTGTCCGTCCGTCCGTCAGCGCCCCCACCATTCGTGTGCCCGCAACTCCAACTAAAGTTTTAGGCCAATCCTTTTCAAACTTTACAGGCGCTTTTAGGATGGTCTGAAGATATGCATATTGTTTTTTTCAGAATCCTGAAATTATTTTTTATCACATTGTTTTCATTTTTAACTTTTTTCGAGCCCTAATACTACAGAAATGTATAGGGAGTATGTACCTTGTACGCGCAACTCCTCCTACAGTTTCAAGCCGATCCTTTTGAAACTTTACACACGCTTTTAAAATGGTCTGAAGATATGCATATTGTTTTTTTCAGAATCCTGAAATTATTTTTATCACCTTTTATTTTATTTTTAACTTAGACTTTTTTTTGAGTTCTGAAATAACTGTTTATTGCTTCTCTTCAAGTTTAAAAAAACACTAATGCAACTTCCCTTTGATTTCACATTTGATACATTTATGTCACTTGCTTGATACATTGCAGTGGCGGGGCATGGTGCATGGCTTGCAGTTTTATTTAAGGTTTTACAAACATACGTCCGTACCATGTCCGTGTCAAGTTATCCGCCCTGTTCCAAACGAAGACAAAAGCTTTCTAGAAAGGGTTTGGGACTGAGTCGTCATTGAGTCTTCGGCCCGATAACCATCGTGCAGTAAAAGAGGAAAGCAAAATGTTAACGTTCAATGGGTTAACTGCCAAGTCGGTTGCATTATATCTACATTTTATTTTTAGCTGACCTGGAGCTTTGCTCCAGGTCAGCTTATGCCATAGCCTGTAATCCTTTGTCCGTCCGTCGTTAGCTTTTCTTATTTTCGACACTCCTCCAGAACCATCAGTTGGATTGCGCTGAAACTTAGTGGGAGGCATATTGTGGCAATATGGAGATTCAGAATTGCTAAAATTGTTTCGTTCCGATATCTAAGATGGCCGCCATCTTGAAATTCTTCAAAAGACATCTCCTCCCAAATCGTAGTCGGATTGAGCCGAAACTTGATGGGAGGCATAACAGTGACATAGAGATCCAGAATTGCTAAAATCGTTCCATTCCGATATCCAAGATGGTCGCCATATCGACCATCTTGAAATTCTTCAAACGACATCTCCCAAACTATAAGTCAGATTGAGCCGAAACTTCATAGGAGGCATCGGAGCGACAAAGAGATCTAGAATCGCTAAAATCGTTCCGTTCCGATATACAAAATTGCCGCCATGACGGCCATCTTGAAATTCTTCAAACAACATCTCCTCCCAACCCTTAAGTTGGATTGAGTCGAAACTTGCTAAAATCGTTTCGTTCGGCTATCTAAGATGGCCGCCTGGGTGGCCATCTTGAAAATCTTGAAACCACATCTGCCTCGGAACCCTAAGTCAGATTGAGACCAAACTGGGTGGATGACATTGGGACCACATGGAGGTTTAGAATTGTTAAAATCATTCCATTCCGATATCCAAGATGGTCGCCATAACGGCCATTTTGAAAATCTTCAAACGACATCTTCTCCCAAACCGTAAGTCGTATTGAGCTGAAACTTGATGGGAGGCATCGGAGCAACATAGAGGTTCAGAATTGCTAAAATCATTCGTTCCGATAGCCAAGATGACCGCTACGATGGCCATCTTGAAAATCTTCAAACCACGTCTGCACCCGAACGGTAAGTCGGATTTAGCCTAAACTTGATGGGAGGCATTGGGGTAACTTGGAGATTTAGTATTTATTCGTTCTGTTCCAATATCCAAGAAGGACACCCGAACGGTAAATCGGAATGAGCTGAAACTTGGTGGGAGGCATTGGGCAGATAGAGATTCACAACTGCTAAATTCGTTCTATTCCGACATCCAAGATGGCCGCCATCTTGAAACGACATCCGCTCCCGAACGGTAAGTCGGATTGAGCTGAAACTTGGTGGGAGGCATTGGAGCGACATGGAGATTCAGAATTGCTAAACCATTTTGTTACGATATCCACGATGTCCGCCATAGCAGCCATCTTGATGATCTTCAATAGTCAGCATATGCTATGGTCTGTTGACCAATTTCCGTCCCTCATCCGTATGTTCGTCAGCAACTTTTAATATTTTGGACATTCCCATCAGAAGCATATTCATGATGGTCGCCTTGTCTTGAAAGTCTTCAATTGTTATCTACTCCCGAACCGTAAGTCGGAAATTTGTTGGAAGGGATTTGGGCAACATGGAGATTTAGAATTGCTAAAATGGTTCCGTTCTGCTATCTAAGATGGACACCATGGCAGCCATCTCACATCTGCTCCCGAACGGTAAGTCTGAGCTTAAACTTGATGGGAGGCATTGGGGTGTTATGGAAATTCAGAATTGCTAAAATTGGTCTGTTCCAATATCCCTCCCAAATAAAAGGTTAGAGAAAAGTCCAGGGAGTGCCACAATCACAAACCGCAGCCCTTCCCAGACACCAAGAGGAAGAGGAAACAGACAAAACCAAACAAACACAAATCAAACAAACGTACAAAAAGCACTAAGATTAGCTCTCTCTTCCCCAAGCGAGGTAATCGCAATGCTAAAAGGACTGAAAAACACAAGAACAAAATAACACAAAGTAAGACATAAAAACGTAAGTCAGATTGAGCCGAAACTTGATGGGAGGCATTGGGGTGACATGGAGACTCAGAATTGCTAAATCGTTCAGTTCCAATATCCAAGATGGTGGCCATGGTGGCAATCTTGAAACTCTTCAAACAACATCAGATTCTGGATTGCTAAAGGCAAGCTGATCTGATAGCCAAAATGACCACCATGGCACACTGTAACATATCATGATCAGCCTAATCCAGGTGAGCGATATCTGGCCCACTTGGGGCTCTAGTTTATTATATAAGTTATAGATAGACTGATTTTCATTGGCTCAGAGCCACCTTCAGCCCAGTCCATAGATCGTGACATACACTAGCTTACGCGCGCCTTCCAGTGTATATTAGTTTTTAAAACTAGATATCAACTTTTCGTGACGTAGTCAGTAGTGACGTCGTCGTTTACTCGCGCTTTTTGTATTAACAGTTATCAAGAGAAAAGATAAACTATATAATAAAGAATCTTTTGTCAAGAGCGCCGCCATTTTGAATATTTAATGAGATGAAATAATCCAATAACATCATTCTGACAGAAACTGGTGCCGTTTTCAAACAAAAAAATATATGTATAGATAAGAAGTTATATGTAGAAATTTAGAGCTAACATATTTTGTAAATATCATTTGTTTAGGTTCTGCATATTTAATTAAAGATTTATGACGTCATAAAGTGTCAGTAAGTGTTCAAAATGGCTGCGTCCATAGAACAATTTTGAGCTCTTCAACATTCTTACTTACCATCCGATTTTGATCAATTTTGCAGCAAACTGCATGGTTTGTAAATATCTTTCATTTGCAGATACATTCTTTACCAAGCTTGATTTTCCCTTTAATACAATAATACAAAAGGCAGAAGGTTTAGCACATGTGTATAGTTTGGGCTTGGTATTCTTAAGAAAAACGACAAAAGTAAAGCCAGTAGATGTACTGGTTAAAGAGTGCGAAATAAATGCCAATGTGTCCCACAGGGTATTCTCTTTGTGAAGTTTAACCGTGTAAATCAGAAACGTTCATATGAAATGATCGTAATGCTTTTAGATTTAAAATTCTCTTCGAATCTTTCACTGTACATTTTTTCTATATTTATTCTATTTATTCTTACTGCAGTCTGGCTCAATGATTTGTGACCTTGGAACTCTTATTCTGATTCGTAATGCCAGCGAAACTGGCTGTTTTGAATTTTCGCGTTTTCCAATTTGTGTATATACACATGTACGCACGATAATATTCGAATTCATTATCAGGCCGTTTTTGAATGCACAAGTTAATGAAAGAAATTAGACTGAGCCTTTACGTCAGAAAACGTAACTTCGGACATGTGCGCTAGCGAACATTAACCCATTTATGCCGAGTAGATTCTTCTACCTTAATTTTTTGGACCGGTCCATTTCCAGTTAAAGGGGTGTCTAGTAAGTTTTTATTATAACCATGGTTTACAGAAATTCCTGTACTTAATGCAAATAGTGTAGACTCTGATGAGACGCCGCGTTCTGCGGCGTCTGATCTGGGTCTACACTGCTAGCCACTGTCCCTTTAATGGGACTGCGAATGCGCAGGCTGATCTTAAAGTTCGCTGGAGCACATGGACACCACTGGGCGCATTTTGGACATCCAATAATACAAATTTTCTTCATGCAGACTACGAAGACTGATCAGACCTCGCGCATGCGCGGGCTGATTTGAGTTCGTTCGGCGCACACGTCAGAAGGTTCGTCTTCTCATGTGCGGCTTAGACTGTATTTGATCTATATTTTTGGACAGACACGCCTGTACAAACTAGACCCAGATCAGACGCCGCAGAACGCAGCGTCTGACCAGTCTACACTGTTTACCACTCATGCAGCTGTCATTAACCATGTCAACAGACAGTGAAACGGACTTGTTCAAATTTTAGGACAAATATAGTTTTAAGTTAACTCTTTCGGCGCCAAATTTCAGACTACATTTGTCGTCTGCTTTGTGTATTTTTAACAAACTATCGACTGGAAAGAGGTTTATATGCAAAGTTGAAAGACTGAATGTCAAACAGCGTAGATCCTGATGAGATGCCTCATTATGAGCCGTCTTATCAGGATCTACGCTGTTTGCTAAGTCTATTATTATCGCCTGTAACAGTGAAAGAGTTAATATGTCCGAATATTAAGGGTAAATAAGGTGCACCCCTTTCTTAAGTTAACCATTTCATTCCTGAAATGGATTCTTCCATCTTTGACTCTGGACAGAACCATATCGTTCCAAATAGAGGTCACAATCAAAATCAAATCATTATGAGCCGTCTCATTGGGATCTATTCTGATTGCAAAAGATTGTTTTGGTCTGCAGGGCTGAAAGCTTTAATACTGATCAAGAAGATTTGAAGATACGTAAGAATAAGAGGGACTGAGCCATGAGAAGGGGGCGCTGTGCCAAATAAAAAAAAAAAAAAAAAAAGACAAAAACCTCATATCCGCTGTCCGTGCGTGAATTAGATTCGCGCATAATTTGATTGACTAAGGGACTGATGAGGGCGCTGATCGGACTGTGTATATATACTGAAGAGGGCATTTGCTTTTCGCCTGTGGAAAAAATGTCTCATTTTTTATGCTGGCGCCAATTATCCGTAACTAGTTTGCTAATATGGAATATATTATGTGTAGACTCTCCACGGTGAAATATACGTCTTTTGGCCGTGAAACACACAATAAATTTGCAAAGCCACAAAAGGCAGGTTTTAAGGGCGGCGCATACAGTTTCAGGAAGACAACTGTGTCAAAATTGTTTTGCCTCCTTTAAGAAAAAAGATGTACGCTCAAAGGAAAGAAATGTATTTCTAAGGGAGGGGGAATCTTTCACTTTAAAGAAGACCCCTTTTCACATGGGGAGCAGGAAAGCAAACAAGAAGTCACAAAGTTGTCTCCCTTGTAAAAAATGTCGAAAAATCTATCAAAGGTTTATCAAGTCTCCTTAATTTTCTCCTAAGACCTTTAGTTTTATTCCCAGAAGAAATCACTTAACGTACGTTCCAGACTGCACAGAATCTTTACATCATACGGATTGACTGGTGAACAGCAATATGACTATTAACCTTTAGGATACTCTAGACAAATTCCACAACTGAAAATGGGTCTACTCTAAAAGGAAAGAATTTGCTCCCCAGGGGAGCAAATTCTTCCCTTTTTGAGTAGACCCCTTTGGCATATTCTGGACAAATTCGGCAGATGACACACTGGGGATAGTTCTCCTGAAAATAGTTTGACCGTCATGTATATTATCTGAAATGCGAAGCCCTGTTAGAGAGAGAGAGAGAGAGAGAGAGAGAGAGAGAGAGAGAGAGAGAGAGAGAGGGACAACAACTTCGAAATATCGCTGCTAAAAGTTTTACCCAACACTGAAAGCTTGAGACACGTTTCTTCATGCATGTTTGCTCCAAAGATCTGTGCAGTACTCCAAAGATCTTGGCTTTAGTGTTTCTCTAAGAGTGAATGGAAACATGAAGTGCTCTTGAACGCGGAGTACTTTTAAACGGGGCTCACGGGCGGATTCAGAGGAGACTAGGGTGTGGGGATCCGCCCCATGTAACTCAAAATTTCATTTTCATGGGAAATGTTGGAAAAATCTGAAAAAATTTGGGTCACCCCCTAAATAGTCACACCCCTTTTTACCTTATACCTCTTTAACAAGTCCATTTTATTGCCTATGAATCTATGAATGTGTAAACATTGCTGGACGAGTGGAAAACAGTGTAGACCCTGATCAGACGTCGTGTTCTGTGGCGTTTGATTCGGGTCTACACTGTTTGCTCAGGCTTGTCTTTCCAAGTACGTAAAGAAATCGAACCCTCTCAAAAATCATCCTAGATCCGACCCTGGGGTTACACTTAAAGGAAATAATTTGCTGACCAGGAATTTGATCACCAGGATGCAAACTACTCTTAACGAAGAAAAATGCACCCATCCCTTACTTTCCACCATAGGGAACAGATTCCTTCCTTTATGTGCGACAATAAAGATTTTGTCAGATGCAGGATAAATTTTTAATCCTTAAAGCGCTAATAACAACTGCAAAAGACATTTTTGATTTCTCTTTTTGTATTTTTCAGAGAAATTCAGGTTTGCAGTTTCATGCGAATCATCTATATAGCAGACGATTCACACGAAAAGCTACGTCTTATTTTTCTCTGAAATATACAAATACAAATAATAGTTAAAATGAAAGTACGAAATGTCGATTTCTGCAGTTAAAGGTAAAACACTGTTTAATAATGACATTTTCTATTTTTGCTTGATATTCAAACGATAGTATGCATTTGCACATCATCATACCGGAAGCAGGATTTTTAAAACTTTCTTTGAAAGCCTATCAATAAACTGACTCTTTGTGCTAAAATGAAATTAATTTGGAGGACGTTATTTTATTAATCAGCTTCAATCTAACCGACACCAACGTAATTATGATAACATATGGCTATTTAAAAATCATAATTTATCCGATTAAATAATCAGCACGTGTCTGTCATGCGGAACGCTTCTAGCAGCTGATGCACCGAGGTTCTTCGGTGCGGCATGTGAAAATCATTGAAATGGACCGCAACATGAGAAAATGAGCAGCAACATGAGAAATGGACCGCATCACATAATCATGCAACGAAGGCTCAGATCAGGCTGCGCGAATCAGTCTGCATATTCGCGCAGCCTGATCAGGGCCTTCATTGTCTGCTTACAGTCTCACTTCAGATTATATAGAAAAAATTCGGAAATCAAGTCGTGCAACCGCTTTCGCGCATACATGTATACTTTGTCAGGTTCCTTTTATTTTATTCGGTGTAACCCGATTTAAATACAAACACTTTTCACAATTTTAATTCTGATCGATTTTTTAATTCAGTGCGTGTGGTCTCACAGCTCTGAAATGCTCAATTTAAATGCAAAGTTTACATAAATTGGACTGACAAGACAAGTTTGTCTTAAATTACACTAAGACACCTTATATAGTGACGAATGGTTTAAATAAATAAACTGAAAAATAATCACACTGAGTTGAGGTCCCTAAGCGAATCATTCACCTAATATTTTAAGTTGGAACTGCACTGTAACAAGGGACCAGGAGCCAAATTATTTTTCCATAAACTTCCATTATAGCATTTAGCTAAATTCTGACCCTCACAATATTCTTTGTCTTCCAAGTTTGGTCTCAAATTAAAGGTTAGCAGCTTAGACTGACAAAACACGTCACAAACAGAAAGGGTCTAATAGCATGTTCTGACATTTTTCTGCCCTTAAACACATGTACCCTCATTTTAGTGGAAAATAGACAAAAAGCAAAAAAAAAAAAAAAAAAAAAAAAAAAAAAAAAAATATTTACCATGTCTAATCTTTCAACAATACCTACCTAAAATACTGTTGACAAATTAAAATTTGGTATGCAATTAAAGGAAATATACTTTTTATGTAAAGCTGACATACATACTCGTACAATTCAAATAATCTCATCTATTATTGTCCAATCGGAGTTAAGTTTATTATTATTATTATTATTATTATTATTATTATTATCAAATATAGCCCTTGGGTTCCCAATACCTTTTGCTGGTTCCAGTCCACGCCACTCTTATTAGTACCCTATTCCCTTAAGGTGCGATTTTAGTTATAGTAGCTACATTTGAGCACTGCATGTGAGCAAAGCCTGTTGCTCCACTGCAGCGGTTCTTCATGTAACTCCTTAACAAACCTTTCCTAAAATTTTACTGACTCGTTTTGTGTCAAAACCTGCTCAATGAGTGACAAACAGTGTAAACCCTGATCAGAGGCGGCGTATAAACTAGGACGACTCTTTTTTCCTCAAGCCAGTTTTGGCCGAATGATTAGAGAAAATACGGTACTTAACCAGACGTTATATTATGGTCATATCTACATTTAAGGGGATTTTATGCGCTTTCAGGAGATACAACTGTCAAAATTGCTCTGCCTTCCTTCTAAGAAGGAGTCTGCTTCGGGAGCAAATTCTTTCCTTTTAAAGTAGATTCCTTTTCAGAAGGGCCCTGTGTGCAGGAAAGCAAACAGGAAGTTACAAATGTTGTCTCCTTGTGAAAATGGCGGAAGAATTACCAAGTGCATCCAGCCCTGTTAAATCCCATGCCACACAGAAGGATCGCAAGTACCCGAAATTACCTGATATCCTGCAGTAATTCATCATATGAACCGCAACGTCAGAAAACGTACCTTCGGACGTGCGCCCAGCAAAGTATCAGACCATGCAGCCAGCGCATCCGTACAGTCTTCGCTGTCCACGTGAAGAAACTTCGCATCCTTGGCTATCCAGAATGCGCCCAGTGAAGATTCTGATCAGACTGCGCGAATGCTCAGGCTGATCTGAATCTTCGCTGGGCGCAAATGTCCGAATGTACGTTTCCTGTCGTTGCGGCTCATATGTAAAATGTCGTGCCATGTATCATTAATTTTTTCTCCTTTCTTCCAATGTCTGTGAAGAAACATAATTCCATCTCGGTTCCACTTTATCAATCCGGTTTAGGATACAATTAAAGCGTAAATGACAGGTTTGCGTAGATACACAGCGCTGTCTTGCGTGCCAAGTCATCTCTGGAGAGTCAAGTGATGTTATAATGGTTTTATTGTCGTATTGTTTTTGTGTTTTACAGTTTTATTATGCCAAAGAAATGACAATATTACTGAGTTTCGTTGTGACCAGCATAGTGCACGAAACAGACACAATCACAAGAATGAAACTCATTTGGTTTGCGTTTAGGGAAGTCAAGAGTACCCCGGGCGTGAGGCCAACTTTGTTTGTAAACAAGCTGCTGTCAAATCTCATATATATTGAAAAAAGAAAGTTGGCTGAGTGTGTTTGCATCAAAAGCAGTGCCTTTATTTCATATTATTATTGTCGTCCTGACATCAGGGAATAGCCTTACTTCAACGCACTTCTATTCTCCCAGAATTCTGGTCTTACTCTATTACACACGGGCTTCTAGAAATAGGATTGGACTTAATTAACCACCATAAAAAGTATTGAAAATTCCAGGAGATTCGTCTGGTTCTGGCTAACGGCAAAACACAGAAAAAATTAAACATGGCTCACTGATGCCATGCAATCGATTACAATTCATACATATTCAAAAATTCCTGTCTGGTTTTCTCAATATTACCTAAAGCATCAATCTGTCAATTTACTTAACTCCGTTAGGCAAATGAATTATCTAAAGACAGACAATTACCAGGTTCCGTTGCTTCCCAAACCAATAAATCGGAGCAAACGGGGCATAATATTACTTCATACAAAGGCACTGCTCCTGACAAATGGACTGTATTTTACCCAAAATATTCGGACACCTACGCTCCTTGAGATACTTGTCCTGAAACTGGAGCAACTCAATTTCACTACCAATGGATGGCTATAAAACCGCTGGATCGGTTCAAAGCATTGTAGACCCTGATCAGACGCCGCAGAATGCGGTGTCTGATTAGGGTCTACAGTGTTTGCTAAGGCCTGTCTGTCAGAATACGCAAAGTAAATCCAGTTACGTGACGAGCCTATAGATGAGTGGTCCACAGCAAGAATATGGTATCTTGTCCAATAATAACAACTGCGCATGCTCAGGCTTGTGGATGCATTCGAGCAGAATGTTTTAGCCATAACATAAGAAAATTTACCTTTCAACACGAGCATCCAGCGAAGACTCTGATTAGCTTGCTCCTGTGCATTTGCGCAGTCTGGTCACAGTAATTGCTGAGTACTCTTTGGATAGTAAAGTTTCCAACATTTCTTCAGGAAGACAGCGACAGATTGCGCAGATCTAATTCTGCGCTAAGCGCTCTTCCGGAAGTTAGGACTCGTTTAGATCAGAAGGCTATGACTTAAGGTTCTAGAGCGCTTAGTGCTTAATCTTACTATTCGTTATTCTGCGATAAAACAACGGCCCCTTTTTATGTGCTGCAGTTTATATTTGTCTTCTAGCTTTTGAGTTGCGACAAAAAAACAAAAACAAAAAAAAAAAAACAACAACCAAAATAAATAATTAAATAAATAAACAACACAACACAACAAAAATAAACAACCCAAAAGCGAGCAGAGCAGACCCCCAACTATACCTGCGAGTTAACGCTAAACAGATGCAGCAAAGAAAGTACTTATGTGCGAAATACGCATTCTGTCAAACTGTGCGGACGCGTAGGATCATTCTTTCCCTTTAGACAAGAAAAGGTAAGAGAAAAGTCCAGGGAGTGCCACAATCACACACCGCAGCCCTTCCCAGACACCAAGAGGAAGAGAAGAGGAAACCGATAAATCCAAACAAGCACAAATCGAATAAACGTACGAAAAGCACTAAGATTAGCTCTCTCTTCCCCAAGCGAGGTAATCGCAATGCTAAAAGGACTGAAAAACACAAGAACAAAATGACACAAGGTAAGACATAAAAAATCGCCTCGTAGAATAAACCACAAAGCAACAAAGAGTAAGACTAACACCGGGACCACCGCCTTAGAACGGTCAGTAGCCGACATTTCAAAAGGTAGGTAGGCTGATCAGGTCCTTCAACTTCCGCCACACGTTGTAAGGACTATTTTCTCACAGCATGGCAAAAATAAGGAAATTATGTAATATTCCACTTGGACAAATCTTCAGATGTTTGACCGTCGGGTGCTAGCAAGAACATGAAATGAGTAAATTGTTTTTTTGTCAAGAGGGAATTAGAATGCTCTTTTTTAACCCTTTGAGTCAGACATGTCGATAATGTAATTTCAGAGGAAAGCGAAAGGCTATTGCGGCGACATATATGTCTTTAACGAATCACCCCAGCTGACACTAGACACTGAGAAACAATCTATCCGCTTTTGACATTTTTTCAGACCAAGTAAATTTGTAGTCTTTTGTAATGCTTTAATTATTTTATGACAAACAGCTATGCATCGAAGTTTTATTCCATTCACTGGTTTAAAATCTTTTGTTTTTCATTTTTCCAGAAGATTCCATTTATGAACCAAACAAGCGAATTCTAAGAGTTGTGGTCATTAGGCGCTTCAAACCAGTCAGCGCACGAAACGTACAAAAATGCCGAAATACTATAAGAAGATTACATTAAGAATGCACGCATATTGAATGATCGATTAGATAAAAGCCTGAAAAAAAATCAAAGAGGTCGGAAGAGTAAACAATGACGACTTGTACATGCGTAACAAAACAACGAAAAGCAAGGCAAACAAACGAGGTGATCAAAATGCCATACAAGGCCCACCGCAGGGGCGGATTCAGGATGATTTCGGAGGGGTTTCGGTTTAATCAAATTACCGTAGTTACTATACGATTTTGGAAAGACAGGGCTGAGCAAATAGTGTAGACCCTGATCAGACGCCACAGAACGCGGTGTCTGATCAGGGTATACACTGTTTGCCACTCATTCAGCAATTTTTACACACATTCATAGGTAGAAAAATAGACTTGTTGAAGAACAGTAAACTGTTAAGAGTTAAGGGATGTTAATATTTAGAGTAAACAAGGTATCTCAAATTTATCAACTGTATTCAAACAGTATGAAAATGAAATTTTTGAGTCAAAGGGGAGGGGGCTCGACTGATCTCTCCAACCCCCTCCACCCGAACCCCATCTGAATCCGCCCTTGCATCGAACACAATAGTAAGAAATAAACAGGAATTAAACACGACAAAGCACCGCAGCGAGCAGCCATAAGACCCCATAAAACAACAACAACAACAACAACAAAAAAACAACAACAAAAAAAAACAACAACAAACACACACACAAAAAAAAAAAAAAAACAAAAAAAAAAAAAAAAAACGAACATTGCAAGAACACCGTCTTATAACGGTCAGTAATAAAGCCTACCTGGGTGGGGCGGTTAGCGCCAAATATTTACCCTGGCTTCAAATGTTGTAAATATACAACCAGTTGTTTGGTTCGCAGGTGGAATTTTTATAAATGCAATCCCTAAAGCTGCAAAGATTTCAAACTCTGAATTAAGAAAATCTTTAAGAGGAGAAAAGTTATCAACAATTTCAGCCTTTGCGGTCTAGGTCTAGTAATGATCCCCTTTCTTCTCTGTGTGTCTTGCATGGTTATAATATTGTGGCGGTAGACAGCGAAGCCTCTGATTTGCTTTGATGGGAAGTATGCAGGTTATTTATGTTGTAAACATATCAGGGATAAATACAGATTTTACCATACCTGGCCTAATTATTACCAAGTGGAAGACTAGGGAAAGGGAGGGTAACGTGTGAATAGATATAACAATGATTATGGGTCCAACTGTCCGAATTTTCGGTGAAGATTTAATACCTATGCGTTAAATATTTCAGCTGCAAAATGTTCCATCAAAACAGCACCAACCTACGAACAAATAATTAAAATAAATGATCACTGATAATATTTGAGTCACCTCATGGCAAAACCAACAAAATGGCATGTGCGCCCAGCGAAAACTCAGATCAGCCTGGCCATCCGCCCAGTCTGATCAGAGTCATCGCTGTGCGCATGAAGAAAGCTTGGGTGCTTATCTACCCACTGAGCACACAGCAAAGACATTAATCAGACTGGGCGGACGCCCAGGCTTATCCGAATCTTCGCTGGGCTCACATGCCATTTTGTTGGTTTTATCATGAGGTGGCTCATTTTAACCTTTATCATGAGGTGGCTCATTTTAACCTTTATCATGAGGTAGCTCATTTTAACCTTTATCATGAGGTGGCTCATTTTAACCTTTATCATGAGGTGGCTCATTTTAACCGAGCTCGCAGTTGGAAACTGGGTCTTCAGGATATATGCGGATAGCAAAGGACTAGATCAGCCTGCGCATCCGTGCAGTCTAATCTGTCCGCTTACAAACTTACTCAGAGTGCTGGGTACTGTAAAATATTACAAAATATGGCAAAGTCCTTGACCTAATTATACGGTTCCGCTGGCTGATATGGCCCTAAGGTTATAAAACTTTTTTCATGCTCCTCAGCTGAGCATGAAATTTTTCATGCTAATAAATCCCAAATTACAAATAATGCCAAATTCTTTCTTGCTAAACATAACTGAGCATGAACATTACTCTGCTTATAAATATGAAAATGCCAACAATTGTTGGCATTTTCATATTTATTAGCAGAAAAAATTTCATGCTCAGCTGAGTTGAGCATGAAAAAAGTTTTATAACTCCGGAGCCTAGTTAACTACTGTTCGCATATGCCCAAAGACACATTTTATCATGACACAGCGATTCTAAAACCCAAGAATTGGAGTCATAAAACCGTAACACGCATTGTGTCAGATCGCATGTAACGCCTAGTGATTATGAGTCAAATCTAAGCAACAAGCTTACTATCAGATTCTGAATCTTTAGATATGTTAAATATAAAACCAACAAACTATTGTTTAAAGCAAACGCAAACGACAATCGTCAGAAAAGTTAGAAATGGAACTTTTGCAAATATTGTAATCTTTCAATCAGTAGACGTTTTAAGGACGTGTTTATAAAACCGAAAATGAATACGCTAATGTAAGTGTCATTTCGGTTGGTAGAATGTCTAATAAAAATATCTTGGCAAATAATCCTCCATGTGTCATAAATACTGCATTATGATCTCTGCATCAGATCATGTGCATTCATGCAGTAAAAGACGGAATATTGCTGTACAGTTTTGGCAAGAGGAGACATAATGTTAGTTAGTCAGTTAACCCAGTCTACTGATTATTAGTCATCCATCTACTGAATACAGACATTTATATCCAACTATCTCCTCAGTCGTTTCTAGATACGCAAGAGAGATAACCAGCGCATGGACGGACGCATTCACCCCATCTTCAAGACTGTTCCACTGATCTTAACTCTCTCTCTCTCCCTCTCTCTCTCTCTCTCTCTCTCACACACACACACACACACACACACACACACACACACACACACACACACACACACACACACACACACAAATAATAATAAACAAATGTTTGGGAATAAAACTCTAAGCATGGATTGTCAGTATAAGAACCATATTCTGTCAGCAAATAGAAGCCTTTGCCTCTTTGAATATGTTTGATTTTACACTAATATTAGGGCACTGGAGCCGATGAATATAATATTGCAATTATTTCCTCACAAACGTAATAAAATATAGCTACTTTCAGTGAAAACTATCATTTGCCTATGACATAACAAGGAAAAGCAGAATCTTTTGGAAAAATCTCCATAGTTACATGTCCAGACTCACAGCCCTATCCCATCTTTTGCACTACGATGCTATTTAATTAAATAAATAGAGTGTTGAGGGCATGATGTTTGCCTATCAAATCCTAGATATTTCAAGACATATTCTGTAGTAGTTAGTATAGAAATAACAAAATACACATGCACAAGTCTTTTAATAGCCAGAAAGTAATTTGTTGCAAACTTACAGCTTTTCAAACTTGGTAGGTATGACACGGACACAGTGAAAATGTGCACGTTCATTTGGATGTCAAAACAGATTTGATAAACATACAGTATTGCGAACTAGATAATTTTCTAAGAACTGTTGATATAATACAGTATTGGGTATCATGTTTGCGTAATTAACTCCTTCTTCAACATTCAGTTTCCAAGGAATCATTTTGAAACTTTGCCTACATACTCGTATTACTGACATAATGAACATTTGAATGCAAATGCTTGATGCTCATATAATACTGTTTATTAAAACCACTGCTTTTCACAATTACTCATTTTACGAGACCTGTCGTTATAACAAAATAGTTTGAAGACATCATTTTGGAACTTTGGGTCTATGTTACCGATTCATTGAGCATATACAGGATTAAGTGGCTTGTTGGTGGTAAAACAAACATTCTGACGGATACGACCTCAAATTTTGTCATTTGTCTAGAACAATCGTAATACAGTACCGGGTATAAAATTTGTATAATCACTTCAGCTGTCAGATTTAAGAGAATCCTTTAATAGTTTTATTTTGTATTATTGACACACAGTGACGTTTATATGGGTGTTCATAGGGAATGTTTGATGGTCAATAAGTAAATTGTCATAAACTTACAGAGTTTCAAACATCATTGATATAACACAAAATTTGAGTACTTTGCAGTACTTGAGCACCTCGAATGCACTGGTTCCCGTGAAGAACATATTGCCCTTTCCCAATTTACATTTCCCTAGTTGAGTAATTTGAGTGTCTCAGCCGGCTTTTGAAAAGTTACTATTTTACTCAGTTTTCTGCACCCACAAGCGTATGCAGACAGCCACCCATTATAGTTCGTTCCTGTCTTCAGCGACAGTCCAGTGGGCACACAACGTTAAAATGACGTCGTTTTGTTGTTTGCCTGCTGGGAGTCTCTCTCTTTACTATCATTGTCATTGTTCGTTTTGATTCTCTATGTACATACAGACTGTGTGTGAAATTTAGACAGAAAATTTGTAATTTACTACGTTAATGCTTTACAATTTAGATAATGACAGCTTTTAGAACAAATGTATTTTGCGTCATCACATGTCAAGCGCTTAACGATCCGTGTAAATAATACATAATAATTATTTCAGTTAAGATAGAATTGCAAATTCTTGATGTTAAACGTACAACACCATTGATTTGATACAAGAAGAATACGTAAAATAATTGGATAGGGCAGGTCTTAAAACAAATTCAAGTAGCGAACATTAACCCTTAAAGCGCCAAGAAAAACTGCATCTGAAAATGTCGTCTGTTTATGTCGTCTGCTAAATATTCTTGCAGACTTTTCAAACCTATTTTTGCATACAGGCAAACAGTGTGGACCCTGATCAGACTGCTCCTAAAGATCTGGGTACACACTGTTTGCAAAAATGACTTTTAAAATCACAAGCAGATGACAAAGCAGACGACAATAGTTGTGACTGGCGCTTTAAGGGTTAAGATCAGTTTGCGCCTCATCTCAGTCATCAGTCTCGTAGTTATACAAATTCAAATACAAACATGTCGTTTTTCTAACGTTTCATAATCTTTATATATTTTAGGAGATTAGGCAGTCTTTGAAAAAGTCAACTAAGTTTCAACGGCTACTTTCTGTCTTTGATTTTGCTCAGTTTCCACAGGATCAGCTTTTCAAGTTATTTTTGATGATAGTAACTGTCGTTAAGTGCTTGTGTGGAGACCGTAAAATGTCGCCTCGTCTGATGATTATAAAGGCTGGTTCTTTGGGATAACTGAGGTTATACATTAAATTTGTAAAAGTAGTGTCCTCTTAAAGCGCTGGTTGGTGGAGCTGTTTGAGAGAGATGTATAGTTTCCTTATCCAAAATGAACTGACGCGGTCGAACCGAGTCTGCTATAGTCTGTCGTTTGCTTTGCCTATATTTCCAAAGGAGACCAAACGTAAGATCATATTGAAAGAAATCATACGTAATGACATTCATGTGAAACATTTCATTAAAACCTAAGAAACTGGAACACTAACATGTAACGCAAAAAGAACCGATTAACCGTTTCACCCCTGAGTTTATGAAATGGACTCTTCCATCTCTAAATTTGGCCACATATACTGTTGCACATAGGGGTTTAAGTCAAAAAGCAATAAGAAAATGGCAAACAGTGTAAATCCTGATGAGACGGCTCGTTACGAGCCGTCTTATCTGGATCTGCACTGTTTGCAAAATTATATATATTTGATCTGCAAGGATGAAAAGGTTAATATTAAGACTGGATGCACTTTTTCGTCGTGTTTTACAAGAAGGGCAATCTTTGTGACTTTCTCTTTGCTTTCCTGCTGAAAAGGGGTCTACTCCAAGAGGAAGAATTTGCTCTTTCAGGGAGCAAACTCTTTCTTTTAGGAGTAGGCCCTTATTCAGAAGGGCGGCAAAATCCATTTATAAATGTGTCCTCCTGCCCTGAAAGTGTATCTATTCTCCTTAAATAACTTCTATCCTGGGTCTGTCGAAATGCGTCAACGGAACTGATATGTAATCGAGTAGGAAGTGTAATGTTATTGCTTTGACGACATTGCAATTTGAAAATAAAATAAGCCACTGACGATCTGTATAGTGGGAGTGAAGTTATTAAATTAAGCAGTGATACTTTATTGAGGTAAGCAACGAATTTCTCAGCTGATGTAATTATGGAACAGTCCATCATCATTTGGCATATCTTGCTTTGTTGACCTGCTATATCGTTACTGAAATATTGTTTGAAAGCTGTTAAAACCTGAATAAATCTAGAGAAAAACAAAATCGAAAAAAAAAAAAAAAAAAAGTTTCAGCTTCTACTGAAAAGCCATTTAATCTCTTAAAACCTTCAATCACATTACATTCATTTTCCGATACCATTGGTCATTTCTGGGCTTTGTTTTATATCCGAGTGTGATTATTCGCTGTCGTCACACTACTACACAGTGGTCGTAATTTGCTTTTGTGTAGGCGTATTTTTTTTTCACTTTTAGAAAAATGACCGCAAAAATTGCGACTTAACAAGGAATCATTATCCCAAAGGAGCCATTGCTTCTCAAAGAGGGATACGTAAAGCTGTTGGCTTTTGCTGAAAAAAGACATTTTTCTATCATATAGAAATAGCTCCAAAAACATGGCCATGATTAGAGCCACAACGTGAGAAAAATGAACCCTCTGACATGTGCTCCCAACGAAGACTCAAATCAACCTACGCATTCAAACAGTCTGATCGGAGTCTTTGTTGTCTACATGAAGAAACTTTGCATCCTTGGGTAACCAAAATACGCATTCAAACAGTCTGATCGGAGTCTTTGTTGTCTACATGAAGAAACTTTGCATCCTTAGGTAACCAAAATGCACCAAGGGAAGATAGATTCTGATTTGCGCAGTCTGATCTGAATCTTAGATGGGCGCACACGCCAGAAGGTACGTTTTCTGACGTTGCGACTCATATATTTTGCATTGCGTCAGATCGCTTTGATTGGTTTAATCAATTGTAAACTGGAGACCCCTGAAAGGGCAATTGGCAAACAGTGCAGACCCATATCAGACGCCGTTCCTTCTAGGAATATTTCATACTCAGAGCCGGACAAACCTAAAATTGAAATTGGACTCTTCCAATATGCAGTAAGGGGGGAGTCTATTCAGTTTACAATGGGTTTAACAATACTTTATTTACCAATATTCAATATAACGTACAGTCATGTCAGTCATACAGTTCAGGATATAGCGGAAAACAATTGCTTATTGACGCCATCTCCTAGATCAAGAACAGGTAACATTATATATGAGCGAATGGCAATACTTGGAGTAACAACCCGTATACATATATAAACAAACGATGAATAAATTCTACAATAATGTAGAGTTCGAAAGTAATGGCAGACATATAGAAAGACAGAAAGAAAGAGAAAGTTTTACAAACAACTTTTGAAACTTTCACGTCTAAACTTCTAGGGAACAGGGTACAAAACCAGGAAATGACCTGTATAAGCTTTTAGCTTATCGTCAATTCCTGGAACATTGATCTGTTTACATGTAAGTGAACTAGAATATTGTTTAAACCAATTAGGGCGATTAGGACTGGAACCAGCAAAAGGTATACGGAAGCCAAGGGCTAGCTTGACTCTGACTGGACAATAAAAGATGAGATGTTTGAATTATTGTCACTTGTACAGAAAAATATACCTCATTTGTTATGACCAAATTTAAAGTTGCAAATAGTATTTTCAATGTGCTAGTGTTAAAAACTCAGACCTGGTAAATTTCTTTTTCTTTTATTTTGTTTATTTCCGAGCAAAATGAGGGTACATATGTTCAAGGGCAGAAACGTGCCAACACATGCTGATAGACAGAACCCCTTCTTTTTTGTGATGTATTTTGTCAGTCTAAATGCTGTAAGTTTAGACCAAGTTTGGAAGCCAAGGAGGGTCAGAATATAGCCAAATATTATAATGGAAGCCTATATATAAGTTTTTAGAATTCGATTCCGGTCCATCTAGAGATGACTGCACCGTCTTTGAAGTTGGGCTCGTCCTCTGTCACTGCATCGTCTTTGAAGTTGGGCTCGTCCTCTGTGACTGCACCGTCTTTGAAGTTGGCTCGTCCTCTGTGACTGCAAGATCTTTGAGGTTGGGCTCGCCCTCTTTTGCAAATAAGGATGTCAGGGACAAAATAACAGTGTAGATCCAGATGAGACGAGCGGTCTTACCTAGATCTATGTTGTTTGTAAAGTTATATGTCGCGCCATGGGAAAACGTGTTCACTCTACTGACCGTTCTAAGGTGGTGGTCCCGGAGTTAGTCTTACTCTTTAGTGCTTTGTGGTTTATTCTACGAGGCGATTTGTTTTATGTCTTACCTTGTGCTATTTTATTCTTGTGTTTTTCAGTCCTTTTAGCATTGCGATTACCTCGCTTGGGGAAGAGAGAGCTTATCTTAGTGCTTTTCGTACGTTTGTTCGATTTGTGCTTGTTTGGTTTTGTCGGTTTCCTCTTCCTCTTGGTGTCTGGGAAGGGCTGCGATTTGTGATTGTGGCATTCCCTGAACTTTTCTCTTACCTTTTTTTTCATATGCGAACGGCAAAGATCCAGAACATCTGTCGAACCCCATGGTATCCAGTAATTCTGTAAGCGGGCAGCGAAGGCCTTGATCAGACTGCGCGGATGCTAATCAAGGCCTTCGGTGTTCACATATGCCCCTAAGACACGTTTCCTAACTGCGCGTTCCTTTTTTAACATAACTACAGGGTAAAATAAGTTTGAATTAAATCTTAGGTAAGAATTGTTGCTGGAACTGGGATGATCTCGCTGTCGATGATGAGTTACAAGTGCATCTCCACATCAGCACCATGGTTTATTTACACAAGGAACGAGCCGCATCGTCCAAAAATGTACCTCCGAGCATGTGCGCCCAGCGAAGATTCAGATCAGCCTGCGCATTCGCGCAGTCTGATGAGAATCTTCACTGAGCGCGTTTTGGATAGCCAAGGATGCTTAGTTTCTTCCTGCGGACAACAAAGACTCTAGTCAGACTGTGTGGATGCGCAGGCTGATTTGAGTCTTCGTTGGGCGCACATGCCAGAAGGTACGTTTCTTGACGTTGCGCCTCATTAATGATAATAGGTTTTCCTGACATGCTGTATCAAATTATCACAGATTATGGTGCCTATGCTGAAATATGTCTGAATACATGAAATCTCGGATCTTAATTTAACTTATTCACCAAGTAAGAATTTTCAATTATTCTGCATTTAGAAGTTTATTAACATTTTATATATGTATTCTGTTAGTGAACCCTCGTTACAACGGATGTAGCAATTGAAATGAATTTGCTGTTGTAAAGAATCCGTTTGAACAGAATGATACGTAAGAAAGGCCTTGTTTAGTTCGTATTTTCTCATAGAAGATACGTTGTGGATATTTGTTATAATCGCCTCAATGAGGCGATACTAACAGATATCCACAACATATGTTTCTTGAAGAATTAAATACAATGTTGTTGTACAACATCTGACTGACTGTCATCAATCAGCAAAGGTTTCGTGCCCGTCAAATATTATCATTATAACAAGATTTGTCGTTGTATCGAGTTTCGGTATAGAGAGAGTTGACTGTAGAATTATCCTGACTTGGTATTATATGTATTTTTCTAAGCAGTCACTTTATGATCACATGTACGTTGTATTGGAACGATTTTTACATTGTTTAATAAGTCTATTTAATGTGTACCCCCGTATAAGCCTTGCATAAGGCTTAGAAATATTATACTTTTTATAAGCAATGTCAAATTGGCTAAAAATGTTTTTCATATAAAATCATTTCTTTTTGATGCCTCCTCTGCTGTACTGGTGCTAATTTCTTAGAAATCGACACTAGAGGAGAAAACTATATTTTTAATAAATAAAACCAAGAAAGCCTAAATAAATATTTCTAAGCCTTTGGCAAGGCTACCCCATAATATACAGTGAAAAAGGGGTTTGTAGGGGGGTTTATATTATTTAAAGGCTTTTCCGAATTTTGCCGTTTTTCACCCATTTCAGTCTGGAAACCCTAAAATTGTATTTGGCAAACAGTGCAGACCCTGATCCGGCGTCTGATCAGGCTCTACACTATTTGCATAAAACACGGGAATTTCTATAAATATAGTAATAATTAAAACTAACCAGACACGCTGCTGTTGGAAATAGACCGGTCCAAAGGGTTGTGCTAGAAGAGTCCACTCGACATTAATGGGTTAAAACAGCTTTACAATTTATTTATTACTTCCAGCAACCTTTTATCGTATAACAGTCTTATTGTGCTTCATGAACATAATCTTCCTCATTTCTCATATTATACGGTGACAATGCCAGGCTTAAAGATGATCTAAATGTAACAAAGGGTATCAATATAATCATCTTTCTGATCAGCTCTGAAAGCATCCACTATAATTTTCACCAGCTCTGAAAGCAACCATTTTTGTCATCCACACCAGCGCTGGAAGCATCCTTTTGTTTTCATTTCGACTTGCTCTGAAAGACCCCCGTCCACCCCCTGTTTTAAACCAAGTATGACTCATATATACCAGTTATATATCTGAATACCCACCTCGGGGCAGTATCAATTTTTTGTTGCTTCACATTTTAACTCATTTTAGACTGAACAAAAAGCAAAGCCCACGGATGCGGACGCGCAGGCAGGTCGATGTTATTCGCTTTTACAGTATGGCACTATTATGTTTTCTTTGCGCCAGATCGTTTTTGTTGGTTAAACCTATTTCAGACAGAATAAACTCCCCACCACACATTATATTGGAAGAGTTGAATTTCAATTTTAGATATGTCAGGCTATGTAATTGAATTAGATGTTTATAGAGGAAAATGGCTAAGCTATTTGCAAACAGTGGAGACCCTGATCAGATGATTAAGTAATTGTTAATCTTCAGTCTGCAAACCGCTATAGGAAATGTAACTGGGAAAAACAGTACAAGTGACAGACCACTGCAAATCCACAATATGTCCTTCTAACACAACAAACGAATACGCAAGAAGCATAACCTAGCGCGAAAGGCTATCTGTAGACTACCTGATTTCGATACGGCAAAAACTACAAAGTCAAGAAATCACTTAGTTAAGAGTAAGCAAGACGCATTGCTTAACATGAAGATAAGATAGTGAAATTTGTTTCTAAAACTGTCAGGAAAATGTTGAAACATGTATTATTTGTGAATGCGTTATTTTAGAAATTGTCTTTTCACAATCGTTCCTAGCCTAATTTCATTGCAACACTGAAATACAACGAGCATACCTCTTAAGTGGGGTGAAAGACTTAGGCCTTTAATCATAATAGTACAGTGTCTTTAATATTAAATCAGTTAAGTCACTCTGTGAAACATCGCAGAAATAAACAACAATGTGTAAATCAAATCAATATACTGCGGTGGAACAAGGACAAGGGCTCGTGGCAATCATCTCAGACACAGACAGCCAGAGCTAAAGAAAACCACCAGTTGAACCATGGAGGGATCGAACTTTCTAATGAAAGGCTTAGGTTGGCACCTTCAAAGAGTCTGATATCCAGCTCGCCGTCGTGCAATTAAAAAGGAAAGCATTGCTATCATCTATGACTGGGTTAAAAATCAGACTCCGTGTAGGTATAATAAAAGCCATTTTCGCGGATCCATTTGAACAAATTGTCAACATCCTATCAACAGAAGGCCCCATGTGAAATCTGGTGAAATAGTTCAAGCGGTTTCAGAGAAGATATTTAAATATTTCACAATTTTATACACGTAAATATCCCAGGGGCAAGGGCAGATACCACCACCCCCACAAATTTAAATGGTAGGTAAACAGTTTTACTTCTTTAATCATATATTGTAAGATTCCGCTATTAGTGTTATACAAATTGAGAAAATGAGTTTTCATCATTTTCCCAATACAAATGTATGGAGCCGCAAATTTGACCTTGCCATAAATAGGTCAAAGGTCAACCTACAACCATCTTATGAACAAACTTGGTAGACCTTGAGTCCCGAATGCTATATACCAAGATTCAGCTCCAAAGCTTTCTTGGTTCTAGAGAAGATTTATTTAAGTGTTTTTACCATGTATGGTCATGGCAGCCATCTTGTTCAATGGTGCGGAACCATTCGAACAAATTATCAAAACCCTTTTGACAAAAGGCCCCATGCGAAATCTGGTGAAAATAACTCGAGCGGTTTCAGAGAAGAAATTTTAAATGACACAATTTTAAACATGTATATAACCCAGGGGCAAGGGCAGACAACACGTTAGAGACGAAACGTTATACTACTTTATTCATACATTGTAAGTTTCAGCTATTGGTCTTTAATAGATTTTGAGAAAATGACTTTTCAACATTTTCCCCATACAAGTGTATAAGGGCACAAATCTGACCTTGCCGTAATAAAGGTCAACCTACGACCATCATTTAAACAAATTGGTAGACCTCGAGGCCCTGATACTATACACCAAGATTCAGCCTCAAAGCTTTCTTGGTTCTTGAGAAGAAGGTTTTTACCATATATGGCTAGGCGGCCATCTTGTTCAATGGCCATTCGAACAAATTATCAATACCCTTTCTACAGAAGGCCCCATGTGAAATCTGGTAAAAATTGCCCAAGCGGTTTCAGAAGATATTTAAAAACTACACAATTTTATACATGTACATAGCCCATGGGCAAGGGCATATAGCGCCCAGGGGACAAAAGTTTGATTGTAATTAATTTTTTTAATAATTTAATCATACATTGTAAGGTTCAGCCATTAGTCTTTAATACATTTTGAGAAAATGACTTTTTAACATTTTTCCCATACAAATATATAAGGACGCAAAATTAACCTCGCCGTTAAAAAGTCAAAGCTTAACCTAAGGTCATAATTTGAACAAACTTGGTAGACCTTGTTTCCTTGATGCTTTATACCAAGATTCAACCCCAAACCTTTCTCGGTTCTTGAGAAAAAGGTTTTTTAAGTGTTTTAACATATATGGGCATGTCGGTCAGCTTGTTCAAAAGTGCGAAACCATTCAAACAAACTGTCAATATCCTTTTGACAGAAGGCCCCATGTGAAATCTGGTGAAAATTGCTCAAGCGATTTCAGAGAATAAGACATTTAAAAAATACAGAATTTTATACAATTACATTGACCAGAGTCAAGGGCAGATAACCCTCAGGGGACAAAATTTTGTTTGTTACTAAAAAGTTTTAATAATTTAATCATACATTGTAAGTTTCAGCCATTAGTCTTTAATACATTTTGAGAAAATTACTTACCAACAGTTTCACCATACAAAAGTATTGGGACGCAAATTTGACCTTACCGTAAAAAGGTCAAAAGATAACCTACGGTCATCATTTGAACGTGCCTGGTAGACCTTGAGTCCTCGATGCTTTATACCATGATTCGGCCTCAAAGCTTTCTCGGTTTTGGAGAAGAAAATTTTTAAGTGTTTTTACCATATATGGGCATGGCGGCCATCTTGCTCCATGGCGCAGAACCATTCAAAGAAATTGTGAATACCCTTTCACCAATAGGCCCCATGTGAATCTGTTGAAAATTGCTCAAGCGATGTTTGAGAAGACATTTAAAAATTACATAATTTTATACATGTACATAGCCATGGGGCAATGGCAGATAACCCAAAGGGGACAAAATTTTGTTTTGTAAATAAAAAGTTTTAATAATTTAATCACACATTGTTAGTTTCAGCCATTAGTTTTAATACATTTTGAGAAAATTACTTTTCAACATTTTTCCCATACAAATGTATAGGGATGCAAATTTGACCTTGCCGTAAAAAGGTCAAAGGTCAACCTTTAAAGAATTCGGTAGACCTTGAGTCCTCAACGCTTTATACCAAGAATCAGCCCCAAAGCTTTCTCGGTTCTGGAGAAGAAGAGTTTTAAGGGCAAGGTGATCATCTTGATTTACGGACCGTGACCATTTATACAAATGTTCAATCCTTCTTTAACAGAAGGCTCCACATGAAGTTTGAAGAAATTTGGCCCAGGGGTTTCAGAGGAGAAGTCGTTCAAAGGTGTGAACGGACGGACGGACAGACAGACGGACACTGCAATGTTAGTAATTCGTAGAAATATATTAATTTTTGTTTTAATGTGCAAAGATTGTTTACGCGTCTCCTAGGAATAATTATAAATACAGAGATGCTCGGGTAAGGCAAAATTATGGATCACTGTCCCCTCACGGCACTGGACAAGGACTGACATAAAACAGCATTTCGCCGAAATCCGAAGGAACAAACCAAACGAAATGGCAACTGTTGGGGGCTTAAAATAGTAAAGAGAACTGTTGGAGCTTAAAATAGTATTGAACATGTCCAGGAATAGCCTATATCACAGCTCATCGCTTACCAATGACACCACGTGGAAGTGCAAGCAAACCACGACTGACAATACACAGGCCACAGACTAAAGAAAAGAACAGCAAGCAGTTCCTTCATCCCAAAACAAGGTGATCACAATGCTAGACAGGACAATGAGACAACAAACAAGTCAAACAGGAAAACCTCGCAGCGGGCAGCCACATGGCTACGCAAAGAACCCAACTGGCATTCTTTATAAATCTATAGCGGGCCGTTATCGGCCCGTCAGCTACCCTGACGGGCCGATAACGGCCCACTGTAGATTTATAAAGAATGCTTTGTGGGAACAATCAACACCAGACTCACCGTCTTAGAACGATCAGTAGTGAAAACTTAATTGGGGTTTTAATCGATTTTTCTGGTACCAACTCTTCATCATAGGTCCAAATGTTGTAAAAAATACAAAATGAATGTTCGGCTCGCACAGAGCCTCCCTAACTCAGTCAGTGAAACATCACAAAATAAAAACAAAAAAAAACAAACACGTAAATCAAATTAAATCACTGTGATCAAGCAAGAATGAGTTCTCGTGGCAATCACCTCGGACACTGGTAGCCAGAGCTAAAGAAAACCATTAGTTAAACCACGGAGGGCCCGAACAAAGACATACTATCAGACATTAACCTTCTAATAAAAGGTTTAGAGGGCCCGAACAAAAACATAATATCAGACATCAACCTTCTAATAAAAGGTTTAGAGGGCCCGAACAAAGACATAATATCAGACATCAACCTTCTAATAAAAGGTTTAGAGGGCCCGAACAAAGACATAATATCAGACATCAACCGTCTAATAAAAGGTTTAGGTCGGCGCCGTAATAGAGTCTGAGACTTGACCCACCGTCGTGCAATTAAAGAGGAAAGCATAACTATCAACCATAAATTGCTTAAAATTAAGCATGCAGTCTGTGGCAATAATTTTTTGAATGCTTCTAAAAAACTGGATTACCCTGCAATTTTCCTGAATTCAAAAACTAGGTCACCGTAAAACTCTAGTTCCGATATTCCTGATTTTAAACCTGGTTTTACAGACGCACAAAACTCGACCTTTATCCAATTACTGCTATATATAGTTGTTCGGTCCGCGTACGGGTTCCCTCACCTGTAACATTAATATATAATGATGAAAAAAGTTAGGGCTCAACTTCAAACTGGAAAGAAATAGAGGTAAATTCAAATTATCTTTTTCCCTTATGTTACAAGTAGTAAATTTGTTATTGAGAACCGCTTATTCTTTTGCATAAGAAACCGAAAAGCATGTCCGCAAAAACAGCTAATTAGACTATGCTGTCCTTTCAACATCTTTTGGAAAATCGTTTTTTTTTTTTTTTGTTGTTTGCCTTTGCGCTTTACACAGAAACAGTATATTTGCAAACTTTGTTATGATTTAATGCAAGACAATTTGTCGTAACTGCCTGTGAACAAACAAGTTTTATTGTATTCATTGGGTTTTGAAATTTTCATTTTTACCCTTAGTGAAAATGACTGAATAGTATGTAGAAATTGGTTGGGTACATAAACTTGAGGTAGGTTTTTAACAAGTTCGTTCCCCTTGTTCAAAATTTCTGAAATTTTCACAGTATTTTTTAGAAAAATCAACAATTTAAATTCTAAAGAAAGGTAAAAGGTGTTTTCTAGTAAAAGTTTTCCAAATTTCCAGTTTACTATAAAAATTGCATAGGTAAAAACCATTTTTGGCCATGAAATAATTTTTGGGGTAATTACTTGAAGAAACAAAGCACAGTAACAGAAAAGACAAAAGGTCCCTGATAAAACATTTTCAGTCAGAAATCAATGTTTTCATTTAGAATAAAGCAAAAAACGTCTTTCCGAGGGATGTTTAGATTGTTTACTCAGGCTCTTCTGTCCCAATACAATAAAACTTCGAATCGAATAACGACGGCTCATTTATCATGGTGGATTCGAACTCGTTTTTCAGTCTTTGGAAAGTCTTCCTATAGCAATAACCCCCGTCCTCCACCCCCCTCAAAAAAAAAAAAAAAAAAAAAAAAAAAAAAAAAATAGTGTGTTTTGGGGAATTTTTATTTTATAATGAAAATATACGTTGTGTGTACTCATTAGGATCGCCTCATCGAGGCGATTCTAATGAGTACACTCCATACCATCCATTAACAGAAGATTAAAAAGACATCCCTAAAGTATCCCCATTTACTCGGAAATTACTCCTGTTTTGGCGCCTATATGGTTAAACCTTGGTGGTTCGAACTACCCATGTCTAGAACAAATTCTCACGATCCCAAATATGTTCGAGCGATTGAAGTTCCATTGAACTAAGTGTAACTGCGGTAATGTGGTTTGTTCTGGTACCGGCATTTCAATACGCTCTAAAATTAATACTAAACCGGGCTTTTTGCTGGAGATAATGTATGTGTTACATTATAAATTGCTTCAGTTATTACTTAATTATGATAACAGTATTGTAACCGTAGCATAATGTTTTCACTACACGCAACAATATCATGAACATTGTAATAAACACCAGGACCATTAAACAGAAAATACATTTTGATGGATTCTTATTAATGCGTTCTCGTGTCGACATCAATTTACATTGTGTATGGAAGTCTACCTTATTTCCAGGGACCCTAAAATGCTAATAAAGTCTCATATCGGATACCATTCCACACTTTCTTTTCGCAGAATTTAATCAATTCCAGTCATCAGAGCAGGTCTTCTGTGCTGCAAAATTCTTACTCCGAAACATTACAAAAGCGACTCCACTGACCAAAAGAAGAAAGAAACATCCCAGTCGGACACATGGCGTTTATACAACATCGTATTAACGTCGATGCACATGACGTTGCTTCGACGTTAATGTGACGTTGTATAAACGTCATGACGTTGCATCGACGTTTATGCGACGTTGTATAAATGCTATGTGCCCGCTAGGGTAAAGTTTTTCGACAAGAATTCTTATTACTGTC